>OU898281.1:12487333-13687333 GCA_918026665.1 Diabrotica balteata | reverse complement strand
ATAAGTATAAAGAAAAGAAAATTGGAATATTTGGGTCACGTTATGAGACATAATAAATATAGAGTACTACAGCTGATCGTTCAAGGGAAAATAGACAGCAGAAGGGGTCCAGGGAGGAGAAGACACTCGTGGCTCCAAAACTTGCGGCAATGATTTGGATTGTCATCTGCTGAACTATTCAGATCTGCCGTAAACAAAGTCAGAATAGCCATGTTGATTGCCAACGTTCGGAACGGACAAGGCACATGAAGAAGAAGATTGGAGGTTGGCTATCATTACAGCTATCTGTACCATATTGGCGGCTGCTCTAAAAAAATCTACTGAGCTGCAACTATACCACTCTCTTAGGTTTCTCAGCCAGGAAATTCTTCGTCTTCCTATGGATCTTTTACCCTTGATTTTACCTTGCAATATGAGCTTTAATATCTCATATTTCGCACCTCTGGTAATGTGGCCAAAATGTTCCAACTTTCTACTTATCAATATTTGATTAGGTTTACGTTTTGAATTTTTCTCAAAACTTGTAAAATGTCGCTTGCCTCCTTTCAACAATAATCGATTCAATTGTACCAATATTTATTGCATTTAATGTATTTCTTTATTAATTGTAATGTTACTGTATAAAAAATACTGTAAATGGTATTCCAAGTATCTTTTGGTGGCGTGTTCTTATTTAATTTAGTTTAAAATGTAATCCAAATACCTATATAAAATAACATTTACACAATAACAGTTTAAAAAGTGTATTCTTTTTTATTTCTTTCTTTTTTAAAAAACAATTTCCGGTTCCTTATATTTATAACACAAATAATCCGCTACACTGTGTACATTCTAACTTATAATCAACTTCCTAAACTCATCTTATCTGGGTTTAAAAAACAAGCGAAAACCGCTAACGATCTAAGCCCATTATTTTATTCTCCTCAAGATTCTTGTATGAAAATTACCTGTAAGTTCACTTCCTGCCCTAAATTGCCCTTTAAGGCAGCCGTAAATCTAGAGGTAGGTCCTGCCCCAGTCTCGGTCCCTTCCTTCTTAGAGTAAACAGGAAGTTTGGGAAGTAAACTAGATAATTCCCTAATCAGACGAAATCCTACTTCATTACCATATTGCCATTCCCCGTCGGATGTTCTGAAGCATTTCGCTAGAGCGAATTGTTTAAAATATATCCTGCGTTAAGAGAGTGACTTTGAGAAGTTGTTAATGATGACAACTAGTTTTCAGTTGTAACGCGGTATTTTCAATAAAATAATAGTTTTGGTTTCTAACAATATTTATTTATACTGTATAAATATTTACATATATTAGATAAAGGTTCATATCAACATTTTAATTTAAATTGGTTCTAATTTTTTATATATGGCAAGAAAAACTTCCAGACAAAATTATATCAGCTATATTCCGTTCACAAATTGTTGATAGCACGAAATGTGCTTTGAAAGTCATAAAACGGTCTTAAAATTTGTATCATCATAGGCGTTCCTAAGGTGTTTATTCATTATCAATATTAATAATGTTTAATACTAATATATTTAGCAAAAAACAAATAAAACTTTCACGGCTTATGTTGGTTAGTGTACTATATTAATAAAAATAAGAATTTAACTATTAACAATTTTGTATATAAGAATACCTTATCTCTTTGGATATTTCAATACTAATTTTCGCGTTTATGCACTTTACTAGAAAACCTGGAATTCATATTCGAAGGTATTATTCGTTGCAAGATAATTAGGATGGAATTCCCCAGATTTTTAATAATATATTGGGTATAAAGATGCCAGCTTTGACCACGTGCCTCGTCTGTTTAGTTTATATTCGAAACTTAACTTGACAGGGTGATGTTATTACGAACGAAAACATTTTTTTTGTTTAGTACGTTTTTGATCGCATGTAATTTACGGCTCGTCGGTGTTTCCGCGTCTACGGCAGTAATTAGCGTCTCGAATATTTCTTTTGCGAATTATATGCAGTGCGAGAGTGATTTTGTATTCCATATACCTACGAACAGATACGTACCTTTCGCTCGTGCTCGTTTTGTTGGATTGTTTGTGATGGCTTAATCATCAACATCATCAAGTTTTACACCGGTATTGTTGCACACAGTCAGTAAGTCTGTCTATTCACCAAGAGAAAAGACTATTGTCCTAAATGTTCACGATGCTCTGGTTTCTCAGAATTCCACAATATGTCTGACGTAGGAGAGTCAACTGTATATATAGGTTCCTATCAGAAAGAAAAAAACACGGTATAGCTAACCCAAACACAAACGAACACTTAAAAAGAGGGAAAAGCCTATTGAAATTGATGAATTTGCCAAAAATGGTATTCGAAGGAAAATTCATGAATTTTTTTTCAAAAAGAAATACCAAACCTAAACAAAATTTTACAAGAAGTTAGAGACGAACCGGATTTGCCTCATATTGGATGAACTAAATTGTGGTAAGTTATAAAAGAATTAAATTTCCGGTGGGAGAAATCAGACCGAAAATCACTTTTGATTGACCGGGAGGAGATAATATGTTGGGGAAGAAATTATCTAAGATTCATACGAAAATTTCGTGCTGAAAGAAGGTCAATCTTCTACCAGGATGAAACGTGGGTAAACTCAGGTCATACTCTAAAAAAAAGACGTTCGGATACAATTAGCGTCTCTTAGCAAAGACAATGACGTCGACTTTGCTAAGTATCAAGACAATTACTCTACACACACACACACACACACACACACACACACACACACACACACACACACACACACACACACTACACTTCAAATTGTAAGATTGGCGAATGGATTTAGTGTCCGTAGTCATTTAAACACAAACAAACAACAACAATACTTTCTTTATTATTATTTTTTTAATGATTGGGTATCTGATACTCATTTCTACAGTTTATGTTAAAAAAACGTGTAATCCATAAGTTCCATGGTTAAAATAAGGGTGTAGTAAGATACCACACCCAACCGCTGAAGAGTTAAAAAACAAATTAGTAATTTTGTAAAACAGAATGTTTCGTATCGAAAGATTCCAAATAATTTTGTATTTGGTTGACCATTTGCTAAGCTGCATCATATTATGTAAACGTTAATTATATCCACCACCTGCTAAAGTTGATCTTAAGTTTGTAGTGACCGGTGAGCAGCGACTTCGATATAACTGAAAAGTTACCGACAGAAACAACGCAAAGTTCTCCCTTACTATAACTTGAAGCTCCGCAGGCAGCAAATAGTTGAGTAGAAAACATAATTAACATGGCGTGCAACCAATTTACATGCAACACTGGACTTGCTATTTGCTCTCTAAAGGAAATGCTTAAGATGGTATTACACTATATAAATAGTTTGTCCTAAGTTTGTAGTAGCAAGTACATTTTGAATCTACGAAGTTTGGAAACTCGAAAAAAACGATAAATTATCGATATTCGGTTTGCATGTTATAATTGCAATTGCATGTTGCCGAAACTAACGAACCAGTTAAAATTGATCGCCACTTTAGAGATTTAGTAAACTTTGAACTTGGATTTGTAGTTCAACAAATATTATGTGTTTTGTTAGTTAATAATAGATGAGAATGAAAACTATGTTCTAATCTTTAGTAAACAAACTTGTAAACAAACGTTTTCATTACAGCGGGAACCAGTGTTACATTTGACTGCACTGTTTGTTCTTCTCGATTGACGATGAAAAATAATACTCAATCGACTGTAGTAGCGTCAAAAAATAATTGATTGGAAGCTGATACAACTTTTTCACGCAACATTCATTAACGTCATAAGTAGACTTCGACAAATATGCATATTGCATATTTTGCATATTGTGCATATTTTATGCAAATATTTCATATTTTGGCATATTTGTATAAAAGTTTGCATAAAGTGCATAAAAGTTCAGATTTTTATACTGTATTTGAAAATTTTTAAACATACCAATTTATTTCAATTCTTGTATAAAATTTTGTAGTCATTTTAATCAAGAAATGATCCAAGTACGTAATCTCTACAGGTACAAAACATTTACAATTTCAAAGAAGATCAATTTAAGTAGCTCTCAACATTCTTAGAAAGTCTCGGTCACTGAGTCATTCAGTTATTGTATAATCGCTAAGGGTTCGCTCATTTGCATTTTATGATCTAATCCCCAAATCTATCTACAATTTATTGTATCTTAACAGCAGGTAAACGGCTAATAGTTTTGTTCCTAATTTAGGGATTTTCCAAAATCTCCCAGTTTATTGAATTAGGTACCTAAACATTTCTAATTTGATGCTCAGGTTTGTAAATCATTTTTGTTTTGATATTCAAAGCGTAAACACTCGTTGTGCGTAACAAAAAGGAAGATTGTGATTTTATAATGCCTAAAAACATCCAGTGCTTCAACTTGGATTAAACCTTATAAAGAGCTGTCTATGGATATGGGAAAAATCTACTGTTCAGTCTGTGGCAAAATTGTAAGTATCTAATATTTACTATTAAATATCCAATATTTCATACATACAGGGTGTTTCCAAATGACACTTACAACGTTTGACTGTAGATACTTCTCGAAAAATTGAACAAAACGATATAGTTAATGAGGGGTCAAACTTATTTACTTTTCGAGATACAGGGTGTTAAAATTAAAAAAAATTAAATTCTTTTAGTTAATAACAACAATAACTTTAAAACCAATAAACGTATTTACTTGAAATTTAGTACTCGTAGGTTGTTTTTAAATGAAAAATAGCTTCCTTTAGTGAGAAAAAATTGTCCATGGTACAATATAATGGTGTGTATTTAGAAAAATTTTTCACCTTTACTTTTTTTTATGAAGTCAGCTATTCTAAAACACAATTATTTTTATTGTAATTGAATTAACAAAAAAAAACTTTTGTTGAATTTTAAAATAAGTTATATGATGTACTAATGGTTAGTAACAAAAACTAATTTGTGGATTAATACTGCATTTAAAACACTTAGCGAGTGTTTTTTTTTCCAAACCAGTTATTTGATTAACCAAAAACACCTTGTATATTTTTATATTTTAAAGGTTGGGTTAAAATAAAGGTTTTAATTTTTATTTATAGATAGCATGTGAGAAGAAATTTCAGATAGACCAACATGTGAGAACTGCTTCACACATTGCAAAAAAAGGAAAAGTAGGAGGAAAACATCAAACTTCAATGGCTAAATGTTTCCAATCTACTTCAAAAAAATTAGATGAGCAAGAAACTTTTAATGAAGACTTGTGTCGCGCATTAGTGTCTGCAAATATACCGCTTTCAAAATTAGCAAATGTAAATTTTAGTTCGTTTCTAAAAAAATATTGCAAACTTAATGTTCCAAGTGATTGGTCTCTAAGAAGAAATAATGTGAACGGGCTATACTCGTCGGTGTTAATTAATATTAAGGAAGAAATTACAGATAATTATTTTTACATATCTGTAGATGAAACCACTGATTCCTCAGGAAAGTATATTGCTCATTTATTGATTGGTGTTCTTAAAGAAGATACCTTACCAAAATCTCGTCTTATTTCATGCCAGCAACTTGAGAAAACAAATGCTTTAACAATTTCGCGTTTTATACAAGAAACATTAGCAACTTTTTTTCTTCCGACAACTATTCCTTCTAATAAATTACTGCTTATTTTATCGGATGCTGCTCCTTATATGGTGAAAGCAGGACAAAATTTAACAATATTTTTCCCAGATTTAATACATGTTACTTGTGTAGCGCATGGATTAAACAGAGTTGCAGAGGAAATACGAAAAAAGTTTCCTCTTGTAAATACCATGATATCCAGTGTCAAAAAAGTATTTCTTAAATCTCCTATAAGAATTCAACTTTATAAAGAAATGCTACCTAACAATACTCTTCCCCCACAACCTATTTGAACGCGATGGGGAACATGGTTAGAAGCAGCTAATTTTTATGCAGATCATTTTGTTAAAATAAAGAACATAATTGATACGTTAACAGATGAAAGTTCCCAATCTCTTTTGGATTCTAAACAAACTTTTCAGAGTAACTTGCTTCAACAAGAACTTTCATTTATAAAATCAAATTTTAGTTTTGTTCAAAAAACAATTACTCAGTTAGAATAACCAAAACTGTCATTGTTGAAATTACAGCATTAATAAAAGAATTTGCGTCATGTTGTCGGAACGTTAGAGGTAATATTGGAAAAGATATTTTAAAAAAATTTGAAGCTACTATGGAAAAAAATAAAGGTTACCATATTCTTTCTGAAGTAGTCAGTGTTCTAGCTGGAAATATTTCGGAAAGAATTAATTTAGAACCAAATGTTTTGGTTAGTTTGAAAAATGCTCCCGTTACATCAGTTGATGTTGAACGAAGTTTTTCCATATATAAATATATGTACTCAGACAAAAGCCACAAGTTTTTGTTAGAAAATTTTGAACACCACTTGGTCATTTATTGTTACCATAATTCTAAATAAGTTTATTCATACTTAAAAATGATGTAGTTACTTAAAATAAATGTAAATCTTAATGAATAGTAGGAAATATTTAGTTAGGTACACTTTTTTTTTTAAATAAAATTGTTACTATTTTACGATTTTTTTATTTATTTGTATGCATATTTTGTAAAATATTTGCATATTTTCGGGTAAACACGTGCATATTTATGCGCATATTTTCTACATTTTTATTTGCATATTTGCCGAAGTCTAGTCATAAGTAAGATATAAATATTAAAAGAATATTCTTCAAATTGGAGTTTATCCCAATTTAAACACTGGATGCACGTACGTGCAAGACCAGAGCGAACATAAACTCAAACTATTACCTACCACAAGCTAAACTAAGAGCTAGAATCTCCAATGCAAAGAAATAAAAATGAGTTAAAGAGGAAAGGTTTAAAGTAGAAGCGTTGAAGAACCCTGAGATAGCTAATAAATTGGAGGAAAGTCTCGAAAGCAAGCTGAAAGGCTGCACGGATCTTATAGTTGAAGATATTAGCAACTATTGAAGGCAGTGTAGTCGAAAAACAAAAACGTAAAAAATTAAGGTCAGACTGGTACGATGAGGAATGCGCACAAGCAACGCAAAAAAAATCAGGCATATAGAAGGAGCGCAGAGGAAGACGTTAATTTTTTTTTAATAGGCGAAGCTAAATTCTGTCTCCGGTTTCCGAACATTATGTAGCTTCGCCTATTTTAAAAATTTTAAAGTGTTTGTCTTTGTGTAGTGTAGCGTGATGTACAATTTTATGTTTATAAACATTTTATTTTTGTTGGATAGGCCACAATTAACAAAATGCCCCTGAAGATGCTCTAGAAAGCGAAAGTACTTGGGCAAGATTTAATTAATAAAACTCTGCTCGATATTTGCCTTTTATTTGATAAAAGTTAATTCTAAATGTACCGCTTTCGTGGCGGAGCAAATAAATAAGTTAGATAGCATCTAATGCAAGTTCTTACAACCGTTTTAGCTAGGGACATCCCTGTAATTATCCAAAATTTTCGACGAATAGTCAACAAGAGTTGTGGATCAACATGCTAAAGTTGTACATGCTCATGACTCAAGATGAGTTTGCTTAAAACACGAGTTTTATCTAATAGTAACGGATGTTTGCCATTATAATTCTTAGAAGACTTTCCCAGACGACCATATATATGCACCAATCCAATCTTTCTTTAAAATAAAATTCGATTTTGTAGCAGTTTCTTGGTATCTTCATTACTTTCAAACGTAAATGCACACAAAATAATTTATTTAGCCCTTTTATGTCGTAATAAAACTGAAACCTATTTCGTCTGCCTGTATAAATTTTCCAACTGTCGTCGCAGCCTTATTTATCAGATAATATATCACTTGATTTATTTTTGGCTTTAATTTAAAAATACAGTAAACGGTATTGAATCTTAATTGGACGCCTCCTTAAATTAAGGTGATGTTCTTAGAAAGACAGGAACCGTTGTACCGTTGTAATTAATTTTTATTTAGGTGAAAGCTTCTGTCAGTATACTTTTACACTGGTTAAAAAGGCTGAGAGTCCGGAAATGTCGTAACCTTGGCGGGTTTCATAGTCGTTAAGAGGGCCAACACGAGAGTTATTTAAAATAAAAGCTCCCTAAATGAAATATCGGTATATTTTTTTGACAAAACATGAAATGTAATATACAGAGATGCCTCTCTAAAAAGCCTAGATGCAGTGAGGTCTTGAAGTTGGTGGAGAGGCTCATCTTGTTGTAAGGACGGGCAAGCTAAGGACTACTAAGAGATTCATTCTTAACAAAATGGTTTGCACACCACTCAAAAGTATGCTTAGTTATCCAGCATGCTTAGTAGAAGTTTTAGTAAAAACTCAAGTGATATTGGAATAATTCAAGAGTCCTGTGCTTACAAAGGACTTATTAAAGGTTCGTCACTAGAGATCGTTAAACAGCGAAAGTAAAAATTCCACAGAACGAGGTAAAAGGTATATTGTTGTTGTTTGTTTGTGTTTAAATGACTGCGGACACTAAATCCATTCGCCAATCTTACAATTTGAGGTGTAGTGTGTGTGTGTGTGTGTGTAGAGTAATTGTCTTGATACTTAGCAAAGTCGACGTCATTGTCTTTGCTAAGAGACGCTAATTGTATCCGAACGTCTGCGGTCCCTCCGGTGTGTACCGATCACACAAGGATAGAAATTATTTTTATTTATTAATTTTTTTAATAAACGAAAATTTCCACCCAGGTGGGATTCGAACTCACGACCTTTAGATTTAAAGGCAGGCGCTCTTACCACTGAGCCACAGAGGGGGTTAAAAGGTATATTATAATAGCCTTTGTTTACTTTTTTGATTACAAATATAACCTACCGTTAGAGGAACTTAAGAACACCAATTCTGTTGGCACAACAAAAAGAACAGATAGATTATTTGATTTGATGCAAATTCTTGCAATATTCTATGGTCTTCATATAATAAGTCATGGATTCGACCGTTACTTGAAGGAAATTAATTTTATATAATAAAAAAACCCCTTAAAAATTTGTTTTTACAACTTCCACAAAATTTATTTTAATATCTTATCACTACAGCTTTTTCGACAGAGTGCCTTTATCAAGTGATCTATTTTTGATATGTGATTACCCTTTATAGTCTTTAACTGAATAGGTTGAGAAGGGAAAAACTGTTTGTCTCAAGTTGGTCATTCAGAATTATGTCTGTATTTTTTAATTTGTTAATTTCCATAGGTTCTCATTAGATAGCTTAAGGCCTTTATTTTAGATGTGAAGAATTTGAAATTCGTCATTATAAGAATTACTACGATCTAGAAGGTAAAGTGCGTATGTAAATTTTGTTTTTCTATTATTGAATGCCCTTTTATGTTGTGTTATACGTTTGTTAAAATTTCTACCAGTTTAACCGATGTAAGTTTTTGGGCACTCGCCGCATTTAAGTTTATATCCACCAGTGTGTAAGTGCTTTTTATTTTGGCTCTTGTTGTTTTTAATATATTTGCCTAAGTTGTGGTTTGTTCTAAACGCTGGTATTATTCCTTTCTTTTTTATGTGCCTGGCTATTTTTGTTGATATCTTGCCTGTATGTATAGCCTGTATATATATATAGTTTTTTCGATGGTGATGGAAATTTATTAATTATTTGTTCGTTGTACCCATTGTTTACTGCTATTTACTAATGATATTTAATTATATCTTAAAGTTTTATTTTGATATCGGAATTTCTATTAATCTATGCAACATGTTATGAAAGGCTGGCAATATATGTTGTATAGGATGGCACGATCAATTGTGTATAGTCGTGTCAGTATGGGTAGGTTTACGAAATACGGAGAACTCATATTTGTATTTAAGTCTGATAATCTTTAAATCTAAAAAATTTATAGATTGACTTTGTTCTGTTTCCATTGTAAATTTAATATGACTATGGAGTGAATTAATATACGATAACAATAATTGATCAAATCGCCTGTTAGTTACTGTAAAACATACCAACACATGGTCTACGTATTTCTACCAATATAAAAACTGTTTGAATACAAGGTGTTTTAAAGTCTTTGTCTCGAGATGATCCATAAAAATATCTTATAGCAATAGGTTTAAAAGATTACCCATTTTCTGTTATTAAGTCCTGCACTTTAATTTGTATTAAATTCAAAGTAGTTCTGGTTTATGCAAATTTCAAGAAGATTTAAAATTTCAGATGTAGTTATTGGATATGAGATATTATTTATGAGAATAATTACTAACAGACTGGAACCTAAGCTAGATTTTCACCAACCATTAGAGGAGGCCGGATTTAGGAGTAACCTTGAAACGAATGACCACCTTCAAGTAATGAAATCCTTAATAGAGAAAGTTACAGAATACAACAAGCCATTGATATTAATATTTGTAGACTTTGAGAAAGCTCAGTTCAGCCTAGCTCCATGTTAAGAGCTCTTACAGAGTGCAGTATTGATCATAGGTACACAACTATTCTTCAGAATATATATATATATATATATATATATATATATATATATAAATTAATGTTTCTTGGGTTTAGGTTCAATAAAAATATGTTACATGTGGAACTAGATTTTATTTTCCATTGCAATCAATCAACGTTTCGGCAGGAAACCCTTGCCTGTGCCCAGAAAACGAACAGTTCGTTAATGCCTGTGTCACGTTTTACGTTTTGAATCTTGACAAAGGCAAGGGTTTCCTGCCGAAACGTTGATTGATTGTAATGGAAAATAAAATCATATATATATATATATATATATATATATATATATATATATAATGGCGCAACAATACATTTCTCTTCGAGAGGAATATTGGCAAGGAGATACCTCTCTCATAAGGTATTCACCGCTTTGTTGCAGAGTGCTATGAGAAACAATAATTGGGAGAATTGTGGAGTCAATATAAATGGAGATTTTCTGAACAACTTGAGATTTGCTGACGACATAGTCCTTATTGCAGACCGGGTAGATCATACTTGCCAACTTCTTCAAGACCTTTAGAGCTCGTGTACACGACTTGGACTTAAAATTCATTTTTCCAAAACATAATATGTGACCAACCTGGTACTGGCGAAAAACATCTCAACTAACGGCACGCAAATTAAACAGGTCTATAGCTATAAATATCTGGGCCACGAGATTAAATTAGGAAGAGATAACCAAACAACAGAGCTAAACAGGAGAATAGGACTGACATGGGCGGTTTACGGAAAACTTAGAGAAGTCTTTAGTTCAGATATTCCCATGTGCTTGAAAAGGAAGGTCTTTGATCAATGTGTACTCTCAGTTCTAATGTATGGAGCAAAAACATTGACCCTTACCAGAGGAGTAATCAATCAAATACAAGTGGCACAGAAAGCGATGAAGAGGTCATGCTGAATATATCCCTCGGAGACAGAGTATCAAATACAATAATTAGGAGAAAAACTGGTGTTACTGACGCAGTTCGAAGAATTACAACATTAAAATGGAACTGGGCGGAGCATGTTGCCAAATAAAATATGGAAGGTGGACAAAGATAATTCTGGAATAGAGACCTAGACACGAAGCTTATTCATGATTCAGAGTGCTCAAGATAGAATGCATTGGAATTATTTACGGGAGGCCTATGTTCAGTAGTGGACTTAAAACGGCTAATAGTGATATTGGATAAATTAGGTGAAAATTAAATGTGCTCTAAAATAATCTTTAACAGTTTTTTTTTTAAAGTTTATATGACGAAGCTGTATAAAAAGACACTACAAGTCTTATTGGGTAATCAGGTTTGTGTAGTTTAATAAAATAGTTTAAATTGGAAAACTGTGGGTTCATGAATTAAGGGGTTTCTGTTTTATTAAATCTCCTATTGATTTTGAATATTCTATTGCTAGTTTAATTTGTTGTTATACTTTTCCGTCGGATCGGAATTGTAACGTTATAAACATCATATGTTTGATATTTTTTGGAGATTTGGAAACGTTTTTAATAATTAATATTCCTATTAAATCGGACTTCTTGAGACGATCATATTGCTTTTATCTCCCTAATCCTGAAAAATTGCATTTTTTGTGCCTACTTAAATTACATCTTAATTTGTGCGCCACTGAAAACCGAAGATACTCTAAGTTGCAAAAAACCTTCTTAGGGCTATAAAACAATTTGGGCCTAAACACGTTTTCATTATAATTTTCTTTAGAGGCTTTTTAATGAGCATCTTCTCGACTGCCTTTACTTCAGATGAATAAGTAATTTTACGACAATTTTTTCGGCGGTCCCCCTGTGTTTGCAAAAACAATACGAAATTTTAATGAAAGGTATTTACATTTCAAATTGGGTCAATTAGAAAAGATCTCGTTATAATTATGTGGAACGTATATCTAATTATAAAAGGTTGACCATTTTTACATAACGTGAGCAGCATGGCTTGGGATTTGTTTGTGTTTTGTAAGTAAAAATATGTATTTATTAAAACGAATTTAATTGTCAGTGTGTGCTAGAAAGAAAGTAGTTTTTAAAGAGGGTGGTTCAGCTAGCTAGCATAAATCAAAACATTATCATTATCAAAAATTATCAAAAAATTAACAATGTGGTCATTTTCATTATTCACTGGATAAACGTTCTATTTATTGTTACAGATTGTTTGGCTAATACATCGCCGTACATGTCTCACGGAAAGAATCCAAATGCCGAATTCAGTTGTTAAATAACATTTTATCTAGTGAACAGTTCAGCAAAAAATAGCACTCTATTGATAGGATATTTTTTTTGCTTTTTGGGCATAATGGGAGCTCGCCCTTCTGTCCTTATATGTTATGTAATAATAATAATAATATTTCAAACACCTGAGGAAATTAATATCGAAACTGAAGATATTCCTATTGACTCGGGCGTTTCCCAGGGAGACTCGTTGAGTCCACTTTGGTTCTGCCTAGCGATGAACCCACTATCTCAGCTACTGAACTACACTGACTCAGGATTTAGCATAAAAAATAACAACGCTGTTGTGGCAAAGCTTAATCATCTATTGTATATGAATGATTTAAAATTATTGGCTTCCACTCGAAACCACCTAGATCAGATGCTAAAAACTGTAGAAAATTTCTCAAATGATATCAGTATGCATTTTGGACTAGACAAGTGCCGTATACTAAATATACTCAGAGGAAAAGTTCATTCCGAAGGCTTCGATATACAAGATGGCCAAAACATCGAGGTTATGGATGAAAATGATGTGTACAAATAATTTGAAATAAAACAAGTGCGGAAAATTGACCATAAACAAATGAAAACTGAACTAACTTCGAAGTTCGTGTGAAGAGTAAGACAACTGAATCGGTCATATCTATAATAGTACAAATTTGCTTAAGGCATTAAATACGTACGCCTGTTTCGCGCTGATCTGCTCATTTGGTATTATAAAGTGGTCAAAGATGGATATAGAGGGTCTTCAGCGGAAAGTAAGAACACTTCTCACAAAGGCGTAAAAACATCATCCACGCAGTGCAGTAGAGAGAACAAAATTACAGGGTAACAAGAGGGAAGAGGACTTATGGACAAAGGTGAGCAATTGGATTAACAAATTGCTAATTTAAGAACTTATTTTTAGGAAGAGGCTTAGACATCTACTTTACATCGAGCAATTTGCGCAGTTGGTGATACGCGACGCCGTTTAAACTAATGGAACCAGAAATGAGCATAAACCACCTGACTCAACAAGAAAAAATACGCACCTGGATGGATAAACCTCTGCATGGGCGACATCTCAAGGATATGTCGACAATACACCGTCGAACTATTGGTTGACATCAGGAAAGATGTTCTCCGAGACTGATGGTTTCCTACTTGCCATTCAGGATTAGGTTATTCCAAATAAAAATTACCTGAAATATATTGTTAAAGATCCTCAAGTTCAAAATGACAAATGCCTATATGGATGCCAAGCTCAAGAAACCATTAAACATCTTATCGGTGGTTGCCAGGCATTTGTCGGTACTGATTATAAAGAACGCCATGACTCAGTAGGAAAGATTATCCACCAAGAACTAGCTGACAAACTGGTACTTCTCCAAACTGACTATCTTCCTTATTATCAATACGTCCCTGAAAGAATGCTTGAAAATGACAACTACAAGCTATACTGGGATCGCACTGTGCTTACAGACCAACCAGTGGCGCATAATATACCGGATCTCATACTAGTTAATAAACTTACTAGGCAAATAACACTTATTAATGTGGCAATATCCTTTAAAATGATAAAGGGGATATTATTACTGATATGAAAGAGAGATTATATCACTGGACCAATTACATTCAACAACTATTTAATGATGAAAGAGAAGAACTGTCATTAGAAATCATCGAGGATACTGGACCACCAATATTAAGAGAAGAAGTCATCTATGCCATCAAAAACACAAAAGAGGGTAAAGCTACTGGACCAGATGAGGTGCCCATCGAATTATTAAAACTCATCGACGAAGATGTTATTGATGTAATGGTTGAACTCTTTAATCTAATATATCAGACTGCCACAATTCCCAGACAATGGCGCAATCAACCTTTGTAGCAATTCCCAAAAAACCAAGTTCAACAACTTGCTCAGACCACAGAACAATAGCTTTAATGAGTCACACACTTAAAACATTTTTGAAAATAATTCACAGCAGAATTGTTAAAACTCTTGTATATGAGATTAGTGACACACAATTTGGCTTTAGAAATGGTATGAGTACAAGAGATGCTTTGTTCGGCTTGAATGTGCTGGCTCAGAGATGCATGGACATGAATCAGGATATGTACTTATATTTTGTAGACTTTGAAAAGGCATTTGATAAAGTTCAACATAAAAAGCTTGTAGATATATTAAAAAGCAAAAATATTGACAATCGTGATCTGAAAATTATATCTTATTTATATTGGAATCAAACTGCCAAGGTAAGAGTTGACAGTCAGTACACCGAAAATATCAAAATACAGAGAGGAGTCCGCCAGGCTTGCGTGCTGTCTCCACTACTTTTCAATGTCTACAGTGAAGCGGTATTTCAAGAAGCGCTCTCAGACTCAATAGAAGGTATACCTATCAATGAAGAAGTTTTGAATAACTTACGTTTTGCAGACGATACAGTAATAATTACGGATAACAACAATGATTTACAGAACGTAATACAACGCCTTAATGAACGCTGTCATGAGTACAAACTGAAGATAAATTTAAAGAAAACTAAATGCATGATCATGACTAAATCTGCACATGCAAATATCCAATTGACTATTGAAGATACTGCAATTGAGAGTGTTAATAACTATAAATACTTAGGAACATGGATAACAACAGATGTAGACCAAACCAAAGAAATTAAGACACGTACTGAAATAGCACGTACATTATTTATTAAACTTAAAAAGTTTCTTTGTTTTCGGGATATAAGGTTAGAACTACGCCTGAGAATGCTTCGATGTTACGTGTTCTCTACTCTTCTTTATGGTTTGGAAGCTTGGACACTAAAACAAGTTCATCTGAATATGTTGGCCGCCTTTGAATTTTGGTGTTACAGAAGAATCCTACGAATATCATGGATTCAAAGAATGTCAAACATGGAAGGAACTAGAAGAATAGGAAATGAGGCGGAAATAATATTAAATATTAAAAGACGAAAACTTGAGTAGGCTTGTGACATGTGATGAGAGGGCAAAAATACGCAATATTACAACTTATTATGCAGGGCAAAATCCGAGGAAAGCGAAATGTGGGAAGACGAAGAATATCCTGGCTTAAGAACTTAAGGAAATGGTTTGAATGCAGTAGTGCAGAACTTTTTAGAGCGGCAGTCAACAGAGTCCGCATAGCCATGATGATTTCCAACCTTCGACAGAAGATGGAACTTAAAGAAGAAGAAGTATGTGGCAATGCTCAATACCAATAATTTACGTGTTATTAAATAAAATGAAAATATCGCCAAGTACAGAGATCTAGAAATACAAATTAGGAACCAATGGAGAATGGAAAGTACCCAGACAGTACCTATTATTCTATCTATTACCGGTGTTACTCAAAAAAACCTCCTAGAGAACATGAAACAGCTGGGTCTAAATGAACATCTCTATAAGGTCATACAGAAAGATGTACTCCTCGCGACGTCCAGATGTCCACGAAAATTTTTGGGAGATACTCCAACATACCAAGTCACCTAGGGCTCGATAACACTGAAAGAGTCCCACCAGAGCTCAATCAAGGGATAAGTGAATTTTACCGTTAAAAGGAGTGTGAGCCGTATGGCAAAATCTAGTTGATATTTTATGTTAAAGTATTGTATGTGTAGTAATTATAGGTCAATCAAGAAACAATTTCAAACATCTAAAAATGTCAAAATTAATAATATATTTGATGGATTCGACCGTTACTTGACGGAAATTCATTTTATGTAACAATAAAACACAGAAAACTTTGTTTTCAAACTTCCACAAAATTTATTTTTAAAATTCTTATCACTACAGTTGTTTCGGCTGATTGCCTTTCTCAAGTGATCTATTTTTGGCATGCGTTTACACTTTATAGTCTTAAATGAAATATATTGAGGAGGGGAGAACTGTTTGCCTCAAGTTGGTCATTCAGAATTATATCTGTGTTTTTTAACTAACTGTCTACATACGCACTTCACCTTCTAGATCATAATCATTCTTTTAATGATGAATTTAAAACTATTCATATTCAAAATAAAGACCTTAAACTATCTTTGTTAAAATCTATGAAAATTAACAAATTAAAAACACAGATATAATTCTGGATGACTAACTTGAGACAAACAGGTCTCCCCTCCTCAACCTATTTCATTAGAGACTATAAAGTGTAATGCCAAAAATAGATGACTTGAGAAAGGCAGCCGCAACAGCTGTAGTGATAAGAATTTTAAAGATAAATTTTGTGGAAGTTTGAAAACAAAGTTTTAAGTAAAACGTACATTTTAGCACATATACATATTATTAGTATTATTATAATTATTATTATAATTATTATTGTAAAATAATGTATATTCACATATTGTATCAACTGTCACATATGTTACATAATCTAAATACGCTAATGACCCTGCGTGGTTGATGCGTTAATAAAAATTAAAAAAATAAAGTTTTAAGTGTTTTATTGTTACAAAAATATATTTTGTGACAAAAATCCACATTTCACAATTCCACATTTCAATCTCACGAAATTCAATTTTATAAAAAATTGTACACAGCTCCTACACTACTCGTAATATCTGATATTCCCAAAAGTATATTTCATTTATACAGTCGTCACCTCGATAGCTAATAAAATCGACTCTTTATGGACAAAACAAACTCATATTTCTGTTTCGAAAAAAAAAACCGACCAGAAACCAATTCCGTTGATATTTCTCCTCCGCTGCGAAGGTCAGAAATGTGTATCATAGACACCTATACAATTTCAACTTCACCTTTATTTACGAAAGCTTATTGGCAAATTCTTAAAAATTCTTTACGGTTACAGTTTATTAGATTTGCTATAATCGATTTTTAAGCTGATTGGATATTGGTTGTAAATTGCACAGTGTGTTCCAATCAACTGTATTAATATTTATAAAAAATTAATACTCAAAGAAAAACAGTTTATTTTATTGATTTAGTGTGATATAGATACTGATTGCCCTACGATTTCTCTCATTAATTTGTCCATAGTCAGCACTGTTTATTAACCAAATACAAATTTATCACGCGAACGTATTTTTATTTTACTACCAAACTTACATCCCACTATAAAACCTCTTCTTCTTGCACACTATTTACTTGGGACCTCGTGTTGGTTTTTTAATGCGGCCTAGAACTTACATAGAGCTTCAAATGGACTTTGCTGCATTAAAGGTAGAAAATTTTCACTAACCGCCTGCATAATTGCGGTGACATAATCTTCTTCTTCAAGTTCCACTCCTATCGGAGATTGGAAATCATTCTGGCAATTATAATTTTATTGGTTACTCGCCTGAATAGTTCAATTGAACTGCATCCAAACCATTCACGGAGATTGCGTAGCCACGAGATTTTACGTCTTCCTACGCTTCTTCTACCTTTGATTTTACCCTGCATTATATTCCTTAGTAGTTCGTACTTTTCACCTCTCATAATGTGCCCCAAGTATTCCAATTTCCTGATTTTTATGTAATTTAAAACTTCGCATTATTTTCCTAGTTGTTCGAGAACTTGTTCGTTTGTTTTGCGATCCATCCATGATATTTTTAAAATACGTCGGTAACACCACATTTCGAATACTTCTAGGTATTTAATGTTGGATTTTTTAAGTGTCCAAGCTTCAAATCCATACAAAAGGGTAGAGAAAATATAACATCGAAACATTCTTATCCGGAGCGGTATGTTGATATCGCGATTACAAAAAAGTTTTCTCATTTCAATGCGGCATCTTATTTCTTTTGTCTGATCAGTATCTTCCGTGATCCATGCTCCAAGGTATTTGTACGAAGATATTTGTTCAATTTCTGTATTATCTAGTACTAGCTTAACTTTGATGTTTTGTGCTTTTGTAAATACCATGAACTTGGTTTTCTTCAAATTGATTTTTAGTCCATAATCGTTGCAATATATATGTAGTTGTTCAGCAAGGTGTTGCAGTTCTTCTAGTGTTCCTGCCAGAAGGACGGTGTCGTCAGCATATCTTATGTTATTAAGTGGCTCACCGTTTATTATAATGCACTGATCTCGGCAAGCGCTAATTCTGAGATGGCTTCACTGTATAAATTGAATAACAAGGGTGATAAAATACACCCTTGGCGGACACCACGGCGAATCTGGATATCCTTGGTCAGTTCGTTTTCAACTTTTACTTTTGCTGTTTGATTCCAATAGAGGTTACAGATGATTCTAATGTCTAACTGTCTATGTTTTTATTTAATAAAATTTCTTTAAGTCGATTATGCTGCACTCTGTCAAATGCCTTCTCAAAATCAATAAAACAGGCATATACTTCCTGATTAATATCTAAGCATCTCTGCGAAAGAACTTCTTTTTCTTCACGTGCCATCTCCGCTACGAAGTTTGGCTATCATCATGGCAATTTTGACCCTGGAGGCTGCCGCTCGGAACAATTGTATGGATGTGCAAGCAAACCACTCCCTTAGGTTTCTCAACCATGACATTCTTCTCCTACCTTCAATCTTTCCTTACATAATTAGTTGTAACAGTTGATATTTATTCCCACGTGTAAGAACACTTAGAACACTGCGAAAGAACACTTAATGCAAACAGTACATATCGTGTTCCTCGTGTTCATAATCCTGGTGACATAATAGAATGCTTTAAATGCCGCACTGTTTGATCCCTTCTTTTTTTACAACCCAACGGATGTCTATGCAAAGCGTTTTAGTTGAGAAGCAGTTCGTCAGTAGAGTGTAAAGTGATGTTTGTCGTAGCTTAATTACTTTAAATAGCGCTACAGTTCGTCAGTAGAGTGTAGAGTGTTGTTTGATGTAATTTATTTATTTTTTATAGTGATGTGGCATCCGTGGCTCAATGTGGTTGAAATTGTTTCATACGATAAAAACAGTAATTTTGTTGGAACTGTCAGTGCCAATGACGGTGTTAATGTAATTTCTAAACAAAAGTCCCCGTAAAAAAGATCTTGAGTAGGTCCACATTATAACGATTTAATTTGCCTACCACATTGGGTATCACTTGTAGGGGATTGAAAGTGCGGACTGAACAATTACTGGGCTAGAGATACGGTAAGTAAACAAACCGACACGTTTGCTTGTTTTTATTTAAGAGCTAGGTCGTAAGTAAAGGGACTGAAATGGATAAGTACAAAGAAAAAAATAAAAAAAATACTTACAGAAATTTCCTAGACAGTAAGACACAAGAAGGTTTCTAAACTATTTGAATTGGATGCCGTTTAAAATAATCCTCTTGGTGGAGGCACATACAGGCTTTTCTTTCTTAAAAAATAGTAAAGGATAAAAATCTTTTAGAAGGAAATAATTCTACAACTCCTGGTTTAGGGAGAAACATTACATATTTATTATTTCTTAATATCAACAGTTATTACAAATAATATTAATAAAATTTATCAACAAACCTTACAGGTTGGCGACAGTTGTAACGAGTTTACAACTAGTTGTAACTATTTAAATAATTATTAGAAATGAAAATTATCTAAGTTTTTTAACGGCGCTTACATATGGTCTGCAACTTGAACAAAACAGATATCACAATTATGGTTATGTACCAAAATGTCAGAATAAGATAATACTGACTGTAAGATGTCGTTAAGTTTCAAACTTGTTTTGAGACATTAATTAATTAGTAAAATCAACTTTATTTAAAAGAAAAATAATAGGAAAATTAGCTAATCCATAAAACTTATAATTTTTTTAAATAATTTTTTTTATTAATAAAGAAATGTTTGTTTTACTTTTTAAATTTTAACAAAAAGTACTATATATCACTCTGGCTGGTATTTCCTTTAGAAAGTTTTTTGGGATTGGACTTGAATCAACAAACACTGTCCCCACACAAACTGTAAATGGTCTGTGGTGATATGGAAACAACAAATTAAACAAATCCTGGAAAGCTAGAACACTGATTCGGGCTTCTTATTATCCTAGATAACAACAAACTGCACTCTTCAAAACTGGGACACTACGCTCCTACTTAAAACCATGTGGACCTCTAAAATTGTTGTAACGCTGCTTTACAAAACTACTTACATAGGACACAGCACAAACAACTTAGTCATTGACTCAACAAAGACTGCCAAATAGCATCTTGAGCTCAAATTCACCTCTCCACAAACAAATTTCTGGCTTTGAAGAACTATATGCCCTAAGCTATTTCTTCCGAATCTAATTCTTAATTTCACTGTAACTACTAACTGCTACTACCCTTTACACTTGAATTTTCGATAACGAAAACGAATAACAAAAAACTATAACGAATTTGAAGAACATCCGGAATAAACAATGAATCCAACTCCTATCGTGGTCCATAGTAGAGTGATTTCATCATTCAAAAACCAGTCTCTTGCCCGCATCAGCGAAAATATTTCTGTTTATTTGACGCGCAATATACAATAGGCGGAATCAAGATCAACAGAAAGCAATTAGTGTTATTATATACAAACCAAAAATGTTTATATTATTAATCTCAGCAACGCAAAAAGAATACTTTTCGGTGTGTTAACATGTACGCGGGGAAATGGAAATAATACAGCATCAATGGTGAAAATAAATTGATTTGTCAGAAACTCACAGTTTGACATTATTTTTTATTAATTCAGTAACGAAATAACGACAGAAAATAGTAGCATGTTAGAGTCTGCTTTATTCCTAAGAGTGGCAAATGCCCCTTAGAGTAAGCAAAGTCATATATATCTGATATCTTCATTAAGAACAATTCGCCTATTAACCAGGCATATACATCACAGATAACTGTCAGTTGATGACAAATCAATCATAGCCCATTCACAATAATTATTGGTAAAAGTTAAAATATCTACCAAATTAACACTTTGATGGAAAAATAAAAATATCTAGAAAACTGATACCCTTAGGTAATGGAAGTACTTGATAAAATTTGAAGTACGATATTAGTACTTTTCGATAGTGATATAAAATGCAGGGTGTTCTATTTAAAATTACCAAGACAATAATGTACTTGCATTTTGACTCAGTATTTATTATTAAAAAACTATGGTTGCAATAGATCAATGTTCCTATATTCCTTTTTAATTATACAGGGAGTTAAACTTAATAGAATTTTCTGATAATATTGGTTATAACTTTGCAAATATCCGGTATAACATAATAAAACTTTACAATATTGTGATGTGGAAGTAAAGCAGATTTTAAATTTAAAATAAAATACAGGGTATTCCACTTAAAAAAACCCAAGTTTTGCCACCATCTTATGGCACACCCTGTAAAATTGCAACTAATTTTAAAATGTGGAGTTTAAAGCTGCCTACAATTTTTATTAATAACTTTTTTTTGGAACTTTTACTATAACAGATCTACTAAGCTTCCTTACACTAATCAATCACCCTGTATATTGTACATAAAGAAATGTTTATTGTATTAGTTTACATATTTATTATCATAAATTTGTATGCTTGTTAATAGTTACATAGCTAATAAACTCCTAGGTACAGTAATTTAATAAATCCCTCAAAATAAAAAAGAATTGTCATTGTTTGGTTAAAATGTCAGTTTCACCTATGGCTGCAAATATAATATACCTACGCAACCAACCTCAAAATAACTTTCACCAAAATCCGTTTTTTCCATTCTGTAGATATGAGTGAAATTTTCATGAAAATGTTTCGGGAATTATTTAGTAGCTTGTTTCCCTCTGAAATTCGTTTGTTTCCTGAAAATGTGAGGGTTGATTGTTCTATTATAACCATTGATAAAAATAGAATACCTATATTTGATACTACAGTAGAATAGATTTACTTTGGTTTTTGTATGAAAGACGAATATTCAAAAAATTTCCGTATCTGGTGGAAAACAACTGAAACAACTATTATACTTACAATGGCAACTATTATGCAAACATCTAAATTAAAATACTCAAACACAACATATTCTTTAAATATTTTGATGATAATATTTATTCAACAATTTGATTAATTGTTAAGCATTAAAATATTTGTTGTATGAAATGAAAAAGACAGCAAATATTTGATTTCACGCAAACAGCGCCTATGTATCTGTTCATACGTATTTCGACCTTATAGGTCTCATCAGAACAGTTAGTCATAGGTGTTCTCAACGTGAAAGATCAATATTTTCTGTCTTTTAAGAAGCAACACTAAAATGGCTTCGATATGGACGCAATAGCGACATCTGATAATAAATCCGTAAAATAGTTTCGAAACGCATTTGCAAAGCAAAACAGACGTTGATGGAGGTGTTAAAAAGGACATGGAGAATCTAAAATTTGCATTCCACGACATATCTTTTCAACTAAGCAGAAATACTTAGCGAATTGGTTTCTTGTACTCGCACAGAGTAGATCCGAATAAAAAGAAAGCACAAATTAAAGCAGAAATCTGAATTGTGTTTCGAAACTATTTTACGGATTTATTATCAGATGTCGCTATTGCGTCCATATCGAAGCCATTTTAGTGTTGCTTCTTAAAACACAGAAAATATTGATCTTTCACGTTGAGAACACTTATGAATAACTGTTCTGATGAGACTTATTAGGTCGAAATCCATATCAACAGATACATAGGCGCTGTTTGCGTGAAATCAAATATTTGCTGTCTTTTTCATTTTATTCGGATCTACTCTGTACGTGTACAAGAAACCAATTCGCTAAGGGTTTCTGCTTAATTGAAAAGATATGTCGTGGAATGCAAAACCCCATGATTAGATTAAATTTAGATTCCCCATGTCTCTTTTAACACCTTCATCAACGTCTGTTTTGCTTTGCAATTTTTAGAAAGCACAGATTAAAGCAAAAATTTGGATTGTGTTTCGAAACTATTTTACGGATTTAAAATATTTGTGTTCCAAATCCAAACTCTATATATACACATAAACGGCAGTCGTTTCATATTCGCGTATTCTACCGATTATGGTGCAACCTTCCTTACAAATTTGTTCTTCATTTGCTTTAAACACCAGCAGACGAGTTACTACTTGACTTGATAATGTCGTCAAAATAATGGTTTTACTCAAAACCAAAAATTATTCAACGAGCATCATCATCATCATTCTCAGCATATTCTACCGATTATGGTGTGGCCTCCTTCACATATTCATTCTTCGTATCTGACCACGATTTTCTTAAATTCGCTTTTCGGTGCCATGTTATACCAGCTTGTTTCTTTATGTCATGGTCACATCTTAAATTTGGACGTCTTCTTGATTTCTTGGCGCATCTTGGATACCACAGTGTAATTCTAGTGGGCCACCTATTGTTAATTCTTCTCGCTAGATGCTCCGTCCACTGCCATTTTAAAGATTTAAGTCTATGGATTACCAATAAGCTTGGTTTTATGTCTCATCTATTCTCCTCTTTTTCCATCTCTCTTTGTTATACCTAGCATGCATCGCTCCATTGACTTTTGAGTGACTTTCTTTGGTGTCCAAGTTTCGCAGCCGTATGTCATGATTGGTAGTATGCACTGATCGAATGCTTTTTTCTTCAGGTGAATTGACATCTTCGATTTGAATATAAATGGATTTCTACCAGTAGATGTCTAAGCTGGTTTTATTCTTCTATTGATTTCTGGAAGTAAGGAGCCAGATTTATGTATTAAATGTTCCAGGTACACACACTACTGTCTCAAGTGCAGTGTTGTTTATTATTACATCTTGGACATCCACAGTTGGAAGAAGTTGATTTGGTCAAGCCTTAATTTTCCTTTCATAGCCATGTGAGTTTTCTTTTAGATTCTGAATATTTACACCGGTTACTGTAGGTTTTGTGATTAATTTTATTCTTTCTAGTTTCAGATTATTCTATCTGCAATATTTTTACTTTTTTTGCATATTATGACACTTTTTGATTAGTTGACTTTTTACTTCTCGTATTTTATGTTAAATTTCTTTTTGTATACTTTTTGTATACTCAAAAGAATATTTGAAATATCAGCTCGCTGAGTAAGATAAAGAAGAAGAGAATGGAACCAGCGTACGAAAAGAACAGCAGAGAGAGAATGGCCCTTAGAAAAAGATAGCGAAAGATTCGAAACTAACAGACCAGAGGCCACTAAGAAGATCTCTTAATAGGTGGCAATAAAGCGGACAATTAACATCACACCTACGAATAAAAGCTCAAAATTGACGAAAAACAGACCAAGGGGACTAATATAACAAGACGGCAAGAAAAGGGCAGCTTCGACATTGGCAATAAAGTCACAATCATACCAAACTTGTTCTTAAAAGAAATATCATTGACACCATCCATAACATCAGGAATTTTATTTCATTATTACTTAAAGATGACCACTATTAATGTAATAATTTAACTATAGGTAAATAAATTTTTAGCACATTCTAACTACAATACTTTGTGATTAGAATGTGGTTAGAATAGAAGTTTTATTTAAAAATCCTTTATAAAAAGGATACAACTAAAAACAACCTTTCGAGCTACATCATAGAACGTTTTTAGACTAATAGTCCGAAATAATAAGAAATACTATTCCCTCACAAATTCTACCAACATAATAAAACTTTTAAATTTGATCCAAACTATTTGTTCTTTACATAACGTTGTTTTACACTACTTTTATCCAAGTTTCTCATATCCTGTTATTGGAAATTTATATCCTACAAATTTCTATGAAATTCTAATAAACGTGCTATAATACCGCGACTGTATAGCTGACCTTATTCCCATTTTCTTGCAAATGTGCAATACGCGTCTCTATTTGATAGTTTACATTTGACCCCATCTCTCCTTGCATTTGTATAATTTATATTTTTCATTTCTCTGCATATACAAATTGAAGAATTTGTTTAAAGACAACTCAAAAATACAGGTTAAGGAAAATCTTATCCCATATTTTCAAAATTATAACTTTATTAATAAAAATTTTTTCTGTAATAATTAATAATCTGTTACTACGATATTATAGCCAAACGAAGTAATATACTAACTAGGAAACATTTTGATATTTTTATATGTAGCTGATTACAAAAAGTTTTGATAGAACCATGCTGCTGGAGAGGGATGAAATTTTCTTTAATAGCATGTAATTGTTAATCTTCAATGCAATAATCGATTCCATGACCTTGCCAACAATAGGAACCAGGCTGATTGGACGGTAATTATTGCAATCAAGTTTATTTTCTTTCTTAAATTTAGGAGTAACCAAAGCCAATTTCCAAGACGAGGAGAGAGAACCTTGATTAATACAAGCATTCAATATAAGAGATATAGGGATGGCTCCAGATTCTGCACATTGTTTGAGGAAAAAGAAGTTGAGTCCGTCTAATCCAGGTAATAAATTATTGCGTAGTTTCCATAAATGATGTTTAATTGCATCCAGTGTGAAAAATATATTGTCAAGAGTTTTTAGACAAACGTGGGCATATTATTTGAGATATGGTATCGTTAGGTTTATCTACAAGAACCTGAGAAAAGAATAACGCTAAACATACCGAAGATTTGTTATTCGAAGAATATAAAGACCCGACAGCTTTTTGAAGTAATGGCATGGAGACTTTAGAAGATGTGCGAATATACCGATAAACTTTTTTGCAGATTCTTCTATAGATATAATTTATAGATTTATCAAATGTTGTTTCTGTTTACAAAACTTTAGCAAAGATTGTTTGACTCGGTTAGAAAAATTACCGTGGGCCAAAAAATCATCAAGGAAACCAGTAATCTTATATATTTGCCAAACCTTTCGTTTGTGTCGAATTAAATGGGTAATTGAGAGGTTAATCCACGGTTTTAGTCGATTTCTGTATAGCTGACGTTCAGTGGTATAATCAGAAATTGTTGTAATAGCAGTATGAAGAAAAGAGTCCCAGATTGACGATGGATCGGAGTGGTTAAGAAAAGTAGATTGCAGTTTAATTGGGATAAAACTAAATTTACATTAAAGAAATTAGTAGTGACATACATTACGAAATTATTTTTGCAAAGCAGTGTTAAACTAAATTGAATGTGAGCAGTAATAAGTGAGTGGTCAGAAAGACGTAGAAATTAATTGATCAACATTTGTGAAAAATAAGTCTAAAATTAAAGGATTATTGGTGACTCTAAACCTTGTAGGTTTAGTTATTAGTCGTAATACATTTGAGTTCATGATAAAGTTTTCAAACAAATTCTGGGAATTGGTAGTATCACTTTTGTAAATAGTGGGTCAGCTAATCTCTGAAAAATTGAAATCTCCAACAACAATGAGTTTTTCAAGAGATGATAATTTCTGAAGTTTGTCAATAAGCATATTATCTTGAGTATGTACCGTATCCGGAGGCCGGTATATGCAACCTATATTAAATATGAAAGAGTCATTAGTAACAAGTAAGTGGATAATTTCTATACCTGGTACGTCTATTGTTTTATCACTGATGGAAAAAGTATTGGTAATTTCATTTGCTAAATAGATGCATACTCCTCCCCTTCGACGAGTACCTCTATATCTACGAAATATAGTAAAATTATCAATGTTTACAATAGCATTAGGGATAGAAGAATTAAGCCGCGTTGCTACTAGAAGAGAGATAGAGAAGAATAATGTAAGGTTTTAAAAAATAAACAGTACTTATAAATTCAATAAATTTTCACATAAGAGAGTTTAGATCCGTATACATAAGAAACCAAATCATAAATTTTGGTGCAGAAGAATTATGAACGAAATTTTATTATCTTTAGACAGACATTCACATATTTAATTGTATGGTCACTTTCTTCATTGTTTTTAAAAGTTTTAAGCTCAGTACGAACTTCCTTTTAACGAAGTTGCTGCATGTGTGTCTTATTATCAATACGACAGAAATCAACAGAATATGTTTTAGTAGATTTGTTTTCCAAAATTTTATTTTTGTTACGAAGAATTTTTCGAGTGTGATGGTCAGAACTCAATATTACTTTTATCGTGCGTAGATAACGTTTATTTTTATTTGGATTACTGACTCTATAAAATGTAACAGTTCTTGACATCCAATGACTTCTAGGGCTAAATTTATTTTATTCTTATTATGATCTTTTTTATTTTGCACGCTTCCTGTAGGTTCAGGGACGCCTCTAAAGAAAACATTTTTGGAGCGAGATTATAGAACAAATTATATTTTAGAACAAATAAACAGAATGGGACAAAATGAAAACGACCTATAACCGGAAAGATGAAAAAGTGTATGGTGTCAGGTAAAATCCCTGGATGATTTAATAAATGCAATTAGGCATTAAGCATGAGAAGTACCATATGAAAGTTTTATTACTTTTATTTAGTATATGCTCTCCTTATTAAATATAATACAAATTAAAAAATTACAAATATATTTGATAATTTATTTAACAGTTACTTTACAACAATATCTGATAAAAAATACGAATTCTGTACTAAAAAACTAATACCTATATCCATTATTGTTATTATTGTTATTCTTGAATGGTCCCAAGTATTGTCTATTAACATTAATACCATCATTTCTACCAACTTCGATAGAATTTAAATCGTGAGCTTCTGAATGATCACTATTAGCGCCGATGTGGTCTTCGTTGCTCGTTCTGCTAACATCCACAAGGCTCTGTTTAGCGATTACGTTAAGGTTAAGGGATTTCTGGATAGCTTCTGGCACTGGAGGTGCGACCGGTAGATGGTCTCCAGTAGCGCGAAAGCCGTTTTCGTCAGCGATGTAGTTAACAGTAAACGTTTGACCTTCAGGGGATTGGTAAGTGTAGCTGCCATGCACTACGTTGCCTTGTTCTGCTCCAAAAGTTTCTTGATGTCCTTCTTCTTCGTGCAATATGTTATTATCGGTTTCATACCTATAAATTGAAAATGTTTAATGAATAATATTTAAATGAATATACTTTTAAATGCTCATGTAATGAAATTATGAAGAGCGAAAACAAGGAAAGGACACACATTTTGATAAAATGCACAGAGAGATATGATGAACTCCCCAGAAAATATCCACTTGTTTATGCCAAAAACATTGATTATGCTATTGAAGAGAACACTCTTGGGACATTTTTTAAATATTTTAGTTAAAGTTAAAAAATAAGAAGAGACTGAAAAATATTTGACCAAAAAATTGTTTAAAATTGAATAAGTGATTTTCATACTGTTTAACGGTGATTTCGAAAAAAAAGTGAAAAAATTCCATTACGTACAGTTATTTCACAAAATGATATAATAAAGACTAATTGAAAAAAACCAGCAGTATTTTAATGTCAGCACTTGTTCTTGCCGTACCCCATATCCAACCACTTGCTGACTCGTTGCGCCTTTCTTTCATGTCAGTGCTTATTAATCGCGCTGCCCCTTTCTCGGCCATTAACAAGCAATGAGTCATTTCGATTATTTTGGTATAAAGTTGTGCGATCAAGATAAGCAATGAACCCCACACAAAGTTTGTTTAGTGTGTTGAAGAACTGAGGCTGTGGTTTCAAGGTAAAAAGCAGTCCTTACGTTTTGGAATACCAATGGTTTGGAGAAGGACCAAAAATCATAGTAATGACTACTATTTTTATTCTTGCAACCTACGAGGTTTCAATTTAGGAAACAAAAAGGATATTTCTTACCCTAACATTCATTTAGCCATTCGCCCTATCCCTCATGGACCCTTAAGTGCCAATTTCCGTCTCGTCCAAATTCTTTGTATGATATATATAATGATCACGAGCCATTGGATCACCAACGTGATAATGAAGAAGACTGCTAGGATCATGGCATAACCGATCTTTTTCCATTTTCACAATTTAAACTGAACGATTTAGTAAGAAACCTAGGCGTTTTTAAAGAATCAGTAGAAGTTTTAGGATTTAGATTAAAAAACAAACAAATGTTGGCTTCAGACATATCCTTTTCTTGGTATCGATGTAGGGAAAAGAAATTTGTATAGCTCTTCTTCCAATAAGATGACCTGGTCTTTTTTAGTGATGTTCCGAGACTTACGCCACATTTTAAACTAGAATATGCTCCTAATGAGTGAAGACTTTTTATTCTTCCCTCTTTTTAGGAATAAATATTCTTCGATACCAGTTAGATGCTTAATTAAACTAATTTTAAGTAAACTCTGCTATTCAGACCAGAAATGGGCACTATGCGGTGATTGCGGGACCATATGCGGCTTTCTCTGTGAATAGGACATTTGAGACAGAAAGCAACACTACATAAAAAAAAGCTTGGCCCTTGAGAGAAAGCTTACAAGTAGGTGTTAAAAATGTTAAAAGAAAAAGCCTCAAGACAAGATAAAATTATTTATCAAGGTATTGACTAGAGAAGGAGAGTGTTTTAGATATCTTTGTGGACAGTTTTCTGGTTCACCCACGACAAAGGTAAAGGAAGGAGTCTTTGTCAGACCGGACATTAGAAAAATAAAAACAGATCCCAACTTTAACAAACGATATCCAAACTACAAGACAATTGTCGCAGACTTGATCGACAACTTTAAGAAGCTAAGCTATTAGATGCGCATGAAACGTTACTTTCTTCACTCAGGTATTGGCTACTTTCCGACAAACCATGGAGATGTCGCTTGCGAATAATTTCACCAAGACATCAAAGAAATAAGAAGAAGATCTCAAGGAATATGTAATGTAACCATGATAGCAGATTACTGCTGGATGATGAAAGGAGAAGGAGCCGGAAAAGCAGTAAAAGAAGCTTCGACAGAAATCTTATTAAGGACTTATGAGCTTAAAGGGAAATGTAAGTGTACTAAAAACGTAGTTTAGAACATGATTAAAAAATAATAAACATTTGTTATGATACCCCAACATACTCCCCACTTTATGAGAAGACGTAATAGACAAAAATTGTTTGCATTTTTAAAATCAACGCTGAAAAGTTCATAAAAGTCAGTTATTAAATTTCGAATAACTATTAAAAAACATTTTCTTGCAGGCCTATGCAGTTTAACTAACCGCAGGTGAATAATTATTATTCTAAATTAATATTAATATTAGCTATTAGTACGTATGCTTGGTTGTGTATTAACTTTTAGTCGAAATTAAAATTTGTTCAACGTAGCAAAAATTTACTTAATTAATGAATTTACTAGACAGTTAGGACTGGGATCAGTGAACCGAATATTTCAATCAATTTTATATACAAATAAAGTTTGGATCATGTTTTCAAATAAAAATTACTACAAAGTTAATTTCAATTCTTAATTTCATGATCAGGAATAAATATACAGTAAAATTATTACCAAAAGAATGGAGAAAAAATTTAAATGTAATACACTGTATCTTCTTCCACAAAACCATTTTATTAAGAAATATTTGGTCATGTGGGCATATTTGACAAAACAACTTCAATTTTTTTATACTTACGCAAATCTGTAACTGCCTTCTCCATTGTTTTCACTAGTGAGTCTTAAAATAGGAATTTGTGGTCCAGAAGAAAAGGACTCAGAGTTTCTGAATGCTACATTGGGTCGGTCAACCAAACCTGCAGATTTTCCCAACTGTGGTGAATGGTACACGTTGTAGGAGGCTACAATTTAAAGTAAAATTTTGATGGTACACAAGGCAAATATCGAACACAGTAGTCAATCAAATCTTGCTCAAGTACTTTCAATCACAAGATCATCCTCAGGGGCATTTCGTCAGTTGTGGCCTATCCAGCAGTAATAGAATGTTATAAATGTAAATTGGGACATAACAAATACACTAAACAAAGACATATAAACACTTTAAAATTTAAGAAATGGAGAAGCTACATTTTATATAGAAGCCGGAAACAGAATCTCGCTTCGGCTTCTATATAAAATATAGCTTCTCCATTTCTTAAATTTTAAAGTGTTTGTTTGTCTTTGTTTAGTGTATTTGTTATGTCCCAATTTACATTTATAGCATTCTATTACTGCTGGATAGGCCACAACTGACGAAATGCCCCTGAGGATGATCTTGTGATCGAAAGTACTTGGGCAAGATTTGATTAACTACTGTGTTCGATATTTGCCTTGTGTGTCATCAAAGTTCATTTATTCGAACATTCAACCTTATATTAAAGTAAAATTATTTAAAAAATTACTTATATTAAGTTAAAAAGGATGAGTCTGTAGATAAATGAAATAAATTCTATTCAACATTTTTTTTACTAGTACTTTTGTAATTTTCTCATTTTCGTCCTTTGGTTTTATGTGTTACACATTTTATATTGTGTTATTTTTAATTTTTTAATATTATATTTTCTTTTTTTTTTGTAAACCTTGTTTTCATTAAACGTTAAGGAAAAAAGCCTACTACAAGTAAGACAATTTTAATAAACCTAAAAATACACAGGGAAAGGAAAGGCAAACCTATTTTAAAAATTGTTCGACATAAAAAAAAATTCAAAATAAAACAAACATAAAAAACATAACAAATTAAAAAAATAAAATAAAAATAAAAAATTTAAATTTACTTAATTTCTACAGGAAAAACTTAGTAGCAAAAGAGTAAGCATAAAATCAAAGAAACACTCTTCAAAAACAAAAAATACAATTAGTATAAAAGAAACTAGCAAAAATTATAAAAGAGATCAAGAACAACAAAGCACCTGGATGTGTTTTAGCTAAACTTATCAAATAAGGATCTCAAAACTACAAAGAATGATCCAAAGGCTGTTCCAAAGTAGAGCAACTTCTAAAAAAATGTATACAAGTCAAGTTTTTTAAACGCAAATTCATGCGTCAGAATCGTTATAATTTCTATTATATTTTAGAAGAGGATTATCAGAACATGAACTTCTTGATGCCTTAGAAGTTGATGTTGCTCTCGATTCTGATGATGGCATTTTTATACCATCCCCATCTACTTCAATTTGCGGTTAGTTCAATGGAGATATTATTGATAGCAGAATTGGGCAATTGCTCGGTGAAACTGATGAAGCTGCTCCTTCTATATCCGTTGATGAAAATTCCACAACTGAAAGAACATCTGAGAATGACCCACAAGAAAATTAGAGTGTCTTGATAGAACAGAGTTCAGTGGTTACGCTAACTATACTGGACAATGTTTGAGTTTTTTTTACAGTCAAATGTTCAATTTACCCATAAAATCCAATTAATATTTTTTTTTGAGAATTTCTTCCTTGTGATCTAGTACAACAAATTGTTGCTCAAACGAATTTATATTTTGTACAAAAAGACAGCATAAATTACAAAAACACTAACAAACAGAAATTAGGGCATTGTTAGGAGTTTTTTATTTTAATAAGACTACACCCTTTACCAGAAAAGATTTATATTGGTCACGTGATCATTTTTAAAATAATCCTGCTATCTCCAAATCTTTTACTATAACCAGATTCAAAAAATTAATAGATAATATCCATTTAAATAACAATTCAGCAGCTGCGGAGAGAGGTTCATCTTACTTTGACATACTGCATAAGATAAGACCATTTATAGATAGACTAAATGAAATTTTCAAAGAACAAACCAATCCTGGAAGTCGATTTTCTGTAGACGAATGTATGGTGAAATGTAAAAGACATATTTCTATCAAACAATAAATGCCGAAGAAGAAAATTAAAATTTGAGCATTGTGTAATGCTATTACTGAGTATCTGTACCAGTTTATTATCTACACTGGTAAAACTAAAAGCATTTAAAATGATGGCTTGATATACAAGGTTGTAACTGAATTATGCCAAGATATACCACACAAATCTGTGGTTATTTTTGATAACTTGTTTACAAGTTGCAAACTGTTACAATATTTATATGCTACACAGCTATATGCTATAGGTACAGTCAGTCGCAAAGGCTTATCTGATTTCATGCAACGAAAATGTTACAGAATACACCCCAAAGCAAACCAAAACTGAAAAACTTTGTAAGAATGAATTTTATTGTTTGGATACCAAAGAAGTCAAGGTTATTACAACTGCCAATTAACCACATGAAGTAACCTTGATAAAACGTACACAAAGGAATAGCACAAAGAAAGATATATTATGCCCAAAAGTTATTGCAGATTATACACTGGAAAAATATCGAACTTAGTAGTGAAGTTCGGTTCGGTTCGTAATGCACCTTTGTCCGCTTCTCGTCGATCAATGCTGATAGGTATAATAAAAGGTTGAAGTTGCGGAGTAAAAGTGATGATTTATTGACAGCAACTCGTAATTACACAATATGGTGTTCGTTCGGTAACTACTCAATATTGACTGTGTTCATTTGAACTCAAATCCCCAATTTATAATCTCACACATAATAGATACATAAGCACCTTAGGTCATTGCTTCGTTCATATCACACCACCTAACATTTGCTTATAATACAATTTAATCCACGCCTTAATTGCGACACTTAGGAAGTTCAATTAGAAAATATTGTTATTCGGCAATTTATTTAGTTGTAGATAAATGAACTAATTATTAAATTATCATACGATATGGTTTTGCAATATGTATAATGCAAACTTATACACGGTGAAACTATAAAAGATTAAGAAGTTAAGAATAATGTGAGATTACAAATTAAGGGGTTAATTTGTGATTGAACATACACTAAACATGGGAGGTGTTGATCACTTTGGTCACTTAAGGGCATCATATCCCATAAGAAGGAAGTCTAAAAAATCGTGGATGAGATTGTTCTTCTGTCTTTTACATTAGTGATTAATGCATGTATTATGTTCACAAGAATTTATGCTCGAAAATACTTCCCACGAGGATTTAGGATTCACCTTGGAAGAGCTCTCATAGGTGACTTTGCAGTAAAGGCATCTCGACCTGTGATATTTAGAAGGAAGATTGCTTTTAGAAAAAAAGAGAAACTTTAGTGTTTCAGATGAAATTTGGCTGAAAAATGTAGGACCATATTTACCAGATGTTCAAAAAAATTATACCAGGTGCAGATTTTGCTCAACAAAAAAAGAAGAAAATCGCTAACATTATATGTAGGTATTGTCAAGTAGCTTTAAGCCCACTGCTGTAGTTAAGACTTAAATGAGTTTTGTCACCCATGACAGTATACCCATGAGTATATATATATATATATATATATATATATATATATATATATATATATATTTGATTTTTTTTATTAAATAAATTGTTTCACAAACTGTACAAGGGTAATTTAATTTCCGACCTACAAACATTTTTTAAGGAACAACGGGAAAATACATTGTTTTTATTACTTTTTCAAATTATTTTTTATTTCTAGGTTTTATTTACCTCTTTCAGATACCAAAAGTATATAAACAAATAAATAAATTCTCCTTATATCCCATGTGTTATTAATGGTTAAAAACCAACTTGACTGTTATTCGCGCTTCATCTGAACAACAATATTGGTTTTGCAATGAAACTGCTGCATGAGTGGTTAAGATTATGTAGATGAGGGGTCAAACTATCTCTAGGTCTTTCAGCCACGAGTTCTGGCGTTTTCCGATTGATATTTTGCCCTGTATTTATCTTTATACCTTTCATATATTTTTATACGTTTTATATCTTTCTTATTAAAATTATAATTAACGTTAGTAAACAAAAACAATAACTTATTAATTTGTATTTAAAACCATATTAAAATCTTACTCTAATCTCTTTTATTATACTCTTGGGGTTCATTACTGAGGCCTAAAGTACTTAATACGCACGTGATGAAAATGATTGTCATAGAAGGCTATAACCAACCCACGTATCAGTTATATAGGAATCTCTTGCGATATTTCCAATGCAAATACAAGCAGTTAAAGTTTAAGTTTTGAAGTTCTACATTGGTTATAAGCCATTAAAGAGGAATTTAATTGTCCATAAAGGCGGTATTCATGAACAAAGAAGATCAGGGTAATGCTCAGTATATTTAAACCGCATAAAATGGGATAAATAGGAGGCCTCACTAAATTAATTTTTAAATTCATTATTAAAGGGAAATATTGATTTTTTTTTGAAAAATCAGAGCCAATTAGCCAGACTTGTTTTTGTTTATTGTTAAAAATCGACTGAATTTTAATTATTATTAATTGCAGATTCATAGTCAAAATTTTCTTGTTATCAGTTATCAATGTTAGTACTGCATATATGTCTAATATTTTTATGGATACATAAATTTTGTTTTAATATATTTTGTTTTCTTTTATTTTGTTTTGTTGCTTTTTTTTTTTGTTTTTTTTTTTGGTTTTTTGCTTTTTTTTGTTCTATTTTTTGTTTTTTGTTCTATTTTTATTTTCATAATTCTTTTATGTTTTTTTTATTAATTTGTGGTATACATTTTTTTGTTTCTTTTTTGTTTTGTTTTTCAAATCATATTATTAGATTAGGCTCATATACTATTTATAACTTGTATTTACATATTTTTACATGTTTGTAAATGCAATGAAGAATTTCCATATTATTTGAAAATATTAAAAGATTAATGTTTATTGGAAAACAACACTTAGAATTTATTAATTCCTTATAAAGTTCGTTTATATTATTGAATTGTAAATCACATTCTAATACAATATGTGTTAGATCGCCTATTTTGCCACAAGTACAATTGGTAGTATTTGATAAGCCGATTCCATGCATGTAAGATGGCGTAAGAGCGTGATTTGCTCTCAGCCGATTAATGGTCTTTATAAAATGTCGATTAGATTCTGTGTAAAACCATCTTTTTGGTGGCATCCTAGGGTTAAAATGATAAAAGTTTAAGCCAGTCTTACATTCTTTGTAACGTAAATATCAATTATTTTAAGTTTTTGTTTACTAACGGTATCAATATCTGTCACTGGAATTAAATTTTTGTTTACTTTTTCTCCAAGAATATATGCTGATTTAGCCAAATTGTCAACGATTTCATTGCCTTTTATTCTCGAATGGCCCTTGATCCATGTAATTATTACTTCTTCTTCTTTAAGTTCCATCTTCTATCGAAGGTTGGAAATCATCATGGCTATGCGGACTCTGTTGACTGCCGCTCTAAAAAGTTCTGCACTACTGCATTCAAACCATTCCCTTAAGTTCTTAAGCCAGGATATTCTTCGTCTTCCCACATTTCGCTTTCCTCGGATTTTGCCCTGCATAATAAGTTGTAATAATGCGTGTTTTTGCCCTCTCATCACATGTCCCAAGTACTCAAGTTTTCGTCTTTTGATAGTTAATATTATTTCCGCCTCATTTCCTATCCTTCTAGTTACTTCTATGTTTGACATTCTTTGAATCCATGATATTCGTAGGATTCTTCTGTAACACCAAAATTCAAAGGCGGCCAGCTTATTCAGATGAACTTGTTTTAGTGTCCAAGCTTCCAGACCATAAAGAAGAGTAGAGAACACGTAACATCGAAGCATTCTCAGGCGTAGTTCTAACCTTATATCCCGACAACAAAGAAACTTTTTAAGTTTAATAAATGATGTACGTGCTATTTCAATACGTGTCTTAATTTTTTTGGTTTGGTCTACATCTGATGTTATCCATGTTCCTAAATATTTATAGTTATTAACATTCTCAATTGCAGTATCTTCAATAGTCAATTGGATATTTGCATGTGCAGATTTAGTCATGATCATGCATTTAGTTTTCTTTAAATTTATCTTCAGTCCGTACTCATGACAGCGTTCATTAAGGCGTTGCATTAGGTTCTGTAAATCATTGTTGTTATCCGTAATTATTACTGTATCGTCTGCAAAACGTAAGTTATTTAAAACTTCTCCATTGATAGATATACCTTCTATTGAGTCTGAGAGCGCTTCTTGAAATACCGCTTCACTGTAGACATTGAAAAGTAGTGGGGATAGCACGCAACCCTGGCGGACTCCTCTCTGTATTTTGATATTTTCGGTGTACTGGCTGTCAACTCTTACCTTGGCAGTTTGATTCCAATATAAATTAGATATAATTTTCAGATCACTACTGTCAATATTTTTGCTTTTTAATATATCTACAAGCTTTTTAAGTTGAACTTTATCAAATGCCTTTTCAAAGTCTACAAAACATAAGTACATATCCTGATTCATGTCCATGCATCTCTGAGACAGCACATTCAAGCCGAACAAAGCATCTCTTGTACTCATACCATTTCTAAAGCCAAATTGTGTGTCACTAATCGCATATTCAAGAGTTTTAACAATTCTGCTGTGAATTATTTTTAAAAATGTTTTAAGTGTGTGACTCATTAAAGCTATGGTTCTGTGGTCTGAGCAAGTTGTTGAACTTGGTTTTTTGGGAATTGCTACAAAGGTTGATTGCAGCCATTGTCTGGGGATTGTGGCAGTCTGATATTTACATTTAATTTTAATATAATTTAAATATTTTACAATTTATGATAATTTAAATTTACATTACAATTACATTTAATCCCAATTGTATAGTTTCGTACAGAATTTTAAGAAGTTTCAATGCTATGTGGTTTATGTGTTTGACTGTTTGAATGTTGTTAATCTGCCCACGCTTTTACTGTCAGTAAATATAACATAGTTGCTAGTAGGATTCAGTACTACTTACTGAAGAGCAAACAATATTGCCATCATTTCTGCTATGTATATTGAGCATTCACTGGGTAAGCTATACTGGTGATGGTAATCGTGGAACATTGCTCGAACAAAGCTCGTTCCATTTGCATCTTTTGACCCATTAGTAAAAATGTAAAGATAATTTGTCCATTTTTCATTATTAATTATATCAAACATATTTTGGAGTAAATTTAATTTTAAGTAACATATTTTAACCTTTCTATAAAATAGTGTTTAAACCATGTCACCGTAGTATGGCGGAATTTGACTTTTGTAGAGAATATCCTTATATTTTACTATACTTAGATAGCTTTCTACCAAAGGTATAGATGTTTTAGTTCTTCAGTACCTATGGGTGAGATCTAAAACTAATTGCTCATGAAGATCTTGAAGGTATTTACAATTTTTGTACATAATTTGGATTGTAAATTTGTCACTATGGAATTGGCGGCGTAAATGCAATGGCGGTTCTACCGCTTCATTTTCCATTGTTTGGACCAAAGTGGATTTTAAATAAGGTATAATCTCAGGCATTTATTTTTTTGTTCGCCATGCCGGGCCAATTTTTCTGTGGAATTCTGGCAACCATGTATCTTCTAGATCAATAGGTACTTTGTTGGCTTGTTGCGGTTTTTAAAACAACTTTTAAAATATAAATATTTTTAATTTTATTAAATATTCATAATGAAATATTTTTAAATAAAATATTTCATTTTTTGCCTAATATTGTTCGTCTATGTTAACTCATATGTAAAACATTTTTTGGGAAGTTCACCAAAATATTGTAAAATCAAATATATTTTAATTATTAAACTAAAACTTATTATGTTAATGTGAACAAAATAGGAGAGGCAATGTAAGAAGAAAAAATAATATTTAATAAATTTCTTTCAGCAGGTATTTTTGTTGTAAATAATAACTAACTACAGAATATATAAAAATTTCATTGATTTTATTAATCTTTCAATGTGTTATTCTTTTTTTTTTCTTTTTTTAGATACTTTTATGTATGACACTTACCTAAAGTAGGTCTGGAGGATCTGAATCCTGCAAAAACGTTGGCCACTCTGGATGGAGCAGTAAGAAATTCAGCTCCATCGGAAGTTCCTGAGGTAGCCGGTGGCAGGTAATTATTTTGAAGTTTATCAGCCACGGCATAAGCAATCAACAAAAGAAATACAGTCTAAAAAGGTATATTTAGATTAAATATTCAATAATAATTTTAAATATTTATAAAAATATTCATATTAAAAAAAAGCACATACAAATATGTTCAAAACAATTTTTTCAATTTTCAATGAGATTGTTTCGTATTTAAGTTTTAACTAAGTATAGGAAAAATTGTAAGAGATTGAAGCGTATTTAAAAAACACTCGTTTCTCTCTTTATAACAGGGTTATAAAGTATGACTTCCCCTCCCAGTACTTTACAAACTCAATCCACCTTCTCATCAACTCCACACGATGTCACGTTTATGAACACCCAATTTATCGTACATGAACTAAAATTTGACTTTGATATCCCTTATATATTTTAAAAAGCACATACATAAATTCCCAGATATTCGGGGCATTTCTATATTCATTCCAATTAAAAAACCTGACAAATCCTCCGTAACTCTTTTCTTTACTCCTTTAGTTTCTTAAAAATCACAATATTATTCGCGATGCTCAATTTAGCTTCCAAAGCCATCGGTCTACTATTGACAATCTTCTTCTTTTTTAAACAGACATTTCTCAAACAATCAACAAGCAACAAGATGTAGTAACTATATTAGACATTGAAAAAGCATTTGATTCGATCCCCAGGAAAGCAATAATCGACAAACTCTACTACAATAATTTAGACGGCAATACTCTACCATTTCTAAAAAAAATTTCTTACCGGAAGAACCTTTAAAGTCTAATCCTACACTAATGACAAGCTTTTTCAATTTCTTTCTCAAAATCAGATATCCGTCAAGAATTTGTATTAAGTTTTACTCTTTTCATTCTTGCAATCAACGAAATTTACGAAATGTGAAGATCTTTTCCTGCTTCCATCAAATATGTTCAATACGCTGATAACCTTATCACTTACTGCTATGGTAAATATGTCCCCATCACATGTAAACTTATACAAAGTGTAATAAATCTTCTTCAAGATAGATCTTACCAATTAGGATTATCACTATCTCAAAGCGAAACCAAATTAACAAAGTTTATCAGAAGAGCCCCCACTCCCATGTCCCAAATTTTTTTTAAGAATTGTTCTCTATCTGCTGTTAATTGATGTAAAATTCTTTATTTAATATACGACACCAAATTAAAATGGAAGAATTGCATCTCTGGACTTAAAACCAATTATTTTAAAAGGCTCAACATTTTTAAACCCCTAAGTTATCTTTCACAGCATGTTGATGAAACTATGTCTACTGAGTCTACATAGCTCTCAACAACTACTATAGCTTTATCTATTCCTTTGCATCTCGTTTTTAGATTGATTTATTAAACTACGTTTATAATAACGCGTTTCATCTGTGTCTATGTGCCTTTCACTCTAGTTCAATCGAGAGCATGTACCGTTAATCCAATGAACTTTCTCTCAAATTATGACGACAATCTCTTCTACTTTTATATACTTTATAATATCCATTTGGTCAATTCAATTTTAGCTGACCACCCATTACTTTAAAATATTCATTCTTCTTCTTACGGCGCCTATCCATTCCGGATGTTGGCGATCAACATGGCTATCCTAACTTTGCTTGCTGCTGTTCTGAATAGTCCTATTGTCAATGTATTAAACCACATTCTCAGGTTTTGAAGCCAAGATATTCTTCTTCTCACTTCTTCTCACTGGCAACTGGTTGTTTTCAAAGGCAAGAAACAAGTTATTGCAATTACCAGAGTACAGATCATGACGCTAGTAGGCGCTTTCAGTGCCTTAGGTCAATATATTCCATTTGTGTTTATTTATAGAAGAAATCGGATAAAATAAGGTTTAGACAAAAACGGTCTTATTAAAGCAATATACAGATGTTCCAAATCAGGATGGATAACGGAACAACTTTTTTTGGAATGGTTGAAATATTTTCATCAGCATGTTAATGCTTCTAAAGACCACTAAGTTCATTTAATATTAGATAACCACACAACGCATTTATGTCTGGCTTCCTATAATTTTTGTCGCGACACCGGAATAAATCTCCTTTCATTGCCACCGCACACTATCTACTATCTCCAGCCTCTAGATATCCCGTTTTTTTCTCCATTCAAGACAGTCAGTAGACTACCAAGAATGTAACAAGTTTATAAAACAAAAAAATATGAGAAAATCAGTACAACAGACGTTGCGAAACTTGTTAAAAATGCCTTTAATATGGCTGCGTCTGTTGAGAAGGCTGTAAATGGTTTTCAAACCACAATAGGGACCTTTCCCTTTAATCGCTCTGTTTTTTGTGAAGAAGAATTTATATATATATATATATATATATATATATATATATATATATATATATATATACCAGTGTTTGTTTGAACAGTATCAAGATAATAAGATAATATGTCTTCTCTGCCCGATACACATCAAACACCATCGCCAACACAAGTTCCCCAAGATGAACTACCAGGGCCCAGTGGAATCCAAATTAAAAAAACTGAGACCAAAGGCAGCACCATCATCAGAAGATTATTTATCTTAATTAGAATTAGAGGAAGTTTTAGACAATAATCTAAGCGACGATATGGATAAATATGTGCACCAGAGGAGAGTCATTAGCAAATTAAGTTAGCACCGAAAAAATGTTTTGCCTGAACACGTTCTATAAAAAACAAATACAAAGAAAGTGGACATGGCGTAGCCCTGACAGTCAGGTTAAGAATGAAATAGATTTTATCCTTTACAGTGATAGATCAATATGTAAAAACATCGAGGTATTAAACAAATTTAACACCGGCAGTGACCATAGACTAGTTCGTGCCGATATACGTATTAACGTAAAGAGAGAAAGACGAAACTATTAACAACAAACCCTTTACCGACGGCAGACATCCTAGCCAGTACTAAAGAGAAATACCAAGAGGAATTAGCACGGAAACTAGTAGCAAATACCTTTGAGTATAAAAATATGGATAAACTAGCTGAGAAAATAACTAAAGACATACAAACAGTCACTAAGAAACTTTGTTGCAGAATAAGAAAACAAAAGGAAGCAAAGCTAAAACCCGAAACTCTAGAACAGATAGAGAAAAGAAGAAGAACGAACAGAGATAACCCGGACTATAAAGCGCTTAACAGAAGCGTTAAGAAAAATATTCGAAAAGACCTCAAAGCTTATAGAACAAACAAGATTCTTGAAACCATAGAAAACAATAAGAACATGAAAGTACTAAAAACATGTAAATCCACTGCCAGGAATAAAATCATAAAGATAAAAGGCGACCGTTGAACATTGTTCTCGCATAAGGAAGAGATCGTTAGAGAAATCCGAAAATTGTATGAGAAGCTGTACACTTCTACTATTCCGAACCCCGGTATACCAACAAAACATATCTTAAATGTGGACTCAGAGAACTTCCCTGAAATAATAACATTAGAAATTAGAGCCGCCCTTAAACAAATGAAAAATTGGAAAACACCAGGAGAAGCTGAAAATGAGAGGCACTGCATTAGAAGAGGCAATAAGAGCATTACTGAATAAATGCCTATTGGAAGGACAAATACCGAAGACATGGAAAAATGCGGAAGCATTCTACTCCATAAAAAAGGGGACGCCGCAAATATAGAAAACTACCGACCAATAAGCTTATTGTCACACCTTTACAAACTACTAACCCGAATAATAACAAATAGATTGACAGCTAAACTAGATGCATACTAACCAGTGGAGCAAGCAGGCTTTCGTAAGGGTTTTAGCACTATCGATCACTTGCAAAAAATTCGGACAGCTATTGAAAAAACAATACAAAAAAACAAACAAGACAATAGAGTACAACATACCACTACATCTGGCATTTGTCGATTATCACAAAGCATTCGACAGTATCGAGAAATGGGCTTTCTTAACAGCATTGGACGACGACAGAGTAGATTCAAGATATACTGCCCTCCTTAAGAATATATGCGATGATGCTACTTTTCACGTAAAAATAGATGATGATCTGGAAACTATGAAAATAGACCTTGGCAAAGGTGTGAGACAGGTGTGTTTAAATCACAAATCGAATCAAATAGGATTAAAAATGAATCTCGACAAAACAAAGATATTAAGCAACAGCCTAGAAAACATCAATATATAAAAGGCAGAACAATATATATATATATATATATATATATATATATATATATATATATATATATATATATATATATATATATATATTTTCATATATATATATATATATATATATATATATATATATATATATATATATAATCAGACCCTAGAAATTAAAAGGACACAATTATTGTGGGCTGCTTTTGGTAAGTTGAGCTTCATTTTAAAAGACAGAAAAATCCCAGTTCACTTAAAACGAAAAACCTATGACGCTTGTATACAACCAGTTGCAACTTATGAATTGGAAACTATGGCAATAACAAGAAAAATGGCAGAACAATTAAGAGTAACTCAACGGGCCATGGAGAGGACTATGTTAAATATAAGCTTCAGAGACAAAATTCCTAACACCGAAATACGTCGAAGAACTAAAGTAACCGACATTATGGGAAAAATAGCGACATAGAGATGGCAATGGGTAGCACATGTAGCAAGACAAGACACCAACAGATGGTCTCATAAAGTGGCATTCTGGAGACGTCGAGAAACAAAAAGAAGCGTGGGACGACCCAAAAAAGAGATGGATAGACGATATAACTGCTGTAGCTGGAAAGCAGTGGATGAGAATTGCAAAAGATAGGGAAGCGTGGAAGAAATTAGAGGAGGCCTATGTCCAACATTGGATAAATGAAGGCTGAAGAAGAAGAAGAGAAGATGTGCAGCTAAAAAATGAAAGCTTATCTCGTATATCTTTCAGTAAACTATGCCCTCTACTAGCATTTCCAGTCAATAGTTATTCAAAAACTAGAAGCAGACGAACTCAACACTTGACCATCAACACCATTAACATCAACACCATTAAAAAAACAATTAGAAATAAAGAACGAAAAAGGCAAAAAAAGAATAAGGTTGAAAAAGTTAAACGAACAATTTAAGCTATTTAGATAAAAACAGAAAAATTAGTCAAAAAGAAGACTTATGGCTTGAAAGCACATCAAACACGAAAAAACTAACTATGTGCAGTTTGTTCGGAGTTTGGATCAAATGAATTGTAATAAAATAATTAAATGTGAAGAAGTACTTACGAGTTTCATTTTTGGAAATTTATGTCTATCATTCATAACCAAACACATACTGATAAAAATTTTCTGTACATCTCTATATATAGTCTGACAGCTTATTCTTAAAACACCCAAACCAATTATATTTTTGGAGCAATGACAAGGTTGCACGATCCAAGGCCCACTTTAATCCTATCATCACAGACCATCTTCGGCGGTTTTATTTAATTTTTGGGTGCGATGCTACTGCATTGACAATCGTTTCTTTAATCTGATAAATCTTCCAGTGCGTGACGAAGGACTGAATAATAAATGTTTGTTTTCAAATATCACAACGTCGCAGTAAAATATCAATAATGGTAATTGGATTGCATAAGTTCGCTGAAGTTTAAAGCTTTTGTTAAACTAAAATTAATGATTCAATTAAAGTATCTGTTTTAGTTTTACAGATATAATGGTATTGTTTTACAAAAGCAATATTATGAAATAATTTAGACCTGTATGTTCTTTTTTGTTCGACATTACTAAAATAGACATTTCGACATTTGATTCTAGTCCATTTAAGTATTTCCTAAATAATATTGCTGAGTAAAACTTTAGCTTCGACAAGGAGATCCACTATCAACGACTTTGTTTAATCTGATTCTGGAAGGAATAATGAGAAAAAAGTGGGATGAATGCAGGAAACAATATTTAAACAAGTCGAAAATGAATAGCATTTACAAAGAAGCAGCTACTAGTAGGAAAGAACTAAAAGGATGAAAGAAAGTTAAAATTAAATACAGTTATTATATATAAGATATAAGAAAAAGAAACAGTTATTATGTCTACAGCTACATAATATACATGAGAAACATGCACATTACCAAAGGCACCAAGGACCAAGAAAGAGAAGGAAGAAGAGCGTGTATGAAGACTTACAAAAAAGTAATATTGAAAATTGGAAATAAAAAGAATTGGACAGAAATCACTGAAAAGAAGTGGTTATGAAATGTATGGAAAGACTATAAGAAATATTAAATGTATTTTATTTAATTAAAACAAAATACAACTAGTAATAATTTTAATTGAAAATGTAAACTTTTCATCCATGGCCTTTCAGGTCTGTTGAGCTCTGTAAATAATAAATAACTTAAAATTTAGATTAAAAAAGTTAGGTTAGGTCAAAAATAAGTTACTCAGTTTGTTGTTAATTTACGATATTAAATATCATTTTCAAAACATAAATATCTAAAACGATATTCATGTAAAAAGTTTTAATATTAAACAAATAAATTCCCCTTTATCGTTCAATTACATTTGCACACCCGCAGCATTTATCACTTTTATGAAAGAAGTTGTGCATCGCAATATTGCGTGCATACCTTTCGTATTCCTTCATCAGTGAACATCCAGACTGAGAAAATTCTAATTGTACAGCTATCCAGACCGAGTATTATCGTTTTTAATTAAGAAATAGTTTTCGTACGAACGGTTTGAGAGGCAAAAGTTTTCTGCTATCCAATAGGAAAATTTCCATTCTGATGAAATGCTCGAGCAGAAAACTCCGAGAAGGTATAGTAGTGGTCAATAGTTTGGAATTCTCTAGTGGTTTTTTTGATTTATTGCTTAACAGTGGCGTACAAACCTCTTACCTGGTATAGTTTTAAAAATCCAAATGCATTATAGCATCTGAAGTGGAATATCTTTTCTTAAAACTTAATTTAGTCTTAAAACTAAGGTAGGGGAGCCTGGGTACGGTTGTAACAGGGTACGGTTGTAACAACTCGAATATTATCGAAACTGTGTACGGCAGGCGAGGGGCACAAGGGAAGGGATACGCAGACAACGTGGCCCGACACCATTCTCAGTACTGCATCACCTTTCGCGCGGCATTTACACTATTAGTGAGACCTATTGTGTTTTGTCAACCAAAAGTAAGTATTTTTAAGGAATTTCTTTCTGTTATAACTTAAATATTAATATTATCACGTATTTCAAAATATGCTTATATAATCGTCGCAGTTTAGAGATTATAATAAGCTTATTTGTTTTTGTATAGGCTATGCTACTTCGTGCTTGCGACAGTATTATTATCAAAATGGGGGGTGGGGACGGTTGTAATGATTTTCATGGGGACGGTTGTAACAGTAATTTTAACATTACTGTAATTTTATAGGCACTATTTTTGTATTACAGATGCCTAGGCAACGTATAAGAAAGAGCTCGAGAGGCGAAAACGACATATTGTTGTACAAGAACGCTTACGATGAAATTAAATTAGGTGCTTCTTTAAGAAGAGCAGCAGATAAGTACGGCGTTAATTATGTTTCTCTTTTGAGATACAAGCGAAAAAGAGATGCGGTAAATGAAGATGCCCAGGAACAGCTGGAAAATATTAAAATGGGATATGTGGCTCATAACAGAGTTTTTAACGAAGACCAGGAACGGCAATTAGCGAAGTATCTCATTCGTTGTGCGGATATATATTTTGGTCTCTCCACAAAAGAGGTAAGAAAGTTGGCCTTTGAACTTACCGTAAAATATAGTTTAAACGCTCCTTCCACTTGGCTGGAAAATAAAATGGCTGGAGAAGAATGGTTTCGTTCATTCATGAAGAGAAATTCCGAACTATCTATCCGCGCTGCTCAAGCCACAAGCCTGTCTCGGGCGACAAGTTTCAACCGATATAATGTCAATGTGTTTTATGATAATCTTCAGACTGTTATGAATCGCGATCACTTTGAACCTCAGGATATATATAATGTCGACGAAACCGGTGTTACTACAGTACAGAAGCCTGACAGAGTTGTTGCAAGACGTGGCACAAGGCAGGTGGGCGCAATTACTTCTGCTGAACGAGGCACTTTGGTCACACTAGCATTTGCAGCTAACGCATTAGGCAACGCCATTCCACCTATGTTCGTGTTTCCTCGAATTAGATATCAAGAGCATTTCATTAGAGACGGACCAGTGGGATCAATCGGTGCCGGTAATCCATCAGGGTGGATGCAAGATGAGTCATTCATTATATTTCTTAAACATTTTCAAAAACATACGAATGCCTCTTTGTCGCATAAGATATTATTGGTGCTAGACAATCATTCGTCCCATATACATATCAACTCCTTAGATTTTTGCAAAGATAATGGGATAGTATTACTGTCATTTCCGCCCCACTGCTCTCACAAGCTACAGCCCTTAGATAGATCCGTTTATGGGCCTTTCAAAAAAGCCATTAATACTGCCTGTGATGCCTGGATGCGAAATCATCCAGGAAAAGTCATGACTATTTACGACATACCGGGTATTATAACTATCGCAATGCCACTTGCTCTCACTCAGGTGAATATCCAGGCCGGGTTTCGAAAGACAGGGATCTTCCCATTTAACTGCGATTTGTTTCAAGAAATTGATTTTGCGCCATTGTTCGCGACAGACAGGCCTAATCCAAATGCTACTGAAGAGATGGGCATTTCTAATCAACATAGCATTAGACTTGCACCTGATGACGAATTACTATCACCTTCGTTATTGAATGAGGATCCACCTTCATTCAGCGCAGTAAGCCCAACTGAGCCCGAAAATAGAGCTTCAGCTAAAGAGGCTGCATCGCAGTCATTTACTAACAGTGATCCTAAAAAGGAAACATTCATTGACCATCAAATGCTCACACCAATTGAAATAGCCGAGCTCGAAGCAACAAAAACACCGCCTAGACAAACATCTCTAGAACCTAGCCAAGAATGACAAGCTGGTACAATAAATCTGGAATCAGACATCTCTCCTCGTGATGCTGTTTTGTGTCAGCCATCAGAACTGTCTACAAGCAAGCAGTCTGTGTTCTCGCCTGATACTTTACGGCCTTACCCTAAAGCTCCACCTAGAAAGCTAGGAAACAGAGGTCGAAAAACCAAAAAGTCTGCTATCTACACAGATACTCCAGAAAAGGAAGCTGCTAGAAAGGAGTATGAAGAGCGACAGAAGCGGTTGAAAAATAGACAAACAAAGAAAAAAGTACTCGAGTCATCTACTGGAAAGATAATCAAAAACAAAGGGAAAGGAAAAGCGAAGAAAATGAAGATCAATACACCATCAGAATCATCATCAGAAGAAGAATATTATTGTCTTATTTGCTTAGACACCTATTCAGCGAGTCGATCTGGAGACAGTTGGATTCAGTGCCAAGGTAGCTGCAAACAATGGTCTCACGTGGCCTGTACTGATGGAAGTAGATATTATATATGCCACAACTGTGATGAGTCTGATTAAATATAGGAAAATATAATTTGTTTAAGCTCAGATTTTGTTTGATATTTTTTATTAATAAATTTGATTTTGATTTTGTTTGGTATTTTTAATTAATAAATCTGATTAAAAAATAATAAAACTGATTTTATATGTGTGATTTATGTATTATTTTTGATTGTTACAACTGTCCCCTATTCGTGTTACAACCGCCCCTGGTATGGGGTCGGTTGTAACAATCGCACACACTTATTTAAATGACATATTCCCTCCAAACTATTTTATTTGAGCTATTGGTTTTGACAATAATTTAAAGACAAATGAATATTACTTCACATCAAAGACTTTGATCGTTGCTTACAGCTATAATAGCTGTGCTATGAAGCACTAAAGGAAAATTGTTACAACCGTACCCAGTCTACCCTAAATTGTGAGATGTAGTCTTTAAAAAATGTTTAAAAATTTAAAAAAGTGTTGGTGTTTCTTGTGCATTGTATGGTTTAGTCTATAATATTTCTTATGTCTTTGGCAGAATATTTTTCATTATTTATAAAGTTTCTGTCACGAATTTTAGCATCAATTTTCTTTGCTCTTACTAGTATGTAGTGGAACGATTTTGGGCTTGTCTATTCTCGTAGGATAGATAGTGATTTATATAAATCTTGATATTACGTAATTTACTACATTTGTTATTTAATTTATTATTATTATTATATATATATATATATATATATATATATATTTATAAACCAATATTTTTAGCAGTAATCATTCCTAAGGTCCGTTCGCTCAGCTCAGGCAAATTTAGACAGATTCATAGCTGGAAACCTACAACACAAAAGTTCCTATCTCCCAGTATTAACAGCTTAAATAAACTTTTATTACAGACCTCTTTCATTGAAAAAAAATAGTACATTGTTTACCGGGTAGGAAAAGCTTAACATTCCTGGATGACTGTGAAGATTGCTAAGTCGAGGCGCAAGCCGAGACTTAGCAACACAGAGTCCAGGAATGTGGCTTTTCCTACGAGGTAAACATACTATTTTTCCGCAAATTGTTTAAAATTCGACAGATATTGATTGATTTAAAAAAAAACGCGATAATTTTATTCCCAAATAAATGGTGCTTTGAAATTCCTAATAAAATTACTTGGGTTACTATGGAAACGTATTGAGGTTGAATTGTCAAACTTGACGCTTATAAATTTAATTAACTAACAACTGTACGGAAATATCATTTCCTTACAGTAAGGAAGTCCTGACTTTTTCTTCAAGAAATTTTGACAGGAATGTCAAAATTTCCTGGCGATTTGCGGAAAAAAGAATTATTTCAAAGTGTATAGTAAAGTGTATACTAAACCCATAAAATTTTGGGTAGTAAGCAGTATAATATTTAAAAAATATATTTCAGTTGTTATTCCAGTAAATATTTGTATGAATCATGCTTATAATTTTATTATTTGTTATTATATATTATATGGTGTGAATAAATAAATATTGATTGTAGGTAATTCATAAAGTTCTATTTTATTTACGTTTGTTTACATTACTATTACACAAGAGCACGTGTGCTTGGTTGTATAGTAATTTCCAGCCACTTTTAGTCTGTCAAAAAGTAACTAACTTCGAAAAAAAAATACTAAATTCACTAGACAGTTCGGACTGGGAATAGCGAATCGACTATATTACTGTTTCCGATATTTAAATTTTTGTTCCAGAAAATTTTGGTTTTTAGAAACTAACTGAAAAACAATGTTTTTTTTTAATGGTTTAGTATAAGTATTTTTAAATGCCTTATAAAACTAATATTATTTTTAAATTAATATTGATTAAGTTAAGCAAATTTTGACATTTATATTTAACGACGAATACAGACCACTTTTGGATTCTACGACCTTTGTATTCTAAACGACCGTTCTATTCTTTTCTTCACGTTTTTTGTCATTACTCTTAAATGTCACGTATTCTTTGAAACTAGTATCACGAATTCTCTTTACCTATTCATCTAAAACATATGCGTAGGTAAAGCTTAAACTCTGTTTTTTGTTCGATTCGTTGAAAAGTTCTCAACATGAAATTTATTATTTATTTTATTTATGTTTTGCAGAAGGTAAAACTGTATATATACACAGCTTAAAAAGAAAAAAAGAAAATGCGATTATTAAATGGCGTAAAAATAGTGCAGAATACTTAGGCCACATAATCGAAAGAAATTCGACCTAACCACTGTAAAAAATTTTCCGGTTCCGAAAGAAAAGAAACACGTCCGCCATTTTTTTTTTCATCAAAAATTTATACCACACAGAATTTAAATCTACTCAGATGCATGCATGATTGGTATGGAAGCTGTGCTGAAACAGGACGATGGTCCTGTTTCAGCACAGGAGTTTAGTTTACTACTAATAGTTTACTACTAATAGTAGACCAGTGGCCTATTTTTCAAAAAAGTTTACAGAAGTACGAAAGAAAAAAAAAGCAGTATATCTAGAATGCTTAGCCATAGAAGACGCAGTAAAATATTGGCAATATTGACTAATGGGCAACAAATTTAAGGTATATTCTGACCATAAACCCTTGGAAGATATAAATTTTTAAGCTAGAACGAATTAATAATTAAAATGTTATTAGCAGTAAATAACGGATACAACGAACAAACAATTAATAAAATGTTAAATCAAAAACTACACAAGAACGCCCTGAAATTAGTATTTCCACCACCAGATAAAAAAACCCAGTACCTTCTGCTCGATAACATTAACAGGCAAAATATCAACAAAAATAGCCAAACACAAAAAAAAGAAAGGAATAACACCAGCTTTAGACAATTGTATTAAAAACAACAAGAGAAAAAAAAACACTTACACAGTGGTGTGTACAAACTTAAATGTGGCGACTGCCCAAAAACTTACATCAGTTAAATTGGTAGAAACTTTAATAAACGAATAGCAGAACATAAAAGGGCTTTTAATAATAGAAAAACAGATTCTACATACGCACTTCACCTTCTAGATCACAATCAGTCTTTTGATGACGAATTTAAAATTCTTCACATTCAAAATAAAGGCCTTAAGCTATCCTTGTTAGAATCTATGGAAATCAATAAATTAAAAACAGATATAATTCTGAATGACCAACTTAAGACAAACAGTTCTCCCCTCCTCAACCTATTTCATTAGAGACTATAAAGTGTAAACGGATGCCAAAAATAGATCACTTGAGAAAGGCAATCAGCCGAAACAGCGGTAGTGATAAGAGGCAAAGTTTTCAATGTTTTATTGTTACAATACACAAAAGCCATTGCCGTTTAGGACAGATCGACAGATTTGCCGTTGCCGAGGAAAGCGGAGGAGAACATCGGATACTGTTTAAAGAAACGCAGATTCTGGATAAAGCATCACAGTACTACCCACGGTTATATCGGGAGGCAGTGGAAATATATAAGCATCCAAATAATTTTAATCGGATAGAAGAAGGACTAAAAATTAACAAACCATGGATACCAATATTAAAATTAAAGACCCTTCCCGCAAATCACAGAAATAGAAAAGTTACAAACAACGACACGCCCCCTCAATAATGGCCCTCTAAATGGCCCCCTAAATATGGCCTTCATAGTACAACGCGCCGTCAGTTTCAGCTTACAAGCAAATCAGTAACATCTCCAGAAGATGTCAACCCCTAGGCAACACGTCGAGAACTAATCTCAGAAAACAGCCCGAATAAACAGTTAACAACAAACATCAAATTTTCAACTTTTGGCTAGTCAAGTATTATGTTAAATTGAACGAAACTTTCGTTTTCTAGTTTTTTTTTGTACGAGCAATATCTCTCGAGTTAAAGGTGAAAATATGAACGAAAATATACCTCCTGGACTATAATTTAATAACCGGAAAAATCGCTAAAATATTTCCTAAATAGTATGAAAAATGATTATGACCAAATTTTATATTCATAGCCAACATTATCTTTACACTTTTGATATATTACGCACATCGATATTTTCCCAGTTTTTAAAAAATATACTTGTCATAAATTATGGAGAATTATAGTGAAAACACCGACGATCCAGGAGCATAATAACGGGCCCTAATTATATCATAAATCCTAAATTGCGTGAACTGAAATTAAAGTTGTGGGGTATGAATAAGGTTCGGTATCCAAAAAGAGTTTTAAAGCGCGGCTGTGATTTATTCGAAGCGATTTATTTCAAGTTTTAAAATCGAGCAAAAAGTCAGATATAGAAAAATACAACTTTGTAAACCGGAAGTTTTTTTAGAAAAACATCTATTACCAGAGCTTTGCATTCGATTCAGGATGATATAGCCGCTTCTTTTGATGCATTAGATTTTATTTACGAGGTGAATAACAAAGATTCTTTCTTGCTTTCAAAGATATTATCTGGATCACATTGAAAAAGAAAAACCTTAGAAAATTAAAACAATAATAATAATTAGTCGGCTTTGAATAAGCTCAAAGATGAAAAGATTGCGACAAAGCTGCTCTTTGGAAACAGTAAATAATTCAATACTCCAGTCGTCAGAGGCAAAAATACCACTGAACCTCTAAAAATAATACACAAACAAGCTAAATTTAGCTAAAAATATTAATTTTGGGATCCCAATGCAAAAAATGTTTACCACTTTTACCCCCGTGGTTTCCCCCTAAAACCCCACCTCCTGGCGAGGTAACAACGCAAAAAAATCGATTTAATAAGAATTTGTAATTTCTAGCAAAAAAAGTTTGAAATAAAAATGTAGCTGGAATAATTTTAAACAAAAATGTCTTTTAGCCATTTTTGTCTAGAATGAACAGTTATCACACAAAAAGCGCTTAAAGCAACGCTTGAAATCAATGTTCAGTAAAATTTGTATCAGCTAGACGGTAAAAATTCGATATCTTTTTATTAAAATGTCCTAACGAAAAAAATCAAGATGCGTTTTAAAGTTAAAAAAATTAGCTTTCGTATGCAATTTTTGTATTTTGCTGCAAATAAACTCAGATTTTATAAAGGTGTTAAATAAATAAACGTGGCGCGATTCTTGCCATTTTTATGATACTTGTTTATAAGTTCCTTATTTATAAACGATAAAGGATAATCATTTTTTAATAAAACAGATGTTAACAAATGTTTCTCCTCCAAGAAACAAGGAACTTTAATACACAAGGAATAATACAAGGAAAATAACAATACCGTACATAAAAGGATTATCAGAAAATAAAAAGGATAGGAAATAAATTCAACATTTCAACAACATTCAAAACAACAAACACGTTGAGATCTATTTTGTCCAAAACCAAACCTAACAATGAACAAGAAACGACAAAGAATTGCATTTATATAATACCTTGTGAATGCTATCAGTTTTATTTAGGTGAAACATCAAGGCCATTAAAGGTTAGAATAAGTGAACATCAATCTTATATTAAAAATAGAGAAATTGATAGATCTCAAATATGTAAACACGCATGGGATAATGAACATAGGGTTCAATGGAATAATTCAAATCTAGTCCTAAAAGAAACGGATGGTAAAAAAAGAAAAATTAAACAAGCGGCTCTAATTATGCTAAATGAAACCAATTGTGTCGCAAATTCCTTGGCAGAATGTAGTAGGATCTGGTTACCCGTATAAAAAGAGGAAGTTATTAATCAGAAAATACCAGTACAAGTAAGTCAGTAACATATAGAGGATACATCATTTAAGTTTTTTACATAACAAGCATATAAAATCAGAGTTTGGTGTTAATTGAAGGTAAACTAAATGTACGACCAAATACTTACCATGTCGGGATAGTATTCTGCAGTTTTTTTCCTGGTTTTTCCCTCATAATTTACTATGGAATCACTAACAGGAGAATTTTACCGTCATCATGGCATATCTTTGTCTTTTTCAAGACGAAGTATATATGCTATGATTTTTTTTCTGATGGATATTCTCAAGTTAAAGTTGATTTCATGTAATCGAATGAACTATCTTATAAGTAAAGTCGTCCCAGGAGCGCAAATCAACTATATTGGCAATATCATTTTAAAGTCGTCTTCTTTAAAATGCATAATGTAGGTATGTCTGAATTGTCAATATAAATGAGTCAGATAAAATTAAATTATTAAAAGAATTTTTCACTAAGTAACAAAAAAACAAAATTTGTTTAATTTACTGTTTGTATTTTGAGAACGATTTCCGAAGTGGAAATTGGAACGTCAATAAACATATTTTAACCTTTAATTGTGGCTTTTTCCAAGTTAAATAGTAATTAATTTAAAATGCCACAAGAAAATAGCTTCAGAACAATACTTATTAAGTCAATACAATCTATACCTTTCATTGACTGGCCACTTTAACCCTTAACCCGAAACATAGTACTTTTATTGCTAATGCGAAACATATGGTCTATTGGACCAGTATAGATCAAAAGTGAAATAAATCAAAAACAAATGTAGCATTTGAAGAAAAAAGCAAAATATTAAAGGGTTTATTACGTATAAACGAGCAAAAAAACTTACTTACTTCCTTAATCAGTAGACACATTTGGCTTTTAGGCCGTTTATAATACAATTCTTTATATTATAATATTTTACAATCTTCTGAGGTTTCCTAGCTCTTGATGAACTTTCTCCATTCCTTCCTATTGTATGCCATCTGGGTCCATCCGGGTTAGATATCCGAACCATGTCAACTTTTTCTCCATGATTGAGTCGAGTATCGGTTTGATTTTGAGTCTTTCTCTTAGTTCTTCAGTTCTGATTCTATCAGTTCTTTTTACTCCGATCGTTCTTCTGAGGTATTTCATCTCTGCTGCCTGAATTCTGCTTTGATACCTTTTGTTTAGTATCCAATTTTCTCCGTATGTCATATGTCACTGTAGTTTGTAACCTCGGAAATATTTTCTGGGTGGTGCTAGAAAGATAACCAATGGAGACACTGCGGACGGCAACCAGATGGTTGGTGGAGAGCGAGTCGTGGGTTCGAAACTAGCTTTTGGAACCGGGAATGGATCCAACGGAAGAAATAGGTAAATATAGGATAAGAGATATTAGAAAAGATATAGAAATAAACAAAAAGATAGATGGGTAAAATTACCAAAGATAAGAGAAGATAGAAACATGGCGCCACTCAATTTTTTGGGGTTAAGGAGAAAATTAAGAAAACCTTAGAAAAGAAAAGAGATAAGAAAAGATATTTAGGTTCAGAGATCAAACCCAAGGAAAGATACCAACAGTAAATTATCAAATAAATCTGGTCAACGCAATATATAAACAAATAATAAATATATTAAGTATTACACTTACTTACCTACGAAAGTTAATCAGCCTGATCTTTCTACAGTTCAAAAGCATAGTAATATTTAAAGATAGTAATTGTTCAGAACTATTATTTTATCAGGGAACTTGTTAGGAGCCGACAAATAAAACACATGCATAAAACAATAACAATATATTAAACACAAAATTATGATGCTGCTAAATGCAACCCAGGTAATAAAAATACACAACTATGAAATGGTGTTATATATGTATAAAATTAAGCTATAATGTAATAAAAAATACCTTTACCAAGATGTATAAGGCAATCATATACAAATATAGTTTGGCGTATCTCGAGATATCATGGGAAAGATAATGAACAAAAATTATAGGAAATACAAAAGATAGCAAAAATTACTTAACTCTAAATTTACAAAAAAAAAAACAAAAAGGTTACAAGAATGAAAACATAAACCAAACCGCACTTGGCTAAGTCAATTAACTATCTCGCACTATTATTTAATAAAAAACTGAGACATGTATGTTCATAGGTAATATTTATAGAAATTTCTTGAATGGTTCAATTACATTCAAAAATCGGCAATCTTCAGATGAAGATATAGATGATACGTCCAGATAATGGCCATACCATATTACTCGCCCAGATAGTTGTAGATAAAATTACTTACAGTAGATCTTGACGAAGGCAGCTTAATTCACTAAATTTATTACTTTTCTGGTACTAAACACTGAATTAAATAACCATTAAAGGTAGTGTAGAACTATATATAATTTAATATAGTCTAAGGAAAGAAAACTCAAATATAAAGTGTATACACACTTAGAAAATAATTCACAAAGACGATACGATAAGAAATAAAGTGAGCGAAGCGTAACACGAGATATTGGCCTTAACTCAACAACGGCCCACCAACAAGTAACTTGGTTCCCCTCAAAATTTCACCAACTGTCCCTGAAAAAGGAAGAAGAAAATATTCCCCCACTCAAGAATGTTAGGACAGTTGTATATGTTTCTCAGAAGGTAAGGCCTTAACGACTATTGGAAACTTTGAGGTAAAATAATCGGTATTAACAATTGGACATAAGAAACAGACAATACTTGGGATTAAGTTATTGTCAAAAGAAACGGGCCTTCGACGAAAATTACCAATTTATGAAAAGGAAACTGCATACCAAAACGCATTATACTCTTTTCATAATGAATATTATGACTGATATTTTCATTATCTGAGTCTTCTCTTTATTTACGTTTAAGTTGTATTTGCTTGCTTCTAGGTTCCATTTCTCTAAGTTGTATTTAAGTTTTTCTGCTGTTTCCGCAATTAATACTATGTCGTCTGCAAATATACACATTTCAGCGTTTATCATTTGCATTCTGTTCCAACCGATGCAGTGTTTCTTGAACGTTTTCTTACATTCTTTCACTATCTCATCTATTAAATTTATGAATAGCACTGGGCTGAGACTTCCCCTTGTCTAACTCCTTGAGTTGTTGCAAATGGTTCTGACTGTATATTTGACATTCTTACTGTGTTTATTGTTTTCATGTATATACTCTTTGTTGCTTCTATCAGTTTTTCACTTACTTGCTTTTTCTTTAAGCTTTTCCATATATCTTTTCTTTTGATGTAGTCGAATGCTTTTTCCATGTCTATAAAGCTCAGATATATTTCTCTATTTTTCTTTAAGGCTTTTTCTATTACTTGTTGCATGGTGCATAAATGGTCTTGTGTGTTGTGTCCTTTCCTGAATCCACTTTGTACGTCCTCTAATTTATGTTCTATTTCTTTTTTGATATTTGCCTTTCTATTATGGTTTAGTATAGTTTTGCTGCTACACATAGTAGTTATATACCTCTATATTTCTTACAGACTCTTGTGTTTCCTTTCTTGTATATAGGTATAATTACTGCATTTGTCCATTCTCTGGGTATTACTTTTCTCTTCCATATTAGGTTATATACGTATAACAATTTTTCTTTTGCTTTTACTCCTACATATTTCATCATTTCTGGTGCTACTTCATCGCTTCCTGGTGCTTTTCCAATGTTTAACTTTCTTATTGCTTCTTCCAGTTCTTCTTTTTCTATAGTTTCTGGATTTTCTCTGCACTCTTTACCTTTAAAATGCATCTTGATTTTTGTCGATAGGACACTTGGATCAAAAGATATCGAATTTTCATCGTCGAGCTGATACAAATTTTATTGAACATTGATTTCGCGCATATAACTGACATTTAAAATCGACGGCCGCTTCAAGCGTTTATTGTGTGAAAACGGTTCATTTTTCACAAAAAGTGCTAAAAAACACTTTTGTTTAAAATTATCCCAGCTCTCTGACGATTGGAGCAAAAAGTTGATAAAAGCTGAAAAAATTGATAAATTAATACCTATATCTTTTAAAAAATTTAATATTAGTATCGCTCATTTTAATTAGTTGGCTTAATACTAAGAGACGCATATGCATGAACTTTTATGTTCCAGGAGTAGTTGAGTTATCTGAATTATCGTTTCTCCTCTTCGCCTTTCTGGCCAGATTTTTCAATATAACCAGATTAAATTGTTCAAATCAGATAAAGACTTCAATCAATTAATTACAGACTAATTTTCTTCCTCTAGTAGGATTAATTGGCTCCGGAACACGATTTGACTAAAATTAAATACTAAAATGTGAGTGCCTGCGGATGCAAGAAAGAGTGACATTTATATTCTTTTTATTTAGTAAGTAGGTTATATTTTGTTTGCAATAAAATTTTATTACAAGAAACTAGTTTAATTTCTTATATTTCATTAACACGTACGCAGACGTGAATAAAAAAAACTGACTTTTATAAATGGTAAAAGTAATGTTAAAATAAAACTTCGGCAGTTCGTTTTATATGACAATAAGCAATATTTGATAAAAAGAACAGGCATAATTACGGCTGTGTCCCAGAATTTAAGAAAAAATATTACTAAGTGAAACATAAGATGATGTTATTTTTTTTAAACATAAAAAATATTACTAAGTGAAACATAAGACAATAATATTTTTTCATAAATAAATTTTAATTCAAATGGGAACCAAAAAAAGATCAATTTATTTAAGTTCAATAAAAGTTTAAAACAAACTTATTCGCGTGGCAAGAAACTAACCATTTGCATAATGGCTTGAACTAGTGTAGATTATTCTCATTGGAGGACCTTGTGAAATAGGGGAGAGGGGGGCAAGTTGTTACATAATTGATTATATTATTTATTTGGGCAATATTAGATCTTTTATATGAAAACTAAAATCGGATGTTAATTTTAGTTTATTTAAAAAATCATATTTAACATTTTGTTATTATCAATTTAACTCAACTTGTAAATTGTAACAACATACCCCACTATGAGGCAAATTGTTACAGTCCATGGGGTAAGATGTTACAACAGAAAAAAAATTCTAAAAACTTACCACAACATTATTTAGTGGTCACAGAAAGAACCCTTGCTTAGCTACAAAAAATATTGTAAACATAACACAAAATGAAATAAAATAAAAAATAAAAATCTGAACAAACCTGTTTACAAGAATGTTAAACTAGTCACTATCGGACGAGCAGTGAATACAAATATAAAAATCATCGTCTTTTCCACAAGCAATATGTGCCCACTTTTGACACACAATGCACCGAATCCATTCTTCGTTTTTGGACTTCGAAAATGGAGCTAAATTTACCAGACACGTCGATTCCTCATCCTCTTTCGAGCTTTCAGAATCTGATTTTTTGAAGGTGTTTTTGGTAATGACGGTTCGTTTCTTACATTTTTTAACAGTAGTTTTTACCTTGTTCCTTGATTCACCTGATATGTTTCTGTTGGTTGCCCCCACATTTTTTTTCTTTGTCTTGCCTTTTCTTCCTCCTTCAAAGCTGATTTAATGAAAGTATCAGTCAAAACAGCGGAAGTTCTTTTCTTCCGACCCCCTTTGGATTTCCTTGGCATTGCTTTTGGATAAGGCTTCAACTCCTGGGGCGTTATATGAGTAAGTGAATCGACAGGTTCATTTATCGCCAAGTTAAAATCTGTGCTTGTAGAATCCGGATCTATGACTACTGTTGCGTTTATATTTTCTGTTGTTGGCCTATTTGTTACCTCTGCAGGCAATAATTCATCATCTTGAAAAATTTTTCTATTGTATGGCCAAGTTCCTGTCACACTTAATCCTTTTTGTAAATTGAGAGGTGTTGACAGCAAGAGGAAATGAATCTTTAAGAACGATAGGTATATCGTAAATGTTCATTACTTTACCGGGATTAGATCTTAACCATGCATCTGCAGCACTATTAAAATGTCTTTTAAGTGGGCCAAATACCGTCCTATCAAGCGGCTGCAACTTGTGTGATGTATGTGGCGGGAAACTTAAAAAAACCACTCCATTTTCTTTGCAAAAATTCAACACCGGAATAGACAAATGAGACTCGTGATTATCTAATACCATCAAAACGGGTTTCTCTTTGCTACATCGTACAAACTGGACGAAATGTTTCATAAACAACAAAAAGTTATCACATGTCATCCATCCAGAGGAATGAGACGCACCTACACAACCAGGAGGTCCATTGGCTACCATAACATCTTTGAATTTCTTTCTCGGAAATATTAAAAATGGAGGTACAAAATTTCCAGTTGCGTTGACAGCTAATGCCAAGGTATTAAGTTGACCTCTTTCTCCAGATGTGATAGCACCTACCTGCTTAGTTCCCCTTTTTGCAATGATTTTTGTAGGCCTTTGGACAGTTGTAAGTTCAGTTTCGTCCATATTGTACACTTCTTGGAGCTTAAATTTAAATTTATCGTAAACTTCGCCGAGATTGTTAAAAAACTGTGACACATTATGACGATTAAACGCGGTAGCTCGACCCATACTAGTAGCTTCAGGTGTCCGGACTGATAAAGTTCAATGCATCTTCAAAAATCCATATAGCCAGTCTCTGGAAGCTATTTCATTAACCTTCCAATTTTCTGGAATAGATATTTGGTTGGATGTTGCATATTGAAATGCAAATTTTCTCAAATCAGAAGTTGTAAGACCGTAATAAATTTTAGCAGAATGCTCAGTATATTCGGCAAGTTCCTCTTCTTCAGCATTGTTAAATATTTTTCTGGTCGTAGCGTAGCCGACTAAGTTCTTGTTACTGTTTTCAGCACCTAAGTTTGATTTTCTTTTCATATAGCGGTGCAATGCCATAAAATTAACTCCATAGCGAGTAGCAGCATCCCTAATTGACAAGTGTTCTTGTAAAACCGATTGCGCCGCCCTTTTAAATTGTTCGGTTGGAATAATACCCCTTGTGGTTTTCTTGGTATACGTTCGCACCATGTTAAGCTATCTGAAAACAACCGAAACAATTTCATGATAAAAAAATTTAATAAAACCTAATCTGTGTTTCTAACATGCTTTGCGAAAATAAATGTAGGTAGGTATGCTATTCATTACAAACAAATTACTATCTACAAAATATGTCTGATCATAATATTGGATTTTTAGTGAAATCATAAATTATGGTAACCATAGTGTAACCATTGTAGGTATTTCGATATATTCTTACATTAACGTGTTCGGGGCAAGTTGTTACAGTAACAACCTGGCCCCAGATTATTGTAACAACTGGCCCCACGTGTACGAAATGAGGTTAAGTCAACGTTTTTTGGTAAATATTGAGAATCAATTACTAACAATAGCATACCAATAACGAGAAATATATACGCTTCAAAACTATATAATACACATATTTATACTACTTACCAATTTCTCACAAATAAAAACAAAAGCCACCTGACAACGGTACAGTTTTAGACCCGAAACCACATTCTAAGCAATAACACTATGATGGATGTCTGACTTGAGTATCAATATCCGTTTACAGATGACGAGTCGGTTGACCCAACTTTCCATAAAATATCGGCAACTCATGATACTTGCTGCATTTTAAAATAATTGTGTAACAACTTGCCCGTGTAACAACTTGCCCCTCTCTCCCCTACTATATATTTTATTGTGTTGCCAAGCGCGAGAATGAACAAAGTGGATGGTTAACATACTACGTACAATTTACCATGACTCGATTGAGTTGGTGTCATCTTCTCCCTTTTCATTTGACATCTCGTAAAATCTGATGTTGTGTTAAATTTTTCTTTGTCTTTGTATTTGGCAGCCCTACATTTTTAAACCGATTTTAATGATGAATATTTGATGATCCTCTTCTGAGTATAAAAAGAACGGTCGATTTTTAACCAACATAGATGTACGACTGTGTACGTTTATGAAGGAAGTTGAAAATAAACCTACAAATTGGTAATCCATATCTCCAAAGTATGTTGTAAGCTTATGTTAGTATATATACAATGCATTCCATATGATTTATAAACATGATCAGAGGAAATTGTTGCCTGATGGTTCTTCGATAGCCATCGAAGACATGTAACACACTTTTAATGGGTAATTTTGGTAGCACCACTTGTTGAAGTGTGCACAATTATGTTGAATGTGTCCATCAGAATTCTTCTTCATATATAAAAGACCATTGTAAAAAAAACAGAGATTTACATCGAGCCCAATTTGCCTGTGTAGTTCCACTGTATTTGGTTATTTTCTGTCAAGCAGGACTTACTCCATTTTTGAGCAATTCACGTATGACTCTTATGTCATTATTTTTCTTTTAACTCTTATTAAGGTTTTCCAGGGAAGTCTCTTCATTCTCTTCTTCGTGTATAACTGTAGTTATCCAGATACTTACTTTTTTGGATATGTTCTGTTTATCTTCAAGTCTTTTACAGTACTGGCATTTTTGTTCCAGACAGGGTCTCCTAGAAAGAATATCGGTATTGTTATGGAGATGACCTTTTCGATGTACCACGTCAAAGTTGTTGGAGTCTCCTCCAATTAGAACTCAACTGTTGGAGTCTCTCTATTCACCGAGCAACTTGTCCTTTAGGCTTTATAAAATTTATAACCACATAAACGCTAAGGTTAATTCTAATTATAACATTTCTGTTGTAAAGAAAAGTATAAAAATGTTCTAGGGCTTTTATAATAGCTGCATATTAGCTCTCTTCTGGATATGGCAATAATTTTTTTCAGCCTTTTCTACTATTTTACTAAAATATACAATAACTTGTTCTTCGCCTTCCTGTTCTCGTGATAATTCGGCGGAAGTACCATGCTGAAATTTGTCAAAATCCAACAGAAATTTGCCATCTTCTCATGGATAGGCTAGGATAGATGCTTTTGTTAGTCGTTTTTTTAATCTATGAAGGCATTTTGATAACCCGGTGTTCAGTCAAATTCAATATAGTTTTCGGTTAGTGGATAAAGGGCTTAGCAATGAGGCCAAAATCTTTAATAAATTTAGTTCTGTGGTTCAGTTTTAATTCCTTCTGCTAAAACGATATATCCTAAATAGTACGCCACTTTTTGAAATTGTGAAAATTTCTTATAATTTAGCTTTAAATTGGCATTTACCAATCTGTTAAATACCTTAAATAAGTTTTTGAGATGCTCATCAAAGGTTTGGACATAACCATTACATCATGAAGGTACACTAGCGGCAGACTGTACTGTTTTTGGGGTACCGGAATCTCCAGCTCACATTTTTAACTGCCAGATATGGGCAAATAAGGAGAGATTTCGAGAGGCGAATGAGTTTCGGCTGAATGAAATAAACATTGTAAACATAATGTTAAAAGGAGAGAAAGAATGGGGATAAGTACACTGTCTGATTTCTGGGTTAATGAAGAAAAACTAGCAGGAGGACAGAGGAGGAAATTGAGCCAGGGATTTAAAATTTAAAGTTAATATTATTTATGGCCTAACGTTTAAACATTTTCTGATTTACGGTAATAGGTATGGTTATGAACAATTAAAAACATGCCTGATTTCAGTGACCTTAGACTCTCTTGGAGAAGACGACCAAAGGAACACCCATCAGAATATCAAATTAAGGGAATACACATTGAAATGTATAAAAGAAAAGAAAAAACTACACATAAAATACCTAAACACCAAAAAACAGGAAGACTTAGACCTATATAGAGCGAAAAACGGAGAGGTAAAGAAAAGAGTAACAAATGAAAAGAACGAACGATGGGAACAAGCATGCATAGAGATAGAACGACATATCGGAGGAACGAGAAATTCAGAATCATGGCGAATATTAAAAGCACTCACAACGAAATAAGACAGAGAAAACCCAGATCTGTGCAAAATTAGTTAAAACATGTGGCAAGAATACTACGTAGAACTACTTACAGAAAACCGTCCCCAATTTCAGGAAGAGAATACAGAACATGCAGGAAATGGGACATACGACCAGATAGAAATAAGTCTGACAGAAGACAAGAGAGCAATCAAGACATTGAAGAACAAAAAAGCCAAAGGACCCGGAGGGACACTAAATGAACTAATTAAAAACGGAACGGAAAAGTTATTATGCATGCTACACAGAATGTTCGAAAGAGGACTAAATGGAGAGGAAATACCTGCAGAATGGACACAAGCATACATCACATCCATACATAAGAAAGGAAACAGGAAAAAATGTGAAAACTACAAAGAAATTAGTATAATATCGTCGGTAGGTAGACTTTACGGGAAAATTATCAAGGAAAAACTAGAAACTTAAATAATAGGAAAAATTGGAGACGACCAAGCAGGGTTCACAGTAGGAAAATCATGCTTAGATCATACGTACACATTAGAACAACTGATAGAGAAGAAAATGGCAAAAGGTAGACCAGTCCATCTGGCGTTTGTTGATCTAAAGAAAGCATACGACTCAATACCTAGAGACAAATTATGGAAAGCAATGAATGATCTCGGAATCCGACATACACTAATAAAAGCAGTTAAAGCACTGTACAAAGAAAACAAAGTAGCTATTAAATGTGGAAATAAAGCCTACAATCCATTTAAGACGACAAAAGGACTTCTACAAGGCTGTGCTACGTCCCCTACTCTGTTTAAAATATTCTTGGAAAAGACACTCAAACCATGGAGGAGAAAGTGCGAAGGAATGGGCATACCAGTAAGAGACGAATACCTATACACCTTAAGTTTTGCCAACGATCAAGTAGTCATCGCACAAGATGAAGAAGATCTCAGCTTTATGCTCAGAAAACTAGAAGAAGAATATAAAAACAACGGAATGGAAATAAACTTAGAGAAAACCGAATACCTAACAACAGAAAACAAGGATATGAGAAACCTAGAGATAGACGAGGGAAGACAAGTAAATGGAGCAGATAAATTCAAGTATTTAGGAACCATAATATAGAACCAGGGAACAACAGAAGAAGATATAAACAACAGACTAAGACAAACAAGAAACTGTATAAGACAACTAAATTTAGTGCTGTGGGATAAGAACATTACGATAAAGACAAAAAAGAGAATATATAATACCCTGACCAGAAGTATCCTGACATATGGGTCCGAAAACTGGACAATAAACAAGAGAAATAGAGGTAGAATAAGAGCAGTAGAAATGGAGTTCCTGAGGAGAAGCTGTAGACTTGCAAAAAGAGACAGAATTGAAAACGCAGAGATTAAGCGGAGAATGGGAGTGCAATCAGACATAATCGACTATATAGAGGAGAAAAAAATATCCTGGTACGGCCACGTCAGAAGTGCGGACAGAGGATGCTGAATAAACAAAATCACAGAATGGAGCCCGATCGGAAGAAGAAAGAGAGGAAGACCCCGAAGGTCATTCAGACGAAATCCACAAGGCTATGAAGAAAAAAACCCTGCGAGATGGAGACTGGAATGACAGGGAAAATTGGAGAAAACGGTCGAGTGAAGGAAGACAGTGAAAACTATGGAAATTCTTAGTAGTAGTAGTAGGTATGGTTATTTATAAATTGTTAGTTTTTTATTTTAGTTGTTTATTGAGTGGCAAGACCACATCTATAGAACGCTGGTTAAGGTTTTAGCCGAAACACGGTTAATCCGGCACTACTCTGGGGTCTCCTGAACTGGTATCCTACTCGGCCGAAAGATACCACCAAACTCTGTAAAGATCACTGCGAGTTAAAAAACCTCTTTTGTCTTGATCATCAGGATGTACTTCTACTTGCCAGTATCCACTTTTAAAATCTAGGTTAAAAACCACTTAACACCTAATAAAGTGTTTAGCGTATCATCTTTTTGTGTGGAAATGAATAACTATCTTTTTTTGCAACCTGGTTTAATCTTCTGTAGTCTACACAGAAGTGAGTAGATCTGTCTTTCTTAGTTACTAAGGCTACTAATGAACACCGGTGGTCTGAAGCTTCTTCGATGATATCGGCACTTATCATATCTCATACTAACGTTTTAAGTTCGAAACTGCAAATAGCTGAACTGAGAAAGAAATAGCAGCTTCCTTGGTAGTATCGCTTGGAGGACAGATAACAATCATCTTGTAATTCCTTCCTCAAGATGCACCCAGTTATATTTCCCTTGGTTAAGCTTTAGAGACAAGATATGGCTAGCAGCATCTAATGACTTTCGTAACAATATATTACATTATTACAATATATTATACTATTACGAAGCTCAGTCATTAAATTGGTAGAAACAAAACAAATTATTTAATTAATAGTTTTGACCAACTTGACAGTCGTTTCAGTGTTCAAACTGATGACAAAAGTACCACATAAGACCAATATATTTTTTTTTTGTTAAATTTTACAAAATTTAAATGGTTATTCAGCTATTTGAAGCTAGGACGAATCCAAAAATTCAAATATCTTTAAAATCGGTACAGCCGTTCTTGAGATATAAATCGTGTAACTTGCATGATTTACGACTTTATTAGATATCATCTTTATGAATTAAATCTCAAGTTTCTGGTCTCTATGATCATTCATATTCGTCTGTACTTAGTTCTTTAATTAATTGTAGTAGCCTTCTTTCCCCTTTAGGATGACCTTGTTTGCATTTATTGATAACGGTTAGCGATTAACCTACAATTTAAGATCGACAAACATGTACATACAATCAATTTTTTTTTACTATGTGCCACGTTGCCAAGTGGAATCATTTAATTTTGAATATCCATGAAATTGACTATTCAAATTACCAGCGATGCGGTGACTTCAAATATTTCGCTTGTTGTTCAACTAGACGTTAAATTGGATAAGTTTGGCCTTTTCTAGTTCATTGATTTTAAGCACTACTTTTCATAGTGTCACATTTTCAAGGAAATTGATTTTGAGGAAGATGTTCATTGGCTATATTAAAAAAAGTAAGCAGTTAATTTTTACAAGGTTTATTACATATTTACAATAAAAATTCTAATGTTTTAATATTTTTCTCCAAGTGGTTTGATAGTTAGCTCGTGTACCTGTAAAATTAAATCATATACTACATTAAAAACTGTTATGCAGTATGTTACTGGTTTGCATTATTACTAACAAATTTACAAATAATGTAAAGAATTTATTTATCTGAATACCATATAAATAAAAATAAAAATAAGAAGGAAACCAGAATATGGCAGAGATTAATACAATAAGACAAAAGTTAAAACTGGCAATAAATACCCGAACGAATTTAAAATCACCAAATACTTACAGAATCTACATCTCTGACGCTGTTCAATATATTCTTAGAACAAATATTAAAACTATGGAAAAGGAATTGGGAATACCAGTCCGAGACGACTTTTTGTACACACCAAGTTTTGCAGATGACGCAAGTGGTAACGGGGATGAAATATATTTATTCTATATGCTCCAAAAACTAAAAATTGACTGGAAATAAACCTATAATACCACTGGAACCACCGGGAAACTAAAAAATGGGCGAAGATAGTGAAATTAACGGCATTGAAACATTCAAATACTTGGGATTTATAATCTTAAAGAACGAAATATGCGTCAAACAAATAAACGGGATACTCTGAGACAGGCAGACTACCAGAAACATAAATAAGTGAATATATAACAGCTTGATATGTAGTGTAATTGCTTAGGGAGAATTGGGCAATAAACAAACAAAACAATTACAAAATTATAGCAACCGAAATGGAAGTCGTAAGAAGAAGTTGTAGAATAACAAGACATTTTCTTTTTAACTAGCTTATTAACTCGGGGTGAGTCTTCGAAGCATCAACTATAGTCCATCATGTTCTACAATCTTGCGCTTCCATTTTCCCATTGTTGTATCCCAATTCTAGATAAATCGGCTTTAATATTATCCTTTCAGATCTTTCTGAAACAGCCTACTGACCTTCTACCGTCTGGTCCCACAAAGAAACCTGTCTTTAGCACTTTGGCTTTCTCTGATCTTACCATATGACCTGCATATCTTATCTTCATCTCTTTGAGGTCCAAATATCATTCTGAGAACCTTCCTTTCAAATACCAGCAGCTCATTTATTTCCCGCTAATGTAGAGTCCATGCTTCACTTTCATATGTAACAATAACTATTGATTATATAAATAACAAAACTGGATCGTATTAGAAATGAGCAGATAAAAAAAGAAATGGCAGGGGAACAATAGATCCTAAGCTACATTGAAGAGAAACGTTCAATTGGGTATGGATACGTGAGAAGAGCAGATCGCAAGTGGATATCAAAGATTTTATATTGGAGTTCAATACGAAAGAGAAAAAGAGGGAAGATCGTGGAGTGATAAAATGGACAAGATCTTGAAAATACGCATTATGAAGAGATGACGTTGGCTGAAGGAAGAAGAAGGAAGGCAGCGACAGATAATTTATAGGTTAAGATTATTCATAATTTTTTGAAAACGATTTTTTTTTTTTGAAAATTAAAACGTTAAAGCAAATGTAGACAGTAGATATTATTACAATCAATTGTGTTCTAACCCTAAATAAATAATACCCAGGCTTATTTACCTGTACATGTGGAGGCGTAGAAAGAGCATATACTATTCCATCAGCTATGTCTTCAGGATTAAGTAAAGTTGGTACGATTCTTTTAAATTCGTCTTTATTTTTCATATCATCAATAATTTCTGTGTCTACAAATCCTGGACTTATACTCTAGAATTAAAAAGAAAATAATTAAAAATATTGCTTGCGCCATATTATCTGAGGTGCGCTTTACAAACTGCTGAAAGTGACCATGCAGGCGAAAATAAAAGGATTAAAAAGCAAAGGTAGAACACATGTTTCCTGGCTAAACAATTAAAGGTCTGTTACGGTTCAATTGCAATATTACAGAACTTTTAGACCAACTAGATTTTTTTCCAGATCATGGAAGATTAGGATTGCTATCATGATTGCCAACCTTCTGAAAGAATATGTCACGTAAAGAAGAAGAAACAGAGTATCTTAATTTAAGTTAATTGTATAGTTAAATATTGTAATGTTCATCAAGAGAATAAATTAAAAATAATACAGAAACCAAAATAATCTAAAAGTATTGCTAACAAAAGCAAAGAATTAAAGCTGACGTTAATCACATAACAAAATACAATTGAGCTAACCAAGGAAGAATGAGAAAGTATTTAATTTAATGTTTTTCTAGCAAGTTTTTTACACTTTATTTGACTCCTTATTAGGGCTATGCCACAATCAGAAACGAAGATCAGTCAAATTCTTGAAACTTTTGATAAAATGTCACATATATCAAAATATGTTTTTGATATTATGGAGGTCTAATAAAAAAAAGAAAAGGTAAAGAGGTGCATGCAATAGTCAGAAGTAACTTAAATCCAAATACAACTTATTAAAGAACTCCTTAAAACAGTAATCGAGCTTGTAATAAAGTGTTGGAACCTTGGAAATACGTATGCCAGGAAATTAATTATAAAAGCTATAACTATTTTAATTTCATACTGAATTTAATATAAAGTATTAAAGACGAATATTAGAAGAAAAATTTAAAATACTTAGACTATTTAACCAATGAAAAAACTAGTTTGATTATGTCTTGCTATGCTCACTACACAAACCAGAAAGCTGGAATACCTAGACCACGTGATGAGGGGACCAAAATATGAAATTTTGAGACTCATAATACAGGGAATGATTCGAGGAAGAAGATATGTTGGACGAAGGCAGAAATGCTCAAAGAATCTACGCGATTGGTATCAATACAGATCGATTAATTTGTTTTAGCAGCAAGCTCAAAAATAAAAATAGCCATTATGATTGCCAACCTCCGTAGACGGCACTTTATTAAGGACATTAATGCGTAAGGTATTAAGGAATGACTTTGAGTCAAAACGGAAAGTAGGGGGAGCACGTACAGGCGGTGTCTCAAAGAGCTGCAGTGAGAACCGCCGCGTTGGGGGGAACATGCCTAATATCGGAGGGCCCAAAACTGAGACGAGGAGGGCCCTACGCTGCGCCTGTCTGGAGTACTGCAGTTTTAACAAAGTCGTACTGAAAGCAGCTCACCCTAGCAGATGGGAAGAGTCTATTTAGGGTGGCATGTGATTTAATGTGGGGAGAAGGATTTAATCGTAGTGAGAATTGAGTTCTAGAGTGCGTGAGAATTGTGCGTGAATAAGAGATCGGCTAAATGACGTGACGATGTTACAATAAGGTCAGTAATTCACCGTTGACGAGGGTGATTTTTTAGCAGGCAGGTCTCTGGAATAGACGGCGATGGTGTCTGAACAACCCCTGCGCGTGGTCTGTGTGATATCATCGTGGCTACTCTGGAGTAAGGTCTACCCACCTTCTAGGACAAAGACGAAAAAAAGTTATGTCGGATTGACGTAAAATTGACGTTACCAAATGAGAGGATCCAGTTCGATGTTCAGTGAAAAGTCATCTAACTTATTATTATTTAAAACCAAGAAAAACTTAAAGTAAGGGTAAATACAGGGTAATTTGCTGCTAATTATTAATCGGATTAAGTTCTTTAATAACAAAAAACCATCTAATTGCAGAATGAAGTGAGTATGAAGAAAGAATCATGGCACAATCGATCAGATACATAGGATAGTGAACAAAATAAATTTAACATATGAGTAGAAAAGTTACTGCTCGACTGCTTTTTTTAGATATGTGTTAAGCCTTCGATAATGGATTGGCATGATGGTGTAGGTACCCTTTAAGACAAAAAGTCGCTCCCTTACACTTATCCAATATTAAATAATCCTAAGTAACTGATATATTTTATTGAGAAATATGAACAAAGATCGGCTGGACACATTGCTAGGATGTCAGATCACGAATACACGAAGCGATTAACATTTTCAAAGCCAGAGGGCACAAGAAGCACCAGACGACCATGAATGAGATGGATTGATGATGTGGAAGAAGACCTATAGATCTTAAGGGTTAAAAGATGGAGGAAAGTTGCCAGGAATCGACAGGAGTGATGACTTCTTTATGAGCAGGCCAAAATCCATAACGGATTGTCGAGCCACGTGTGATGATGAACAAAAATACTTTGATAAAAACTACTGCGCATTGTATTTGTTATCAAATTATTGTTTTTGCAAAACTTACCGTGATTTTAATTTTTAGATTAAAACTATTTAATTCCCCTCTTAGAGTCTCTGTTAATGCAGTTACACCATACTTTGTAGCAGGATAGACATCCAAATCTGGAAAAGGAGCCACTTTATGTCCAAGAAAACTGTTAATGTGAATAATATGACCATCAATACTATTTTTTCTCATAATGTTTATCGCCTCCCTTGTTGCAATACATAAAGCTAATAGGTTGACATTTATAGTAGTTCTCCAAGCCTCCGTATCGCCTTCTATTAATCCAGTTCGAATATGAGTGCCGGCATTATTAATTAGAATTGAAATTGGACCTACGTTTTCAGTGGTCCATTTAAAAGCTTGTTTAATATCTTCTTCTTTGGTAAAGTCCGCTTTTACGGCAAATAGTTTACCTTGTTTTCCGGACAACGTGCTAACTAGGTATTCGATTTTTTCTTTTCTTCTACCTAAACCAACTACCTTAAAGTAAAAGATAAAATTACTATGTATTAGCTTAATGTAAATTAAAATAAAATCTGTAATAAATTAGTAATAATTAAAGTATATATTATATTGGTGTACGTTTTGGATCATGTAACCGTGGAAGAAAAAGTTAAATCTGATATTGGTCACTTCAATCAGTATTTTAAACATTGTTAGACTGAGTTCACCCAAGTATAAAGAATTTTAGGCACCTGCAGAAGAATATTATGGCTAACAACAGCTGAAAAAGACCCCTTCTACTACTCAAAAAGAGGGGACAAGACCTAACAGTAATTAATAATCAAAACATTATTCTGCAATTAACAATTATGGTAATTCTTAAGGAAAACTTTCCGAAGAAGATTCAAACGCAATACAGGTTTATACGTGACGTTTATGCTTGTTACAGGTAAAAAAAATACGATTTTCTCAATATTCTTTATGGATCACCATATCTTTTATTTTTAAGAAATATTGTATTTATGATACTCCTTCATTTTTATACAACATTCCCTATATAGTATAGTCGATGAAGGTAAAAATCAACTATTACCTCCGATTTCGGTGAACATCCATCGATTTGCATGAAATTTTAAGATTGAGTATATTTTACCCTCAACTTTAAAAGTGACTTATGCTCAATTTGCACTTTTTGCATTTTAGGGGTAAATTCTGCCCCTCTTTTTAAAAATGGTAAAAAATACATATTTAAGCCTTGTGGCATAAGTAATCTCGATTAATTAAATAAAATAAATATTTTGCAACATTTATAAGCATGATTTATGATTTTAATTAATTTTTCAACCCTTTTATCAACTATCCCTTAAATCAAAAATCATGAAAAAATAAGTTTTTATATTTCTGAAATATCAAATCGCATATTAATATTACCCAAATAATCTTTTTTTTTTCTTTTTCTTAATCTTTTTTTAAAGTTTCTTTAATGTTTATGATATAATTTTTGATTGACTCTGAAATTTCAACCCTTAAAAACCACCTCCTACAGCAGAGTCATTGAAAAAATTAATTTCAAGAAAATTTAATTATCGGTAGTAATATCCCTAGGACATTGATAACAGACGAGATAATTTCATGACAATCGAAAGCTCGTTCCTTGGTAACAGCACTTGGCTGGGTGCTGTTATCAAGCAACGAGCTTGAGAAATTTGTCATGAAATTATGAGGCATTCATCAATGTCCGAGGGATATTCGGCGGATAATTTTTCGAAAAAAAAATCATAACGAAACATTTATTTGTTAAAAGTACAGTTAGTGAAAGTACAATTATTAAAATTTAAGTTAATAACATTAGATTCGTTGCTGTTCTCTACTATAGAAGATCTATTACCACGCATAATATTTATAATCTTGTTGTGGTGTTCTTGATCGAGATTTAAGTATGATTTTATATAAACGTGACATTTTGAAATTTATTTGGATGAAGTTGTCAAACTCGATCGTGTTGTCATAGGGATTGAAAATTGCACTGAATGCAATTATCAGTCTAATGTTGACATGGTTGGGTGAACTTGTTCCACATGGCACAAAATGACGAAATTTGAATGGTTGTTAGAACAGTCGAAAAAGTATCTGAATAACTGAATTACACTACTGACTGATTACATTACATTACATTACTAAATTGAAATCTCATTTACTGAGTATTAAAGTATTTATTTATCATCATTATCATATAACGGGGGTCCTACGGCGATTGCCGCTTCCCGCATTTCAGCCTCCATCTTTTCCTATCTCCCCAATCTCCCTCTTCTAAGCCTCTAGATTGCATTGTTTTTGTAATTTCTCTTTTCTAGGAATTTTGTGGTCTTCCCCTTTTCCTTCTTTCTGGCGGAACATACATTAAGGCTTTCTTTGGGCACCGCTCCTCCTCCATTCTCATCACGTGACCATACCATTGTAATTGCCTTCCTTGTATTCTATCTGAAAGAGTATCTCTAATTCCTGTACGGTTTCGTATTTCCTCATTCCCGATTCTTTCCATTCTCGATACTCGACATGACCTTCTAAGATAATCCATTTCCACAACATCTACTTTATCTCGTTCATTCTTTGTCATCGTCCAACATTCGGCACCATATGTGGTAATTGGTTCTACAATTGCTCTGTATACGCGAAGTTTGGTATGCATCTTTATTTTATTAGACCACAGTAATGAATTCAGTATTCGGATGCATTTTTTCCCTTAGGTTATTCGGTTTTGTACATCTAGCTTAACTGTGCCATCTGCTGATATGATGCTTCCTAGATATTTATACTGGTTGCAGCCTTTTATGACTGCGTTTTCAAGCCTCAGATCTGTGGTATTTCCTCCAATTTTTAAATATTCTGTTTTGCTTATGTTTACAGTAAGCCCCCATTTGGCATATTTCTCAAATAATTTTCGATTCATATAATTTATATCTTCCTCATCGGTTGCAACCACCACCTGATTATCTGCAAACAACAATGTATACAGAGTTTCTTGTCCCACTTCGATGCCCATAAATCTACATTTATTTCTCCAATTCCTCAATGCTTCTTGGGCATATATTTTAAAGAGTGTCGGTGACAAACAGCATCCTTGCTTTAGGCCTTTAGTGACTTTAAATTCATTTGAGGTTCTGGTTCCAATTTTTACACAACTAACTGCATTTTCGTACAATTTATATATCGCTCGGATATACGTCGAATCCAATCCGGACCTTTTGAGGACCTCAAACATTTTCTTTAACGGGACACTATCATATGCTTTCTCAAGGGGTATAAATACCAAATGGGTCTCTCTACTTCTTTCGACACGCTTTTCAATTATTTGTCGTAGGATAAATATATTATCAAGGCAGGATCTCCCGGTACGAAAGCCGCTTTGTTCTTCAATATCTTGTATCTGTCTTTCAACCCTCTTCTTTAATATTCTGCCGTACAACCGGCCCACAGAGCTCGTCACACTAATACCTCTATAATTGGAACGGTCTCTTTTATTCCCTTTCTTATATATGGAGCTTATATAAGATTTATTCCAATCTTTAGGAATTTCCTGGTCTCCACACATACATTTATTGAAAAGGTCTACTATTAATTCTAAAAGTGCAGTCGGCCCATATTTAACCAGCTCTATGGGAATGTCTCCAGGTCCTGCGGCTTTTCCGTTTTTAACCTCTTTTAAGGTTTCCGTCAATTCAGATAATGTTATTATAGGGATTTCCTGTCTGTCGTCTCTGTTGTCTATTAATTCCCTTATCTTTTCCCATCTGTACTCTACTCTATCCTCTTTCAGCAGTTTCGTATAATATTCTTCCCATTCATTTAACTTTATGAGAGAAATGTTGTTTTCATTTTTCTCATTTTTCCTAAACTGTTTTAATGTTTTTCAAGCTTGCGCCACTTTTGTTCCACCCATAAATCTGTCCAGTTAATCACACTTAGCCTCCCAGTTTATATTTTTCGCCTTATCCACGTCTTTTTTAACTTCTCTATTCCATTTAGCGTATATTTCTCTGTCTTGAGGATCTTTGGATTGAAGTCATATGTGATATGCTTGTTTTTTCTTGAGATCTTTCTCTTCTAGTTCCGTTGACAACCATTCAGGTTTTCCTTTTTTCCGATTTTCAACTTTTCCCAGTGCTTCATTTGCCGCTTCATGAATATATTTTTTAATTACCTCATACAGACTTTCGGGGTCTAAGTCCTTTGTTTCTATATTTTTTATTTTCTGAGCTATTCTAATTTTATATAAGAACTTTGTCGAATCTTGTTTAAAGCTTTCCAGGTTATATTTTATGTTTTCTATGGTTGTTCCTATGTCTGTTACTTCATCATTTTTGTGACTTGATTGTTCTCTCTTAAATGTCACCATTACTTTTGCAATAATCATATGGTGGTCACTTCCACATCCTGGCCCTCTAAACACCTTCACGTCCTTCGTTTTTAGTTTAGAATCTTTACGATGAATGAAATAGTGAATTATTGATTTTAAATTCCTGGTAGGCTGCGTCCATGTAAATTTATGTATATTCTTATGGGGGAAGAAACCATTTAATATTTTTAGTATTTATTTTAATTTTAAGTATTTATTTATTTATTACGTAATTTGGCACCCTTAAAAATTACGCTTTGTAATTAAAATAATGGAAAATGTTTTTTTATTTGCTTTAATAGCTAATCTATTAGAAACTTTTTTACTCGTTATGATAATCTTTATTAATATTATTCTTTCCACATTTCCTGAAAAATTTTTTCAGTACTTATGTGACTTATTAGTACATTGTTTACCGGGTAGGAAAAGCTTAACATTCCTGGACGACTGTGAAGATTGCTAAGTCGAGGCGCAAGCATCGAGCAAAAAGATAAAAGAGGGAATCTAATCGTTAGGAAAAGGAGACCAAAAAAGTGGCCTCTGATGGCGGACATATCCGGAAATGCAAAGGCGCTAAATTTAAATTTTCCAACACTTGTTAACAATAGCTGTAAAATATTTTTCAGACAAGAAAGTTTTAAGTAAATATTAATGATAATAGTCTAAAAAGTGACACAATTGGTAAAAAACTTCAATATAAATAAAATTTCATGTGACAGTTGGGACAAACAATAACATAACCAAACTAAATTTGATTTCTTAAACAAGGAAAGAGACTGTCTATCCTTGTTTAAAGTGGCCTCTCAAGATAGCACTTCCTGTCTAACAATATTTTTGTCCCCACTACCTTTACATTCCCTCTTTTATCTTTTTGCTCGATGGGCGCAAGCCGAGACTTAGCAACACAGAGTCCAGGAATGTGGCTTTTCCTAGGAGGTAAACATACTATTTTTCCGCAAATCGTTTAAAATTCGACAGATATTGATTGATTTAAAAAAAAAACGCGATAATTTTATTCCCAAATAAATGGTGCTTTGAAATTCCTAATAAAATTACTTGGGTTACTATGGAAACGTATTGAGGTTGAATTGTCAAACTTGACAATTTATGTAGAACACTAACAACTGTACGGAAATATCATTTCCTTACAGTAAGGAAATGACATTTCCTTACAGTAAGGAAGTCCTGACTTTTTCTTCAAGAAATTTTGACAGGAATGTCAAAATTTCCTGGCGATTTGCGGAAAAAAAATTTAATTTGTTAGTTAAGAGGAAAACATATTAAAATAAATATTAGAATATATGAAAAGTTCATTCATTTTTTATTGAAGTAATGTTTCATAAATTATTCAAATATTGATAGTACTTTAATTGTTAATTTTTCACCCTTCATTAGAGCTCTCTTCACCAATTTCTCCTGTTTCATTAATTGGAAGGCTATTTTGGCAATTGTCCCCACTGCATGATCCGCAGACTGCATTGCAAAATAACCCTACTCTTCGACACCCGCAAGAAGCGCCGCATCCTTTTTTGCAGTTGCAAAAAATTATTTTTAACAATTCTTCTGGAGCGGGTGGATTGGGATTTTTAGTTGGAAACAAAGACTCTTCAATTTTGCACCATCCCCAGTCAACTAGACGTTAATTTTTATGATATCAGGTTCATTCGAAAACTATTTGAAAGGTAATTTCAAGGGCTATAAAGTCGTATTAAATTTAATCTGTTAAAATCCTTTTTGTTAAAAGATAAATGGTTAAAGGACCCCGGTTACATAGTTCTCGCAGTAAAATTTAGGTTTTAAACGTTTTTATCTGTTATTTTTTATCTTACAAATATATAAAAAAAGGAAAATCTTTGTTAAAAAAATCATAAATTTTGTTCTTTATAATTTTTTAAGTATATTGAGTATATATGGAGTTATTCTCAAAAAAAATGAAATTTATGAAAATTTGAAAAATTTTGATTTTTTTAAATCAAATTTTTTTTTTAAATATGCATTCTAAACCGGTCAAAATTTTTGAGATCATTACTGATGCTAAAATAAAGAAAGTTTTATATGAATTAGTATAAATTTTAAGTTTTTGGGAAGTTTTGTATTTTATTTTTCACTTTTTCCAAAAAAATTCTTATTTACATCATAACTTGCTTAATTTTAATGCTACTAACTTTTTCAAGAGCTCATTTTATAGATATTTCTATGTACTTTAAAAATTTTTTAATAAGTATATTTTATAGAATGCATTGTTTTCCCGTTATTTAAGCTTGAATATTACAATTTGAGTACTCACCGAAAAATAAATATATATTTAAGTACCTATAACTCACTTTGAATTAATACCAAAAAGTTGTTTAAGCAAGGAGTTTATTTAATTTTTTATTAGCTTTAATTTTGATAATGAAAACTTTTTATAAAAACTTATAGTCTTTGAGATATTTATGAAAAACCGCTTTAAAACATGCATTTTTTTTCACGAAAAATCAAAATCTTTGATCTTTAATAACTCAAAATGTATTAATTTATTTTATTAACTTTATAAGATAAATTTTGTTTAGATTTCTCTTTATCGATTCCTATGGTTATTTTTAATAAAATAATTTTTACCGCCGAAAACGGGTGGCATCCACCCCCAGGGTAAAAGCCATCAAGCAAAAAGACAAAAGAGGGATTGTTAAGGTAGTGGGGCAAAAATATCGTTAGACAGGAAGGCCTTGAGAGGCCACATTAAACAAGGAAAGAGAGTCTTTCCTTGTTTAAGATATCAAATTTAATTGGGTTATGTTATGTTATTGTCCCAACTGTCTCAGGACACACATTTTAGACACATTTTTAAAACTATTTTATAGCTACTGTTAATAAGTATCGCATTTCCGGATATGTCCGCCATCAGAAGCCACTTTTTTGGTCTCCTTTTCATAACGATTAGATTCCCTCTTTTGTCTTTTTGCTCGATGGTAAAAGCGCAAGTTGACACCATATCACTTTTGTTTTTTAAGGCATCTTCTAACTACTCACCAACTTTCATGAAAATCGATGGAGGTTCAACGAAATCGGAGTGAAAACCCTCAGTGACTATACTGCATTAAGCAGAAAGCAAAACAATATACATAATGTAACATTTTTTAATTGTTGTCAATAATGATTTACATACTGTCACTATCACTGCCAAATCTTACAATTTGTCAGATAAGCAAAATTTGTAACGAAATTAGAAGATGGTTGGTCACTATCTGGCGTAGCGAACCATTTTAACGTAAGAAAAATAACAGTTTTTAATATTAATAAAAGATGGAGAGATCAAGAAACTCTCGAAAGAAAGCAAGATTCTGGAAGACCAAATATCTACCGCTCATGAACATCGTACGCTTTTGAAAAGATTAGAAGAGAACCTTTTTGAAGATGCGAAAAACTGCAAGAATTATGTTACAGTTTCCTGGAAGAAAGACAACAACTTGGCGCAGAATTAAAGCATCGCGTCTTGGGTATTGGCAGACTGGCAGACTAACATGAATATTATGACAATGTTCCTTACGAAAAACGGTAGATGTAATAACGTTTACAATTTTTATTTTAAATTTTATGTTTTGCTTTTTTGTACTGTCAACTAGTACTAATTTTGTAAAGAGTTTAAGTTACTGATGTTTTATTAAAACTATGTTATATTTCAGCGTAAATACATCAATTAAATTTTTTTTTCAATTTTTCATGTATACAAATATAACTGCCGACTCCAGATGGGGTTCAACATATGTTCTCAAAAATCAGCCAACTCCATTTTTTAGTTCCGTAAACTGAATGTATAAACAATATTTATAGAAATATAGTTCAATAATTCCTATACTATAGTCAATAAATAGTCGTGATAAAAAAATTTCGTCAACATTACTTTTGGAAAAACTAAGAAGTTGTTTTTGTCTCCGGAAAACTTTACCATTTTGGAGTTGGCAGGTTAAAACTCTTAACCGACGATATGTAGTTTGGCACACATAATGTAGCCAGGACAATATAAGCACGTAACTTACCAGCAAACCTTCTTTCACCAACTGTTTGGCCACTGCTGCGCCGATTCCTGAACTCGCACCTGTCACTACAGCTACTTTTCCCACCCACCGGTTCATAGATAGTACCATTGCGACCTCTAATCAAAACAGTTTCATTGTAAGTGTATTTATAATTTTTGTTACTGGTGTATAACAGTAACCTTAGACACAACCTCGACCATCAAGTCAAGCATAAAATTCTTTTAAGTTTTTCTAAAATTCGATTATTTTTTAACGGTTTGAACTGGTATAGATAGAAAAAATTTCAAACATAAGTGTAACTAAAAAACATTCATCGTTTACTGTTGGTTTAATATTTATTAATTAATTGTTTCTTAAAATTGCACCTTCCTCCTGATCGGTCCGGGTCAAGTTTGTAAATAATATACTCTCACCGTATTGTGCATCTTCGAGTTTTGTAACTGAACAAATACAAGGGGATTTTGTGTGTTTTATGGAATGAATGGTACAATGATTTGAGTTAAAATTTAAGTTAAAAGAAATGACCAGAGACAGAGAACTTTGCAAACAGACAATACACGATATCACATCAATACACATGACCACTACACTGCCTCCGAGGGGTCAGGACGGAAGAGAATACTATGATTTCGTTGCAGCCTTTAGAAAAACGTACGCCGACATGCAGTTTTTGGATAATCAGGAGACGGAATATAATATTTTTATCATAATTAGTAAAAATATTGCTAATATTCTGTGACCCATTAGTATCAGTCAATAACTTATTATTTTTACTGAGAAGAGATTGAATTTCACTTTCACTCTCTCAAAGTTCTGTTTTTAACTAGGAGTTTAAAAATAGTCACTAATCCACTGTGTTAGATTCTGTGAAGCACGAAACAATTGTAACCCTATGGTCCTATGTACCCTGAAATTTGTATTTTTTTTTTCAGTGTCTTTCTGGATTGAAATAAAAAGTGGTTTAAATAGAACATATAGAAAAAAAACGTTTATTACCTATTCAACAAATATTACAATATATTTACACTGTTTAGACTAGAAATTATTCCAAACAACTTGATACTTCTCTTTAAGTTTATCTTTAAAAAAATTCCCCTTGAGGTTTGATGATGATGTCATGGACCTAGAAAAAAATTATTTAGTTATTTATCGCACTATATCTTTAACGCTTAACGAAATAAATAATGATATATAAATATCATTAATCATCTCTTCCTATTGACATAAACAAATCTCTAATTTCTCGTGAAAACCCTTCCAGAATACCTCGAATATATGACTTACCCAAAATTCACAAACATGATATTCTTGTACCTCCCATTGTCAGTGCATACAGTTGCCCTGCACAACCATTAGCCAAGTAGTTGGCTAAATCTCTCACAACCTCTCGTATAAAATGATTCATACTTCGTCAAGAATTATTTTCATTATATCGAACTTTTTAAACCATACCCCATCTAACCGTTAAACATTCGACTAAGTTTTGATATCGTTTCACTCTTTACAAATATTCCTGTAGACGAAACTCTTAACATTCTGAAAACTAAATACAGTATCCAGCAAAGCCACTTATCTCTCACTAAACATTTTATGTCTAACATGTATGTCATCTTTCAAAATTAATTCTACAGTTAATTGCCAATTAATTGCCAATATTTTTTATAAAAGACTTCGAGATCCGAGTACTATTCACATCAATGCTTAAACCTACATGTTGGTTACGATATATTGACGATGCATGCATAATTTGGCCCCAGAGCAGGAATACTTCGGTGTCTTTTCAATCCCATCTGAATGGTATAATACATCATATGTAGTATCCAGTTCACGATGGAGGTAGAAACTGATTCATCCCTATCGTTTCTCGACGTAATCATAAAAAAACCAAGTTTTAATTACGCCGTTTATCAAAAACTCACCCATATCAATCGCTGAGCTCTCTAGTTTAAAACAAAATCTCTTTCAAAACAGTTACGGCGAAAATCACATTAATAGGAACATCCACAGATACCAATCTCCTACCCAATCTCAACAGAAAACCCGGACCCTCATCATACGACAGCTTTTCTTCCTTGCATCAAAAGTGTCACTGGCAAAATCGGTACAATTCTTAAATCAACAGGAATAAAACAATATTTTAACAAAATAAACAAAAACTTTCATCTCTTATCCGATCAATCAAAAACAACATTCCAAAAGAACAACAAAGGAGTTTATGAAATTCCTTGTGCTGACTGCCCCCGATCTTATATCTATCTATCTATCTATAGCCCAAAATCTATTCATGTGTTGAATATAGGCCTCTCTTATTTGTCTCCATTTATCTCTGTCTTCTGTTTGTCTTTTTCACATTGGACCTGCGCTTTGCTCAATGTCATCTTTCCATCTTATTTGCGGTCGACCTCTTGACTTTTTTGCAGTATATGGTCTCCAGCGGCAAATTGCTTTAGTCCGTCTTCCATTCTGATATCTTTCGTTATGCCCAGCCCATTTCCATTTTAATTTCAATGCATGTTCGACAGCGTACGTTGTTTCGTTTTTGCATCTTATTCACTCATTCATCTTTTTATCTCTCAACCATATTCCCAATATTTGTCTTTCAATAGCTCTTTGAGTTTTCTTTATTCTATCTAAGTTGCTCTTGGTACACGTCCACGTCTGGGCACCATATGTCAGAACAGGTAGGACGCATGGTTTAAATATCTTTGATCTTAATTTTAAAGGTATTTGTTGATTTTTGATAGTATATGAGAGTTTTCCGAATGCAGCCCACCACATTCTTATTCATCTGGTTATTTCTTTAGTCTGGTTACTTTTGTCTGCTCTGATAGCTTGTCCTAAGTAAATATATTCTTGGACGTGTTCTATGTTTGTTCCACCTCTGGTAATTACTGATCTGTCTCCTGTATTATAGTTTTCTTTAGATTCATTGTTAGTCCTTTCTCAAGAGATATTTTTTCTAAGTCTGAAATCATTATTCGTAGTTGTTCCATAGTTGTTGCTATCAGGAGGACATCATCGGCGAATCTTAGATGATTTAAATATTTCCCGTTTATACAAATGCCTTTATTGTCACAGTATAGATTTAAAAATGTCTTCCAATGCCAGAATAAATAGTTTGGGTGAGATTGTATCCCCTTGTCTAACACCTCTACAAATTCTAATTAATGGAGTTTGCAAATCTCTGTCTAGCTTAATTCTCCTAGTGGCGATCTTATATAAGCCAAATAAATTATAGATTCCAAAATAGAATTTATAAACATTCCATTTCTGTTCGAAATTTCGATTTAATTTCAGCTCTAGGGCAACACCATCTTTATGCAAATCACAAAATTAATTTTGAAAACTCTAACACCATAGTGACCATCCGCTTTTATAAATCAAGAATTATTCGAGAAGGCATAGAAATTGAAAAAAGGTATCTCAAAGATCTCAATAAAAGAGGTACAGGCATCCGATTAACTTCGACATGTAGACCTCTCATAAAGAAAATACCGTCCGCTTCATTCTCCAATCAAGATCTTGCCGTCAGACACGTTTGCACCAATTCCCGCGCCAATTCTCATGTCAACCCTCACGCCAACCTCCACCCAAACCATGTCACCATCTACGGTATAAATAAACCGTCTGCTGTTCCCAGAAGCAGTAATGCACTGATTAGTGATCAGCGTGGTAATGTCTGGAGGCTCGAAAGCCCTGAAGAAAACATCAGACAGGATGTCGAAAGGTCGGCGCAGTGATAATCGACGCGGTTCAACCCGGAAGCCTGTTGAGTTTAATATTAGTTCTTGTAATAGTATTAATCTTAGATCTTTTAAACTGAGCCAACTGAGTCTAGCAATAAAACAAGACAAGGTTATTCTCTTAACGCACAGTAAATAACAGAGTTATATCTACATAAAAAATAGAAAGATAAACTATTATTTTTCCATGTAGTTTATATTTATAAGTGTTTACTTTATATTAAAGCTACATTTATAACTTCACCCTTTCTTTGTGGCCGTCATATTTATCCCAAAATGCAAGGAAACTTGATAAACACATTCCAAACTCTTTTTCAGAAAACTTCTGGCTATTTAAATCAAAATATTAGCACTACTTTACTTTTTGAACAAAATAAATAAAAAAATTGAGTGATCTTTGTATATAGATTGGTATATTTTTTAAATAATGATTGTTACCTGTACATGTTGTGGTGTGGAAAGGACGTATAAAACTGAATCAGCTATATCTTCAGATTTTAACATTGCATCTTTAATAAGGGCGAAATGTTCTGATGCTTTAAAATCGGCTATTATTTCTGTGTCAACTACACCAGGACTTATACTCTAAAACAAAATAAATGGTATCTAAATATATTAATATGTAATAAAAACTATTTTAGTTTCCAAGATAATTTGATTAAACGGAAAAAGAAGTACGGCCGTCAATTTTGATCCAACATATAGTTCACAAGGATACTTGTGGGCTTTGTGGGGAAAAGCAAAAAGGTATTTTGCTACTCCAGCCTCTATTAAAGACGTTTCATATATGAATTCATACACATCATCGGTTGATCTAAAACCGTAACTCTCTTACAATTATCCTTCTAACCTCAATTATATTCAAAGCTCACAAGCAGTTGTGAGTGACAAAAAAATCTTAGCTCCAAAATAAAACTGGATGAGAAAAACTAAAAATATTCTGATCCAATAATCTTTAAAGAAACTTTTCTGTGTAGCCATAATATTTATAAAATCAAAGCTGACCATAATTAGAACATTCGATCTAGAAAAATGATGTATATATATATACATTCGGTTTTATAACATCTTACGACGTTGTCCGACTCCCAACCGCCACTGTATTCGGTCTTGAGTTAGGTCTTCGTCCAGATTTCGAGCGCTAATCGCTTTCCTAACTCCCAGGTTCCAGCTCTGTGGTGATCTTCCTCGTTTCCTCTTCTCTGGGGGTTGCCACATCATCGTTTTTTTAGGCAATCTTTCGTCCCCCATTCGGCTCACATGTCCATACCATATGAGCTGTTTTCTCTCAATATCCTCAACTATAGTGCCCTCTATACCCATTTGTTGTTTTATCACTTCATTCCGTATTCTGTCGGCTCTTGATATTCTCATCGATCTTCTGATGGCATCCATTTCCGTGGCTTCGACCTTTTTCTTATATTTCTCGGTTATTCTCCATGTCTCAGCTCCATAAAGTAGGCTAGTTTTAACCACTGTCTCATAGATGTTCCATTTTCTTTTCTTTGATATTTCTTTACTCCATAGAACTCCGTTCAAACATGCTATAGCTCTTCGTGCTTGTACAATTCGATGTTCTATTTCTCGTTCGTCTTTTCCACTACGGTCAAAGATGACGCCCAGGTATTTATATTCGTCACATGGATTTACTTTTTGATTGTCATCGATATCGAGTTGTTCTGCTTCAGCTCCAATTGAGAGGTATTTTGTCTTTTCTAAATTGATATTTAATCCCCATTTCTGGTATTCTTCAATTAGTTTTCTAAGCATGTATTTCATGTCGTCTTTGTCATTTGAGATCACCACCTGATCATCTGCAAACTGTAAAGTATATATGTAATCCTGATCGTTCAATTGTATACCCATTCCTTTGACTTTCCTTTTCCATTGTTTCAGAGCTGCAGAGATATAAATCTTAAACAGAGTCGGAGAGATACAACATCCTTGTCTGAGACCCTTAGTAACTGCAAATTTTTCAGCTAAGAGATTTCCGAATTTCATTTGGGAGTTTGAACCATAATATAGATCTTTGAGAGCACTAACCAATGTTTGATGTATATTTGATGTGCCCAGGACTTCCTATAGTTTATTTAGCGGGACTGTGTCGTATGCCTTCTCAAGATCTACAAAAGTCATATGTAACTCTCTATTTGTCACAACTTTCTTTTCTATAATTTGTTTAAGACAGAAGATGTTATCTGTACATGAACGACCTGCTCTAAATCCTCCTTGTTCTTCGTCTTCAGACGATTGATAATCTTCCTCTATCAGGTCCCGTAGTATTCGACCGTATAGTCGACTCATTGAACTTGTGACCGATATCCCTCTATAGTTTTTACAATTTCTCCTGTCACCTTTTTTATATATTGGGGTCATATATGCTGTTTTCCATTCATCTGGTGTTGGATGTCCATTAATATATTCGTTAAATATCACCGTGATCATTCTGTGTAATTTCTCTGAGCCATTCTTTATTAATTCAGTAGTTACTCCCTCTGGTCCACTTGCTTTCCCATTCTTCATCCCTGCTATAGCTTTTTGAACTGTGTTGATATCTATGGTAATATGCTCTCCCAGAATTTCGATTCTTGATGAATTCATATCTTCTTTAAATTTGTCTCTGTTCTTGTTTAATAGATGTTTGTAATAATGTGTCCAATCCTCGGGATTTATGGGATTTAGAATCACTTTCTCGTTAGTCGGCTTCTTAACAGAGTTTATAAACTTCCACGCCTCAGTGCATTGTCGTCCTCCAATATAAGATTCTATCTCTCTGCACCTTCTGTCCCATCAAAAATGATGTACATTTATAAAATAAAAAATTACTACTAAACGTCACAGGAGTATATTGTTAAACGATCCGTATTCTTAGATTGATCGATCAAATTGTTTAGTTACACTTATATGTAGCCATTTTGTGCGCAGATAAAAGCTATTGATCAAGACAACCTTTCCCTTGCACATGAACAAGCTACCAACAAAAGTGGATTCATATATGGTCGCCCAAACCTGAAAGACATTCAGTTAATGCTGAAGCTGCCAGTGAAAATCTCCGGTTGGATAAAAACTTTAGTATAATTACTTTATTGAAATTGCTTACTTACCGTGATTCTTATTTTGGATTTGAGTGCATTTAGTTCATGTCTTAGGGTTTCCGTCAAGGCAGTTACTCCAAATTTGGTGGCTGGATATACATCTACGTAAGGAATATTAAGTACGTTATGACCGAAAACGCTATTAATATGAATAATATAACCATCGATATTATTCTTTTTCATAATATCAATTGCCTCTCTTGTTGCTATACACAATGCTAAAAGGTTAACATTGATAGTGGTTTTCCATGCTTCTGTATCGCCACCTATTAGACCTGTTTTCATGTGGCAACCAGCATTATTTACTAGAATAGCTACAGGACCAACATTTGCTGAAGTCCATTTGAAAATTTCTTTTATGTCTTCTTCTTTGGAAAGGTCTGCTTTTACTGCGTACAATTTGCCCTTTTTACCTTGAAGTTTTTGTGCTAAAGCGTCCAATCTATCTTTTCTTCTAGCAGCGCCCACTACCTGTAAATATTTTACTGGAATTATTTATTAAGTACAAGGATAATAAACACATAAACAACATTTTTTGTAAAACCCCAGCTCCGAGTGACATGTGTGGTCCAATGGAACAGTGCGATCTACATGTCCGAAGATCGAAGCGGTCACACTCTGTAATGAGAATGTTTTGTACTGAAAGTTAATTTGGATGCCCTGGATAATGGGACATCCTCCATTTTACTTTATGTGGTTAAGCTACATAATTTTAAGCCACGGTACCCGTAGTTTCATACTAAACATCTTATTAAATTATAAACACACTAATATTTCTCGCCGACAATAATGTGGGTATGACTTACAAAAACTCTTGTCTAATTATTTTCTATTTAATAAAGCCGACCTGTTTGTATATATGAACATCTGCTCTAGTATTCTAGCCAAGGTACGAATGATGAATTAGCGCTTTAACAAGAGATTCCAGAAAAAAACAGATAAGAAGTTGGAGAACTTTTTTGACTAATTAGATTTCCTGAGGACTTGTAGCTATGAACAATATTTTAACGAATCTTTAACGTTTCCCAAATTATATCAACTTTATAAAGAGTAGTTACGTGATAATGAATATGCAACAGAGATACGAGCTCTTTTTTTCTTCTTTTATGAGGGGGGGTGATCCAAATGTTCGAAACATACCTCGGTCCTAGAAGGAGGGCAGAGATGCAAGCTACCGAGACACAATATCGAAAAGTATTGTACAATGAATTGAACACAGATCTCTTTAAACCCAAGAAAGATCTATCGAAACATATGATAATTATAAAAGAACTTTAATTGAACAAAGTGAAAGTTTACAGCTTAGTTACACTTATCATATCGCTTCTAAAATTGTGGGGTAAGAATTCAAAACGCAAATTAAGTCGCTTGCTCAATGTAGTTACTTAGTAGTTCCGTCATGTTTTGATCTCCAGAAGATCTTATCCACTTAAATATCAGAAGTGTCTGCATCATACAATTCATCAATTTTACATCATACAATTTTACAGTCTTTGATTTTGGAGTCAATGAAGGACACTGCTATGTCTGGGATAAGACTGTTGGCCGAAAAGGTGCTAACGAAATTAGTAGTGCTGTGTATTTATTTATTAAAATGAAAGTAAAAAGGGGATTTGCAGACTTTTCCATTTTTTCTGCTAGTTGCGGTAGACAAAACAAAAATAGCATAGTTATGCTATGTGCTCCTATGCAGTGAAAAAGTTTAACATTTACATTATTAAACCTTTTTTGTTTTTTTAAGTAAGCCATTCACAAAGCTAGGGCAATTCAATGCATGCCCTGATATAAAAACGGAAAAAACATCAAGTCATATATGTTCCAGACCAGTGAATAACCATAATACGATGTGCCAATGCTTCAGGCAAGCAATATTCCGTAACTAATATAATTCAAAAGCAAATTCTAAATTTTAGAATATTTAAGGTCACCCAAATTAATTTTAAAGTAGATATTATAAGTAGTAAAGTAAAACGGTCTGAAATTAAATATTAACAGATAAGCAATGAAAATACAAATGCCAATTACATCAGGTAGTAGATCAGGTCAAAGGAAAGATGATAATATTGTGGAATTTGAACGCTCGAATAGAGAATCAAGTAATACCCAGAATCAAACAAAAACATAACGAAAATGTTAAAAATGAAAATGTAGAACTGATGATTAACTTTTGCACGAATAACAAACTAAGAATAAACAACACATTTTTTGACCACAAAGACCAACAGAAATATACATTTAATAACAGCCGTGAACTAAGTTCGATGATAGATTATGTTATGAACAACAGGGATATACATCCTTGGAAAATAATCGACGGATGATGCCTCAGTTCAGCAGATGGAGGTAACGATCATAGCCTAGTATTATGTAAAATAAGAATCACCCGGAAATACTTCTCACCCAAGAGAGCGGCGCCAACAGAAACAAAAATCAAAGTCTAAGGACTAAATACGGATTCCACGGAATACAGGCCAAGAATATCAGAAAAGATCGCTGGAAATAAAATATTAGAAAACGATAACATCGAGGAAAGCTGGGGAAAACTTAAAAATAACATAATTAACACAGCAACAGAATTATTTGGAGAGAGGAAAGTAATGAAGACTAACACATCAAAAAAACAGAATGGTTTAGAGAGGAAGTAAGGACAAAGTGCGAAGAAAAGAAAAAAGCCTTTTTACAATACAGACAAAATAAACACACCAGGTCAACAACCACTATAAATAAAAGAAATAAAACGAATACTTTAGATAGACAAATAAAAAGGGAACACTGGCAGAGTTTCTCAAAACAGATGGAACACGATTTTTACGGAACACAAAAAGAAATATGGAGAATGATCAGTGGACAAGGAAAAGAGATGAACGAACTAATAAAAACTAAACACATTCAGAAGGAAACATGGGTATACTACTTTTGATCCCTAATGGCTAAAGGTGAGGATAATGAACCACCTTCACCAGAGATGACGACAAACGAAGAAATAAATATTGAGGAGAAAAAGGAAAAGGAAGCATTTAGGCAATTAAAAAATAGTAAATCACCAGAAGAGGACAGACTATCGAATGAACTAAAGTACGGAGGACCAGATCTGACCAAACAACTATTCAAGCATGCTTATACCTCTCTTCAAAAAGGGAGACAAATTGGAAACGGAAAATTACAGAGGACGTAATTTAATAAACACCACACTAAAATTAACAACCAAAGTGGTAACAAATAAACTGAATGAAATTATAACACTAGCAGAAAAATAACAAGGTTTTAGGTCGGTAAAATCATGCACAAATAGAGAAGAGATCTGCTAGACATCTGGAAACTCATCTTACATTTGTGGACCTACAAAAAGCATATGATACAGTCCCAGTATCGAGACTGTGGAAGGTATTAGGACAAACGAACATCAATCACAACTATATAGCTGCACTTAAAGAACTGTATGAAAATTTACAATCAAGAATTAAGATAGGTAAAAAACTCACAGATGCCTTCATAGTGTGATCTATCTCTACAAAAAGAACTTGTTCTTTTGTTTAAAAAAAAAAAACAAAAAAAACTTGTTTAATTTACTAATATTTGTATTTTGAGAACGATTTCCGAAGTGGAAATTGAAACATCAATAAACGTACTTTAACCTTTAATTGTGGCTTATTCCTATTTAAATAGTAATTACTGGTAAAATATTGTTGTAACGTAAAATTTATAATTTCCAATTCAAATTGTAAAAACTACGAGTTGATATTTTATTTAAATTTACCATAAAAACTTATTTTCTTTCATTTACATTTCCAATAACTACAACCCTTACAAAACATACAACCTTTTAAGGGTATAACGGAAAAAATAATTAACACATAGAGTTTAAAACATTTTTTACATACAATACAACATTTTTCATGTTTTTAGTACAACTATAAAAAATTTTAATTGTTTACATTTAAATAATTGATGCAGAATAAAAAACCTTTATCATTATATTGGCAATATTCTTAATTATGCTTAAAAAGCTTAAAAAGCAATATTTTAAAAAATAAAGGTGCAGTAATCTTGAACGATTGAGTCAGCATACAGAACAAAAAAATATAATTTTTGCACCCCGTATATCAAACGGTAGATATGTAGGTATATATCTATCATCTAAAAACCTAGTAGATAAATTTATAGCAGAAACAAAGAAGATAATAGTAAATGGAAATATACAAGAAGCGAGAAGATTAATAACTCCATCGGTCCGCTTAATTATGTCCAATGCATGTCCAAGCAAACCTTTTAACTTAATAATGGACAAAATAATAAAACTAGATTTAAATCCTCTCTCAGACAGATCATATCTACGAATAGGAGCAACCAATCCTACCTTCAGTCATATTCTAAGCTTCCGAAGACACATTTTAGTTTAACCTTTTCCAGACAACTTTGTACTACCTGAATATTTTATCATCGAATTGGAACAAACATCATATCGCATATTTATAGCCCAAAACGAAACATGTTTTAAATGCAAATTAACTGGATACCTGGCAGGTAATTGTCCAAATATTTCACCTTCTAACCATACTCACAATGATAGTTCACTGCAAACAGAAATAACACAAAATTCATCAATATATCATACTCAACAAGATAATCTACAAAATACTCCCACAATCTCAAATACCACTCCCTCCACACTTACTAGGTCTTCTCAAACCACATTACAAACAGTAGCAATCCCAAATTTATCAATAAACCAAACCCAACAATGCTCACCACAAAATTCATCTATAAATTTGACCACTTCTCCAGTTAATACTACAATCTCAAAACCTACATCGTCTGAGGCATTCGATAATACCCAAAAACATAAATCAACCTCACTCGAAACAAGTAAACAATTACCTCCAAACAAAAATACACATTCTCACGAACCCCAGATAACTTCAAACAAAGCAACCGGAAAAAAACCCTAGAAGATGAAATCACGTTACCCGCGTGAAAGCCTAAGCTTCAATTAAAGAAAAAAACCAAACCTGATGACAAAAACTTGAGAAATGAGATACTAAATTTCCAAACATTACTAGAACCAGTTAGAGAATATGTAGAAAGGAAAAACAATTGTTAAGCTTCGATTAAGTAGTGGATATATTCGAAAATATACAAAGATCAAAAGACATAATCAGCGTAACAAAATTGTACTCAAAATACTCTCATGCATGACAAAAGAATGAAAACCAAAAGCACCAAATTAATACGTAAACTTGGCAAACACATAGGTTCACTCTCTGAAGTGAAAACTTCATTGTCGGAATAAGATTCCGACTCATTGGTAAATAATTCCTCTAAAAAATAATAAGATCACTGTTGAATTCATGTTTGGTCCATCACATTCAGCTACACAAGGAAATAAAGAAGCAGATGAACTAGACCACTTAGCATCTTTCAGACTTCAAGTCAGAAATAAAATATAAAGTGTTAAGTGCGTGGCAAAATAAGTGGAGTGTATCAGAAAATAAACTCAAGGAAATCAAACAATTAGTGAAACCGTGGCTCCAACCCACAGCGAATAGACACGACACACATTTGCGACTAGGTCACAGTAATTTAACACATGAACACCTCTTTACGCAAACTGTGCCGACAATGTGTAAAAATTGTCGAGTAATACTCTCCAAGGAAGCCGTAGGAAAAAACATGAACATTTAAACACAATAAATTATTTTACTCAAGACTCAGGACTCTATCAATTATTGTAATTTTTTAACTTTACCTGTATTATATTTTTTAGGTCGCTAATAACCCTTGTGGTTACAGCATAAATAAATAGATAAAAAGGTTCAGTAAAATTAAATCTCATAATTTCAGTTCTGTGATAAACAAAACAAGTGACTTTCTTATTAAAATATAAATTATTCTTACCAAAAGTCCTTTCTCAACCAAAAGTTCCGCAATTGCTGCCCCTATTCCAGAACTTGCACCTGTAACAACAGCTACTTTGCCTATCCATCTGTCCATAGAAAGAACCATCGTGGATTTTTTAACCAAACGAAGTGATAGGAGTGTCTGCTTATTTATTTATATGCTGAATAATAATAAAAAAAAATAATATAGTCATGTTTTCCATTACGTAATACTGAAAATGATGGCCATGGCAAATTAAATACCTAACTAATTTATACAATACAAATCATCTCTAATATTAAAATAATTGCCGGCATGTAAAAAACAAAAGTAACATGTTTTGATAACTTAGATAAGGTAATTTATAATGTATTATTATATAATCAGTGTAAAGATCGTTTTATTTGTTTAGTACAAATGTTACAAAAAGTATTTTAATAATATCATCTCGATTTTTGATTTTATTTAAATAATCTATTCCCAAATTATTTTTTGTGTATGATACTGCAGATTTTAAACCAGTTTTGTAAGGTAACAAATTTCATTGAAATAAAAAAATCGTGACACAATCTTACTCCGATGAATTATTATTAAAATTCCTTCTAACAAGAACTTGTTTTGTATTTTGTTTTTATAGTAATTAGCTAATATAAAAGATCTACTTCTGCTGAATACTATTTTAAAACTACTAAAATTTTATAGATTGAGCAATATTTAGAGTAAAATAATGCGTATTGAAATAAAACACTCATTTATGGGTGTCCCAAAAATATTGCTTGTTTTAGAGTTTTTTTAAATTTTTATTACCATTTTACATAAATGTGGCTGAATTTCGATGATGTAGCGTTGAATTTTCTCCTGTAATGCACGAGTGGTCGTAAGCTTGTTGTGTACGTTGGTTGTTGGCTTGTCAAATAACTCCATAAAAATAAATCCAGTGGTGTTAAATCACACGATCTAGGCGGCCAATTCTGATCACCGATACGAGACAGTAGACGACCAGGAAGTGTCTCATGTTGTAATTGAATTGTTTCTCGGGCTGTATGGTATGTCACATCGTCTTGAAACCACATGTCGTCCACATTAGTATAGAAAGAGCTGTGTTATCATGTTGCGCTATCGAGCACAAGTAACAGTCACTGCTTACTAGCCTTATTATTAAAGAAGGAAGAGGACCAAACAGTGACACGTTGTTGATGTATTTTTTTCGTCAGTCAGTTTGGAGTTGTGGGTTCACAACTCCAAATGTGACTATTTTGATGATTATTATAGCCATTGTTAAAGTCTTAACATATTACCAATAATCCCTCATTATTTTTGTTAAAATTATTAAGAAAACACAAAAAAAATATTCTGTTTATTTTCGATATATATCATCATCAATCAGCCAATCGCGTCCACTGCTGGACATAGGCCTCCCTCAGTTCTTTTTAGTGTTCTCTACACTGGGCCGCTTGTAGCCAGTTTCCCGCTACGCGTTTAATGTCATCGGTCCATCTAGACGGTGGTCGTCCTCGGCTTCTTTTATAATTTCTGGGCCTCCATTCCATAATACGTCTTGTCCACCGTCCATCTTGTGTTCTGGCTAAGTGCCCTGCCCAGTTCCACTTAAGCGTCGTGATTCTTTCGATGACGTCTTGAACTCCTGATCTTCGCCTGATTTGTTGGTTTGTTATGTGGTCTCGAAGGCTCACGTTCAGCATTGCACGTTCCATGGCTCGTTGTATAACTCTAAGTTTATTCGAAGATTTTTGCGTGAGTGTTAAAGTCTCTGCTCCATAAGTTTGTACAGGTAAAACACATTGGTTATAAACCTTTCGCTTGAGACACATGGGAATTGAACTTTTTAGAATATGGCTTAATTTGCCAAATGCTGCCCATGTTAGACCTATTCGCCTCTGTATTTCATGTGTTTGATTGTGTCTGCTTATTTTGATTTCGTGTCCCAGATATTTGTAAGTGTCTGTTTGTTGTATGGTATTATTGTCAATAGTTATATTTCCACTCATTACGAGATTTGTTATAATTTTAGTTTTCTCAAAGTTTATCTTTAATCCTGCTCTTTCAGACAGACTTTTAAGCGAATGCATCATAGAAACTGTATCATGTAAGTTATCTGCGATTAATACAACATCATCTGCAAACCTTAGGTGATTTAATCTTCCTCCATCTATATTGATGCCCATATCTTGCCATTGAGTACCCTTAGATATTGACTCTAGAGCTGCCGTGAACAATTTTGGTGAAATATTGTCTCCTTGTCAAACTCCTCGACCTAAGCTGAATTTTTCTGTGTCTTCGTGCAGTCGTATACTTGATGTAGCGTTCTGATAGATGTTTTTGATTAGTGTCGTGTACCTGTAATCTATTCGGCTTTGATTTAGGGCTTCCAGTATTGTTTCAAACTCTACAGAATCAAAAGCCTTCTCGTAATCGACAAATGCAAGAACCAGTGGTATGTTGTACTCGATGCACTTTTCTATTAAGATCTTTATGGTATGCAAATGGTCATTTATGCCATATCCTGCCCTGAAGCCTGCCTGTTCTTTGGGCTGATAGAAATCAAGTTTAGGTGTTAGCCTCTTTGTTAAGATTTTCATAAAGAGTTTGTACATATATGTGTCAAGAGGCTGATGGGTCTATAATTTTTTAATTTAGTAATATCGCCTTTTTTGTGTAACAAGACTATTACTGCATTGTTCCAGTCTTTTACTATTCGCATGTAAGCATTTAGTAAACAGTTCGCTTACTGATTTTAATAAAATTTCTCCACCTGCTTTTATTGCCTCGATAACGAGTCCATCAACTCCAGGCGATCGATGGTTCTTCATTTCCTTTAAAGCTGCTCTTACTTCTGACACAGTAATGGGTAAAAGTATTTCCGATCCCTGATTTATGAGAGTCTTTACTCGTGTCGGGAAATTCTCTTGTGGTCTTTGGCTGGTATAGAGGTCTTTATAAAATTCTCTAGTTATTTTCAGATTGTTTTGTTTATCTGTTGTTGCCTTTCCGTCTTTATCTCTCAGCTTGTATATTTCTTTTTTACTTTGCGTAAGTTTTCTTTTTATTATCTTTAAACCTTTGTTCTCTTCTACTGTTTGAGTAATTACATTAGTATTATAACTTCTTACATCTTTTATAATTTCCGCTGAAATTCTTTTATTTAGTTTTTTATATTCTTCTTTGTTTCCCTTTTCGTTCTCTCTTAGGTTTCGTCGTATTTCCATGAGAGCCCTTGTATCTTTGCTAATCTTTTCACTTTTGGTGTCATTTTTCTTGCAAAATTTGAGTTGTGCGTTTCTAACTGAGTCTGTTATTAATTTATTGTGATCGCCGATACTTAGAGGTTTGGGATTATTACTCTGTAAAGTTTCGGCTATATTTCTTATGTATGCTTCTGGATGATTTGGTGAATTTCAAACTATGCGTTTACAACTGTTTATCATGTTTGCTCTTTCTTTTTGTAGATTGATCGTTACTCTAGCTCTTACTGGTCTGTGGTCGCTTCCTACTGATAGTTTATTGAGTACAGTGATATCTTGAATAATTTGCTGGTTTGCTATATCAGCTCAAATAAAATGAGTGTTTTGTCTCAGCTGTTTTTCGTTGAGACGGCTTCTAAAACAGGTTGATTCTTTTGGTATCAAAACACACTTCGATATTGTGTTACCGCTAATTCTTCCATTCTCAATATAAAGAGTTTTTTATGACAACAACTGGTCATAAATGATTTTTCCTAGTACTAACCAGTTTTTTGTTTACCTAGAACTGGGTCAATAATGTTTGTTTGTTTTCTGAACTCGTAAAAGGGCAATATCTTTTTTAACTTTCATATTTTATTATTATGCAGTTTCTTTGTAGACGTATAGCAAAAAGTGGGTTCTTAGATCCCAACGGTGGAACGGAAGTTTGTTAAAGACGATTGAAATTTGACAAGTCCCTATTTTCTATAGAGTGTTGGATTCACAAAGTTCGTTCTTGGTTCCCGTACCTGACAGTAGGTGCATAACGGCCTCTCAGAGACTCCTCTCTAGATTCTAACGTGAGATAGCCGTCGCAGAGGCACCAGACTTCGTTCTCAGTCCTCGTACCAGACAGTAGGTACATCTCGACCTGTCAAGATTTGTGTAAAAGTATATGGGATCTACGTAAATTTTCGTTCGCACATAGCAGAAAAATAAGAGGATTTAGTTTTAGTTAAATATGTTTATAAATAATTTTCTTTTGTAACAGTGCAACATAGAAAGTGTCCTTAAATGCATCAAGCATTATTATTACCATTTCGACTTCGAATATTTAATCCCAGAATACATACTTAGCCAGTTCCAAGGTCTGGCCCGCTACTTATGTTGTAGAAAGGAGACAAATCACAACAGACATTAAGGTGAAAATGTGTTTCATCGAAATCTCTTCGCTGCGTATGGTCAGTAGGCTTCAGTTCTTGTATTACTTAAATTTTGTAAGTATGAAGATGCAGATCCCTTACAGAGTATACAATACAGAGAGTTTCTTGAAATTGGCAGTTCTTGTCCACAACTCCGAATTATTGATTCTGGAATTTCACCAACAACTTCACACTTCTTCTTCTTCTTCTTCTTTTGCCCTTTAATTCGTCCAATTTTGAACATAGGCTTCCCCCAGTTTCCTCCATTCGCTTCTGTTTTGTGCTTTCTGTTTCCAGTGTATTCCTCCTATCTTTCTAATGTCATCTCCCCATCTCATCTGGGGTCGTCCTCTTGCTCTCTTTCCTGTCCATGGTCTCCAATGTTGTATCGTGTTGTTCCACCTATTGTCTGTTTGTCTGGCGTTATGACCTGCGAAACTCCATTTTAGCCTGGCTATATGTTGACCTGCGTCTTTGACTTTTGTTTTGTTTCTTATCCAGATGTTTTGCTTCTTGTCTTTTAATTTTACTCCCAACATTGCTCTCTCCATGGCTCTTTGTGTCTTCACTATCTTATCCATGTTTGCTTTGGTCAGAGTCCATGTTTGGCATGCGTATGTGAGAATTGGGAGTATGCACTGGTCAAACACTCTTGTTTTTAAGTACTGTTGTATTTTCTTATTCTTTAGGACCCATTTTAATTTCCCAAATCCTGCCCAGGCTAATCTGACTCTTCTTTTTACCTCCGCTGTTTGGTTTTCCTTATTTATTTTTATTATCTGTCCCAAATATATATAATCATTAACCGCTTCTATTGTGATTCCATTTAGTATTACGTTTCTATTATCTTGTGTGTTTGTCATTGTTTTCGTTTTGGTAAGATTCATTTTTAGGCCTATTTGTTCAGATTCCTTGGCTAGTTCGGTTAGCATAGTTTGTAGTTCTTCAAAACTTGATGTTATTATTACTACATCGTCTGCATATCTTAGATGGTTTAGTTTCTTTCCATTTATGTTTATTCCCATGTTTGTCCATTCCATTGTTTTGAAAACATCTTCCAGTGCTAATGTAAATAATTTAGGAGAAATAACATCGCCCTGTCGCACTCCTCTGTTAATTGGTATAGGTTTTGTGTTTTCTTCCAATTGTACTGTCATTGTTGCTTTCTTATATATATTGTGTATTAGCATTCTGTATCTGGAATCTATTCTACAGTTGTTTCAATATTCTACTTCACACATCGCTTCAATATTAACATTTGGGCGGCTTGTTTTTGGATAACCAGTTGGATCAACACCAATTATTGATCCAGTTTTCTTAAATTTTTCAATTAGTCTCTTTAGTGTTGACGCATTATTCCGATCATATTTTGCATGAACTGGGTTTGCCAAACTTCTTTTAATTTTAAAATAGTTTAACAATTAAAACGCGTTGTTCTCTCGTAGTACGCTTCAGTTTTATTAACTGTAGATGTCAAACTGTTTTTTTTTGGGTGGTGCCAACGCTTTATTGCACAAATGGCACAAATTAAAATCGCGCGTGAATTTTGAGACACTCATTATTTGTGCCATTTTAAACCAACAAATAACATTGACTACTAATTAGTGTAGGTGTTGTTATAAAAACATTAACTGTACTAAAAATCCCTTGGTTTCTGTGTGGGACTTCTGTTTTTTGGTATTCTTTTTAGATAATTCTCCTTTTAGAGTATTTTAGGGGATTTATGGTTTCTGAAAAAAGAAAAACATTATTTTGTTACTCAGCTTTTTCTCCTATTTTTTTAGATTGATCTTTTTATGCTTAGTTATCAGTAGACAAGACCATTTATGCACTTAGCACACTTTGCGTATTTGTCTTATTTTGTGCAAAAATAGCGTTTTTATATATTTTCAGAAAAGTTGTCTTATAGTATATATTTTATACACAAATAGAGAGCTAGATTTTTGTTATTTACGGAAATGTGCATTATATCGCTTTGTGATTTGGGGCACATTTTTTGCGTTTTGTGGTTTCGTGGCATATGTTTAGGTTAGGTTTAGTCAACTTTCTTTTTGGTTTCTTTTTCTTTTTTATCACTCCTGCTATAAATATAGGTAGAGACTTCTTATCGACTCTGGATTGTATTGGACTTGGCTTCAATATAATCTTATGTAATACTGGACTTGGGTTGTCGTAATATCTCTTGTAATAACGTCCGATATTCTTTTCTGTGAGTTTTGATGATTTTATCTACGTTAACTATGACTTCTGTATCCAGCTCCATGGATGACGTGCTTGTAGAGTGTTTGGAGGTCTACCCCATAGACCTGAATGTCCCTGGTGTTGAATTTGTTCTGAATACTTGGAGGACTTAGACTTAGTCTACAGCTTATTTGGCTTATTGTACATCTTCCACGATAAATATTAATTTCTGGGATAAATAAAACTAGTTTATAAAAATTAAACTTTATTTATCTATAAACAAAACACAATCCAACTTTACCGGTTTAAAAACTAAGCAATTTTAAAACTGTTCACCCACTGGCTTAATTGTTAGTTCGTGAATCTGAAAACATAAATAGTTTGCTGTAAAATTTTAAATAAACATAGTAATTAAAGCAATCTTTCTTTGTATGAAAGTTACATTGTTTTTAGAAATGGCTAAATATGGATTTACTAATAACCCCTTAAACCTACATCTATATGTAGATGTAGTTTAATATTGCTTAGCTAAATTAAAGCTTTACTAAAAATAAAAACAGTTCCTTTTTTAATCCTTTTAGTCATGTTGGGTATAGTTATTGTACCCATTATTTAAATACATATTTCTTCTTCTTCAGCCTTCATTTATCCAATGTTGGACATAGGCCTCCTCCAATTGCTTCCACGCTTCCCTATCTTTTTCAATTCTCATCCACTGCTTTCCAGCTACAGCAGTTATATTGTCTATCCATCTCTTTTTAGGTCTTCCCACGCTTCTTTTTGTTTCTCGAGGTCTCCAGAATGTCACTTTATGAGACCATCTGTTGGTGACTTGTCTTGCTACATGTGCTACCCAGTGCCATCTCAATGTCGCTATTTTCCCATGATGTCGGTTACTTTAGTTCTTCGACGTATCTCGGTGTTAGAAATTTTGTCTCTAAGGCTTTTATTTAACATGGCCCTCTCCATGGCCCGTTGAGTTACTCTTAATTGTTCTGCCATTTTTCTTGTTATTGCCATAGTTTCCAATCCATAAGTTGCAACAGGTAGTATACAAGTGTCATAGGTTTTTCGTTTTAAGTGAATTGGAATTTTTCTGGCTTTTAAAATGAAGCTCAACTTATCAAAAGCAGCCCATGACAATTGTGTCCTTCTTTTAATTTCTAGGGTTTGATTTTCCTTTTCGTTTTTAATTGCATGTCCTAGATATATATATATATATATATATATATATATATATATATATATATATAACACTGTTTTTGATGGGTTGGAGTCAATAAAAGGGGCTATTTGTTGACTATTTTTTACTCGAGCTTTCAATTGTGATTACAATTTTTATCAAGAGCTTCTAAAAAATACAAAATGTCTTACAAAGTTGAACTAGAAATAAAAAATTTTTTGTTAACTCACCAAATAAAATTAGTTTTTTATATAAAACTACTGCTTACATAATAAATACAAAAAATATTAATAAAAAAATGCCTTATTCTAATAAATGTTTCTCTGAAAAATTTAGATGAAGTTTCTTAAGAAAAAAAAATTGAATTTATAAACAAACAGAATAGCTACAACCAGCCTAAAATGTCATAAATACTAACTTACAAATTTTTATTTTTGACATATTGTCAAAAACAAAATTTTGTTTAAAAAATTCTTCTTTGTTAAGTAACAAAAAAGAAGAAGATTTATTCACCATTGATAGATGCCCGAAAAAATGTAACAAATACATGGAAAATTCAAAATGTGATATTTTACTGATTGCATAAATTAAATAGAAATTATATAATTATAAATTTTGCTTAAATTTTGAATTTCTGACCTTTTGTTTAAATTAATCTTTTTTCTTACTCTTATATATATATATATATATATATATATATATATATATATATATATATATATTGTTCTACCTTTTCTAAATTGATGTTATCTATCGTGATGTTTTCTAGGCTGTTCCTTAATATCTTTGTTTTTAAGAAACTGCTAGAAGAGCTAAAACAACTGTCGACATAGAAGGATGTGTTAGTGATTGCGAAGAAGAAATACAAGTAAGACAGAGAATTCTCGACCAAAAATCAATACTTGTTGCTGGTACTGCGAGGATCAATAGATTGTCTAAACCACTTCTAACTAATGTAAAAGATTTTTCAAAAGAGGATCAACGGAACAAATTATCTCTTCTGATGGAATTGTAGTAACCAGATGATTAGGTAAGCTTGTGATAATGGTATCCAACTTCGTTGGAGTTGGTACAGAAGATGTTGTAAAACATTGGAATAAAAAAAAACAAATAAATCATTGACGTAAGTCGGCCCGAAGTTATACAAAAGTATATTAAGTCCATGGGTGGTATGGATAAAACAGATGCTCTTATTGCGTTTTACAGAACAAAAAATCATTGCAGAAAATGGACTGTTCTTCTAATCTTTCATGCAGTTGACATGGCCTAAAAAACTCTTGGTTAGAGTATATAAACGATATATGCATACTTTGGGAATTCCACAAAAAAAAATATCATAGACCTTCCATACTTTAGGATGAAAACTGGTGAAGCCCTCAGAAAAGTCAACTTTTTCAATGACGGAAAACGGGGAAGACCTTCAAGCAATACATCTAGTACAGCTGTGGCTGCAAAACGCCAAAACATTCAAATTAGAGCTCTTACTGAGGTGCAATTTGATATTATTGGACATTATCCAGAGCATCCACATCTATCTTTACCTTTAAGATGCAAAAACCCTGATTGTACACCAAAATCAAGATGGAAATGCCAGAAGTGCAATGTCCATTTGTGCCTTCAAAAGGAAAGTAATTGCTTTTTTATGTTTTATATGCGCTAGTTTATTACATTTGTTAAGTACTTTTGTTAGACAACAAGGAAATGGGACATTTTTATTGGGGGGTCACACAGAAAAAGTAAAAGAAGAACGTGGACCATGAAGGCGAACGATTTCCTGGCTGAAAAATCTACAATCACATATCTTTTCAGAGCAGCAGTGTGAAAAATTGAGATTGCCATGATGGTCGCCAACATCCTAAAGTGATAGGCACTACAAGAAGAAGAAGAAGAAGAAGAAGAGTTAACTATTAAATTAGGTGGACCTGTACTTTAGCACCTATAGAATCTATACTTATATTTTTAAGATAAGTTATTTTACTTTTCTTATACATTGTAAAAACATCCTGTTAGGAAGGTATAATACTTTTTAAATAATTATCTTTACCTGTACATGTGGTGGCGTGGAAAGGGTGTAAAAAACCGCATCAGCTATATCTTCCGATTTTAATACTGATTTTTTCAGTTGTTCGTAAAATTCAGTTTTTTTAAGTTCGGTAATCATCTCTGTATCAACTAAGCCAGGACTTATGCTCTAAAATTTATTTAATATTTGAAACATGAATAAGTAATTAGATAAAATAGCTATTTTGGTCAATTAGGTACTTTAATAAAGTTAATAAACGCTAAGTAACTCCTACTAATAAGTAAATCTAAGTCACATTTTTCAGTCTAAGGCAGAATTAGACACACCTCTTTACATTACTCCTATCACAGAGACAAGCAAGTATATTCATATCTTTATACTACAGAAAATTAATATATACTATACTGTTTATAAGAAGTTGCTTACCGTCACTCTTATTTTTGATTTTAAAGCGTTCAGTTCGTTCCTTAATGTTTCTGTCAAAGCAGTTACTCCATGTTTGGTGGCTGGATACACGGACACTTGTGGAAAATTACTTACTCTATGGCCGAATACGCTATTTATATGAATAATATGTCCATCAATATTATTCTTTTTCATAATACTAATTGCTTCTCTTGTTGCTATACATAATGCTAACAGATTAACATTTATAGTTCTTTTCCATGCTTCTGTGTCGCCATCTATTAGATCTGTTTTAAATACGCAACCAGCATTGTTAACTAGGATAGCTACAGGACCAACATTTGCTGAAGTCCATTTGAAAATGTCTTTTATATCTTCTTCTTTGGTGAGGTCTGCTTTGACTGAGTACAACTTGCCCTTTTTGCCTTTAAGTTTTTGAGCTAACGCATCTATTCTTTCTTTTCTTCTAGCAACACCTACTACCTATAGAAAAAATTTTAATAAAATAATTTTTATAGGAATATCTGATAGCTATGTTAGTTAAAAAGAGCTTAATAAAGTTAAAAATTCCTAGTGATCAAGAATCAAAAATTGATGATGATGCAGGTGAAGACGAGATGTTTGAACCAACGAGTGATGAGTTTGCACTAAATAATGACGATGTGTCTAGTGAGGAAGATGTGTTGGGAGATAAGTTGATGATGATCCTTTGTCTACGATTTAAAAAAAGACAATTTCATTATATACACAGAATAATAAAAAAATACTTCCAGTAAAAGATTTTACTGATGAACAAGGATTATGTTAGGAATGATTTCAAAAAGAAGACATCTTGCTTACCCCTTAGCCAGATTTTTTAATATGTTTATATCTGATAATATTTTTGATAAAATTACTTTTCAACCCAATCTGTATGCGAAATAGAAATTAAAAAAAAAATCAAAAGAAATACATATACTCCAACAGCCGTGAAGGAAATAAAATTATTCATTAGTCTAAATCAGCTAATGGGTATAAAACCACAGTCAAGTTATAGGGACTTTTAAAGTGTAAATAAAGATCTTCATGATAATTATATCTGTAAATTCATGCCTTGGTTGGCATGAATTTACAGATAATTGATAAATTTGGTTGGCTGCTAAGTCATATTCATCTAAATGACAACAACTTAATTCCAAAAACAAGAGAGAATAAATATGACAAGCTGTATAAATCCGGCCTTTCCTCAATGAAGTGAAGAATAATTTTCAAAAATACTACAAACCAATAGCTAATATAGCCATCGATGAGTCCTAGATAAAGTACTAAGGTAGAAGCGTATTGAAACAGTTTATGCCCAAAAAGCCAATAAAAAGGGACTACAAGATTTGGACACTCGCTGATAAAAATTGCTATTTATATAATTTTTGTGTTGATACACCATACCAAAAAAAGTAAATGCCAAGACATTCGAAGAGTACAGAACAATTGGCCTAATGTTCAAACACAAAACGTTCTTCAAAGTGATACACGGCAGAATATATAAAAAATGCGAAGAAAAAGTATCATGGACGCAGTTTGGATTCCGCGATTCCTTAGGCACCCGAGAGGCTCTATTCGCTGTCCAAGTGCTTATGCAAAGATGCAGGAATGTTAACTGTGATGTGTATATTTGTTTTATGGACTACAAAAAGGCAGACTATAAAAACATCTTGAAAGAAGTGGGGTTAGATGATAGGGACTTGAGAATTATCTATAATTTATATTACAACCAAACAGCCAATATTAAAGTGGATGAATAATTGACAGAGGCAGTCTCCATAGATAGAGGAGTAAGGCAAAGATGCATTCTGTCCCCGGTGTTATATAATATATACTCTGAATATATCTTCGAGCAAGCGCTGGGAGAACTACAAGAAGGCGTATTAGTCAACGGAATGCATCTAAACAACATTAGATATGCCGACGACGCAGTAGTTTTTGCAGATAGTCTGGACGGTTTGCAAAGAATAATGTCGCTTATATCAGATATAGGTAGAGAACACGGACTTGATCTTAATACGAAGAAAACAAAGTACATGGTAGTCAGTAAGCGCGAAATATTAAATACACAGGTTTTGGTTAACCAACATCCAATTGACAGGGTGGACAGTTACACATACCTTGGTATCAACATTAACAGCCAATGGGATCACTCCAGTACAATAAAACAACGCATAGGAAAAGCGAGTGCAACCTTCATAATGATGATGTCTCTTTTCAGAAGTCACGATTTACCACTAGCTACCAAAATCTTTCTCATTAGATGCTATGTATTTTCTGCGTTATATGGAGTAGAGGCCTGGACACTTTCCGAAAATTCTTTAAGACAACTCGAGACATTCGAAATGGGGTGTTACAGACATATTTTAAGAATTTCATGAGTGAATCGTGTGACTAATGTTGAGCTCCTACGTAGAATATGCAAGGAATGCGAGATTATTAACACCATCAAAGATCTTAAACTAGAATATATTGGAAATGATATGAGGAATGAACAGAGATACGGCTTGTTGCAATTCATTCTTTAGGGCAAGTTATTTGGAAAGAGAGGATCAGGGAGAAAAAGAATATATTGGCTTCAAAACTTGAGAAAGTGGTTTAATACATCGACAACCGGACTATTCAGAATAGCAGCAAGCAAAGTTAGGATAGCCATGTTGATCGCCAACATCCTGAACGGATAGGCACCGTAAGAAGAAGAAGATGTTGATACAGGCAAAACAGATGACTATGTACAACAATCTTTAGGCTAAAAAGTAGTTCCAAGGTTAACAGAGAACTTAAAACAAAAAAATTATATTTTATTCTTTGATAATTTCTTTAATTCCTGTGACTAAAACTAAAAGACCTCGGATTTTATTCATGTGGAACAGTTATGTCAAACACAAAGCATTTTCCAAAATTATTACGGGATGCAACTAAAGCAGGGTGAGTATGATTACCTTTGCAAGTAATGATGGAATATATATATATATATATATATATATATATATATATATATATATATATATATAATCTATAACCCTTTTACCCTAAGGGGTTGGGTATAAAGTGTCTTTTTAGGTTTCATATACAAACTTCCTCCAATTCTTCTTATTGCTTGCCAATTTCTTCGCTTGCTCCTTGGTGACTCCTCTCCTGTCTAGGATGGCGGCAAGTTCATCGTCCCAGGTCTTCATGGGTCTGTCCCTCGGTCTTTTCAAGGTTCTTTTCGCTTCCCACACTTGTTTCACTTGGCTTTTTATCCCTCCTTACCATGTGGCCGTACCATCTCAGTTGGACTTCTTCAATTTTCCTCTCTATTGATTGGACTTTAAGGCGTTCTCTTATTTCATCATTCCGTATCCTGTCAATTCTGGTCACCCTTAGTACTCTTCTTAGATACTTCATTGAAATTCAGCTTTCACATCCAAATGTTAAGATAGGTACAAAAACCTATCCATAGGTATGGACTATATGGTAACCCATATATATAATGATGGAATAACTTTTATTAAATGAAAAGGTATGGTTATTAAATGGAAAGATAAAGATAGTCTGCAAAGACGGGTCCACAGATTTAACATAAGAACAAAAGAATTTAATATGACAATCTCATCTCAGAAAATAAAACAATAGTAGTCAGCAAAGAACCAACTACATGTAAAATAGAAATGGATGGCATCAGTATTAAACAAGTAATGGAAATAAAGTACTTGGGTATTATACTGTCTAGCTATGGAGACCTAGACAAAAAACTGAGAGATCAAGTACAAAAAGCAAATAGGCTGGAAGGATGCCTTAATAAAACTGTATGGAGAAACAGATACATTAACACTGAGATGAAGTCAAGAATTTATCAAGCCACTGTAAAACCAATACTGACATATGCCTCAGAAACCAGACATTGCGAGTTGCGATAGTAGCTTTAATGTTTTAATGTAGATAAATTAAAAAACTTAAAACAAATAAGCCTGTCATGGGCTGCATTTAACATACTAAGGTATATTCTAAGAAATTTAATTCTCGTCTGTACCAAGCATGTAGAGCAGAATTTAAGACTGACGCAAAAATCCGCAAATTAACTCAGAGTTACATGGACCACGGAACGTGCAATGCTGGGTGTGACCCTTCGAGACCACATAACAAACCAACACATCAAGCAAGGATTAGGCATTTAAGACATCATCCCAAGAATCACGAAACTTAGGTGAAAGTGGACAGGGCACCTAGCTAGAACACAAAATGTACTATTTATAAGACGAATGAAATGGAGGCCCAGAAACTATAAAAGAAACCGAGGACGATCACTGATTAAATGAACTGACGACGTAAAAAGAGTAGCGGAAAACTGACTACAAGTGGCCCCGTTTAGAGAACATTGAAAGAAATTAAGGGAAATCTATACTCAGCAGTGAATGCGATGGCTGAATGATAATGATGGTGATAAATATAGTGTCAGCGAAATCAACAATACAATAGAGTTGTTATCGTGTAATTGTATTAATTAAATATTCAATATTATTACCAAAAGTCCATTCTCCACTAAAAGTTCTGCAATGGCTGCTCCTATTCCAGAGCTGGCACCTGTAACAACAGCTACTTTGCCTTTCCACCTGTCCATAGAAAGAACCATCTTGAGTTTATTAACAAAACGCAGTAACAGGAGTATCCGTTTGTTTTTATACGCTTTTAAAGCTGAAAAACAATTCCAATTATATTTATAATTGCGCAAAAAGTTCAAATGAAATGCAATTACAATAAGATAAATGCATGTCTTATTTCAAATTACTCCATAATAACTAGTATTAAAGTAATTACAAACATGCATAGTGCATATTTTATTGCGTTGTTCGGAAATTGCTTGTTTCGCAGATTGGAAACGCTTCTTTAAGGTGATTACATTTAGAGAAATCGAAAATAATCTTAACTCCTCTTGCAGTGCGATTGGGTGGACTGACCAGCTTAACAAAATTGTCGCCGGTTCCAAGTTCGGATAAAGCAGGAGGGAATCTAGGGCCAGTATATTTTTTTATTTCATCCCATTGCTTTTGTATTACTTTTTTAACCAATGATATGGGAATGTTATTATAAAGTAATGATACATTTAACGACACTATAGTTTATTTTTATGAACGAGAGAGTAATGCATAGGCGTGCTCAAGATTAATTGAAAAATTACTTTGAATAATTGTAAAAAATAAATTAATAATTTCAGTGTTATAAAGTGTTATGTGTATGTAAACAAAAGTGACCTCTTTTATCACACACTATATTAGAACTGACTGGCCTACATTAAAAAGGGTTTTAAAAAATTCACATTTTTTTTAATTTTTAAAAATTCCAAAAGAGAAAAAGAGTTTTTAAAACCGTCTAAGGTATGTTAAATAGATAAATAAAAATATTAATATAAAACTTACAGCTACTTGTTACAAATCCAAATCAGATTCAGAAGATGAACTTTCAGAACCAAGATTTATAATAACTGGCTCCATCATTTTATCAGTAATATTGTCCAGCTTCCACATTTTTTCCTCTTCTTAATAGTGTGATTTACTGCCTTTTCCCAGTTTTTAGGTTTTACATTATTTACGGCCTCCAAAAACAACTGTTTAACATCATGAATTTTAAAAGTGGTATTTTTTCTTGAAACTTCACTCTTTATCTGTGTCCATACCAGTTCAATCGGGTTTAATTCACAATGATATGGTGGGGATCTAAGTACTGTCATTCCACGATTTTTGGCAATTTCATCAATTTCGTATTTTTTAAATTTTTCTTTATGAAGGGCACACAACGAATAAAGTTCCTTTCTTATAGATCCGGGATGGTACGTACTATTTTTTTAACTCAGCCAATTCTGCAAGTCTTTTTTTAACCACTTGGTTGTGGGCAGTCCTTCTATAAGTCTGGAGTGATAACTTGCATTATCCATTACTATTACACAGTTCTTAGGAAGAAGATCTATCATTTGTTCGAACCATTCTTGAAAGACATCAGCGTTCATGTCTTCATGGTAGTCACCGGTACGAGTTGATTCAAAAGTTAATAAACCACCTTCAACAAAACCGTCTGAACTGCCAATGTGTACTATTATCAGCCTGCGTCCTTTTCCTGATGATGGGTTTAAACCAGTAGATAAGTTATTTACAAAAACGTGCCTTTGACTTGTAACAGTTTCATCCTGCCAAAATTTATTTGGTGTATGACCCTCGTTGATCCATGTTTCATCAAGATAAAATATTTTTCTTTTTTGGTTTCTCATTTCCTTTATGGTTCTTAGAAAATGTCTTCTCCATATGACAATATCGCTTCTTTCTAATAAAATAGACTTTCTGGGATTATTTTTCCAGCGGAAGCCTATTTCTTTTAAAAGTTTCCATAACGTACTTCGACTCATTTCTGGGTAATCCTTATCATCTCGAACTGAGACAAGAACTTTATCCAATGTTGGAAATTCTTGTCTAAAGAAGAATTCATGCACTTTCCGTCGAAGTCCTTCTTTAAAATGATATTCTATTTGAAATTTTGGTTTCCCTGGAGCATTACGTGGCATTTGAAAACTACCACATTTCTCTTCTTTAATAACTCTGTAAATCGTAGATTTCCCAACACCAAGTGTACTGCTAACTAACTCAACGGTCTCATCAACACTTTCACATAAACGTTTGTCTGTAAATGATTTAAAACAATTAAATATTAATGTTTTTTCATTAACTGTTAGAGGACCAATTTTTCGGCGTTTACACGGCACTTCCAAATTTTCCATAACACTAGTATACACAATAAACTGCACCTTGCAACTGAAGTACCTACTTTTAGTGAACTGTTAAGAATTTTGAATACGCCACTTGGACCTTCCTACAAAATGGAAAAACCCACTATCACATTTTCTGTGGAATAAGTTTAGAAGGAAATTATCTAGTCAATTACTGTCGTAGATTCCTGGAATTAAAGAATTAAATGTTTAATTGTTAAAACCCTTACTTCGCGGAATGCACTCATTTCAGATAAAATAAAACGTTTTATTTTATCTAAAGAATTAAACCTTATTTTGCAAATAGGTAGGTACTTATTAAACTTTTATTGGTTATATATATAACCAATAAAATAAACATCTTACATTTCTTGCAAATTCATTAGTACCTGTTAACCTCCATCACTCCGACACTGGCAACCTTATTTAGGGATTAGTAACCCTCACAACTATTGTATTCTATTCTGCTCCAACCTTTATACCTGGTGGTCATACTCAATTTAAAATTGTTTTCCTATATACTTCTGTAAACTTGTTGACAAATATCTGTTTTTCATTGAGTCACCCGTATCAACAGTTTAGGGATTTGCGTACATAATTTATTGTTTTATTACTCTCTCATACATAAAAATACACTATAATACGATTCCCTTCCCATATCATTTGGCCCAACGTTAGATTGATAAGAAAATTAAATTTTATAGAACAAAAATAGAAGCGCAGCGTGAATTTAAGAAGTTTTAATTCATCGAACAATATTTTTAAATTTCCTAATTATAGAAAATGATTTATAACGTAATGAAAACTATTGCTTAAATAGAATAATAAAAAATTAAAAAAAAACCGCATAGAATATGAAATATTAGGAAAAACACTGAGTTACATCCCCTTTATTTTTAATGTCATTAACAATTCTCCGAGGCATAGTTTTTACCAAGTTCTGACAAAATTCTAATGTAAAGGAATCCCATATTTCTTGCATTTTTTCCTTCAATTTGTTGAGGGACCTGGCAGGATGTTTTCTCAAAGCTTTTTTTATTTCGTGCCACGAAGTCTCTATCGGGGACAAGTCAGGACTGTCAGAAACACATTCCAGAAGTGGTACGTCATGGTCTTCAATCCATTTTAAACTCTTTTTTGAGGTATGTCAACCTGCGTTATTCTGTTGGAAGATCCGCTGGAAGGTAAATCTTCCGCTGATATTAAACAGTGTTCCATAATCGGTAAAAAAGATTCTTCTAATATTCAAAGATTTGTCTGTGTTTACAATTTCCTCGAGAAAATGTAACTTTCCCACACCTTTAGATGACATGCTGCCCTAGACTATGGCAGATGCAGGAAATTTTACTTTTCTCTTCAGACAGTCGGGATGGAAAGGTTTATTTTTCACGTGAATGACGCGACGCCTACTGTCTCCAACACACACTTCAAATCTGGACACATCACTCCACTGTATTGAACCCCATTGAGACTGAGTCCAATCTTCATACTCTTTTGACCATCTTAGTCTATTTTTCTCTTTTTGTAATGTTAAAAATGGCTTTTCCTTGGCCTAAAATATAATGAAATTTATTAAAAACAATTAGTACTGATTTTTTCAACTATAAAACTTATTTTGTAAGTACTAAACTAAATCCTAATTTATGGACCTCTCGCTGACATGTAGATCTAGAAACGTGTCTTCCAATAACGTCACTCCATAAAATGCTTAACTCCATATAATTTACTCGTCGACTTTTCACTAAAATGCGTCTTAATGCCCTTCGATCTTGGATATTTTACTTTTTCGTACATTTCTAGGTTTTGTGACAACCGAACCTGTAGTTTTTTATTTTCTGACTATATTTCTTACACTATAGCGTGAGAATTGCAACTTATTCGCGATTTCCGAATTGGATTTTCCAGAATTAAAAAATCTAATAATGATTGAACAAATTTTCTCATTTGGAGCCTACAAGAACAGTCCAGTAGAAAGTTTTTATGTAGAAGCTGATGAATCACCTCTTTCAATTAGAAGACACAAAGCCTACAATATGCAGCTAAAATAGGAGCAAACTCTAATAACCTTGCTTACTCCTACACAATTTCTGACAATTTTCATTTAATTTTTGGACAAAGACCCTTTCTTTCTGTATCATTTAGTAAAAGAATCACAGGTTTCAATTTCCCGAAAGTTATTTCCAATGAAATAAACTACCCTCCTCCTTGGACCATAAAACTCCCCACATGTAATACAAATCTTCTACTATATCCTAAATCTGATACTTCATTACATATAATTCTACCTATCGGTTTCAAGTGATTAAAGACAAGTACAAAAGATATTACCAAATATATACAGATGCGTCAAAAACTTCTGAAATGGAAACGGTAAGCGCAGCTTTCGTTGACGAAACAAATAAACATCAGTTTCAGCTACCCAAGGAGTACTTCATATATTCCGCCGAATTGTATGCCATATCTAAAGCCTTACAACATATCATCAAACCAGCCCAAATTGGAAGCTGTCATTTTCACAGATTCTTTAAGCGCAGTACAAGGAATATTGAGTGTTTACCCAAACCATCCAATACTATGCCAAATTAAAATTGATCTAGAAGAACTTTACAATAAAAATAAAAGGAATTACTATTTAACTGGGAATAAGCCACAACTAAAGATAAAAATACGTTTATTGACGTTTCAATTTCCACTTCGGAAATCGTTCTCATAATACAAACAGTAAATTAAACAAATTTTGTTTTTTTGTTACATAGTGAAAAATTCTTCTAATAATTTAATTTTATCTGACTCATTTATATTGACAATTCAGACATACATTATGCATTTTAAAGTAGACAACTTTAAAATGATATTTCCAATATTGTTGAGTTGCGCTCCTGGGACGACTTTACTTATAAGATAGTTCATTCGATTACATGAAATCAACTTTAACTTGAGACATAAATAGTTTATTTACGAATGTGCCATTAAATAATACTGTAAGTATAGTCAAGAGAAAATTAGAGGGTGATGAGTCATTGGCAACTAGAACAAGACTAACCATATCGGCTATAATGGAGTTATTAACATTATGTACTAATATTATTTTGTACTACATATTTTCAACTAAATAATGAATTCTATAAACAAAATTTTGGTCTAGCAATGGGCTCTAGTTTATCTCCATTCATAGCCGATATATTCATGGAAGATTTTGAAACAAATATTATTTCTAAACAATATTTCAAACTCACAGTATTATGGAGGTTTGTAGATGATGTATTCTCAATATGGCCTCATGGATCAGAGTTGTTGGACACATTCCTAAATGATATAAACGATAAAGAAGAGACAATAACATTTACCATGGAAAAGGAATATAATAACACGCTACCTTTCCTGGATGTTTTAATCTCTAAGAACGATACTGGATATGAGACTCAGGTGTACAGAAAACCAACACACACCAATAGATATTTAAATTTCAAATCAATTCACAATATTAATGTAAAAAAGGGAATAATTAAATCCTTATACGATAGAGCCAAAATTACTTGTTCTAATGAAAATTCGTTCTTGGAGGAGAAACATTTGTTAACATCTGTTTTATTAAAAAATGATTATCCTTTATCGTTTATAAATAAGGAATTTTCAACAATCGATCGAATAAAACAGAACAACTTAGAACGAGATCCTACAGCATACACAAGGAATAATATGAGGAAAATAACAATACCGTACATAAAAGGACTATCAGAAAAACTTAAAAGGATAGGAAATAAATTCAACATTTCAACAACATTCAAAACAACAAACACGTTGAGATCTATTTTGTCCAAAACCAAACCTAACAATGAACAAGAAAGGACAAAGAATTGCATTTATAAAATACCTTGTGAATGCGATCAGTTTTGCTATTAAAAGATCTTTAATTTTATTTTCGTATTGAATTTTATCCATTATCACAGTTGCATTCCCCTTGTCTGCTGGTAGGATGATTATGGAGTCGTCATTTTTTAAAGTTCTTATATTCTTATTTTTTAAAGTTTTAATAGCTTCAGAACAATAAAAATAAAAGGGTAGAATTTGTTTGGACTCCATCTCATGTAGGCATAATATGTAATTAAAAAGCTGATCGGGAAGCTAAAGAAGCCTGCTATATGAATATACCAGATAAAAAGCTCCTAGAAATTCCTCACTCCGACATTTAAAACACCATCAAAGAATTTCAATAAGAATATAGCTCGAAAGATGGAACAAACTTGACGACAACAAACTACAACGCATCTGCCCAAATTTGTCACCAAAAGGGATAATGCAGGAACTGCATTAAAGCAACTCTCACATGGTGTCTTATGCCGAAAGGTCAGGTGCACCTGTGTCCTGCGGATGCATTTTAAGCATCGGAGTTTACGCTTAATGGTCACACATACGTCTTTATTTGTGTAAACAAAAACATTAATGTAATGGCATGTTCAATAAAGAATTATATACGCAATCAAAAATAATGGATCAAGGTCCCCTAATGTATTTAAGTTTTTATATTTAAAGGCTCACTACAAACCTTTCTGATTCTATGCTTTAAATATTTATCAAAAACTTCCAAAACTATATATGTAATATCATAGTGCACAAGAATAATAATGAGCTGTCTGTAAGATACTTTAAGAAGCCCTTTGCAACATCCAGGAAAATAGCAATCAATTTTTTTGCCTTTACAAGTTTATTTTTTGCAAAATTTTCAAAAAGTCTAAAAATTAGATAGTATATTGTATTAATTAAATAATTGGAAATATATTAAGAAAAACTAATAAAGGTGAAAAGTTTTCTGTCTTTCTATGACATAAAAAGTACTTTAAATATAGAACATTAAAAAATTATATGTTTACCTCTATTCTACCTCTTGATGCTGTTGTATAATGGCCTAATTGAGATAAATAATTGGACGAATATTATCAATTTGTTTATTTATTCAACGATATACATATAATTAACAATTATATATTTAACAATTAATTTAACATTAAGTTAACATTTGGAACTCGTTAAGCAATACATTTATGGAATAAGTAGTATTAATCTATTGGTGAAAAGAATGCAAATGAACTTAAATATTTAAAGAATGTTCAATTTAAAACTGTTCCCCCACAGGTTTGATCATTAACTCGTGAACCTAAAAGCATAAATAAATCTTTAGAAAATTTTAAAGAAAAAATTTAACATGAACAGAGTATTTATTTGAAAACAAATTAAACTATGTTTAAGTATGTCTTAATAGCAATGGAACTTAAACATGGTTCTTAAATTGTTCTTTTTTACATCTCCTCCTGCACTACTCATTCAAGCAAGTATTTTAATCTTCAAAATTTAAAAGTTTCCTTTTCTCCCATTCTTCTTGATACTTCGAAATTTGTGACAGTAATAATATTTCATTGTGTTTAATACATTTATTTAAACATACTTATTAACAAAGTCTCTAGGAATCAACAATGTCCAAAAACCTATATCTAACAATCGTGTTGACAAGTCGTGACAACTGACAACGAGTCTACCTACATTGTGCCTAGAGCCCCGTGACCGTAATCATAACCTACTGATATGACATCTTTCCCCTTACATTTGATAATCCTTAAAACGCACTGGAGCCCTTTTGAGTCTAGCGCTAGTTCTATTTTCAGCATTCATTTGGGAGGTTGAAGGTTCCTCTACTCCACAACTTTGATTCCCAGATGAGGAGTTTAATGATCTATCATTATGTGCAAAATCAGTATTCTTCTTAATTTCCGCTTTAACTAGGGAAGGCCTTAAGTGATAACTGTTTCGCCTGATGACTTCCCCATTTTCTTTCTGCACTAAATAAGATCTGGGTGCCTCATCCACTTTTTCCAGAACTTTTCCTGGTCTCCATTCTCTACCCTCTCTGACACCTACATTCTCTCCTGGCACTATTTCTCTTCTTACTTTGGTGTTTCTATCATAATAATTTTTATATTCGTTTCTTTTCGCCTTTAGTTTCTCCCACTCATCCTTTAGATTTATGTCTTTATTATTTTTATTCTTAATTTCATTAACAGTGATTGATGAAATCATGAAATTGTCTACTTCATTATTTTCACTTTCTTCCACTTGTACCTCTCTTACTAACCTACCATGATAACACACTTTATCAAAATGCCCATATTTACCACACTTTCTACACTTTTTTCCATATGCTGGGCACCTCCTTGGTCCATGGACATTCCCACAGTTTCTGCAGTTAAATTCATCTCTAGAAGAACTTGCACCCCTGACTGTTTGGACTGAATTATGCCACTGCTTGACTTTACTTCCAATTGATTCAATTTTCACCTTCTCTAAGCTGTTCTGAACTTCTTTTATTTGAGCTTGGGATACTTCATGCATTTTACATATTTCAATAGCTTTAGTCAGATCTAAATTAATTGTTTTTAACATGCTTTGTTGTGCATCCTTACTATTGGTGCCTAATACTATTCTATCTCTTACCATTGAAAATGCTTCAACACCAAACTCACAATTTCTTACTTTATTTTTTAAATCTGTTAAAAAGTGGTCAAAAGGCTCTCCTTCTTCTTGACTGCGCTTATAAAACAGATATCTTTCATAAACCACGTTTTTTCTAGGAGTAACATAAGACTCAAATGCTTCCAATACATCTGCTAGCTTTCCTTGTTGGACCTCTGTTAATTCCAAACTGTTATAAATCTCAATGCCTTCTCCAATTAAATTGAGTAAAGGTGCTACTTTAACTTCATCACTTTTACCACTTTTTCCTGATGCCATCAGATATATTTCAAAACTTTGCTTAAATCTTTTAAAATTTTCGGCCACATTGCCTTCAAATGATAATGGATTTGGTAACCTTGCTTCCATGATTTTCGATTAATTTCCACTAGACTGCGCCAAGTAATAATATTTCATTGTGTTTAATACATTTATTTAAACATACTTATTAACAAAGTCTCTAGGAATCAACAATGTCCAAAAACCTATATCTAACAATCGTGTTGACAAGTCGTGACAACTGACAACGAGTCTGCCTACATTGTGCCTAGAGCCCCGTGACCGTAATCATAACCTACTGATATGACAGTGACTCCATTTACCTAGTTAATGTTTAGTATTAAACTTTCATTCTGCAAAATAATACGAAGAACATGTACCAAATCAGCAATCTGATATTTCAATCGATTGCAATGGCCTTCCTTTAGATTACTTTTTTCAGTTTGTTTAATGCATGTCTTGCTTTTACTTTCTACTCTAATTTTTTTCCATACTCATTATGTTCATCAATGATGGTTTATACCTAGTTATTTATATTTTTGAAATAATACTGTATAACTTGTATATACTTCTAGAATATATGTCAAACCGTTTTCGGAAACTGTTTGTTGGTCAAACAAGAAAAATATGTTTCAAAATTCTAAATCTTTTCATAACCTTGTTACTATAAAACTGTCTTTAATATTGAGACTTATTATTACTGTAAAAAATATATAAAAGGATTTTTTTTAATTCAATTTAGAAATTACTTATGTGTTATTTGCATTACTAGAGGAATTTTCCTTCGCACTTCTTATGTGATACTTGATGTGATACAGTAGAGTGTACCAGTAGCTATGGAGTGTGTAGGGATATTCCAAAACCGTCGCAAATTGTTAAAATATACTTTACCTGTACATGAGGAGGTGTAGATAGTGCATATAATACTCCATCTGCTATATCTTCAGCGTTTAACATAGTTTTCGACAACATTTCCTTGAAAAACTGAGTATCTCTTACGTTATCAAAGATTTCAGTATTAACAGCACCCGGGCTCACACTCTAAAAATAACAATAATGTTCAATATACATATAAAAATTTATAGTCAATAAGTATAAAAAGATTATGGCAACTCTAATAAAAGTTTTAACGCCTTATCATCAAATCATCAATCACTTAAAGGCAAAACTGTTGACGTATAAATATCATTTGGGTTTTTATGTACATTTGTTTTTCTAAAGAATAGCTTTAAACTGCAACTTAAAATCCTTACTAAATTCCTACTAATACTAATCCTACTATTACTAGTATTGATCCCTAATGACTATATATTAGGGATCAATACTAGTAATAGTAGGATTAGTATTAGTAGGAATTTAGTATAACATTGTATAGGAAACAATGACTAATGAAAAAATGAGTACAAATTGTAAGATTGGCGAATGGATTTAGTGTCCGCAGTCATTTAAACACAAACAAACAACAACAACAACTTAAAATCCTTCCTTGAGAAATACAAATGGAAGCTGGACAAAAATTAATTTATAGAAGGCTAATAGATTTTTTTAATATCTCCAGGAGACATTTCAGCTAAATGAAGGTGATAACACAGTTGAATGGAAAAGCGTAACATAGGAAGAAGTTGATATTAAACTAGTCACCTCAAAAGAAGTGCCCAATGAAACTAAAGCAATTATCAATCCCAGAAAAGCACCTGGGTTTAATTAAATTACTGTGGAAATCTTAACACAACTACCTAGAACAGCCACGTAAACCTGACATATCTTATAAATTTCTCGGTCATATTAAGATATACTATCAAGACATGCAAAGTTGCAGAAGTCATAATGGTCTTTAAACCTGAAAAGCAATCAAATACAGTATTATCCTACAGGCCGAGTTACTTCGATACATCGGGTTAGATCGTCTTTCGACGTTGTCCGATACCTAAACACCATCTCTTCTTATCTTCGCAGTCGTTTGTTGTTAAATTTCTTTCGCTCATGGACTTGTTTACGCCGTGTTGCCATTTTAATCTGGGTCTTCCTCTTTTCCGTCGACCTATCGGTTGCCATTCTACTGCTTTTTTTTGGGAGTCTTGTTGCTGGCATCCGTTAAACATGCCCATACCACCTTAATTGTTTCTTCTCTATATCTTAAGTTATATTTCCTTCTATTCCCATACGTTGTTTTACTACATCATTTCTGATTCGGTCTTGTCTGGAAATACCTAAAGATCTTCTCATTGCATCCATCTCTACTGCTTCTATTCGCTTTTTGTTCTTTTCACTAATTCTCCATGTTTCAGCGCCATAAAGAAGAGTGATTTTAATCATGGTCTCATATATATCAAATTTTCTTCCTTTCGTTATCTCTTTATTCCACAGTATACCATTGAGACATCCTAAGACTTTATTTGCTTGAGTGATTCGTTTTTCTATTGCCCGTGTATCAGTTCTTGTATTGTCAAAGGCAACACCCAAGTAGTCATAGCTCTGACAGCAGGAAATATGTTGTCCGTTTTCGAGGTCTATGTTATCTGACTTGTTTCCAATACAAAGATATTTGGTTTTTGTTGTATTGACATTCATTCCCCAGTCGTTATTTTCTTCTATCAGTTTTCTAAGCATGTACTGCATGTCTTCCCTATTGGTCGCTAGTACTACCTGGTCATCAGCAAACTGGAGTGTATATATACATTCATTGCTAAATTCTATACCCATTCTATGCACCTTTCTTTTCCATCTTTCCAATGCTGCTGCAACATATATCTTGAATAAGGTTGGTGAGATACAGCATCCCTGTCGCAAGACTTTTGTAACTAGGAATTCTTCCGTTAGATATTTTCCTGTTTTTATCTGTGCCTTCGAGTCTCTATATAGTTCTTGTACAGCATTTATCAATGTGTGGTTGATGTTAGATCTTTGCAACGTTGTCCACAATTTTGTTAAGGGGATGTTGTCATATGCTTTTTGCAGGTCTACAAAAGTAATATGAGTTTCTAGATTCTTAGCTGATCTTTTTTTTATTATTTGTGCCTTATTATTGCCTTATATTTACTTACTACCTGTAATTTCGAAGCTATACGAAAAGCTATTGCTGAAAAGGCTGAAATCTCTCATAAATACTTCTTCTTCTTTTTCTTTTTATGTGGACATGATTCTATCTGTTTTTTAATGTGCTTCCAGTAAGTTGTTGTTCTATCGTTTTCATGGTCTTCCTACTGATCGTCTTCTTATTGGGGAACTGTCTCTTGCCGCTTTTACTACTCTATTTGTTGTCATTCGGCCTTTATGATCGTTCCATTCTACTCTTCTATTTCTTACCGAGTTCTTATTGTTTTCCACCTTGCATCTACGTCGTATATCTGTATTTCTAGCTCTGTCCCATAGTGTCTTGCCATCAATTTTTCTAAGTATTTCCATCTCTGCTGTTTCTAACATCCTGTTTGTCCTCTTTGTGTTAGGTCGTCTCATGCTAAGGCTATAATTCCATCACACGAATCTGTATTTCGAAAAAGTCATTTAACTGTCGACCAAGTCCGTAGAATAACCGATATAATAGAAAGGCCACTAGAAGATAAGAAACTTTGTTCCGCTGTCTTCCTTGACGTAAAACAAGCTTTTGATAAAGTATAGCACAAAGGAATTAAATATAAATTAAGCAGGATTTTTCCAAGTAAATATACATAATTGTTGGAATCATACATGTCAGATAGAGTTTTAGGGTTAAGCAAAAAGAAGTCTACTGGGAATTATGGAAACCAATGCAGGTGTACCACAAGGTGGTGTGGCAGAACCACTCCTGTATTTATTATACACTAGTAATATCGCTGAATTAGATTGATTGAATATAACACAATAGTTACTTTTGCTGATGCTACCGTCGTGTTAGCCATAGGTGAAGAAGCAACAAGAAAGATACAAACCTCTATTAAAAGATTAAACAACTGTACTAAATGCTTCTTCTGCTTCTTTTTATGTAGACATAACTATATCTGTTTTCAGTGCGCCTTCAGTAAGTTGTCATTCCATCGTGTTCATGGTTTTCCTATTCGTGGTCTTCCTACTGACCGTCTTCTTATTGGAGAACCGTCTCTTGCCGTCTTTATTGTTCTACTTGTTGTCATTCGGCTTATATGATTATTTTACCATAGTGTCTTACCACACCTTTTTCTGAGTGCTTTCATCTCTGCTGTTTCTTACATCCTTTTTGTCCTCTCTGTGTCAAATCGTCTTTCTGCCACGTATGCCATTATTGGTCTGATGACTGTTTTTTTTAAATTCTGCCTTTCATTTCTTTCCCGATATTTTTTTTTCTCCATATTGTTTCACTCAGGGAACATGCGGCTCTGTTTGCTTTATTCACTTGATCTTCCACTAAGTGTTGTCTAGTAAAAAGTACCAAATGCTGGCGAATTAAATTAAACGAAATGAAGTCACTACACATTTATTTTTCAAGCAAGAACGAGGAATCTCAGGGCTCGAATTGTGCTGTAGGGTCATAGAATGAATACATACACGGTTGGTATAAAGTATGGAATCAACCTAGTATCTTTGAAACACAAAAGACACCATTCATGAAACTTTGCATGAAGCTACAATAACACATAACGCATCTGGCGCTATATTTTTTGTTACTATTATACTTCTGGCTTCACCGAAATAACTAGCTATGAAACGAAATAACACCTTGTATATTTTTGCAAGTTTTAAAGATTTTGTTATTCCTGATTCACACACTAAGTTTGGTAGAAAACATTTGTTGTTAAAATAAGAAATGAATTACTTTACAGATAAAGAAAAACTTTCATTTACTAATACCAATGAGAATATTAATTAAAAAAATCATTTCAAATGTTAAAAATGGTCTCTGTTTACCTCCTGACTAGTTCAAGCCTAATAATATTCAATCCATAAGTCACTCTTTCCAAATCTTCTCCACTTCTTCCAAATTCACATTCATCAATAATTAGTTGTTTCAAATTCTTCAAACATATTGATAGCCTAATGTAAATATGTGATTTTCGATAATCCCAAAGAAAAAATCTTTGGGATTATCGGATTAAGGTCCGAAAAATGGGCAGACCACTCTATGAATTCTCTACGTCCAATCCATCGATTTGGAAAATGCGCATTTAAAAAATTTCGAATCCGTCGATAAAAGTTTGGAAGCTGTCCATTTTGTTGAAACCAAAAATGTTGTAACTGACCATATTGTTGAAATACAGGAATAATTTGGTTACTTATTTAAATATTTGTCACCAGTCAAGTTTCCATCTATGAAAAATGTTTTTGGATTATGTCCTAAAACGATCACCGTAACCGATCATTATTAACATTTCGATACCATCTATTTCACTTGATTTGACCATTTTTATTCTACAACTTATTACTGTAAACTGGTTTGTCAACAGTTACATATTAGACACTGTCATTTATTTCTTCCTATATTGTTTTAATATAAAAAAAAACACGAGAAACGAGTTTACGTTTTTACTCGTATTAGACTATAAATTAACAGGATTTAACCTTGTGAGGATGTGAAAAAACCCAGTGGCGGCTCGTGGCTTGAGAGACGAGGTGGGCAAGGTATTTTTTGTCTCCACAGATAGGTATACCGTCCAATAAAGACTTCAATCATCATAGGAGATTTTTTGTTTTCTTGTTTTTTTTTGTTTTTTTTTTTTGTTTTTCCTTTAAATTTAGAACCTAAACATGTTTATAAATTAACTCTAGTCTACGTTGTTTGGAAGTAGCAAAATGGGTAATAACGTCATCGTAAAATTTATTAGAGTTTTGGAGAGGTTTTAAAAGTTTTTTTTTCTATTGATATTTGAGACAAGCTTGACATTCTCTCTTGTTTCATGGTATTTCGACAATAATTTTTGATTCTTTTGAGGCAAGAGAAATCTCGTTCATTTGAGGCAGACGTTGGTGGTAATGAGAGAATTAATGACAATAATGTTGGATATAGATAAATAAATTTGAATATTTTCTAGCAGTGTCATCTATTGGCTACTTTACTAGTTGAATAATGTATCACTTTCCTTTTTTAGGGTAGTAGCAAAATTACAGTCATAGAGTAAACACGTATTTCATTTTGTTCATCAAATCTCCATTTTTGTTTCAGAACTTTTTAATTTCTCAATAAATAATTTATTAATTTCGGTAACAGTTTGTTGTAATGAATTGCAATATATAAAATTATACATATCTTGTAACTTATCCCATCTTCCGAAAATATTTGGATCAGCATATAAAACTTTTAATTCATTTTCTAATTTTATTTTATTAAAGAATGATGGATAATTTTTAATCAACCTGTCTAATAAATATCTTGGAAATTCTTTGGCGTAACTTTTAAATTTTGAATCGTCAAAGAGCTCAAAAATTTGCAAATCTTCATTATTCGAAAAACGAGTATATATTTGCATAATAATAGTATCCAAAATTTCAAAATATACTCGTTTTTCGAGATCTGTTTCTTTGTCATGCTTTATCTTTTTTTGGGGGGTTCGGAAATATCAAGCGAGTCCAAAACGTCACTGCGTATATACTGGAAATTACTATCATTACGAAAATCTGACTGAGATTTTGCACCAGTCTTGTTATTCTATTTTTGGAATGAATAATGTCAGTTAACTGATTTTGAACAACATTGAATATCAAATTGGTTTGGGTAAACACTTTCTTAAAAATATTTAAAAGTATGTTAAAAGAGTAATCATTTAATAAAGTTTTCAAACCGATTGCTTTATGGATCGAGATATCATCACTTTCAAAATCGTCACATTCAATAATAAAATCAAAAACTTTCAAAAGCTGTTCACGAAAATCTGCTACAGTGAAAACTAACCGAGATTTTAAATTCCATCTCGTCTGACAAACTGTTGGCATTTTTTTCGAAACAAACCGTTCTAAAACATTAGTCCGTTTAGGCAAGCTTGAGAAAAATGAAGCAAATCCGCTTAAACTGGCAAAAAAAAGACGACATTCTTTAATTTTTTTACATGTATCTTGCAAAACTAAATTTATTCTATGCGCATGACAATGAGTAAATAAAGCTTGCGGTGCAACAGTTTTAACTTTTGCCTGGAGACCATTTAATTCACCAGACATCACGGCAGCGCCGTCATAAGTTTGCCCTACCAATTTATTTTTGATATCAAAAAATTTTAATTTGTCCTTTAAAACACCAAAAATATGTTCTGCCTTATGGCTTTTACTCACGTCTGTAAAACCTAAAAACCTCTCATAGATATTACCACGTAACGCGTATCGAACAACAATTGATAATTGTGAATGACATGATATGTTGGTAGTTTCATCTACTTCTAGTGAAAAGCAAATGGTTTCCTGAATCTCAGATTCAATAATGTTACTCAAAATGTAACAAATTGATTCTTTTAATTCATTCTGGATTGTTTTAGATACACCGCTAAATGTCTTCGAATCAGAAAGTAAATTAGAAAATTCCAAATCGTATTTCTTAAACATTTTTATTAGTTCTCTATAATTACCTTGATTTAACGAATGCTCCGATTCATCGTGTCCCCTAAAAAAAATTCCTGACAACTTAAAAAAATTACAATATCAATTAAACGACGTAAAACTGCGTGATTATTTTTTATAATTTCGTTATGTTTAATAGCATTTTCACGTTGGGCATTATCTAATGTAACATGGATATTTTGTTTTCCAATTAAATCTAATTTAATCTGGGTGTAAGTATGATCTTTCGAAATAAGATGTTTATGTAAAGCCCTAAATAATTCCTTTAAATTATCGTAACCAAATTCACACCACGGATTTTGATGTTTGCCCCTATTTGTCGAAACTAAAATGCAAGGCCAACAAAAAAGTTTGTTTTTTATTTCACTCCCAGTAAGCCTTGAATACTTGCTGTACCAATTATCTGAAAATGATCTATTACTTCCCTTACCCGCACTAATATTTATAAGTCGGGACATTTTAGGCAAAGGACGCCCCTTATTTTTAATAACAATTTGTTCTTCGTATGGAATTGATGAAAAACCATTATGCAAAATATAATTTACAATATCAGACTTATCAATACTTACAGTTTCTCCCATGGCTTGCATTTTTTAAGTGTTTACTGAATTTGTTTACACTTTAATTTAAAAAAAAAACTTTTAATATGTCAAAAAACCCTTTAACCGTTAACTATTTACGGCAGACGTAACGTATCACAGTATTACTTTAGTAGAAAATAAAAATAAATCACAAAAAGATAGGCTAGTTCGTGCACTGAATATCACTTCAGTTTACTACATATATGAAAATGAAATAACATTTCGTCCCACGCTCGCAATGTACAGATCGCGACCAATCACCAATCCAAATGAAACATCGGCAAATTTAAATTTGCCGGACTTAGTAATTAAGTTCATATGGAAAGAAATGTATATTTGGTTGCTAATCAACCAATATTCCGTTGATTTTTACAAGTAAAGTCAAGGTTGGGATCGGCTAGCCGAAAAAACAAAACGTGCCTTTTTAAGAATTCATAGGCGGATGGATGTCTCCAATATCGGAACATTTGTTTGAAAGATATTTCTTTTTAGTTCACAAAAACAAATGACATCAACTGATTACCTGCTACAATTATTTATTGAAATACTGATTAAATTAAATATTAAAATAATCTATAATATCTACAAAGATGTGGGTCGGCACTGCCGACCCTGCCGACCCTGACCGGCCGCCACTGAAAAAACCTTCACTGTGAGAGCAATTTGAACATTTAAAGTCACTTTTTTAATTATTATTCTAATTGGTATTAACAAATAAATTTACATATTCTTTAAATGTAAAATGATGGATTCCTCATTATAACATATTTTTTCTACCAAACTTATGTATATTTATGTATTTATAACTATTTATATTTATGTATAACATATGTATGTACGTATTTATGTATGTAACTGCGACTTTTTTATTTTAAGGATGTTCCATACTTTATCTGAAAGAGCTTTATTTTACGAAACAGCTCTTTTGGTTAATTATTTAGAAATTATATATGATTATTGAGTTTGCTTTAAATTATTAGAATTTATAGTTACCGTCACTCTGATTTTCGATTTAAGTTCCATTAGTTCTCTCCTTAGCGTTTCTGTTATGGCAGTTACTCCGTATTTTGTAGCTGGATATACATCTAGTTTAGGAAATGGAAAAATACTGTGTCCCAGAACGCTATTGATATTAATAATATGTCCATCAATGTTATTCTCTTTCATAATGTTGATGGCCTCTCTCGTTGCGATACACAAAGCTAAAATCAATACGAGTTAGTACTACTAAACGTAGGTACTACACTGTATTTTAGATTATAACATTAACAACAAAAAGTTGGGAGACCTATCTTCGATAGCGAATTGGGAAAAACCTTTTACTCCAATATGCATCTACAATACACCCTTGAAAATACTATTTTTTCACTCTTTACGTAGAAAAAAGACTTTAAAATGAAAGTAAAATATTGCATTTCATTGTAATTCGAATTCCACCCTTGTTCTACGCGTGTTTCGAGTTATTCAACTCTTATCATGAACACTGTTCATGATAGAGTTCAAACTGAATTGAAATGCAGTCTATTATTTGGCAGTTATAGTACTAATAACTGTCTGAGTAGCCTAGCAGCGACATCTATACGAAGCTACAAGAAGTCAGAAGACCATATTTTTGGATAATTAAAAATTACAAACAATTATTTAAGGCATTCAAACTACTCAAAATGTAGTACGCTACGGAGCCTGAAATTATTAGATCAGTTTAAGTTAGAAAGCATAAACTAGCTGAAACACCAGATTAGCTCACCTTAAAATAAACTAACTGCTTTTAATTATAAATCATTGGGATCAAAAGACCAAAAAATAAACGATAAACCAATAAATGGTAAAATAAGTATAGACCTCATAACTGAAACAAAAAAGCTAAGGAGAAATAAAAATTTGAACGATTGCAGAATAAAATAGAGCATTATACAATTATATAACTTAGTTGGGGAAGAGGTGGATTGTTTTATGATGGTAGACAAGGGAGAGTTGTGGCTAAATGGGAGAGACTTAATTTCTGAAGAGAAAAGTTTATTTAATGAAGTTACAGAGTCAGCAAGCAGTAAAAAACATAGTTTTAAAATTCTTCGTCACTGGTTTATGATATTACGTAGGGAATTATCATCATCATAGAATTGTCATCTGTGTCATAAAAACTATGCTATGAATCATTTTAAAACTGAGTAGTATTATATTACAAACTTAAGGAAGTAGTTAAGCTTGCCCCTCGAAAAGATGAAACGATGATGCCAGCACAACAAAACTTTAATCTTTTGAATTAAGAAGAAGAGAAAGAACACACTCACCTAGAACATTAGTATCAACCGTTTTTCTCCATGCATCTATATCCCCATCGACCAAACTTGTTCTTATGTGAACTCCTGCATTATTGACTAGCACAGCAACAGGTCCAACATTTTTAGTTGTCCATTTGAAAACATCTTGTAGTTCCGTTTGGTTCGTAATGTCGCATTTGTATGCGTAAATTTTACCTTTTACTTCACCGAGCGATTTTGCTATCTCTTCTACTTTTTCCTTTCGTCTTGCCACTCCCACAACCTGCAAAGGAAAGATATTAAGTTAAAAAAAACTACCGATTAAAAGTTTATAGATTAAATATTATATGTGTATGGTATTGAGCCACACTTCATTTTAATGAAAAAAAAAACGATTTATAATAATTGCTATTTGACGTTTTGAGTTCCGGAGTGGAAATGGATACATCAAATAACAATTATAAAATTTAATTTTCATTACAATCAATGGTGGCTTAATCCCTTATAAATATAATATAAGATCAAGCAATTAATGAAGAACAATCTGAGACCTAAAAGGATGGAACTAAATGGAAGAAATTTGTACTACCTACAAATATTTGCACACGACGACGGGAGAATATAGTTTCTCACTTACCAGGAACTATCCGAGAAGTAAAAAACGCAATGAGTCCCATTGAATTGTGGGATCTTCTAGTGCAAAATGTTATTAAACTTGTAGTAGAATACACCAATATTTATATTAGAGAGATATCTGGAAGATCTTCTTCTTCTGGTTCCTATCCGTTTCGGATGTTGGAAATCATATTGGCAATCATAACCTTGCTCGCTGCAATGATATTCTCCTTCTACCGGGTCCTCGCTTACCTTTGACTTTAGCTTGCAATATAGACTGTAGCAGGGAGTAACGGTGCTGATTTCTCATAACGTGTCCCAGATATTGCAATTTTATGCGTTTGATCGTAAACACAATCTCTGGTTCCTTATTCATTTTTCCCAGAACTTCCTTGTTCGTGATACTTGCTGTCCATGATATTCTCAGCATTCTTCTATAAAGCCACATCTCAAATGCTTCAAGTTTTTGAATAGTGGTGTCTGTAAGCGTCCATGCCTCCGCCCCGTACAACAACACAGAGAAAACATAGTATCTCAAATGTCTCATTTTTGTATCAACGGATATGTTGTGATTTTTGAAGATGGCGCTCATTTTGTTAAAGACCGTTCTTGCCTTTCCTATGCGGCACTTTATTTCCTGTAAATTGCTCCACTGTTCGTTAATAATAGTTCCCAGGTAACAATACTGTTTTACTCGCTCTATCTGCGTAGATTAGCAGATAATTAATGTATAGATTGGCCCCCTTTATATTCTCCTTGCTGATAATCATATCTGGAAGATACAAAAATCAAAACAAAGTCAAACTTACATCTTTTCCAGAAATGAGAGTTTTTATTGGTTTGTTGGATTTAGCGAGTTTGGATAAGGTCTCTGGAAAAAATTTAGAAGAATTATGGGCAGACGATGACATGGGATAAGAAATATTTGTAGCGACTATGGCATAAAGGCGATTTAGATTTTTGTTAAAAGTAATACGTTTTAGTAATAAACAAACCACAGACGAAAGACTCAAAATCGATAAACTAGCTCCGATAAGAGAGATTTTTGAAACATTTGTAATAAAACAGGCTGGAAAGGAAAACCAACGAATCTATAAGAAATCAGATGAATGCTACAGATACGGTCATAGACAGAATAGAAAGAAGAGGTTTAAAATGGTTTGGACACCTGTTAAGAATGCCTGACGAACGTTGGCCCCAAAAACTTCACAGATGGAAGCCCCCTGGTAGAAGAAAAAGAGGTATACCTTGACGCTCATGGAATGAAGGTATTAGAAGAACAATGGAATCGAGAGGTTTAGAGGAGGAGCATGCCTTGGACCGAGAGGATTGGCGGAGGAAGACGGAAATACGGCGATAGCCGTCTCCAAGATGTATTCTATTTACAAATTGGATCCTGTAATATATATATATATATATATATATATATATATATATATATATATATATTGTAATAAAACAGTCAATCTTGTTATACCATTGCTGACTATATAACCCTCGATGAGATGATTTTTGCTTTGCGTGCAAGGTGTAGCTTCCGCATGTACAATTCAAACAAACTTAAAAAATATGGTATCAAAGTATTTGTCACTGTCGACGCAAAAACATTTTACACTAATAATATGGAAATATATGCTGGTCAACAATCTTCTGGACTATATAATAAAGTTGATAATTCATATGCAGCAGTTACTACAAGGATGTGCACACCTGTCTATGGAACAGGAAGAAATATTACGATGGATCGCTGATTTGTTACTTGCAACCTTGTTATCCAACTGAAATGAGAACACAAGCTAACTGCTGTGAGTACGATTCAGTCCCAAAGAAAAGGATTGCCAACAATTATGACCAATATGAAAGACCGCCTTGTAGGTTCCTCTGTTTTTGGTTTTGGAGCACATTGCATGTCACCATCATCCCCAAAAGGAATAAAAATGTGCCACTAGTTTCATCCTTTCATCACAATGATATAGTAGACGAAACTATCAAGAAACTAGAGATACCAAATGTGGAGCAGATATTGTAGATAAAATGGAATCATCATACGATGTATCTTTAAATGCTAAACGATGCGATGGCCACTTGTAATTTTTTATGCGGTCCTAAATATCGCCGGTACAAACGCTTTTTTAATTACCAAACATAATAATCCCAGTACAGAATATGCTAAATAACGAACACAATTTATTTAAAAAATAGGAGGAGACCTAGTAAAAAGTTATTTGGAATCAAGGCTACAACGAACGTCAGGATTACATTGTAACATTTGACAAGCTGTTATGAGATACTCTGGAATGCCGACAAAAAACCGATCTAATCCACCATCAGGTAAAAAAAAGCATTGCAAATACTGCAAGAAAAGGAAAACCCGATATTTTGGCACATTTTGCAAATAATACTCCTGTGAGGTGTGTATTCAGCAAAAAACCCTAAGAAACTGTCCGCGTGATTAATTTATCTGTTTTTTCTGTGTCAAAGAATTTTACTGAACTCTTTGTGTTTCGTTTTTGTTAATTTGTTCTTCTCTTTTCTTTGGCCTCTGATAATTCTCCACAGAGTAAGACAGACTTTGAGTACCCAGCTCACTCAACTAATCTGTCAACTTCTGATGCATACATTTGGTACATGCTAAAAAAAGTTAGACTTAAGTCAGAAGTCCTACCAGCAGATATTAAAGACTTACGACAAAACCTGTTTTTAACAACTGCAGCAACCTCTCTTCATAAATATGTTGGATGATTTGTACAACCGTTATGAACCTTCTTGATAACAAATAGATTACGTTCTCACCAATATTCGCTGGAGATCGTCCATTCAAACAGTCAGATCATATCCAGGGGCGATATGCGGATCCGATCATACTCTCCTCGTAGCTAAAGTAATGCTTAAACTTAAAGCACCCAACAAACAAACAAAGATAAAGAGGATAGAACTAAGAAAGAAAGACGACCTTCTACAGGAAGTACAGAAAAGTATGCCCTCTATTCGTAACGGATTATCACAAGAAATATGGGAGACTGTTAAACATTGCGTAACAACACCAGTGGATCGCTCAAAGAAAAATAATCCGGTGAAACGGAAACACTGGATAACAGATGAAACTCTTAAAATAAGTGAGAATAGAAGAAATCTTTGTAAAAGTGGTGTATATAGTGAAAGGGAAAAAGCTAGTTTAAGAAACCTCAATAAAGAAATAAAACGAAGATGTAAGGCCGACAAAAAACAGTACTATCAAAATATATGCAAAGAAATTGAGAGACATGGTCAGAATAATCAGCCGAGAGATCTATTTAGAAAAATACGCTACCTGACAAGACACTTCAAAGCCAGAACTTGGGCCATTGAAGATAACACTAGAACCCTGAGAACAAACAGAGAAGACATAGCAGAGACATGGAGATCGTATTGCAGGGACCTATATAAAGATGATCAACGCCAAGAGCTTGTTAGTCAAATCTCTGACGAGGTGGAAGAAGAACCTGATATATTCGAAAATGAAGTAAGACAGGCTATCAACAAGCTCAAATATAACAAAGCACCAGGTTCAGATATGATAACAGCAGAAATGCTTAAAGCCACAGAAGAAACCGGCGTAAAGTTACTTCATCTACTCTGTAACCAAATATGGCATTCCAAACAATGGCCTGAAGACTGGACAAAATCTACAATAACGACCATACATAAAAAAGGCAGCTCCCATAAATGCGACAATTATAGAACTATCTCTCTTATATTCCATGCCAGTAAGATAATGCTACATATAATCAATGAGAGACTGAAAACATTCCTTCAAAGAGAAATTACACAAGAGCAAACTAGATTTACCAAAGGTAGAGGCACTCGAGAACACCTGCTGAATATAAAACAGATAATCGAGAAATCTAGGGAATTTAACATCCCACTATACATCTGTTTTATAGATTACCGTAAAGCGTTCGACAGGGTCAAGTGGAGACACTTATGGCGAATACTAAAAGAAGTAGGCGTACCACAACATCCAATTACGCTTATAACTGAACTATATGAACACACTACTGGCTCAGTTAAAGTATTTGACACACTTTCGAACGAGTTTCATCCAGAACGGGGTGTCAGACAAGGATGTATACTATCTCCACAATTATTCAACATATATGGGGAGTATATTATGCGAAGAGCACTTGAAGGATGGGAAAAGGGCATCTCAATAAATGGTCATAAACTAAACAACCTACGTTTCGCAGATGACACAGCCCTTCTTGCAAATAGTCAAGTAGAGCTGATGGAACTTATACGACTGATCGAAAATGAAAGTCAAATATTTGATCTGCAATTAAACATATCAAAGACAAAGATCATGATAGTGGATAGACTACACAACAATCGTCCACACATAACCACAATTGACCGGTTCGAGGTTGTGAGCTCATACTTATATCTGGGATCATTAATCACAAACACAGGGTCATTACAAGAAGAGATTAAACGTAGATGTGATCTAGCAAAAGTTGCCACAGCAAAAATGACCAAAATATGGAAGGACTATATCAAGAGCGATAAAGATGAGGTTGATCAACTGCTTAATATTCCCAATACTGACCTACGGATGTGAATATTGGACTCTGAGACAATCGGAGAGAAGAAAGATGGACGCCACTAAAATGTTCTGTTGGAGACGAATGTTACGAATTCCTTGGACCGATCGTAGAACAAATAATTAAATTTTAAGAGAACTAAAAGTTAGCCAACGACTCTCTAGTAAAGTCCATCTCCAACAATTAAAATATTTTGGGCATGTTATGAGAGCAAACACAGAAAACATGGAAAGACTCATAATACAAGGAAAGGTAGAAGGCCGAAGACCACGAGGAAGATCCCCAACAAGATGGATAGATCAAATTACAGGAATATGCCAAAGACCTATGCATGAATTAAAAGAAATGACCAGAGACAGAGATCTCTGGAGACGGACAATACACGACATCACGTCGACCACTACACTCCCCCTGGGGGGTCAGGTTTGAAGAGTGAGAGATGAACCTTCTTAGTGCCGCAATGAACAAATATTTTAAACATGTTAATTATGTTTTAAAAAATAAATAAAATATTTATTTCCGTTACTATTTACTTTTTCAAATACTGCACCTAGCCATTCAACTTGACTAACAAACAAATTTAATTCAACCATCTCACTTGTTCAAGATAACGCCACAATTATTATATTTTACTTTAAGTTAATGAGATAACTGATAATATAAGTAAAATATATATTATCAATTATCATCTGGCGCCGGGTCAATATGACCCGGCAAGATGATATGAAAAAAAATAGTGCGCCAGTACCGCCAAAGTAAATACAATATTTAATTTATTTTCATAAATAAAATACTAGTGCTAGATTAAAAATAAACAATTATTAAGTGTTAGAATTAAAAATGATAAGTAATACTTACCAGAAGACCTGCTTCTGCTAATTGTTTCACAATAGCTGCTCCAATTCCCGCACTGGCTCCTGTAACAACAGCTACTTTGCCAACCCATCTGTCCATAGAGAGAACCATTTTCCTCTATTTTAAGTAAATTTATAAAATTATTAGGTATACTTATATGTAATCAAAATTGTTTGATGATATTTAGCAATTCGCATAACACGGTTAAAAGTTGAGTCTAGGTCACTGATCGGAAAGGAAGTTTCACAAACAACATCAGTTGTTGAGAGCGATAGTCGGTATGTTAAAAATAAAGTAGGAAATGCTGCGCACAGAGATAAATACAAAGGAGGGGATTTTTAAGTATAGGGTAATACGTTTGTAGACAGAATACTCTGAAAAAATGCTAAAAAATAATCAGAATTAATTATAAACAAACTAGCAGCAATAAGTTTTATTTTTAATAACATAGTTTCAAGTGTAAAGCGTAACGGTTTTGCCGGGAAGTTAAAAAAATGCAACAAATGGATTTTCTTTTCATTGTAGACTTCCTTTATTAAAATATAGTCTAGTAAAATTAGACATATTGTATATTGTAATTCGTAACTTCGTAGCAGTTTATCAGTGTTAGTCACATATTCAAACTGTTATTTCAAATGTTGAAACCTGAGGATTTTAAATTGTTTATAATATGAGACACCAAAAACATTGTAAAAACAATAATAGAAGATTAAGTGTAAAAGTTAAACTGGATGTCAAACCTCTGAATGTGATAGCAATTTATGCACCAGAGAACAATTGAGATACCACCACAAGGAAAACTTCTACGAACACCTTTAGACTATAATAAACGAGACCCCAAATGATAAATATATAATGATTATGGGTGATTTTAACGCTCGTCTTGGCAATGATATAGTTCCAGGAATAAAACAGCGATATAATTAAAATATCAGAAATGAAAACACTTCTGACGGACCTCGACGGCATAAACGAAATTATATATATATATATATATATATATATATATATATATATATATATATATATATATATATATATATATATATATTATTGTAATATTTAAAGTCTTGGTGCGCCAAGCAATTAATTAGCTAATTAATTATTTAAATGATATGATTATGACTCTATCACACTTTTTATTTCTCTTATCTCAGGGTTAAATTCGTGCTTCAATATCTATGCTATTACATGTGAAAGGTAAGGTCCAAAGAATACCGGAATAATAAAAAAAAAACATATAGGATCTAACGTTATATATTAAAATAAAATAATGAAATAAAATCCACACTCAAATGTTTTCAATAAACAAAATCTCATATGATTCTCAAAATTTTGTTCTTCGTATTTGAACCTTCAAAATTAATGGTACAAACAATATTAGTTGAAATCTCAAAATCCAAATATTATTCTAAATCTCCTAATCAAAATATTTATATCCTTTTTTTATTAAGTGTAAAAAATTGTGTTATCAATAAAAGAAAAACTGCAGAAAACAAACGATCTCTACCTCTGATGATGAGTGGTCCAAATCCTTGTTCCTTGTAGACTATACTATTTATTCGTCGCCGCTCCCTAGGTAATCAGCAATCTTACAACAAATTATTGCAAGTTAATCGTCCTTAATGATCTCCTTCAAATGCACGAATCGTTCAAATTATGCTAGCTTCTTCTTCTCTCAATAAACTGAATCTCTCGTTGGCCTGAGTGAAAACTGACTCTTGGAATATCTTTTCTTTACGATAAACTGAATCTCTCGTTGGCCTGAACAGTGACTCTTGGAATATAAGTAGAAAATATAACTTACAATCTTTTACTGGATCAGCTTCTGTCAGATACACTAACTACACGAAAACTCACAAACTTTCACTGCTACTGCTTCCTACCTCTGGGAAACTACCCGAGAACAACGGCCGTTCACCTTGCACCCTTGGAAACCAACTGACTATCTTTTTTTTCTTCCGAAACTAACTAACGTCTCATTCTCAAACCAATCATCCCACCTTTTTCAATTTCATCCAATCAAAACGCGTCATCCATCCCCATTTCTTCATTTCGATAACAAACAAATTTTTAACTATAATTATAAAATTTCCTAAAACTTATTTACAAATAATATTTTTCTACAATTCTTAAAAACTAACAAAAACCTATCTTTCTAAAATCTATTCTATTGTCCTAATCAACTGCACTAATGTATTTGGAAAACCCGGTTCAATTGTCTTTTATTTCACTTAAGCTTATTCACGTCATACAAATATATTTTAACAAAGACAATAATTTATGCATAGCTTACGTTTTGTTTAATACAGGTAATCCAAAAATTTAAAGACTTTCCTTCTTCGAAATGTTTGTTGGTTATTATCCTACTTATCTGAATTATTTTAATTTTTTGGACTTTGAAATATTTTTAAACAAACCGATATTTTCTTGATTTTACATATCATAACAATATATATATATATATATATATATATATATATATATATATATATATATATATATATAATATATATATATATATATGCTGGTTTAGAACGTCCTTCTCCGTTGTCCGACTTCTAACTTCCATCCTCTTCTATCGTGGCAATCTTCCGTTGATAGATTCCGTTCGCTCATTGACTTTTTTATGTTTTGCTGCCACTCTAGTTTAGGTCTTCCTCGCTTTCTATTCCCTATTGGGGTCCAGTTCAGTATTTTTTTAGGCCATCCAGTATTTTGCATTCGCTCTACGTGTCCGTACCAGGACATAAGTTGTTTCTTTTCGATATCCTGAATTATCGTACCCTATTACCATTCGTTGTTTTATATGGTCATTCCTCATTCTTTCTCTTCGTGAGATTCGCATAGATCTTCTTATCACGTCCATTTCGACTGTCTCTACCTTTTTTTTTTTGTCTGTCTGGAATTCTCCATATTTCCGCTCCATACAATAGGCTGCTTTTAACCATTGTCTCGTATATATTAAATTTTCTCCTTTTTGTTATCTCCTTGCTCCACAAGATGCCATTCAGATATCCTATTATCTTTTTAGCTGTAACTATTCGTTTTTCTATCTCTTTCACATCTGTTCCGGTATTGTCGAATGTGATACCTAAATATTCATATTCTTGACATTGCAGAATTTCTTGACCGTTGTCCAACTCCAAATTTTCGCTCTGAGAGCCTACACATAGATATTTCGTTTTATTTACGTTAACTGTCAAGCCCCATTCCTCATACTCTTCTATCAACTTTCTAATCATATATTGCATGTCGTCTTTGTCATTGGCCACTATGACCTGATCATCTGCAAACTGAAGAGTAAACAGGTATCTGTCATCTATCTCTATACCAATTCCATGTATTTTGCTTTTCCAGTTCTTAAGTGCCGCTGCTACATATATTTTGAATAGTGTAGGAGAGATAGGACATCCCTGACGTAGTCCCTTATTCACTATGAGGGCATCTGTGAGTTTTTTACCTATCTTAATTCTTGATTGTGAATTTTCATACAGTTCTTTAAGTGCAGCTATATAGTTGTGATTGATGTTCGTTTGTTCTAATACCTTCCACAGTCTCGATACTGGGACTGTATCATATGCTTTTTGTAGGTCCACAAATGTAAGATGGGTTTCCAGATGTCTAGTAGATCTCTTCTCTATGACTTGTTTTAGACAAAATACGTTGTCGATACACGATCTACCTGCTCTAAAGCCGCTTTGATCTTCTTCTTCTTTTTCTTTATAGTCTTCTTCAATTAGATCTCGCAGTATTCTACTGTATAGTCTGCTCAGTGTACTCGTGATTGATATGCCTCGATAGTTGTTACACTCCAGTTTATTTCCTTTTTTATGGATGGATGATATATAAGCTGTTTTCCAGTCTTCTGGAACAGGATGTCCATTAAGGCATTTATTGATAATTATTGTTAGATTTCTAAAGAGTTTTTCCGTTCCCCATCTTAACATTTCGGAGAAAATCCCTTCTGGTCCGCTAGCTTTCCCTAACTTAAGGTTCAAAACTGTCTTTTTTACTGTTTCTTCGGATACCTCTACTTCTTCTCCATTTACTACAAAATGTTTTGGAGATTCTATCATGTATTTCTGTCTAGTTTCTTGTAGTAGACCTTTGTAGTGTTGTATCCACTGCTACGGTTTGATTATCTGGATATTTGCTCTGTCTTTTGCTGGGTTTTTGACATTTGATATAAATTTCTATACCTCCGAGCATTTCCTTCCTCCGATATAATTGTTAACTTCTTCACATTTTTTATCCCACGTCTCGTTCTTAGCTAAATTAATGCCCGCTCTTAATTGTCTTTTTGTTTGTTTTTAATCTTCCAGATCTTGTTCATTTTTTGTTGCCAACCATTTTAAATATTTTTCTTTTCTGAACTAGTAACTCTATATCTTCGTTCCACCAGTATTTTTTGTTGATCTGCTTTGCCTTTATTCCTACTGCTTCTCTGGTGGCATTTCTTAGACTTTCGATAACATTCTCATAGATTTCATAAAAGGTGCATTCTTCCGCATTTGATAGTTTGCTGTCAAGGCTAGTTCTATGAAAATAAATGAACTAGTTCAATTAGCTCAGTTGAAAGGATCTTTCATTTGAACTATTTGGATGTTGAACTACACATCTCTAGATAGAAGTGGCCACAATGGATCTGAAAAGATCTCAATCAAATAGCCTAAATTCCACCTCACTAAATCTGGTAGATAGAAGTTTGGGTGTTAACTATTTTTAGAATAAAAATTGTAAGACAAAACAGGAAGTTAAAAAATTAATAAAATCAACAGAAATTGTAATAAAATAATTATTTACATAAAAATGGGACGTACATGGGACGTACATGGGACGTTTATACTGTTACAAAACATTCAGTAAAAATAATTTAAAAATTAATAAATACATTAGGTTACGTTTCCTTTTCATATTGGAGATGACAGCACATATTTTTTAGAACACATTCGAATTGACATTTAAATTAACACTTACTTGCTAATGGATGAATAGCTGGTAAGAATTAATTAATTATGTACAAATTATAGGGCCACAAAACCACTTAGCAACACCATAAAAATATGGGAGTAAATGATAGATAACATACAGGAAGAAACAGAAATATCAAAAAATTTATATTGATTTTTATTCGCACTGGATCAGATGACCGGAAATTAAAACAAAAATGGCGTTTTATTACTTATTTTTTATAGCAAAACTCTGAGATTCAGAGTTGGCTATTAACATTCCTACAATTTGGATGTAGAAAACTGTTTCGAGTAGGGACTTATGTTCCCTGCAGGCAATTAAAATCCATGGGCACATTGTCAGATAATTTAACAATTTTAGGTTATGAAATGAAACACAACCACTGTTTGGTTTTGAGGTTATTTTGCCTCACTTAAAGTACAAAGTATACTTCTATTTTAAGTACTTCAAAGTTCACTTAATATGGACTGATTTACTGTAACCGTTTTGAACTTGATCCTTTTGAATTTCTAATTTAATTTTCAATTAAATATAAAAATTAACTACAGAAGTGTTTATAGATAAGATAAGACGATGGCATAGAATTGTTCTATTCAGATTTACATCTAGCGAAAAACATTAAAAAACATGAAGTCAACCTAATAATGGGCGACTTTAACGCCAAAGTCAGTAAAGGGAAAGTAGAAGATATTCAATAAAATTCGTTCTTCGATTTCTGTTTCAGTGAATCCATATATTAACATGTCAAACACAAAATGTCACATAATTGAGCATGGTGATATTGCTATGCAAAAAATAATTGCTGCTGTTATTAATTGATAATAAATGAACTATTCTACTGCCTTCCTAAATTACGTTTTTTTTTATTCCTCTATTATATTAATCTTGATATTATATGTATTTTGCGCTATAAAACGTAGCAAAATTAATGAATTGAAAATAAAGTCCATGCTGTAATTGAATGATAATTAGAATTCTTAGAAGCCAAACTCCTAAATGTTGCTTCGCAACCCTTAAAAAAACATTTTAAAGGCCCTTCTTCGGTTTTCGTTCTCATATACAATTGACGCAAGCCTAAGGCGATCTGTAAATAATTCTCCATACCAATACCGAATGGTTATGAAAATATAAAAGCTAAGCGTATTTCTAATGATAATATTGCAGGAAGTTTATTCAAATTAACCCTATAATAACCTGCCAATTCTTTATTTTTGTGACAAAAAATGTTTCCCATATCTTTAGAAGGTACAGAATCTGGGAAAAATAATAAAAAAAATTTTGGTTATTATATACTTAGCAATAACAAAAAACGGGTTGTATCAGATATGCTACACTGGGCACTAACACTAAAAATTAAATTTGTAAGTTTAAAGAATTACGTAGAATGAAAAGTTACGGTACAGTTATTATTTTTGTTTAAACACAAGTGTAGACCGCACTTAGAAAACACTCTATGAAAGAAAATGATTTATAATTGATGGATTCGACCGTTACTTGATGAAAATTCATTTTATGTAACAATAAAACACTGAAAACTTTGTTTTCAAACTTCCACAAAATTTATTTTAAATCTTATCACTACAGCTGTTTCGGCTAATTGCCTTTCTCAAGTGATCTATTTTTGGCTTGGGTTTACAAATTTATAGTCTCTAAAGAAATAGGTTGAGGAGGGGAGAACTGTTTTTCTCAAGTTGGTCATTCAGAATTATATCGGTGTTTTTTAATTTGCTGATTTTCATAGATTCTAACAAAGATAGCTTAAGGCCTTTATTTTGAATGTGAAGAATTTTAAATTTGTCATTAAAAGAATGATTATGATCTAGAAGGTGAGGTGCGTATGTCGAATCTGTTTTTCTATTTTTGAAAGCCCTTTTATGTTCTGCTATTCGTTTATCAAAGTTTCTACCAGTTTGACCGATGTAAGATTTTGGGCAGTCGCCACATTGAAGTTTGTACACACCACTATTTAAGTGTTTTTTATTTTTGCTCTTGTTATTTTTAATATATTTGCCTAGGTTGTTATTTGTTCGGAAAGCTGGTGTTATTCCTTTCTTTTTTATGTGTTTGGCAATTTTTGTTGTTATTTTGCCTGTATATGTAATCGAGCAGAAGGTACAGGGTTTTTTCTCTGATGGTGGAAATACTAATTTTAGGGCTTTCTTGTGTAGTTTTTGGTTTAACCTTTTATTAATTGTTTATTCGTTGTATCCGTTCTTTACTGCTATCTGCTTAATGATATTTAATTCTGTCTCAAAGTTGTATTTTGACATTGGAATTTCTGGTAATCTATGTAACATACTATGATAAGCTGCCAGTTTATGTTGTGTTGGATTGGATGATGAATTGTGTGTAGTCGTGTCAGTATGGGTAGGTTTATGAAATATGAAGAAGTCATGTTTGTTTTGAAGTCTGCTAATTTTTAAATTTAAAAAATTTATGGATTGATTTTGTTCTGTTTCTATTGTAAATTCAATAGGACTATGAAGTGAATTAATATAAGATAAAAATTGGTCGAGTTGCCTGTTAGTTCCTATGAAACATACCAGTACGTCGTCTACGTATCTCCACTAATATAAAAACTGTTTGAATACGGGATGTTTTGAAATATTTGTATCCTTAAGTTTATATATTTATTGACGTCCAGGAATCTTTATATCAATATATTAAGAGAAAAAAGAGCTTCACGCGTTCCTAGGCCTTTGCGAAAACCAAATAGTGTATCATTCTGTCAAGAGTTCCAACATTTTTTTGTTGATTTATGGTGTCAAAGGTCTTTTCATAATCCACAAATAGTAAAGCTAATGATTTATTTTATTCTAAGTACTAAGAAATTAGTTGTTAATACAAAAATGCTTTCAGAACCATTATAGCTTGAAATATGGACACTTTTCCAACACTATAACCTATGTGCATTTCTATTTTTGTTTATTATAAAATGAAAAACGTCAGTTTGTCTTCTTCATAATATTGTCAGCATTCTAGTGGACGTCACTGGTAATAACTTATAAGCAAATTGCTTTTTAGTTCGCTAAGGGTAATTATAATGTATGTGACGGTAATTCACTTAGTGGATTTTACTATTAGATTATTGGCCTGTATATAAACCCCCTGGAGAATTTCTGTATCACGAAAATTGAATTTTACAGAGATTTGTTGGTTATCAGATTGAATAGAGAGAGATGAAAATAGTTCTAAACCCTCTGATAAGACATTAATATATTTAAATATAACTTTGACTACCTATTAAATACATTCAAAAGTTTAATTTATTAAAGAATTCGTTAACAAACTCCGAAAAAAGTCTCGGTATAATCCCCAAAGTTTTAGACAACAGTTACTTATATACTAACATCCAAGTTCTGTCTATCATAAATATGTTTCATAAACATCAAAAGCGTAAACAAAGGAAGAGGATACAGAATGGAAAACAAAGAAATAAAAATACTCTGTTACAGAGACGACGCAATATTGATAGCCAAAGATGAAGATAGTCTGCAAAGACTGGTCCACAGATTTAACAAAGAGCAAAAGAATTTAATATGACAATTTCATCTCAGAAAACTAAACAATAGTAGTCAGTAAAGAACCAATCAGATGTAAAATAGAAATTGATGGCATCAGTATTTAACAAGTAATGGAAATAAAATACCTGGAAATTACCCTGTCTAGCTATGGAGAAAAGGACAAAGAAATAAGAGATCAAGTACAAAAACCAAAGAGACTGGTAGAGTGTCTTAATAACAATATCCAACACAGATGAAGTCAAGAATTTTTAAAGCCAGTGTAAGACCAATAATGACATATGCCTCAGAAACAAGACCTGACACAGAAACAACGCAAAAGCTACTGGAAACGACAGAGATGAGAGTACTGAGAAGAATTACAGGAAATGGGAGAGAATAGGACAAAAAGAATGGAATAACCACATAAGCAGAGTGAAGGAGACAATGAATAAGACAATGTCTTAACAAGAAGAATTGCTTATAAAAAGGCAAAAGAATTTCTGCCTTATTGTAGACACCAAAGCTTTAAGCAACAGTTAGTTACTAATATTCATTTTATGTCGCTTAATATCATCTATGGTCCAAATATATATTGGAGAGGGTGACTCACTCTCAAAAACAAAATCTGACCCCATCAACTATTAAAAAATTCGCAATTACAGCATCGTCGTTGTGTGTGTTAACTCGAGTAAAAACAGGAGTCACTTAACCACGCTCCAATGCTCCACACCATCCCTTTTCCCCTTATAGCACTCTGATGCGCGATAGAAGCACAACTATCAGCCAAATGCTCTTCATAAAATTGCTTTCTTAGACCTCAAGCCTCCACTCTGGGCTGACGCCTAGTTAGAAGACTTGGTGCTCAAGAGTTTGGGCCCTACGTGCCCGGTTGTTTGGGATTTTTTTGGGTGGCTTGCGCCGGGTTTTTGTTAGTGTTTTTTAATTTTTTTGTTGACCGAGGCCTTTTTATGTTTTTTTTTTGTATTGATTGTTTTTAGTAGGATGTCGTAGTGGAAATCTTCGTTGTTGAGGCCTACACAGTGCTTTGTGTTAGCCTGAATTGGTAAAGCTACGAACTGTCCTCTTTATTTCCTTTATTTTCTCTCTAGAGGTTGTTCTATCCAGAGTTTGTTTTCTCTATAGGAATTCTGTTTACTTATGTCTCTCTAGATACCTTTTATTTTATTCCACTATTTGTAGAGTTTTGGACGTTTGTGTTTTTATCGATTGAAAGCGTAGTATCTCATGATACAAATAATGGATAAAATAATAATAAGTTGCTAAAAAACTGGCTGCAAATAAAATGTTTGAAATATTTTTAAGATCTAAACCAGGTATACCTAGTGTTGCATAGGTACGATCACAGTTATGACCATGAAGAAATTAATATTTTTGCAAAAGTTCGCCCTGTTAATCTGAGCGAAATAGACTTTAAAAAGGCCTACTCCTGATCTCAGCTCATTAGTTAAAAAAAGAAACAGGATCTATTAAAGCTCTGCGAATCAGGAGTCATTACGGGTGAATTGTATTAGTATTATAAGACGATAGTATAAATGAGCGTAATACTGACGATAGTTGCGTTCAATGTAAACTGGAAGATCATTAACTTCGTATACCCAAAATCAGAAAAGTTCCGCAAAAAATGTTTTACATGCGTTTTCTTTTATTTTCACTTCATTTTAACAATTTTTTTACAAAGCTTTTCGTTTGCAATATTATTTACTTTAATATTTTTCATTTAGTTAAACATTTTTAAATTCACGATATTTCATTTTAAATTTAACTTTAAAACATAGATTTCTCAAAGTTTAAAAGTGGAGTCAGTTTGTTTTGGCAATAAACCGACGATACAAGCTTTTTCTGGGGTAACATTTTTAATTCAAGTTTTATGGAAAAAGTGGTTGAGAGTTTATAATATAAATTCCTACCATCCGTAACGCAACACGCATGTAGAAGATATAAGACTTCCCTTTCTTATTGCTTCCCATACTTCGACCTATATAATATGATATAGACCTTGAAATTCCGAAAAATTACCATTAGAGTTATTAGAAACGTGTGCAATCGCAGGAAGCCAGTGGCAGAACGTTTTTGTTGAGAAAATATTTTTACATTCTGATAGGTTACTGCTTAAGTTTTGAGAAACACTAGTTAAAGTCAATATTTATCAAGCAAAACAGATTTATTGTTTTTTAAAATACTGTCCATAAATATGGACATATACTTTTAATATATTTGAAAGAATATTAAATCCAATTTTGTTCCGAACGATGAAACTAAAATATGTGATGGTTTGGCAATACATTAGTGCATGTAGTACAGAAGTCAAGTCCTACTGGAGCCAATAGAATTGCCTAGTGCTAAAAGATGGTCTTCTGTATAGAACTTTTGAGAACGGTGATGGTACATAATCTAAGCTTCTTCAGTTGATTGTACCTAAAAGTAAAGTTTCGGAAGTATTGCTTCAGTTACATGACAGTGCATCAGATGGATATTTCGGTATTACGAAGACTCTGCAAAAGGTTCGAGAACAGTTCTATTTGGTGAACTGTAAAAGTGATGTAATGGTCCAGTAAATGGTCCAGTTGGTACATAAAGGGCACTTAAACAGTATATTGTTGGTAGTCCTATGGAAAGAGTAGCAATCGACATTACAGGTCCATTTCCAGAAACGGATGATAGAAATAAACATATCCTGGTAGCTACGGATTATTTTACGAAATGGACTGAGGCCTATGCGATACCAAATCAAGAAGCTGGTGTTCCCTTGGAGATCCACTCCAACCAAGGGCGAAACTTCGAGACAAAACGTTTGTAAATTAATTGGTGTTAATAAGACTAGAACGACACCCCTGCATCCCCAATCGGATGAAATGGTCAAGAGGATGAACCGAACGATGGGTAAACACCTGTCCAAAGTTATATCTGAACATCAAAGAGATTAGAATTAGCACATTCATATATTTATAATTGCCTACCGTAAATGACACTACTTCGGGTGAGGATCCGCCTACTTCGCTGCTACGTGTTTTCGGTCTTATTTTATAGTGTCAAGACCTGGACTGTGAATAAAATTGATCTAAATCGCCTTGAGGCTTTCGAAATGTGGTGCTATAGAAGAATTTTAAAAGTTTCCTGGGTGGAGAAAATTCGAAACTCCACAATACTAGAACGTCTCAGCAAGACTACTGAGATCATCAAAAGCATCAAGTAGAGAAAGCTGGAGTATTTCTGACATGTAATGAGAGGTCTCAAATATAGGTTGCTACAAAATATCATGCAAGGAAAAATAGCAGGCAAACGCAGTCCAGGATGAAGAAGAACCTCATGGTTGAAGAACTTGCGAGATTGGTATGGTGTTGATGCAAGTATGCTATTTGGGGTGGCAGTGAATAAAATTAAGATAGCTATGATGGTAACCAACGTTCTGAAAGGACATGGTACATGAAGAAGAAGAAGAAATGACACTACAAGTCAGACCCCAACCTGCCTGATGTTGGGTCGTGAAATTCTTTTGCTTTCGACCTAGAGTTGTCTGAAGACCTTCCGAAGAATATCTGGCGAGCGACGAACATTAATGAAATTGCATGAGAACCTATCTAGATAGCCAATGACAGACTGAAAGATAAATACACAACGTCGTCGAGGATTGTTTTCTAAATTGCAAAGACAATGGGACGGGCCGTATGAAATTTAAAAGAGAATAAATGATGAAATATACCTAATTAAGAAGTTGCCAAAATGTAAGCTTATGATGGCTCAAATGAAACAAAACAAGCACGAACCCTTCAACATGAGATCAAAGATGACCGAAGACCAAGTTTTAATGATTTTATATCAGATTACGCAGAGTGCAAGATTCGGGGTGACCACAGAAGTACAGCAGGATCTATTTGGTGTTCGTGAAAACGTTTCTCTAGCCGACTGTCTTGCAAAAGGCCTAGAGATGACTAAAGAAATCTCGTCCGTATTCAATAAGAAGTTGGGTAGCTTGGACGAGCTAAAAAAATCAGCAGCCTAAAGTTGGAAGAGTCCTACAATTAGAAGATGGTCCCCGATCTTTGATGTATATAGTGACCAGGAAATGTTATACAGACACGGCAAAATACGAGGACATATGACGTGCTCTAACTACTGTAAAGAAAATCTTTTGTAACTATGACACCAACAATTTGGCTTTACCAAAGATGACGTGCACTAGAAAATCTGGATTGGAAGGTTATGAGCAGCATGCTTGAAGTGATCTTTCGAGAAACCGGCGTGCGAACTATGTGTTGCATTAACTTGAAGAGAACATGTCCGTCAAAGACAGTAGACTATTATTTACTCTGGAGGGGTTTATGAGGAGCTGGAAAGTCCTGTAAATTCCGCCACCCTGGACCTTAATATAGAGTTGCTGATCGACTTCTTCAGATTTAACAGGGAAGCAGTGTAACGAAAAAGGTAATTTCGACGTGCATAACAGTTTACGTAGATTAGAATCTTCAAGACAAGGATTTCCATAAAATATGACGGGACGGGCAAGGGGTTCATAATAGCGACGATAGAGATAGACTGTTCAAGAATCTCGTGCTGTAAACTTAAAAATACATAGATTTAAATAAATTAGATTTCAGTAAACTATATTACACCACTGAGAGTAAAAATAAATATAAAAAGTAAATACAATTATTAGGATATATTATTTTAAGATAAAATCACTTCATAATATTATATTATGAATAATTTTAAAAATGATATTGTTGGTCTTAACTGATAAGACCATTAAGAAGGTTCAGTAAGAAGTGGAATTGTTAATGACATTTGACAGCATGACATTGACATTGAGTTTGTAGATTGTAGAAATCAGCTGTGTTCTTAATGCGTCAAATTTAACATTTTTTGTTATTATTATAAAAAGAGTGTAAAAACATTGGAGATACTATAATAATAGTAGCAGTACACTGTGACAAATTATTGGTAGTATAATCAATATCTACCAAGTAGAATACTTAGTTGTATTGTTAAAATGAGTAGAACCTAATCTATTAGAAAGTTACTCCCATCAAAATTTTAGGCAAGTGTTTATGAATTTATTTTTTGACTAAATTTTAATCGTAAAAACATGTTTTGTTTATTATTTACGTGTTTGTAACAATAAAGTAGCATACATATGAATATGTCAGTGTATACCTGATTGGGAATATTTGGTTGATTAGTGGAAATTCCTTGTCTGTCATTTTTTTACTGGATAAAAATCACAATAATATATAATTTTATTAACCTGGTTAACTATAATAACTTGGTTTTGCGGTTGTGTTGTTTTCCTAGCTGTCTGTCACTTTCCAATGCAAAACCAATTTAAAGACTTCATTGTCAGTGTTTATCATTGTTTTACTCCCTTATTAGTCTACTCTTCAGTGTCATTGTCTAGGTTAAATATTATTTTTTATGTAATTAAACCACAATTGACTGTAATGAGTTTTACATTTGAAGACCAGAGGAAAATAACATAAAACACATTTTTGGTTTTGTTCAAAACGTTTTTAAAGTTTAAAACTTTGTGATTATGTTAAAATAATCTCACAATTAATCAGTACTAAAAAGGTAAAAATTTGTTATATTGGTTTTTGGTTTACATTTTAGTTTTTCTTTTTAATTTATATCATGTATTAACACCTTGACTGCGTCACGTATCCCCAGGGGCATGTGCGTAAGTTTTCAAGTGTGCTGTAGCAAAATTGGTCAAAACGCCGCCTCGTGCGGTAGCGATAAAAATGGTATTTGTATATCGTTTTAAGTGTAACAAATAGCCATCGAACACAAATTTTTAATTCTCGCTACTGATAACCGTAATATGAGACATGCCCCCAGAGACACGTGCCGCCCATAAACATAAATTTATTATTACCATGCGTCACAGAACCCGAGAGGCATGTGTCATTCTTTTCAACTTGTTGGTGCCTGTCGCTGTATTATATATATTCAGTTTATTAGAGTTCATTAAAGTGTGAGCAGTACTTGTGAAAATGTCGAAAAGGGCAAGATATATGGTGGACATAGTGAAACAAAAGATAATAGAAGTTGCAAATGAGCAAACAATTAGTGATTGTAAAAACTTTGGAGAGAGTTCTGAAACGAATACTATGTTAAATGAATTAAACGATAATACAGGGTTCATTGAAAGTTATGAAAATTCTAATAATGAAAATGAACAAGAGCTAATACAGACAGAAATAGTAGAACACGAAATGGAGAATGAGCAGGGTGATGAACACGATATGGAGACCGAGCAGATAGCAACTCAATTTTCATCTGATACTGACAGTATCGAAGATCCCTATGACAGTGACGATTCATTACTAGATAAAAGTTATTTACCTAAATCTTCATCATCCTCCGATTTAAATGCGTCTATTGATAGTGATGGCGAAATTATTACTACAACATATGTGCAAGTTCTATCTGATAATAATGAACAGAGTGTTGAGAGTAGTAGTAGTGCTGAATGGTGCGATTTAGAAGAAGATGTAGATGGTGACGATTTTGTAGTAAGAAAGAATACATAAGTTGATATTGAACCACGTGCAGTACAGAAACCAATAGATGTTTTTAATCATTTTATAACAGATGAAATATTGGATATCATTGTTAATGAAACCAACAATTATGCTGTTCAACAATTAAGTATGCAACCCTCAAGAAAGTCCAGATTAAATTCATGGGCAGCCACGAACAAAACTGAAATAAAAGCCTTCCTAGGGGTAATAATCGCAATGGGTCTCACTCAGGTACCACATATAAATTTATATTGGTCTAAAGATGATATTTCTTATAATAAATTTATTGCAAAAGTTTTAAGTCGAGACCGCTTTTTTGCTTTTATTGAAACTTCTTCATTTTGAAAATAATGGGACATCTGATACAACTAATAGATTATACAAAATAGAAAATTTAGTTACAAAGCTGATTCAAAATTTTCAAAGAATAATGGAGCCTGGCAACATTCTCGTTATAGATGAATCTATGGTACCTTTTAGAGGGAGACTCCATTTACGTCAGTACATCCCTAACAAGACTCATAAATATGGAGTGAAATTGTACAAACTCTGTTCACCTGAAGGTTAAACTTTCAATATAAATATTTACACAGGGCAAAATGAACAACAACCAGTTAATGTGGCACACTCTGAAGCAGTTGTTCTAAAATTACTTCAGTGTATCACAAATAAAGCTGGCAAAATATTATTTGCTGATAATTTTTATTCAGGAATTCCTCGTGTTAAAAGATTGTTAGCAGAAAATATGATGTACTGTGGAACTCTGAGAGAAAACAGAAAAGGAATACCACCTATTTTTAACCAGTCCAAAAAGATGAAGCGAAGAGAAGTTATTGGAAAAAAGAAAGATGGACTAAGAATTATTAAGTGGATGGATAAGAGACCTGTGTTAATGATTTCAAGTGTACCAGCCCATAGTAAGAAGTTGATTCCAACAGGAAACCAGAATAGACAAAAAGAGGAAATTGCGAAACCGAAATGTATAATTGATTACAACTCTGCAAAGAAAGGCGTAGACTATTCGGATCAGATGTCATCCTACCATACAGTGCTACGTCGAAGCTTGAAATGGAAGGTAAGAAATAAAATAGGTTTTAATTTTAACATCACTTGAAGAAAAACCACTTAAAAAAAAAAGAGTGCATACTTTTACCAAACCTGAAGGACCTGGAAGAAAACGGCGAAAGCCATGTAGAGGTTGTCGTCAAGTATTAAAATCTTCAGGTTTAAGTTACCGTGAAGTAAATAAAAAAGTTCGTAGGATTATAACTTTTTCTTTCGATTGCCCTGGTCAACCTGGCTACTGTTTGTCTTGTTTTAACAAGGCACATAAATAAATAGAAGAAGCAGAAACTACCAGTTAAATTTAAAATGCGTTTATTCTTTTTATTTTAATATAAAATATTTGGTTTTCACAAACATCTTTTTATCCAATTACCTTCAAGAGAAAATTTATTTCACTGTCTGTGCTACACGAGACGTTGGCGGCATGTCCTGTTTGAGAGGAAAGTAGATTAATACTTCTATAATAGTTTCATGTATAAAGTATATGCAAAAGTTATACTTCTGTGTACTAGAAGGCATGAAGGACCTATATGCACACACATGCCACATGCGGCATGTGACGCATAGACAGAATAAACCATAACGTATCTCCGGGGGCATGTGAAGCAAGAACTAGTATATTAAGTATTTAACTACAGCAGTCAAGGTGTTAATGGAATTAATTGTTTTTTATTTATCTACATTGCCAAGTTTTTCCACTGTAAAGAAGGACTTATCACGTTATTTCGCAATAAAATCATTAGCTGTCTATTTTTTGAACGGAATAAAAAAGATATACTTAGAGCAAATATATTTTTAATGCAGAAAATATCAAATGAAATATTGTCATAAAAAAACATTTTACAATATAATACCAGTTTCTCATGTCGCATGCCATTGTTGCCAACTACTAGGATTAAATTCGACTTATCAAGTTCTTTCTTTCCCTGTGCTCTTCATATGTTTGGAAGTAGAAGTACTCAATTTCCATTGCGAACATAGTTTTCAAAAAATTCTGAAATAAAATTATGAATGCTCTTTACCTGCAAATGTTTAAAAGCGAATTTTGATATAATTAATTAAGTATAAACATTTACAGGTTAAGATCCGTTGTGTGGGAGTCACTAACTATCCAACAAAGGTAAAACGTCTCTTTTTCAACTGCTGGTTATATTAATCTTTCATTTTATAATAAAAAACATTTTAGCACCATATTTATTGTTTTTACACAGTTCATCCTACTATATATCTAATTGTATAACACATTCTTACTAAGTTAACAAATATCTTTTGTTTCAGAATGTCTCAAAGGCTTATAAACTGCATTACCCAATGGGTCCACCCAAAAGAGGATGAGAGCAATGTCATTTCTGCAACTTTTCACATGTTAACCATTACTTTAATTAGTATGTCTTTGGTAGACTTGACATGGTTTTCAATAACTGGAACTGTATGTGTACCATACCTTACCTTGGGACAATTCTTTTGGTTTGGATTTTCTTCTGATGAGGACATTGATTACTCTGGTAAGTAAAAAATACTTGCTTTTTAATTTTTATAGATTTAAAGTTTGGAACATTTTTATGTGAGATGTATTTCAAATGATATATACTTATTGGGACTTGTGCAAGAAGATGACAATATTGATACAGAATACAAATTAGCAAGAAACTTTATTTGGAAGTAATCACATGGATAATATGTTATAAGTATTGGATGTGCTGGTTAAAAGATATTAAAAATAAATGAACAGTAAAAATAAATAGTTGTATTTCAATATAGGTAACATATTATTATTTCAATTTGTTAATGGGGCTTTTAATATATTTGCACGTCTCTATTTTTGGAAAGTAGTTTATATGTTCTTGATTCTTCAGCAGATAAGGATGATGGTATTATTCAAGTTTGTAAGAAGAATTGATTGAGGTTTATTCAATGTTAAGTAGTTGATATGAGAGATTAAGATACTTGATCCTTAATAATTATCACTCAACAAAGTCTACCAAAGGCTAAAAGATCTTACAAATTATTGCATACTTATAAGGAGTATGCCTTTTAGAACCTAAAATCTTTTGGGGTAATAAATAAAAATTGTTATATAATATAGAGTCATCTTCAACTAGCCTATATTTCCACTGCTGACCGTAGGCCTCCTATAAAATTTTTCACCTATTTCTATCTTGAGCTTCTTACATCCAATTGTGGTGATTCACTCTATATAATAAGTCCCTCTAGTCAGTAGTCATCCTCTGTTTCGATGTGTCTCTTGTTTTGGTGGCCATTCCAGAATCTTTCTAGTCCATCTACCATCTGTCAATTTGGCAACATATCTGGCCCAAGCCCATTTAGCCATTTTTCAATTGTGTCTGTTCTTCTGTTCTTTCTTTTTTCTTCTGGGTTTGGTACTTTATCTCTAATGGTTATACCTAACATTGATGATCTTTCCATAGCGTGTTGTGGAACTCCTATTTTATTAATTGTTCCTTCTGTTAGGGTTAGTGTTTCTGCACTATATGCAAGGATCAATAAAACACATTGATTAAAAACCATTCTTCTTAAACAAACTGTAATATTAGACTTAAAAATGTTGTTGAATCTATGCAACCCAACATTTTTAACACAACCCATGCGAGACCTATCCTTGTTTGAATTTCAGTTGTCTGATTATCTCAGCTTAAGCGAATCTCATGCCCTAAATATTTGTAAGCTATTACTTGGCCCGATGCTATGGCTTTAAAACTGAATTTTTTCACTGACTACAAATTGGGTTATAAATTTTGTCTTTGAGGTGTTTATTTTAAGACCAATTTTTTTGATGGTTTATAGGGTTTTTACAGCATTTTTGTAGCTTTATCAACTCTATCAGATATTGTAACAATGTGATCGGCAAATCTTAGGTAGTTCATATCCTCTCCATTTATATTAATTCCCATGTTATCCTCTCATACCTTTTGCTTGAACATATATTCGAGTACAGCTGTAAGAAATTTCGGGGGGATAATATCTGTTTCTAACATCCTTTTTGTCCTTTCTGTGTCAGGTCTTGTTTCTGCTGCGTATGTCATTATTGGTCTGATGACTGTTTTGTAAATTCTGCCCTTCGTTTCTTTCCCGATATTTTTATTTCTTCATATTGCTTCATTTAGGCAGCCTATGGATGTTTGCTCTATTCACTTGATCTTCCACTTCAGTTTCGAGCTTTCCGTAGCTAGATAATGAGATGCCTAGATATTTAAACTCCATCACTTGTTTTATTATCTGACCTTCCAGCTCCAATACATCTTAGTAAATTTTCTGTTCTAACCATGTATTTTGTCTTTTTTAGGGAAATTAACATAGTATTGCGTCGTCTGCATAGCAGATTATTTTAAGTTGGTTTTCTCCCATTTGGTATCCTTTTTTAGTTCTTACTTTTTTTATTTCATCCATAATTGGGTTGAACAATAGAAGACTCAGGGAATCTCCCTGTCTTATTCCATTGCCAGCTTCAATAGGGTTGGTTAGTTCTTCTTCTACTTTCTTTTATTGTGTTGTTTTGGAAGATATTTTCGATCGTTTTGATTATTCCTAGAGGTATAAAATCTTGTTAGAAGTATTAATTTTTTGTCTTTTCCGTGGTGTGGTATACTTCATTTGACAAGAATGTTGTCTCCTGTGGTAAGAAGAACTTTATGGAATCATACACTATACAATGATTTTTCTGCAATAATAATTTATTGGTATTAGAAAACCATTCATCCGTTACGTTTATATGTTGTTTCATGTAATCTGTTTATGTTATATGTATCCGTTATGTTAATTATGTTGTTGCCATTTTGTCTATACTCTTTTATTGTCTTATTGGCCGAAGATACTCTGCCTATGAAGTGCATTGTGCATTATGTTCAACAACAATGAATATATTTTTGGGAATCAATTTTTATTTTACTTGCTGACTTCAGCTAATAAATTTTTTTAAAAACAAATTTTTGAATAATTAAGAACGTGAAATAGAGCCTTACAATGACTATTGTGATTAATTGTGGTATTATATATAATGAAAATGATTAAACTCTCATTTGAAAAGATATTAATGTTATTCTCAAAATAAAATTTATATTTTGAAAGTGATTTCCGAGGTGGAAGTCAAAACGTCATAAATAATGTAGCTATTTAATTATCAGTGTGGTTTATTCACAGATATTAGTTTTACATATTACATAAAATACCACAGGAAGAGGAAATACGTTTAGAACTAGTTTAATAAAATTAACATTTGGAGAAATTTGCAAATAAAAAGCCTTTTTCGTGACACTCTTAATTTGACCAAATTTCGATAAATTTGGTGATAACAATATTTAATTAACAAAATATGCAAAAGATTTAACGTCATTAAGATCGCTATTTGATTTTAGGTTCTAAAGGTAAAGAATGGTTAATTATATGGAAAACTGACACAATTTTACTGAAAAAGCATAAAAAATCCTTTAACACGTTCATTTCCAACTACACCCGTGGGTGTATTTTAAGGTTTTGTAGAGTTGCCACATACACCCATGGGTGTAACGCGGTCATAGCAAAAATATGCGATCAATGGAACGCCGGCAATATTCTGAATAGAATAAAATTTGATAAACATGTTAGATGAACATTATACAAAACATCTGTAATGCTGGTTGCTTACATCAAAGGCTCAGAGAACGATATCATGTCAGTAGGTCTCTTATGGCACCCCAACTGCCTTACTTTTCTGTGTTAAGTCATAATGTAAACAGACAAATCCCAGTTTTTTGTATTTAAGTAGTGTTATTGTTTTAAATAACGTTGTCGTTGTCATTTTTAGTTCTATTATTGTTATTTAAAATTGTAAAGTAGTGCAGGGAGATCTTCTAGTGGTAATGAAGCAGGACCGTCTGGTGTAAATAAAAAGAGAATGAGGCTTTCTCATAAACTATCAAAATATGAGCGCAAGCGTCCTCTAAAAGATGATGAATTGCGACATATTTTAGAATCTGAAGAGGAGGATGAATATATGTCTGCAGGATGCAGCGGTGAAGAATATTTAAACAGTGATGAGTTGTGTACTGATGACGATTATGAATTGGAACATTTGACAAAAGAATTAGCAAATCAAACAACTCCGCAAGTTGAATTGCCCTGTGCTACTACTTCTGGTAGAAATTGTCATACGTCGGTAGATATAAAAGATCTACAAAACTTGAATTTCGGAGCCGTCGATCATTCTTGGCAAACCTCGACAGCAACAGTCCAATTGATTTTTTACATTATTACTTGATGATATTTGCTGGAACTGATTGTTACAAATACTAACGAAAATGCTGTAACCATCTTTCCATCTGAAAACACAAAACAGAAGTCTTGTATTACCTCCTGGAAGGAGCTGACTGTGGAAGAATTGAAAACTTTTATTGGATTATTATTGTTAACAGGTACCATTTAGTTTTGAAGTGGCATGATTATGCAATACAAATTTTTCAATTTATTTTAGGTATAATACAACTCCCAAGATTGTCGGACTATTGGTTCACACACAGGTTGTTCAAAATTAATTTTTCGAAGTACATATCCAAAAACAGATTTTTAATAATTATGCGATGCCTTCATTTTGCATCAAATGATATAAATAATCAAGATTGTTAACATAAAATACATCCTGTAGTGAATCATTTCAATAGCAAAATGAAATCAATTCACACTCCAGGTACTTATATTCCGGCAATATATACAAAATAAACGTCATAAGTATAGTAATAAACTATGTTGGCAGAACCTGATCGATTGGTTTACAATTTTATCGTTTACAGTGGAGCAGGGGATGAAACCAGCGGTACTGGTCACACAGAAAAAGTGGTATTGAAGTTGTTAGAGGAGAAATACAATCTTGGACATTCATATATGGACAGGTTTTATAATAGCTATGAATTGGGACGAAAACTGCTTACAAAAGCAACCTATTGTACAGGAACATTAAAAAGAAATAGAAAGAGTAATCCAGTGCCTGTTGTACAGAAAAGATTACAAAAATGAGAGAATAAATCCGTATTTCGCAACTGAGTTCACTTAGGCAAGTGGAAGGACAAAAGAGAGGTATTATACTTAACTATGGAATTTGGTAATACAATGACGGAAACCACCAACACATGAGGTCAAGCATAGTTGAAACCCACAGTTGAATATAACAAACATATGTCCAGCATTGCCTGTCAAGACCAAATGCTCGCATATTATCCGTGCTCTCGGAAAACTTTGCATTGGTATAAGAAATTGTTTATTCAGGTACTGCAAATATTGTTACGAAATTAACTAATTTTATACAATAATTATTCAGGACAACCAAGAAGGTCGCTATATAATTTCTTACTATTAATTTTGGAGACTGTTCCCAGAGAGTGGTGTTGAAAATAAAAATAAAATTGAGCTTGGAGAGCACAAATTTGAAAAAATAGAGAAAACAATTATTGAAGCAAATTACGTTACAGGAGATCCTTCAAAAAAGGTAAAACGAGTCCTAAGGAAGGAGTGCCTAGTATACAGGACCCAAAAGAAAAGAAAAGCAACTATTCATGTTTGCAACACTTGCACTGGATCACCTGTTTTAATAAACACCAAATTCTGATTTTATATGTTTGTTATTTAAAAAACTGGTACTGGTATTTTCCTTTTAATAACTTCCTCTTTTAATATGGTTAACCAGATCCTACTACAGTCTGCCGAGGAATTTGCGACACAATTGGTCTCATTTAGCATAATTAGAGCCGCTTCTTTAAATTTTCACTTTTTGTCATCCGTTTCTTTAAGGACTATATTTGAGTAATTTCATTGAACTCTATGTTTATAATCCCATGCGTGTCAACATATTTGAGATCTATCAAATTCTCTATTTTTAATATGAGATTGAGTTTACTAAATAAAACTGATCGCATTCACAAGGTATTTTATAAATAAAATTCTTTGTCCTTTCTTGTTCATTGAAAGGTTTGGTTTTAGACAAAATAGATCTCAATGTATTTGTTATTTTGAATGTTGTTGAAATGTTTAATTTAATTCCTACCCTTTCAAGTATTTCCGATAATCCTTTTATGTATGGTATTGTTATTTTTATTTTAAAACTACATTTACACATCATACTGTTTCAGATTATGACTGTATTACTACAAAAATAGTTAACTTGATGAGAATCACTATCCTACTCTGCTTCATGACAATAATATTTGCTTTGATGGGGTTCTTTTTGGAGATTATTGGTCCCAAACATTATGTATACAAAACACTCAGGAAGTATGCTATTATGGGGACGTTTACCGGTAAGTTAAATGACAGAGAATAACATTTATTATTTATTGTTCCCATTATAGGATTTTTCAGTCTGACTTGGTAGTGTTGTGTTTATTTGAAGTACTATGTTGTCACCTTGGCTCTGCTAAGTACCGAACAGATTATAATTGTGTTTCTGCTGATTCAAATGCGGTAAAACATTGTATCCCTCATTACAAGAGGTAAAATTACTATAGGAAAACTGCAAATGTGGTATCATCCTTAGCAGTAATTTACCATCCTTACCAGTAAAAATACTACTTAAATTATACATATATTTGAGTCCTAACAACATTTTTGCTTATAACTCAGTAAAATTTTCGTATAGATAAATGTAATTTATGTATTCCAAGGGGAAAAATTTTTACAGCGTAAATAAGCTATTTTGACAATCAATTTAACTTTTTCAAACCGCTAAAGTCCTGCTTTTCTAACTTCTAAAGTAAAAAAAACCTGCTAAACGGTTTGTTAATAGCAATTTTGATGAAATTTCAAAATTTTTTATTATTTTTTAAAGTTGAAGCCTCAAATAATCGATTCACATGATTTTTTCACTTTTTATGATTGATTAAAAAACAAAGCAAAATGATCTGTGCACCTTCAAGAATTTGCCATCAGCTCTTATACCTTTTAGAAGCTTCAAAAATCTGTACAAGATTTTTTTAGCTTTTTTTTTCTTTATTGGCCTCTTGGCTTCCTTGAGAGTAACAATTTTTGGCATACTTATTTTCCCATTTTGTCTCGTTTTTATTATATTCCTAAAATGATTCGAAGAAAAATTATTAGCATTTAAATATTTCTAACTGTATAATATATTAGTACTTTATTTGGAAAATACGAGTTTACAATTGCTAATTAAATTTTAAAATTTTAATTTAATTTATTTTTAAATTGATCAATACCTACCTGAATAATCCTTTTGTACAATCAAAACAGTTTCTTTCTTCAAGTAAAATGTGTAAAAATACGAAGGTATTATTATTTTTTGTCCTGTTAAATATCTTTACTTTTATCTTACTGAATGATTTCAAACCCACAAGCGGCAAAATAAGGAATCAGCAACCTACAACCATTAAAAGCCTGTAAACCAATTCATTAGGTCGTCACAAGGGTTCACCCTTGTCAGGTGCTAGTATTCGTGCATATGCTTTTATGACTGTAACACCTCCTCTTGTACTCTTATAGCCTTCAAAAGTAGGGTGGCATCACTCAAAACTGTTAGCCTTCCCAGAATCGAACTTTTTGGTGCTGTTATATGCTCAAAACGTATTAAAAGAATTGTTACTACTATTAAAATTAGAATCCCGCACATTGATTCCATAAATTTATGGAGTGAGTCAAAGATTGTTCTTGCTTGGTTGAGATGACCTCCATTCCTGTTGGACTACCTTTGTTGCTAATAGAGTTGCAAGACCATAAAAGAAAAGCGGTGAAGGACCATAAAGGAATCCGGCTCGAAGGACCATATAGAAAAAGCAGATGTGCATTTACGAGTTTTCTGTTGGGCGTCAAACCCTTGTGAAGACCTGTCGAAATGGGTTATAGGATTTTGGTTGAAATTATTTAGTCATATTTTCTTCACTGATTTATTATACTAATACACAACAACTTAAGAGGGAGAGAAAGAGAGAGAGAGAGAGGGAGAGAGAGAAAGAGAGTACTAAACTAAACTTTTTGTGCATGAGAGAAATTACTGAGAACAACTGCTTTGAGTTATGTGATAAGACTGTGTCAGCGAGGAGACGGAAATCTGAGTGATTTTTTTAGGAAGCGTAAGAATCTGAATGTAAAGGAGGAGTGGCTTTTGACAACATACGGTATTCGGACATCTGGCAAGTTTCAAGGGTGGCAGTAATTTAATTTAAAATATGACAAATTTAATTACAAAGTGTATAGTTGCTTTTCCAACAGCAGAAAATGTCCAAAAAAGTTATTAAACAATATACTCTTAAATCTCAGCAATAGAGGCAAACTAATAAGGAGGCTCTTTCCAGTAATTAATGATACAAACGCGAAAAAAAAAGTGTTCTGTCGGTTTTGTACAGATTTTCTTACCATCCGTTTTAGAACTAGAGTTTTTAGTACTAAAACATGAATTATATTTTGGTACTTATTTGAGAGTGTAGGTTATACATTTTTATGCATATTTTAGTTATTTGGATAATGGTAATAATTGGTGTATCATATTACACACTAGTTCTTCTAGAGATGTCATTGGCCAAGGTCTATCCCAAACAACAATCCTCAGTTAGTTATGGCATTGGTTTTTATCTCATAGCTGCATCAGGTAAGTCTGCATAACTATGACTAAATATTGTTATGATGTTTAAATCGATATTTGACGCACAAATAGAGTTACATTTTGGCAAATAAGCCTGGATTATGCATACCGCTAAGCCTTTGTGTTATGTATATAATGTTGTTTCTTGTATTTATCTATATTTGTCTTTCTGAACCTATGAAGATACGCCCTAAAATACCCATTTCCTGTGAGCACTTGCGGCAGGAAGTAATTCAGTCGCCTTTTACCACAATCCACCCAGTGACTTAGAGTTCTCCCTTTTGTGCGTGATATACTATTTCGACTTGCTGGATTTGCCCTCGTTATCCTTCTCCTCATAGCTATTCATTGATCTCTGAGCTCTTCGATGTCCGTATTCCACCAGTAGGCATCCTGCTCACCTCTTGACTAATTATTCTTTTATAGCTTCTTTCATTGCTCGTCCCAGGTTTTCCACCACTGGGACTGGGATTACTGGAATAGTTCTGGCCTGATTATATTATATATAAGACTCTCTAGCAGTTTTTAGGTATTGTCGATAAGTTTGCTGATATTTGCACAATCGAGCCATCCAAACTTTTGTATATTTGCCACAATTTATCAGGAATTTATGGTGAATATTGTCAAACCTTGCTGCTTTTGCTGACTTAACGTTTTTAAGAGCCTCTAATATGTCTTTTCGTTGCCTATTGCCTGTAACGTCTTTAAGAGTCTCTGTAGAGGAGTGGTAGTGTTCCGTATTCTTCATGTTTCTCGCTTTTCTCTTCACGTAGATTGTATGCGCTTTATCTATTTGTGCCCTGAATATTATTAAGGCTGCTTTTTGGGATTTTTTAGGAGCACCACTTCCTAGTTTTTTTTTAAATAATGACCATGTTTCCTTGGTTAATATCTGGAAGTTAAGGGTTTCCACTGTTACAATATTGTTACTGTGAAGTAGTTCATTCGATATTTTTGGATCGCCGGTTTCAAGAAAGCTCTGATTAAATTGCTCACTGTTTTGCCACCAGCCAGACATGTATTCTTTGTGATATCTTCTTGATATCCCCAAACCATAGAACATACATTTGACTTAAACTTCATAAATATCATAAACAGTAAAATAAAGGAAAATTGTCCTAAATTAGGAAAATGTATGTCATCATCAGTGGTGCTACAGCTCTAGTTGAGCCTTGACCTTCCCCAGTCTATTTCGCCAGTCGTTTCTGTTCATCGCCAACCGTTGCCAATTTGCCGCTCCGATTTTCCTTGCGTCCTCGTCCACACCGTCCCTCCATCTCAGTCGTGGTCTGCCTCTACTCCTATTTCCCACTGGGACCGATAATAGAGTTCGTCTGGGTGGGTAATTTTCATTTGCTCTTGACACATGTCCAGCCCATCTAAGCCTACCTATTTTTATATATATAATATATATAACAAGCGAGTCTTCTACAGCTGGCGCCGCTTCTCGCATCCTAATTTCCAGCGTTTTCTGTCGAAGCAATCTTCAGTTGTTAGATCTCTGGCGGTCATTGCATCGTCGACATCGTCCTAACCTATTTTTATGAAAGATATTACATCTCTACCATTTACTATTTTTTTATACTTCTCGTACAATTCGAAATTATATCGCCTTCTCCAAATACCATTCTCACAGAATGCGCCCATTATTCTTCTTAGTATCTTCCTTTCGAAGACGAGCAGAAGATTTGCGTCTGTTTTGGAGATGGTCCATGTTTCTGACCCATATGTCAGCACTGGTAGGATGAGTGTTCGATATATTATTAGTTTGGTTTTCTGGCTTAAATTTCTGTTTTTTAGCTGCTTGCTTAGTCCAAAATAACATTTGTTTGCTAGCAGTACCCTCCGTTTAACTTCTTCAGATGTGTCATTATCGTTTGTTATGAGAGAACCCAAATATGTAAACTTATTTACTACCTCAAAATTATATTGGTCTATACTGAAGTTTTGTTCGGCGTTTCTACCTCTATCTCTGTTATTGCTATGCTAACATCTATTCCAAATAACTGTAAAATGTATGTACTTTTTCGTAATTTCAAATTCTAGAAAAGTTATTTTCGTTTATGAAATAAACAGTTTTAGCCACTATCATGACTTCCAAGTAAAAGTATTTACATCAAATTAACATTAATTTTTTAACTACTAGGTGAATGAAAGGTATTGTTTTTCTGGAAATAAATAATAATATTGTGTACATTTGAAACGATTGTTTAATATGTACACAGAAAAAAATGTAAGATGTAATAAAAACTTTAATAGCTTACTAGTAATGAAGGTTACTTAATTAGTTAAGTACATTTTATGAATCACAATTTATTGTTTTTTCTCATTTGGATTATTAGAATTGTTGTTAAAAACTTAAAACTGTAATTTATCCTGATAAAATATTGCAATAAATCATTACTGATGTGTGCGAAGTATTACAATGTAACTTAAAACAAACAAAAAGTTTTATTAGTAAACGTATATACAACCTGGGCAATAATCGATCGTCAGTATGGAGTACCTCACCTTACGTGAGATGGAGTGGGAATCGTTCCAATGCTCGGCCTGTAGTCTATGGCATATCTACGAGGTGTTTGTTGGTACTAAGTGTTATCTTCTATTTATACATAGGTGAACCCGTCACTGTTTAATTGTCACAAATGTCGCTAAAACTTTACCCCAATTTGCTGTTGCTTTATGCACAGAAGAAGGTTGCATATATAGGAAGAAATATAATTTATGTAACGTTTTAGGTGCTGTTACATGCTGCGGAATAGTCTACACCGTAATTCTTCCATTCCATACTTCCCGGTACCTGAGAGACGACGACAGATGTCTTCTGGACGCCTTCGACGACGGTCTGGACACATTTCATCATCCAGTACCTCCGCCGCCTTATTGCATACCCCCACCACCTTACACTCCTTGATTGATCATCAATAAATACCATTGCAGAGGTTAAGTTTCGTACATAGGGAGTCACCATTTATTGGCAGATTTTTCTCTAGACGTCAGCAATGCAAAAAAAAAATAATCTAGACGTAAATATTGGTACTATTTTTTTTAGTTAAGATAGTGTCAGTTCGTTTTGTTCTAATGAACTTTAAATATGCAGTACAATGAAGTATATCACACTAGACTTTTTAGGTACTATAATTATAAATATTTTTGTATAATCTATATTTCATTTAGTATGAGAAAACTTTAAATAATATTTTTTCCTCTTAGAGTTTTTTGAAAATCAATACCATTAAAAACAAATAAATTACAATAAAGAAAGTACAGACCCGTTGCCCCGGTTCGATAGAGAAAAATGACGGAAAGCAGTTCCTGTAACTCTTTGTAATGGGCCTGGTTTATTGACCACATAACTTAAATGGCCAATGGGAAGGTTACATGTTCGATAAACCCGGCCCATTCGAAAGAGATGAAGGGACTGCTTTGCATCAGTTATATCTGTCGCATTGGGGGAAAGGGCTTCTATTGCAGAGCCCAGTTCCTTTGTATTGTATGTCTATGTTATTAGGTATATTAGAGTATCTCTAAAATTCCCTCTCTTGTCATTTATCAGCTGATTCGTCATTTGGAAGTATTTCATAATTATAGTCATGCGTATAATACACCTTTTCTGTTTATAAGTGAAAGTTGGCCATGACATTGTGGCGTAAATTACATAAATTTCAAATAAATGACGATGCAACAAGTACTTTGTCATTGGAGATAGGTGCTGAAAGAAGTTAACTACGTTAGATCACTATTAGAGGAAAGAAAATTATTGGAAACGTGAAAGGATGCGCAGTTTACCATATTACATCTTCTTTATTTAATTCTCTATTTAGTAATTGTTACACGTGCTGTAGAAAGAGAATCTGCCAATTAAATATGCTGACCTTAAAAACAATTAAACGAAAGTACCAAAGCTTAGTAATTAGTTTCTTGAGCACAGTAGACGGCTTTCTGATAAAATTCTCTCTATTTTTAAGATTGTTTCAAAAATCTTTCTCGAATATTACAAAACGAATAAAGGTATGTTTTTCTTATTAAATATGCAGGATGTCACAAGATGTAAGACTTGTTAATTTATTTCTTTGATTTTTTCCTAACAAGTTACTGACTGATTAATTGTAAATTTGATTGTCAAAGTAAAAAAAGTGTAATTAGTTATTGGGTTAAATATTTATCGCAGTATGTAGTATTTGACAACTTTGTAAAGTTTGTAGTAAATTTTTTTGACTTACAGTATTAGTTTTTAAAAAGCAACCAGCTATGAGGATAGTTCTAGAAGTATCCAAAAAGATGACAAAAATAGTAAATAGTGAATAACATTAACCTCAACACAGTTCTTTTTAGTACCATTCACTTTTACCATTGGTGTTTAATAACTTGTTTGTTTACCCAAAGATTGTTTGTTTCTAAACGCAAGTAAACAAAAAATGAAATTAGTCATCCAAAATCACGCGTTTTAAGTGGTGAAAACTAGCCGAAATCAGGTGTCTAATATGAATCCTCCTAAATTTTCGGGGCCCGTAAGGAAAATAATTATGAAATCAGTTTTCATTCACAGTAATATTGTGTTGACTTGGCGAATAAGGCCAGTATATACCTACTTAAAATTTTAAATACTCAAATTAATATATTCTTTTTATTTCATTTTATTTTTTATTTTATTCTTTTTATTTTCATTTCGCAGTAGGTCATGACAGGTAATACCGCATTCGTCCAATACTTTTCTTTTGAGGCTAATTGGTTCGTTGTCCCTAAGTGTGTCTCGCAGTTTTCCAAAGGCTGCTCACGCTAAAGTAATTCGTCTTTGGATTTCGCATGTTTGGTTATCGCTTCTGATTCTTATTTCATGACCCAAATACGTAAATTTCTCCACCAGTTCTACTACTTTGTCTTGAATAGTTAAATGGTTATTGGAGACTATACCTGTCATAAACTTAATTTTGATCAAGTTCATTCTGAGGCCCACCTTCGAACATGCAAAGTCCAGTTCATTTAACATACAGTATTGTGCGAATTAATGGAATCATAGGCTGTTTTAATGAAAAAACAGTTTATTTAGTAAAAAATTATATTTTGACAAAACTATAAAGGTAAATTTACATCATTCAGTAGGAAATATGTCCCCCTTTGGCAGCAATTACTGCTTTTACCCGTTTTGGCATAGATTCTATGAGTTTCTGGCAGTTGTCAGATATCCTTTCATCTCGATACCAAACCTGAATGGCCGCTTTTATCATTTTTGTTTTAGTGGTACAGTCGATTTTTTGCAGTCTAGCTTTGCAAATGGCCCATAAATTTTCAATGGGGTTGAGGTCTGGCGAATTACCGGGCCAATCTAAAACAATCTTCTTATTTTTGAAAAATGCCATCATTTCCTTTGATTTGTGACAGGGAGCAGAGTCCTGTTGAAGAATCGCTCCTCCTTGGGGTTGACATTTTTGGAGTTGTTTGTCCAAATACTTTTCCAACATGGATTTGTATTTTTGGCTGTTCATCATGCCTTCAATTGGCACCAAAGATCCAACCCCCATGTATGAAAAACATCCCCAAAACATTTTCTTGACTGGATGTTTTACGGTTTGATCAATATGAGATGGTGTAAGCTTTTCATTGTCAGACTTCCTGACGAATTTCGACCGCTGTCCCTGTACTATAAAGTGGGTTTCATCTGTAAATAGGACTTTTTTCCAGTCGCCTACAGTCCAATTAGAGTATTTTTTGGCCCACAGTAGCCTGTTTCTTCATTCGTTCAGTTAGAAGCTGTTTTTTCTGTGGACGAATTGCCCTTCTACCATTCTCCAAAAGTCTTCTACGAACAGTTGAGTCATGAATCACTATAGCTGATGCTGCTAGATCTTGTTGTAGGTCTTGGCTTGATTTTCTTAGGTCCAATTTGCTCTTTCGAAGTAAAAATCTATCATCTGCTGGTGTTGTTTTTCTCTTTCTTCCACATTTTCCTAACCTTTTCACACTGATCCCGTTTCTCGTTTACGCTTCAAATTTTTGCTTACTACCCCCTGACTCACTCCACACGTTCTAGCAATCTCTCTTTGTGACATGGAAGTGTGTTCACTCAACGTGACAATCTTTTCACGCTTACTAGGCGTAATATCCTTGTTGGAATAAAACCAAAAACAACACAAAATAGTACAAAAACCCCCAAAACAACACAAGCTTGGTAAGAAATTACCTAAAACACACTCAAACACACCAACACACAGTAAGGTTATGTTTTCAATGCGTGGTCAGCTGTCAACTGTGTAGGTAGTGTTGCCAACTGTGAATATTGAAAAAATGAAAAAAAATTCACAGTGATTCCATTAATTCGCACAATACTGTATCTGTGGCTTTTCCTAAATTATCTGTGATAAGAACGATGTCATATGCGAAGCGGAGGTAGTTAAGCTTTTCGCCGTCTATTATTACTCCTCTGTGGTTTCAATTGACCATCTTAAAGGCATACTCTAATGCCGTTATAAATAATTTCGGTGACAATGTATCCCCTTGCCTTATCCCACGTTTTATTTTTATTGGTCGGGTTTTATCGTGGATCTTAACAGTCATAGCTTTCTTTTTGTAAATAAGTTCACTATACCTATGGTCGATCCTGCTGTCATTCATCGCTTTTATAAATCTATGAATGTGAGGACAAGAAGTTTATTGTATTCCATAGATTTTTCAATGAGTGTACTGTATGGGGTTGGTCATTGGTACCATAACTTGAACGGAATTCTGCTTGCTCCCTCGGTTGGTATAAATCTAATTTTATCTCAAATCTTGATGTCACAAACCTAGTGAAGAGCTTGTATGGGTTCAAGAAAACTTTGGGAAGTACGTAGTAGCTTCAAGTTAGTATAAAAAATACGAAATTATATTTTACAATCCTTGGTAACCCGTAAAGTATTAGTTTGCAGATCTAATTAATAGTATTATGTGACATTAATTATACAAAAATTCCTATATATGATATCCTGCATATTCTCAACATGTATTTATTACTACTTAAAATTGTAGCATTTGCTTGACTTAAATAATTGTTGTTACATCAATGTGATGATGAGAATAACTGTTTCGAACGTTTTTCCTATATTATTACTACGTATAGTTGCTATGTATAATAATTTTCGTATAGGTGTTGTCTAATTTTGCATTACATTATTGCTTCTTGTTCTCCGTTTTGTAAAATATGTATCTAAGTAATTCAATAGGAAAACCGTGATATGTCGAAAATCGGTAAAGAGATGACGTATCTTTGGTAACGTAACTGTTCCAGTAGGAAATTTGGTTGTTTGCACTGTTTAATGACTAAAAAGAATTAAGTACTGCTTTTTGAGATTGATTGCAACAGTTTTACACAAAAGAAATATAATATATATAAAATCGTAAACACCATTGTCATTTGTCATCGATGTCAATTGTTAACTGTCATTGAGATTATGCAGACAATTTTGTTTATTTTCTTGTTTTTGCCTTCTGTATTTTATAAAACTTAGTTCTTATAGAACTGGCTTAAAGTCGTTAGATACAAAATACAGGAAAATATTCGAAACAGTTTCTTAAAAGTATACAAGTGTCACTTTCCTCTTGCGTTTTAGTAAGTTGTCTTAAATTTAGAAAAATGATATGTAGAGAAAGTAGTTGGATCTATTTTATAAGCCAAATTATTTATCTACCTCAGTTTTCCAGTTATGGAATGAGTACAAGCACGTAGAGGCCATCTGGTTAAAGTGGCATAAATTAAAAAAAAAATCGGTTTTTATACCACACTCGATCTCTTCAACAGTTCAAATTTTTCGTCAGTTTGTGTATTTCCTGGTACATCCATAATGTTACCCCGTTTTTATTTGATTTCTGTGGTTTTGTTTTTCCTATTGTCCTGTAAATTTCCATATTTATGATCATCTTATTTATACTAAAGTGTTAAATTATCTATTATGTACATAGTAGCATTGGGTGCCCTCTCCAGGATGGGATGGATAGATGAATTTAACCTTCAACAAAACAAAACAGAACAAGTGAATCTGTTAACAAAGCTTGATGTATGCCGGACTATCAATAGAAAAAACTTGTATGTTTAGCAATAACGTCATACCACTTAACTTCGTAGATCCGCTAGCAGGTGGCATGAATATTAAAATTAAAAATTGTAGAGGGGTGACATATCTAGGCTTTGTAAGTTTCGGAGATTTTAATTTTTCTCAAACAGACAGAGAGTCAGGCCTTATTTGTAAAATATAATATAAAATATTATCCGACATATAAATATTGGTTCGTTGGAGCGCTTATATGATTCACTGCTTCCTTGCTTACTCCGATTTATTTATTTAATCTTTTTTTGCCAGTGATATTTTCAAAATATTATCATTTTTCCCTCAGTGGTACTAGACGTTCTTTGCTTTCCCAATTATACTTCAATATATTTTTTAATAATCATTTGTCTGGTACCTTTTTAAGTATTTCTGGTGGCTTAATTTTTTCACCTCGACTTTTACTCGTTTCAAAATGTACCTCTAATCTCTAGACTTAAAGAGACTCAACTTAACTCAACAATACTAGACTCAAAAGGAAAGTGAAGACACTAAAACGCTAGAAATCCAAATTTTTGTAGATCTCAGTTTAAGAAAAAGTAAAAAACTATATTTTGAATGCATATCATTAGTATATTTTTTACAAATTTGACTTTTATTAAACAGATGAAACATTTTGTACTTAATAAATTTAAATTGGTCCATTTAAAAATATGGTAAAGTCAAAATAGGTGACTACTTATATCCATATTTCAAAATTATTGTATTACTTTATAATTTACTAAAATTTGTCGTATTACCCCATTTTGATTAGGCAAGTAAAAAAAAAAGAGAGAGGAAAGAGATAAACTGGAAGTAAATTTCCGAACAAGCACAATAGAGAATAATATTCACCTAGATAATTTGTTGTAATAAAGACTACTCGTTCCCTGAGGCTATACACAAAATATAACACATTTTAGGCTAACAAATATTTCTTGAAGTTGCAGTACTGGTGCTAAAAATGCTTTATCATCTGTCATCTAACTCGTGGAATTATTCGACTTCACGACACGCTTCGAATGTTGTTCTGAATCACTGGATCAGTTCTGAAATTATTTTTGTAATGACCTTTAGTGCCATTGTCACATTCATTTGTATCATCTCTATTATCACGTTGAAGAAACATTGCTTACTAAGTTTTAGAAACACGAAAATGTAGCAGTAAAAACTGACGAAGTTGTGTATACTTGTCTTTTTCCAAAAAGTGTTGCACAAAGTCCTCTGAATGTATTGATGTGTTTCGTCGATGAAAGCATTTCATTTCTCTCCTAAACAGTGTATTTTTTTCTCGCTGCTTCTCGCAGTTTTTTTAGAACTTAAAAGCGACATTTTTTGTTATCTGTTGTCTATGCATATACCCGGTATTTAGGCGGCACACGCCCTTCCGGTAGGGATCTATGGAGGAGTATCATCGAGCCGCAAGCCCTTATCTCTTGCAGTACTGCTCCACCATAGGCCGATCTGATACCAGCATATTCTAGACTAAGCCGCAGATTCATTTAGAATTTTAAACTGCTGCGTTAGCCTTTTTGTTTTCTGTACACCGAGCTGGGGATCGAACTCACATCTCTCGCAGTGAAGCGAATGAGAAACCAGCCGCCCAGTCCGCTTGGCTATCTGACCGACAGGTCTGAGGATCTGTTGTCTCCCAATGCAAATATTTATTTAATGCTGACACAAAAGTAATCAATATAAAGCAGAAAGAAATAATGATCATCACAACTCAATTAATTAATATTGGAAGGAATAATCGTTGTTAATAAAGACACACAAATGGCAATCAGCGTTAAATATACGAATGATAACGAAATTAATACAATTGTTCATAAAAGCAAATCACAATAGAATCAGTGATACATATGCTAATAATAATGAAATTAATACAATTATTACTAGAAGCAAATTAAGTCAGAATTAGTGATACATATTTGAATAATAATGACATTAGTTAATGACTTGTGATAAAAGTGCAAACATTTTTATCACATATTTTGCCCGCTTACTGGGTATATATTGACGAAACCTAAATTTTCTCCGAAAACCTTTCAGCATCTCGTCAATGCAGCAATACTTTCCAACTGTATAGCAAGCCATACACTTTTTCAAAAACTCGTCGAAAACTTTTCTAATGGGTGCAAGTTTATCATGCTTTAGTCATTCTACTATGGACTGGATATCGTCAAAGCGTAGTGAACGAAGGAGGATATAGAATCGTTTCTTTGACATAACTGTTCGAAAACATTCAGGAGCTGTTCCATTTGTAGCCCAAAGATCGTCCAGATTTACATGAGAAGCTTTGAAAGTACCAACTAAGTACAACAAGTCAAATAGTGCTCTAATTTCATCACTATTGACACATACTGCATCCCTTTCACGAGACAACTGGTTGCGCATTTTTACTAAATACGTATTGGTATGTGGCACACTTTCGTTTATCATTTCGTCAGAGAACAAAAATTTCCAGCATTCAATTGGTGTTACATATTTTTCGATATTTGTTTTACACCTGGTAGATGACTAACCAGAATCTGCTGACAATTCACACTAGAGTCTAAATTTTCACACTGCTCTATATTACTGTCTTCTTCATCCTGTAAACCAGGTTTATTTTCATTTTACTCTGCTTCACTTTCATCTAACCACGCCAAAAGTTGTCTCTCTTGGGCTGGATCCATAATAAAATCGCAAGTAGTACAATTATATATCCGCGGTGACGTTAGAACTGCACGACTAAAACAGAACAAATTCTTTCCAGGGTTGTTCGCTTACTCAGCGCGCCGCTCAATTTGTGACCGGACAAGAAATAAATATTTAGAGGGGGGTATTTATGCTTGCCGGCAATGTTTTTACACGTAAGTGCCTCCTACATACTATGATTAGTTCCAACTAAAGCCTACGCTCACCACGTGGACAATGACGGATTAAGCGAAGCTTTGTATTCAAAGATCGCGTTTTAAACCCAACACAATCAAACGACGATCTTCAATCAGAAGTTCAGAAAGTCGATATTTTCCAGTGACTTTGTGAACTTCTGATTGAACAGAATGTGGTCAACAGACGTGCGGCAATTTTTGAACCGATTGAACATTGAGAACATTATGATTTTGATCATAAATTGATCTCCAAAGAGCTTTTGCATGATGTAAATAGTTTCCACAAAACTTTTTGAGTTTAAATTAAAATTTATGGTAAAATCAATGTAAACAAAAGCATGCTATTGCGAACTATACACTTCCCATTGGTTCTACTTCTTTTTGACCGCGTTTCCAAATATTTTCCCTTTTAGGAGGGCATATCTGGATTCGTTTCGTATAATGAAGTACTGATGGTGGTCCGTTCTTCTTTATTCTTCGGAGGACCTCCTCATTTTTTACTCGGCCAGTCCACGGGATATTTCTCTGCTTTTACGATTCAACACCATTAATAGAACAGAGAAGATGTAGCATCGCACCATTGTTACCGTTATATCAAGAGAGGTTGTGGCTCTTACAGAAGGCTCTTATCCGGTTGAAGGTGGATCTAGCTTTTCCGATGCACGCTCTGATCGCCTGGTTGTTGGTCCATTCTTCATTTAATATGGTGCTGATATTCTTTCTACTCTGGTTTAGTTGACCTTTTGTTGTCTTTTTGTATATTGCTAGCTGTAATCCATAATTTTGTCATAAGAACTTGGAGATAACGCTAAATATTCGTTCAGGGTTCTTGAATATTAGATGAGACAAAATACAGCCTTGCTCACTCCACACATGATTTCACGAATTAGTGTAGAAGTAAACGTTTCTCTAAATATATATTCGTTTCTTCTAAATATTTTCAAATCTTGTTTATTAATTCTTACCTCTTTTACTAGTTGCATCATCTTGGCGTGTTGTACTCAAAGCTTTCTCGTAATCAACCAGTCCTGCGTATTAGTTACTACAATAGACGAAGGTTTCAAGTTTAGCGCATGCGTGCTTTTCTTATATCAGCGTGATTTGTGATACAAAATTATCGAAGTTGTTAGACAGCTATTAGCGCGTCTCTTGATGATCAAAATGATCAAAAATGAACAGAACGTACCTTGTAATCTTTTGTGCAAATTAAAATAGGATAGTTTATGTGATCCCAACAAATCACTGGACTTTAGTTGTTACAGATCATACCTATAAATGTGGTTAGACCGAATATAAAAACATAAAAAAGATAAAATGACTAGGTCAGTAGACCAACTTTTTAAAACAACGACTTAAAGAAGAATTAGTGTAGTAGGTACACAAAATATCACCTAATCTCGAGATAAATGGTATTTTTTCAGCCACCTAGATACTTTCAGTACACTCTGATGTAAAAAAAACTGGAGTCTGACTAAAACTATATTGTTAAATGGACCAGCATGTAGTGATCTTATATTTATTTTTAATCTTATAGTCTGATAGTCCTCTGCTGTAGTATTGTATGTAGATACATTTGATTAAGCTACTATTTGGTAAAAAGTTTACATTTTAACATTCCAAAACACTAAAAGATAGATGTATGCTTACACTTTTATAATTTTTATCAATACCGTCTACCACTTAATGAGAAAAACCATAGTGGAACTTAAGATTGGTCCCAAAAGTTTCCCATTTTATCCAAGTTTACCATGTGTTCATGAAAATACTTGATAAAAGTGAATTGAAACTGTCCAATAAAACATTTATACTTCATCTAATTTAGATAACGACTTACGTCATTATCTACGTCAGAGATCGAAGTTGACATAGTTGCCAAAGTATAAAAAAATCCTGACTCCATTTTAAATCAAATAGATTACATAATTATTCCAAAAGTATTACCATCTCTTTAGAACGACGATTTAAATTCTTACGTGACATTTTTGAAATAAAACACACTAATTTTGTTCCAAAAAGAACTGATTTTATTAGATAGTTAACAATATAAAACAAGAGATATTCACTTTAAAATTCAAAATAATGAAGTACAAAAAGTGTCAACACCGCAACTGTCAAATAAGCGTTACCAATTTATGCCAAAATTTTACCTTCGTTCGATTACAGTTACAGTGTGTTCCGAACAAATGTTTTTGATAAAAACGCTATATAATGCATTTATACAAATTAAATGAAACATATTATTGTGTATTTCTTCAAGTTAACATTAATAGAAATTTTTAAATATGATTTCTACGCGTATATAATAAAATATGTCCAGTGGCTGTAATGTCAGTGTACTCGGTAAAGTGGTTCTAAAAAAGAACACACCTACACCCTAAATATTTTGTGTTGGTATCATGTGACGCCACAGGCCTAGACGCCGATGACGTGCATCGTTATATAAATTAGATGAAGTGTATCTTTATATATCTTTCTTACACTGTAGCTGTCATTTTATCATCTATTCACTAAATGTATCTCTATAATATTTTCCGATACTACTTTCTGTTCATTTCTTGTGTAAATTATTTCCAAATTAAGTTCTCTAAACTCTTCTTTGACTTCATTTTTTTCTACTTGAAAACTTGTCTATTTTCCTGGTTTTTAAGATTTCTCTACTTATTCCTTTTTAATGTCTGTGTAAGTAATTGATTTCGTTACAAATATTTAGTGTACACTACTAGTAAACATTAAAATATTTTACAAATAGTAGCTTGATCTTGGAAAAGATCATAAATTTATATTTTGCTAAATCAGAGTCATATATCTTATATATAATGAATTAATGTAACAAATTTATGTGATAGAAAGATATAATCTAGTCTTATACGATTTCATTTATTGTACCTTCTAGAACTGGTGGATATTGACTAATAAAACAAGTGGTGGAGGTATTAAAATCTACCCTTTGGTTGTACAGAATTGATTTTTGAGTTTAACAGAAATCCAATTTCATTGTGTCGTCCCTGTTTATCAATTGTTTATCTGTGTTATCGCAGCTTTACAAATTCTTATCAAAATAAAAAAAATTATCAACAACACTGATCAAAACTATCTAGATCATTTCTAGTATTTTTACTCTAACGCTTGTTTTTTCCATCTCTTTGATTTCCTGGTAATTTTGTTTTATTGTTTCCTTTGTCTAAATCTTCACGTTTTATATCCTTAAAACCTGTTTCCAAATTCGCTTTTCCATTGCTCATAAAGCCTTTCTTATCCATTCCTAACTTTAACATTGACTTCACTTGGCACCCGTATGTTATTAGTGGTAGTACTTGTTGATTGATCAGTATTCGTCAACATCATCTTTTTAAATTCTCAGGATAGTTGTTTCGGTAGTTTATCGTCACAGGTTTAATCTCTTTATTAAATTTTATGATGTAACCCAAGTATATAAATCTTTTTGAGACTTGTTCTTCTTTATTATCTTGTAATTGTTCTGCATTGATGCTCTTTCTCTTTATCGTCTAATAAGGAAACAATCAGTATATCGTAGACTGTTCAGATGGTCTCCAATTTTTCTTATTTGAGGTTTTGGCAACTTAATGTCTTCAATATATCCTCCTAGAAATCCGTGTGACAACTTACAATACATTATCGAGAATCACCTGTTGCTTAATCAATTCTACCAGTTGGTTTATCTACTTATATCGGCACAGACATTTATTTTTATATGTATTGGGTATGTTTATAAGTAGTACATTAGATTAACGTTAAAGATTTTGGTACTAACTAAACCGTTAAAGTGTTGTCTCATTATATTTTTTTGGTGATACCAAAATCAAATACTTAATGCTTGTTTTTATTTTGTATATATTTTTGTTATTAAAATATAAGGAATCTTTGAAAATGCTTGTATTAGAAAATATTATTCTGTTAAACACCATATTTTATATGTATTCAGTTGAAATAAATTATCTCCAAAGTATTTTTTTTATTTTAGCCCTTAATCCAATTATGTACTTCATATATTTCCCATAATCTCCTAAGATTTTTCGTTGGCTCCCGTACAGAGAGTTTTTCAAAGTTTTAGAACTAACAAGTAGCGTGGCGCTATATATTTTAAACACTTCATAAGACTTTAGTTCAATTGATTTTGTAGAGGCAGTAGTAAAGTTTTTTCAGTGGACTACCTAAATCTGACGTCAGGATGGGCGGAGATTTTAAAAACATTTCCAAACATCTCTAGTTTGTGTGTATTTGTCTCATAAGAAGTTGGAAATATCGTTTTTTTTTTAAATAATTTTCGTGTGTTCGTGAATTTGTAAGGTAAGAATATCAAAGTATTAAGATGTTTACTATTAATGTTCATATTTTAACGTTATGTTATTGTATGATTAAAACTTAAATTATTTTTGTACTGTATTTTAAAGTAGTTTATTGTTGTTTTATCAGGGTTATTTCAAAATAAATCATTGAAGTTATTTACGAAGTCGAAAAATATTTAAATTGATGTTCTATTTTTTTTTTTTTTTTCGTTGCCACTGATTTTATCTTGTTAAATACTAAAGATATTCGTTTTCTCGTAGTTTAAGTTGCAATATAACATTATGTGGAAACCTTCCTATCAAATTGCCATAATGAGTGTTCAAAAAAAAGTTTTTTTAATGTTATAATAGTTTTTCAGTTTATTTTTTAGATCTGCCAGTTTTACTGAATTTTTCAGTAATTACAACAAAACTACTATTAGCTATTTAACTACGAGAAAACTAATAGATGTAGTCTTTTAAGCGATAAAAATCACTATATGTATATATATATATATATATATATATATATATATATATATATATATATATATATATATAGCAAGCGAGTCTTCTACAGCTGGCGCCGCATCTCGTATCCTAATTTCCATCGTTTTCTGTCGAAGCAATCTTCAGTTGTTAGATCTCTGGCGGTCATTGCATCGTCGACATTGTCTCTTCAGGATCGTCTTGGTCTACCTCGTTTTCTTCTAGTTGGCGGAGTCCATTTTCTATTTTTTTGGCCATCTATTTTCTGGCATTCTCTGAAGGTGTCCATACCATTTAAGTCTTTTGGCTTCGATTGTGTCTATTATGTCTAGATCGATTTCCATTTCTCTCCGAATATCTTCGTTTCTCACCCTATCAAGTCTAGTGAGCTGGCAACATCGTCTCCAGTAGTTCATTTCCATGGCCTTAATTTTTGATTTGTTTCTTTGGTTTATTTCCCAGAGTTCGGCATTGTACAGTCCAATACTTTCTATTATTGTTCTATAAATTCTTCTTTTATTTTCTTTTGTTATTTTTTTGTTCCATAATAATCCGTGTAGCTGTCTGGTGGCTGATCTTGCTTGGCCAATCCTGGAATGTATTTCTTCGCTACTTCCTGCTTTTGATGTTATTTGGACTCCCAAGCATTTAAAATTGTCTGTTGGTTTTATAGTTCCCATTTCGATTTGTAGGCTTTCTGGTTTCTCTCCTACAACTAAGTACTCCGTTTTTTGTATATTAGTTGTGAGGCCCCAATTGGTGTACTCATCTTCCAGTTTTCCTTGCATGTATCCTACATCACTCTCGTCTTCAGCTAGAATGGCTTGGTCGTCAGTGAAGTGTATCGTGTACAATATATCCTCTCCGATTGGGATGCCCATATTACAGCACTTTCTTCTCCACAGTGATAGTGCCTCATTTAGATATATTTTGAAGAGTGTAGGTGCTATGCAGCAGCCTTGCGTTAGGCCCTTACTAATAGGAATTTCTCTAGTTAATCTATTGCCAGTTTTAATGTTTGCCGTCATATTTTTGTAGAACTGTTATACTGCTTGTATAATTTTTTTGCTTATTCCTTGTTTTTCCATTGATACAAAAAGCATTGAAAGTGGTACACTATCGTATGCCTTTGTCAGATCTATAAAGACTATATGAGTTGAAAGGTTGTGGGCTAACCTTTTCTCGATAACTTGCTTTAGAGAGAATATACTGTCCATACAGGATCTGCTTGCACGAAAGCCATTCTGTTCTTCTACATCTGTCATCTCTTTTTCAATTTTATTTTTTATAATTTTTCCATAGTCTTGAGAGTGAATTTATGACACTTAGCCCCCTGTATTTTGTGCAATTCTTTCTATTTTCTTTTTTGTAGATGTTGTTAATATGTGCTTTTGTCCACTCCGGTGGTAAGTCGTGTCCATTATAGAATAAGGTGAAGACATACGCCAGTAATTCCCGTAATACTTGTGAGCTATGTTTTAATAATTCATTTGGTATACCTTGTGGTCAATGTGGTCCGCATGACTTCCGATTTTTTAGAGTTCGTATTGCATTCTCGACTTCCTGTACTGTTATTTCATCGTCTTCACTGAATTCCAGTTCATATGTTGTTGTACTGATGTTCGTGAGTTGAGGCGATAAAATCACTTGCCCTTAAATTGGTAGTCTTTGTTTTACAATTGTATCTTGAGTTCGTTTAGAGGATTTAGAAAAGAAAGTAGCCATTCCACTTAAAGTTACAAAAAAATCTTTGCATTCTTTAACGTACATGACCGATTCGCATAAAAATAAGCTTTATTCCGAGAGACAGGATCATGCTGAAAGGGAAATAATATTTGAAATAAAAAAAGGTGAAATGTTTATGCATAATTCTTGATTTTAAGCGAATATTTGGTGAACATGTCAAATATCCAATAAGGACAATCACAGAATTGCGGCGCTGGCAAGAATTATGCCAAACATAAGAGGAGCTAGTGCAGGAAGAAGACGAATCCTCATGGAAGTTGTCCACTCAACAATTTTATACGCTGCACCAAGTACTATACAAATAAAAGATAAAAAAATAAATTAATAATGGAAAAACACAAAGAAAGCTTTTGTTAAGAGTAGTCTGCGCATATCGGACGGCTTCAACTGTAGCTCTACAGGTCATAACGGGAGTACCACCAATAAACCTGCAGGCAAAAGGAAGACGAGAACATACCGCAAAAGAAAGAAGGGAAACAATAAGATTGGAGGACTACATAAACGAGGGACTAATCCCCGGATGTGACGAGTAGGTAAATTGTAATTACAAGAACACGAACTACATCTGTACAGAATTCCAAACGGGTCATGGATCGTTCAGCTGTACTGTACGGACTGTGGAGTTCATGACAGAGCCAGCATTGTGTATTTGAATGTAATAGATTTAATGAAGATACAGCCTAAATGTAAGCAAAAGTAGGCATATTCTGAGCGAAACACCTAATGTTTTGAATGCAATAACAAAAATTATAAAAAAGTAAGATATTCTAGAAAGAGAAAGATAGCAAGGACAAATATAAACATACAGGTAAATAAAAAAGAGATACGGGAGGCTGAGCGCGCGATTGAAAAGTATAAATTTCTGTATTGTATGTTTTCGACAATGAATATGTCAAAATATTCCCAAACTGAGCGAGACAGTGTAGTTCGTCGTTATCTATATACATTTCATGGAGGTAATTAATAACCCACCTACTGATTACCTTCATGGTTTCTTGCCTCCATAATACATGGCACTGGCCACAATTTTTCAGGAACGCCATCTGTCGGCAAATCTAGTAACTATAATTTCTACAGATTTTCTCCAGATGACACACCAATTAAATTCAAAAATCGGAATTCATTAAAAAAACTGCGTAAAAGTAAAGATTTATTATATTTAACAGTTACAGATTGCTGTACAGAACAATATATTGAAACATAATATGTCACTTTACTAATGAATTCAAAATTAAATCAAAATTATAAAATAACAATTTGACATTTCATTTTTCAGATCTTACTTTTCTTGTAGAATTTTTCAAATTAAACGAACTTTCTTTTTCTTTTGTTGTGAAAACATAAACTAATTATTCTCATATCTAATATCTAAAGCATGAAATTGCATATCTTTATGCATATTCACAGCGAGAGCATATGATTTCACGATAATCCTTGAAGAATACCAGAAAAACTCATAGTATACTATAAATTTTTTATCCAAAGTAAATTATTGATTTAAAAAAGTTTTTGCCTACAATTTGAAAGCATAAACGTTAAATATAAAGTTATTGTATAATTATGGTTTATTCCTGAAAAGATATTTGACCAATTGAGACAGTTTCAGAATATTGTATGGCAAAAGAAAAATGTTGATACATAATAAAGATACAAAAATACATAATTTCCCATTAGTTCATATCAAATTAAGAAAACATGCTAAAATTTCAGTGCTTCAATGGAACAATATTTGTAATAAGGTAGGATGTGAGTACAAAGTAACTTGGAGATCATGTCTACCATATACATAAGTATATTATTGAGGAATAAAAATCCTGCTGAACATACAAAATTACAGAGATCTCAGAGTTGAAAGTTATGACTATATGATCGATGCAACGATAAGATTTACGGTTCACTAACTGATTTTATTCTCATGTAAGATGTTAATATATATGTCTATGCTCAAGAGTATATTTGTCTCTAGCTTGCTTATAGACATTTTCGCTCAAAAAAAAAACAATGGCCAAAAACTAAGGATTATTTAGAAGCAAAATTAAGAAATAATTCGAGGAAAACTCAGAGTAAATTAACAAATTATTGAGAATATGTGTTCGGGCATAAAAAATCAATAGAAGCAGCAGCAGAAATATTAGAAATAAAGAAAGAGACGGAAAAAAGAAAATCAACACATTTTAGGAATACAATATAGAAAAAATATACTGTAGAAATCAAAATACAAGGTTAACTTAATAGCGAGCTGTACAAAATAATAAATAAAATTTTAAAATATGTTCATATTTTATTCAAAAAAGAAAGATTCAAAATCTAATGTGGACACCTAACTGGAAAATTAATATATTACATGTTACTACTCATATAATGGTAAGCAAAAAATATGTGTAGTTTCTTCATTCCATATACATTTTGGTAGCTTAGTGGTATTATTTATATGTCCATGGGTAACACCATATTATCTTGTTCTAATGTTTTCAGCAAAGAAAAAAATGTTATACAAATACATTTCCCGAATGCCATTGCGAAAAGTCCTGTATTGTGTGATTTATTGCATTGTTATCAACTAATACAGGCCAAATATTATTGAAACTCCTGTTTGTGAGCTAGATTTTGTGCTACATGTAGAACGTCACTAAGCCACCAGTTTACTAACCTACTCAGTTTTCTTATTGTACTTTTTCAAAACATAACATTAATATATATCTAAAATTGTGTTTATAACACTGAATATCAGTCAAACAAACCTAAAATTACTTTATAAGTTTTAAAAATAAATATAAAACCCTTTAAGTCATGTACAGTTGCGGTCACGGAATAGTTTACAGGTTCACGTATCTAGGAGCCCATTTTTTAAATTTTTACTTCGTTTAAAACGCACCTTTTACGTCAAAGTGACGTTGCCAGTGGTGTACTAGCTAGAATAGGTAGATTAAAATTAAAATATCAAAATATTTTACAAAATGAAAAATATAGAAAACAGTTTTTTGAATAAAATGGATTATGATCTTAATAACGAAAATAAAGAAGTCTTTTTTTTTAATATGCATTTTATTTTAAATCTATTTTATATTAAATAACGATAAACAATGATAAATAATAATTAATATTTGGTGGAAGCCCCATTCTTGTCAATACAATTTTGCAGTCTTCTGTTCATAGATAGCACCAATCCCCTCATGTTATAGTTAACAAGCTCTTCCCATGCCTACTCAATTGCTTCCCATAATTCAATTCTATTCCGTGGTCTAAGGTTTCTTTCATTTAGTTTCTTTGTTAACTCTGCCCACACATTTTCGACGGGGTTAAAGTCTGCACTACGGGAAGGCCACGGAAGAACATTAACATCAGTTTCTTCTAGCCATTCTCGAACAATTCTACTCGTATGCACCGGGCAATTGTCATGTTGGAAGATAAAGTCGTTGTTGGGGAATCTCTGGATCACCGATGGCAACATTGTGTGCTCAATAATATGTTTGTAATATAATCCTGTTAACTTCTCCTCTACATGATAACAAACGCCCGGGCCTTCGGCACTTATCCATCCCCATACGTTGACAGAGAATCCTTCACTATTTCTTAAATGATGCGTATACTGTTCATCATACCTATGATTTCTCGGCCTATAAACTCTTATTCGACCATTATTATACGACTGAAATACTTTTTCATCGGAAAATACAACCCTAGACCAAAAATTCTCATCGCGGTTTATAAATTCATTACAAAATTCAACTCGTCTCCTCTTGTGATCCTCAGTCAAAAAAGGTTTCCGTGCAGCTACACAATTTAGCAGTCCACTTGCTTTAATTCTTCGACGTGCAGTGCGAATACTGCCTGGAAACGCTGCCTCTTCTCTTGCCTTTTGAGCTGTGGCAAAAGGAGATTCTCTCAAATAATCTACTAACATCTCATCCTGTTGATCTGTGGAAATCTTCTGCCCTCCTGAACCGCCCAACCGTGCTATAGAGTGAAAATTATCCCATCTTTGTTTAATCTTCCATATGCACATATGACTCACGTTCAAATCAGCAGCAACTTGCCTTAGTGACCAACCTTCTTCGAGTTTGGCAATTGCTCTTGCTTTTTGCGCATAATTCAAATGTATTCTAACCATTTTGGAAGAGTTTAATATACTTTTATTTTATTGTTGAACACTCGCGAAAGCATTGACGTTTTGAAATTTTTTGACTTTGACATTTATCAAATCCGTACGACACTGCAATTTTACAGTATTACAATATAAAAAGTAAGGTGTAAACTATTCCGTGACCGCAACTGTACAACACATATTAGTGAACAAAAATATATTTTACAGAAAACTATTTTCATATAGGTGTAGGTATATGAAAAATCAAAAAATGATGAATATAATTTTGTGGCAACTGTTGCTTTCAGAATTTCAAGAATCTGTTTCTAGGTCTCTCTTTTGCAGTTACGTCATTTGGCCAAAAGAGGCCTTTTTATCACAAATTAGTATCAACCATTTTTTCATACTGTTTGATGTAAACAACAAGAGTAGTGTAGCCAGCTACCAGCTTCATCATCAGATACAACTGATTTAACAAATTATGAGAAAATAATAAACAAAGATCTACAAAGTTTAAGTAATCAAGCTAATATACTAGCTAATATAAAAAATCAAATTCAGAAAACTAATGCTTAGTTTAAAAAATAAATATAAAATAAATATTTTTATCATGTTTAATTGTTATTAACAGTGCTACTCTTAATGAGGCTTAGAAAGTCAAAGTTAGGCATCTCTAGAGGAGCTAGCTGAGGTAAATTCCTGCTTTCATTAACAATGTCTGGACTCAATTCACTGCATGGCGAGTAAATATATGGGGATGTGCCTCCTGAAGAATCAGTTACAACTTTTAAACTTGAGTTATTCTTAGTTTGTTGAGCTAAAACATTAAAAATAGGGCTTATATTATATATTTTGGTTTGCTTTTATATTTCTCTGATATCTCTTCTTAAAAGTACATTTTTCTATACTGAGCACCTTCTAATATAAAATTTTCAATAAAATAAATACCTAAATAATTCATACCTTTTTGTTTTTCTCCTTCAAGAACCCTAATTGTAGCTCTTAGTTTCTCGATCTCTCTATTTCTATCATCTAATTGTATAAGAAGACATTTGACAGAATCTCTAAGTTGTCCACTGAGTACTTTCAGTTCTTCAATGATCTGAGAATCATCTTTTGGATGTTTGTTACCAATTACTTGAGTTGTTTCTTTTTCTAGCTTCTCTTCGTTGTCACTGGTTGAGTATGATTTTATACTGTCGTTATCACTGCCACCTCTCTTGCCTGCAAATAAAAAGAGAAATTAAAATTATACATAATAATTTATTAATTTTCCAGGATTGCAATCATACATACTTGCAAATCAAATATTAAAGCTAACTGAAGGCAAATAAATACAAAATATTATATCCTTAACTTCACACAAGACAAGATCTGGTCTCCTGACACTGTTCAACCAAGAACAATTTTTCAGAGCTAGTAGCTAGTATTGAACAAGTTTGAAATTACACTTACCTAGATAGTCAATTAAAGAATCATGCACTTCAATAGTCCTGTATATAGCAGCTTCTAGACCTTCTCCATTCTCTGGATCATTACTAGGAACAGAAATCCTTCTTTTCTGTAATTGGGCTAACTTCTTATGATTCTCGATCTGTGATTGAGCTTTTTTCATCTGTACAAAATCGATTTGTTTTTTGTGATATTCTTTTTGAAGCTTTAATGATTCCAAAGACCTTGCATTTTCTGTTAAGGTTAAACTATCTTCTAAAAGTTGAATAGCTTGTTTATGGCATTCTATACAGTCTTCATACTTTTTTTGTCTCAGTAAGGCTTCGGCTCTTCTTTGTTGTTGATGTGCCTAAAAATTCCATAAGATTTAATTCTAGATAATAGAATATGTTTATGTTTGTAAACATATCGATTCCAAGTTCTGACCTATTTACCTTATTTTAAGGGAATACTCACTTTGTTTAGAGAAGAATTTTCCATTCTCATTTAGAAATTTTTAAAATTGTTTTTTAATACTTTGGTAAACAATGACTTTGTACAATAGATTATAAACAATCTATAACATTATTAAAACACTATAATTTTGTTGTGAAGGTTATGATGAATAATTATTATGCACTCTTTCTCTTTCCACAACTGTGCTGATGACGAAACACAAAACTCACATTCAATATTGATTTGACAACGACAACAGACAGTTAATTCGTTTCATGTTTTGTTTTTCATTGAAAATGTCAGAAACTGAAAAGGTCTACAGGAAATTTAAAGTGACAGCAATATTCCTAAACTTAGTAGATAGATAAAGATGCCAAAAATTTCCAAAACGTACTAGATCTAACATACAGTACTTGTTCCATCTAGCGGAGGATGGTCAAAAGTAGATATTACAGTGTCCTTTCTTTTATAACAGTTTTCTGTTAGAGGAAAATTATCTAGGAATATTATATACAATAAATTCCTTGGATAAATTGAAAAAATATAAATAAAATATATTGCTCCTTAAGAACTGGTCACCAAATTTTGTGAAATTAAATGAAGTTAAATATATATTTAAATTTTTAAAACTTGTAAATATTTAAATTTGTAAAAAAAGTCTAAAAACGCTTCTAAAGCCCCTATGATAAAATCAATCCAGTACTTATAGCAAAGAATATAGACGCACAGTATTGTTAGGTTAATCTGTACAAACCTGAGAAAAGAATAACAATAAATTTTCCGAAGATTCGTTATTCGAAGAACATAAAGACTCGTCAGCATTTTGAAGTAATGGTATGGAGACTTTAGAAGATAAAGATGTGTAAATGTACCGGTAAACTATTACCACTTGAAATGATAGATTCTTCAAATTATGTTCTTAACTTTAGCAAAGATTGTTTGACTCGGTTAGAAAAATTACGGTGGGCGAGACAATCATCAAGGAAACCAGTAAGTTTATATCTTCGCCAAAGCTTTAGGTTATGTCGAATTAAATAGGTAGCTGAGATGTTAGTCGATTTCTGTATAGCTGCCATTCGGTTGTATGATCAGAAATTGTTGTAATAGCAGTATGAAGAAAATCCGATTGCCGATGAATCATAGTTATTAAGAAAAATAGATTGTCAATTTAACTGGGATAAAACTGAATTACATTAAAGAAATCAGTTGTGGTATACCTACGTTACGAAATTATTTTTGCAAGGCGGTGTTAAACTAAATTGAATGTGAGCGATAACAAGCGAGTGATCAGAAAGACCCACAAGAGGGGTACTTCAAGTGTAGAAATTAAAAAAGTCTAAAATTGAAGGATTATTGTTGGCTCTAAACCTTGTAGGTTCAGTTATCAGTTGTAATAAATTTGATTTCATGAAGTTTTTAAACAAATTTTTTGAATCGGTAGTATCAGTTTTGGAAATATTGGACCAGCTAATCTCTGGAAAATTGAAGTATTCAACAAAAGTGCAATTTTCAAGGGATGATAATTCCTTAAGTTTGCCAATAAGCATATTGTCCTTAGTAAGTACAGTATCCGTAGGTCGGTATATGCAAACTATATTAGATATGAAAGAGTTTTTAGTAATAAGTAAGTGGATAATTTCTATACCGGGTACGTCTATTGTTTTATTACTGATGGAAAAAGTATTGGTAATTTCATTTGCTAAATAGATGCATACTCCTCTTCCTCGACGAGTAGGAGGTACCTTTACCTATCTCTACGAAATATAGTAGAATTATCAATGTTTACAATAGCATCGGGGATAGAAGAATTAAGCTACTTTTCTATTAGGAGAATAATATGAAGTTTTAAAAGTTGAACAGTAAATTCAATAAATTTGGACATAAGAGAGTTTAGATTCGTGTATATAAGACGCCAATCTGTAAATTTTAGTACAGAAGAATCATGAACGAAATTTCATTATTTTTGGAAAGCCATTTACATATTTAATCGTAGCTAATGGCATTTTCTTCATTATTTTTATAATGAATACTGAAGAAGTTGCTGCATAGGTTTTTTGTCATCAATAACAGAATAAAGTTTTAGTAGATTTGTTTTCCAAAAGTTTATTTTTGTTACGAAGAATTTTTCGAGTGGGTGTTCAGAACTCATTATCACTTTTATCATGCAGGGATAACGTTTATTTTGATTTGGTTTACCTACTCTATAAAATGTAACAGGACTGACATCCAATAACTTTTAGGGCTAAATTTATTTTATTCTTATCATGATCTTTTTTTATTTTGTACTTTTCAGGGACATTTCAGCAGGATCCAAACCGTCGAGAAGAGAATTTAGTATACAAGGGAGAGGTTGAGTAGCTCTAGTGAACTGAGAATGATGAATGAAATTATTTGGTTGAATAAGTAGTTGGTAAACTGGATTTTGTGGATTGGCTGATAAGCTAGTTGCATATGACAAAAGAAGATGTTGTCTCCTTAACCAGAGTGGCGATTCGTTAGCTTCACAGCACGTGCTTTGAGCTGGGCTAGATCTGAAGGCGCCTAAGCAGATTCTAAGATCCGTATTGTGTACGGATCCAAGAGCTTTCAGATGTGACTTGGAGGTAGACAATGTAGACATAATAGACAAAACTACCATGATCTATTTCGGAGCGAATAATGGATCTGTAAAATGTAAGCAATACCTCTTCGTCAGCTCCCCTAAGACTTTATGATGATCAATAACCTCTAATAATACTCCGTTGTATATCAAAGTTGGATTATCTTTTGTCGTTTTTCTGCTAAATTTCATGATTTTAGTGTTTTGAGATGAGAAGGAAAGCTCAATATGTCTCGACCATCTTTCTATATTATCAATAGCTGTTTGCATTAGTCGACAGGTTGTTTCGATATTCTTTCCCCTGCAAAAGAGCATAAGGTCATTAGCACATAATGCGTATTTAACTGGGAGATGAATAGTTTTGCCTACATCATTAACTGCCAGATTGAACAAAGTGGTGCTTATAACAGAACCTTGATATGTTGACTTTATATGAACCTTCATTATGTTAAATAGGAGTGGATGAGAGCTTTTCGTTTAAAATAACGGAAATTGAAAGTTCCATCACTCAAAAAATTCTGCACAAAGTAGTATATTTTCACCAAGTCCACATTGTTGAAGATTTTGGAGTAAAACAGATTTTTTGAACAATGTTAAAAGCTCCTTCTACATATAAAAAGGCTGCTAATAAATCTTGTTTACATGCCATAGAGTCAGAAATATGTGATTGTAAAATTACCAAATTATCTGATGTAGAACAATGAGATCTAAAACCGGATAGAAGAGCCTTTAAATGTCGAAATAAACGTATTTTAAACCGAAATTATGGTCAATTTTCATTAAAGATAGTAAATCTATTTGCTTATTTAAAAAAATCGTATACCGTGTCCTAACACAGGCTTTAGACCTCTACAAAACTTGCATGCAGTTAAGAGGTACTAAAACCTCTTTCACGTCGTGTTTACTCTTCCAATTATTATCCTAAGAAAAAAGTCAAAACGCGTAACAAAAGAGATTAATCTCGCTACTCACTTTTGACATTCGTCTTTTGTTGAGCGTTAATGTATTAACACAAAAACGCTTTTCTTCTGCCATCGTCCGTTATAATCGTGTACATAACAAATGAATATCGCGGACCAGCGGATGACTGATGCTCTTTTACCTGTTAACGGGTTAATGGGATACCGAAACGTCTTCATATTATCGGTAAGTAATGATGATTATGTATATTTATCAAGAGATTACTAAATTAGTGCAGAAGAAAATTAAAATTCTAATGATTCGATTTTTTAAATTATTTATTTTCGTTATAACGTTTCCCAAAAGAACTATTTTTATTGACTTTTGATTTGTTTGTGACTTTCTCATTGTATCTTTCGCCTTTGTGTTATGTATTTAGTTTCAAATACATGCTTTTTCTTTTCAATTGTTTATTTTTAAAGTGAAAGTCGTTGTTGCTTACGGAAGGAAGGGTAATATCGCGCGGCTAAGCAGAAACACCCAAGAAATTTATATTTTTCACAAAAAACAGTTGACAAATTGGTAAACTCTGCACAGATTTGTTTGGTTTAGAATTTTATAAGAATAAAAGAAAAAAATTAAATATATACATATTAGTAAAACATTGCGAATAATAATTGCAAACAGGTGTTATCATGGTCTATCAAACTACTTAGCTAACAAACGTCTATCTCAAAAAACTCGTATAAGGCTGTATAGAATACTGATAGTCCCCGTTCTCACATATGGATCAATGGCATGGACGCTAACGAAAATAGATGAATCCGCTCTATCCATTTTTGAAAGAAAGGTGCTACGCAAGATATTCGGAGCGGTCTGTGAGAACGGAATATGGAGGCGTAGATATAACTTTGAACTGCAGAATATCTACAAGCATACGTTTGGTGGTAAAGATATTACCACTATAATTAAGCGAAACCGCCTGCAGTGGGCAGGACATGTAGCCCGGGCCCCTGAATCGAACATGATAAAAAAGATTCTAACAGCGCAACCCGTGGGAATGAGAAGACGGGGTAGACCAAAGCTGAGGTGGATGGATGGGGTAACACAAGATGCGGAGAAGATTGGAGTCGGCAACTGGAAAATGCAAGCAAGGGACAGAACAGAATGGCGTAGAAAGCTTAAGAAAGTCGAGGCCCTCTAAGGGCTGTAGCACCAAGATGATGATGATGGTGAGTAAAACATTACGCAAAACGTGCTTTTCGGGGTACTGCCCCACCCAATGGGGTAATATTCTTAACTAGTGAAACAATATCGTGCACCTTATTTGAGCTGGAAAAGAAACAAAAAATAAAGAAATTTTTTATAAACTTAGAAACAATCTTACACATTATCAAATATCAGGTATTTAATATTGTATTAAAATAAACGTCGTTTTGATACCTTTGCTTTCTTAATATTTTCTTTGCTGATGTAAGTCGATAAAACCTCACCAGCTACAGGGGGTCATATAAGATGAACCCATTTTCATTTTTTATTAATACACAATTTAAGAGTCTATTGCATTTACCTTAATAAATACCATGAAGATTACTTTTTAAATCCGGATGTCCATCCAATGTTTGTTATGTGGCCATACAATGTTTTTTTCAACAACTTTTTATTAAACTGATGATGAAATGATACAATTCCGAAAAGATCTTTAAAATAAAAATTTTAAGCTTTTAATAAGCGCTTTTTTTATACCTTAATACACACGAACACCACGTGCTTTATTTTCTTTGCTCTCATCGCATCAAAAACCTTCAGCTGACTCCCAGTCACTAGAAGTTGCATGTGCCCATAATCTACACCAAATGCAATGATACCAAAGTTTCTTCTTATTTTTTCAAATTCATAGCATCCTATGCATACTTTATTGGCTACAGAAAGACTATAATATTATTCTATTTCACAGAGATCCGAATCACTACTATCTGACAATGCAACTATTTGGCAACAACAGAAAATGCCTAGAGAATGGAATGGAAGCGTTATAATTCCCGTATATAGGAAGGGAAACAAAGAACAATTCCGAAACTATAGAGGCATATCGCTTATTAGCACATCATATAAAGTGTCTATCAATTATCTTGCTAAAGAGATTCACACCATATTCTGAAGATATTCTAGGCGACTAACAATGCGGCTTTCGTGATAAAAGGTCAACTATAGAACGGATATTTACCATCCGACAAATATTAGAGAAAAACTGTGAATTCAACCGCAATATGCACCAAATTTTCATAAAGTTCTAGCAAGCATATGATTCCATAAAAAGAAGCAAATTGTGGATAGCAATGTTAGAAATGGGAACACCAAGAAAATAAGTTGAATTAACGCAAATGTGCGTGACAGTATATGCGCAAGTAAAGATAGGAAGCAGAACATCGATGCCTTTTGGTATAAATTCAGGACTTAGGCAGAGGGACCCCTTGTCACTGTTGCTGTTCAATTTTGCTTTAGAATATGCAACAAGTAAAATATCGTCTGAGCTGACAGGAGGATTTGCTGATCAAGGATCAAAACTGTTGCTGGCCTTTGCTGATGATATAGATGCAGTCACGAAATCTGCAAGAGACGTGAGAGAGGTCTCAGAATAAATGAAGAAAAGACGAAATACATGTAGTGTTGCCCAAATACAAGAACAAGATGAGACTTAGACAGTCTTGGTCTTGGTCTTGCACCAATATTCCTGGTCTTGGTCTTGGTCTTGCAGCAAGAGTCTTGCAAGTCTCGCAAATACCCATTAGCCTATTGCTATTTATTAAACATTACTTTAGATCTTAGAACAACGTAACACAGTAGGTACATTTTAAGCTTGAATTAACATAGCCATAAAAAGACCAACCAAATTAATGAATGTCTAAACAACTGACACTGGGTGGGGTTTGAACCCACGATCTAAGCGATCCGTGCCTATGCTCCAACTAGCTGAGCTATCTACCATGTCCCACGGGAGTCAATCTGTTTCTTAATAAACGTTTGCTTTTAACAAGCTTACGTATGCACAAACATGGTTAAACAACAAAACAACCAAATTAATGACATAAACTTGACTGTATTTTAAAGAACATTATTTGTCTAGAAAGGGATTGATGGATCCTCAACTTATATGAAATGGAAGTGCACAATAGACTTTTACATTACTGATACTTTATATTTATTCCTTTGACCAAGAATTAATACAAAGTAACCATCTGGCTGACTCATCACTTAACCTATTTCTATGTTTTCTAATTACTAACGATGCTTTAGAAAATAATCTCTCAGCTGGTACTAAAGTTGCTGCTATTAAAAGAAAATCACAGGTCATCTTCGATAAAGTCGGATATTCTGTCTCATGCGTCCTCCACCACTCTAAAATGTCTTTCGAGTTAGCGGTTCTGGGTTTACTTAGGTACTCCTCCAACTCGTCAATAACTAAGCCTTGATGACAAGATCCAGATGAAGTCGAGGAGCATTCACACAGTTTCTCAAAGTCTATCAAGTCTTCATCTTCATCATATTCAGATACTTTCTTTTCATTTCTTGGTGATTCTAGAGATTTATTTACTGGGTGTAGAGTTTTATATTCTTTGTAAAGTTTATTAAATTTTCGCAGGCTTTCTGTTTTAATTTGCTTCCCCCATAACGTCATGTCAAAAGTCTGAGCCTTATGCCTTGGGCCTAAAATTAAAGAGATACAATAAATCCAGTTGCTCTTCTTATAATGTTTAAGCGTTTTGTCTCGAGCTGCTTGAAAACCAAGAATGAACCTTTTATCCACTTCAGATCGATTAGGTTTCTTATCTAATTGTTTTACGATGGATTCAATTTTATCGATTTTATTTTAATGATACAATCACTAGTGGTAATGTAACATATTTTTCTTCACCAAGTTTTGTTGACAAAAGTTTAAAGTTTATTAGAAACTTATGTACTTTTTCGATTGTTTGCCATTCACTATCTGTGATGTTAAAATCGTTCAATTGTCTGTTTCATTGTCAGTTTTACCACAGAATACTAATCACAACCAGAAGCAAAAGCTTTGTCGGAACCTTTGATGTTGGGAGGACAGAAATTTAGAGTGACAGTAGCAATGAACCTACATTTGATTACACGAAGAAAAGTAGTGAAGAAGTCGTTCAAAACTGTAGTAAATGATAGTTACACTGAGAAATGAAGTAATCATTTTTAAGTAATCTGTTTTATATGAATTTTATTTTTTCTGTAAAATTTAATATATCTTATATATTAATTCTGAACTGATAATTAAAAAGTTGTTAAGTCAAAAATATCGATTTGTTTTTTTTTTTAACAAACAAATTAACGTACTAAAAGTATTTTAGTACGTTAAAAAACCGATTGAATTTGAGAGTTAATTTTAACATAGAGATGAAAAGCTTGATTTCTATTACTTTTTATCGTTTTTTTAAGGTTAATAAAACACTTCATCACTCAAAATCTATATTTTGACTCAAGACTTTTTTACTTATCAATACAGAATTATACTTTTGAAATTTCTATTAACTTTGTCTTAAATTGCTGACTTTTTTGTTTCCTGTTGAGGAATTTCTTTGAATGTGAATATCTATTAACCTCCAACACCACGATATTTTCGCTGCGCGTAAAAACTCTGCAGCTGCGGCTAGAATGACTGTATACAAAATGACCTTAGATTTCTTTTTATGCATCTGAGGTCTCTGAAACTTCTGGTTGTATTGTAGTAAATTCAACTCGCCAGGACATATCAAATTTATGGTAGGAAAGGGTAAAATGTCGTAATAAAACAGAATAAAAATTTATTGTAATTAATATACACGTATACCTCTTCGATTTCTCTTTCTGTGCATCTGAGGTCTCTGAAACTTCTGGTTGTACAGTACTACATTCAATTCGCCTGGATATATCACATTTGTAGTAGGGAGGGGTAAAAAATTGTAATAAAACACAATAATAATAATAGAAATTTATTGTAATTAATACTAATAATAGTGTTTATTTAGGAAGCTTAGATTATAATATAGATTTACAAAAAATAAGCATACTTAACACTAACTAAATATGAAAAATCACTGAAATAGAGCTACCATAAAAGTAGCACCCCTTGTGTGTGATACTTAAAAAATATATGTGCAAAAAAGCAAATATTTAACAAATGTATTAATATAAACAGTTACATATGCGCACTTTTCCAATCCATTGTTTAGTTTTATACTGATATCTATGTTATTTATAACTCTTAATTTGTTTTAAATTCTCCGGAAGACAATTGTATCATTTGGACCCTATGTAGCCAACATATTTCTGGAGTATGGATTTATTACATTTGGATAAAATTGCATTATTCCTTATATATCTAGTTTGATGCGCATGATTGCTAATGTATAATAGTATCCTTTTTTATTTCATGTATGTATATAAGGGCTTTGTAAGAGGACAATTTACGTACAGTTAAAAATTTATTCTCGTTGTATAACAGTTTGCTGTAATATCTTAATCTTTTTCATAAAAATCTAATTAAGCACTTCTGAATGTTTATAGAATGCAAGTAAATATTCCTTATTCCGCCCCATTCTAAAAGACCATTATAAGCATGGATAAACATAACCCGGATGGGAATAGAATAGAAATATATGCTTTATTGTCATTGAAAATTTTACAATTTTATGGACGAAGCTTACAAAGACTCAGAGGAAAAAGACAATAACAAATTGCATAATCAACCGTAGGAACTAATAAGTTTAAGCTACTTTGGGTAATGATGACCCACGGGTAAAGAACCATGGAACTGTACATTAAGATATTGTAATTTCTTAGTTATTAATTAAGAAACTCTTCTACTGAATAAAATGGTCTTTCAAATAGATAGGCTTTTATCATTTTACGAAACTTCGGGAACGATGTTGCAGATTTATGTCGTAAAAGGGTTTTTTTTTGCAAAATATAATATAGATTTGTTTACTAACTGTGAACGGCATCGGTGAATAAACATCAAATGTTGAATTTTCGTTTAGTAGTCATGATAAGGTCTTGCTGGAAAGACATGTAGGTATTTACGAATTAAGCAAACAGTTTCTAAAATATATAAAGAAGGAAGTAAAATCCTGTGATCTTTGAAGTAGACTCTGCAATGTGTTGTTCTTCTGAGGCCAAACAGATACTTTATTACTTTTTTTATTTAATAATATCAACGGATTGGGCAGCTGTACCAGAACCCCCAAAAGGAAGGCCACATCGAAGATAAGACTCGAAGAAAGAAAAATATGCAATTTTGGAAGATTCTAAATTGATCGCCTTCGAAACAGATCTTATTGCATAGCAGGCTGAGGCTAGTTTGTTACTTAACAAATCGATATGAAGGGACCGTTTAACGTTGCTGTCTCAAAAAATACCAAGAAATTTTACAGAATCAGCGGTACTGATCTGGCTGTTACGAGTTGAAGAGCTCCTTGATAGGATAATGCTACTGTTTTATCCAGGTTAAAAGAAAGTAAATTAGAGTCGGACCAGGTTTAAGCTGAAATGTTATGGAAACTTTTAAATACAAACACATATAAAAAACAAAACGACTCAAAACAAGAATTAGAACAGTTTAAAAAATTATGTGACAAATTTCCTAATAAATTGTGAAATCTCAAGCTTATGTGTTGTTACTCAAGCTTGTGTTACTTAAAATTTGAGATGCTAGTTTTACTCGCATTTTTCAAAAGATGTAGGATATATATGGGAGTGTGTTAGTTTTGGTGCACACTTATAGAACTGCTTTTTATCTTCATGATAAAAAGTTTCTATAAATGACCAAGATGTTTTTTTATCATCAAAATAAAAAACATTATTAATTAAGTTATTTCTAGTGGCTTTAATTAAATGACATGGATCAAATATATAAATAATTTTTTGTCCATTGACATCAAATTCTGAGTTAGTTGGACAAAACCCCAGTAATTTACTCAATTTTAGAAAATTCGATCCCATATCAGTAACAAGACAATTCACATATAAACCTGATTGAAATAGTTTAGAAATACATTCTTTTATAATAGGAAGAAGATGATTTGCTTCAAAGGTAGTGTTTACAAAGAAATATGCTAGTTGTTGTTTCCAATTTGAATATAAGCCTCGAACCATTATCACAAGTACATTTTGTGCAATTATTGATTCCTTTTTCCCATTTCCTATATCATATAGACCAACAATCTCATCACGACCTGTATCAAAAAATAAATTACTTTTAATAGACATTTCATCAATACAAATACTACAGTGCTTGTCCTGACTAACATTGTGTTCACTTTTAACTTCAGGGCATTAAATATTTGGTCATTATTCAAACCAGGTTTACAGACCAAATTTTCAGTAATTTTTTGAAGACTTCGTTTTGAGGGCAAATACAATATTCTTTCCATAATAGCATACACTCTTGGGTCCAAAAAATATAGTGTTAATGCAAATTGTTTATATTCATCAGAATACCTTCTACTTTTTGGACATTTAGTTTTTAAAATTGCTTGAGCTTTCACTATTTGTGCTAGGGATTTGTTTAAAAATTTGTCACACATTTGAAAAATTTTTTTTAAAGATTTATTGTCTTCCTTCTGTTTGGAAGACGCACATGCTTTCTTTGCACTTGCATGCAATTTTTTTATTTTCAATCTAAGTTTCCTTTTTCTTGGTGTACCTCCCGACAACTTGGAGGGGGTTTGTGTTGCAGCTGTGAAAAATGGAGCTGGAGTATGGGGCCTAGGTGGGCTAGACACTTCCTGCCTATTAACATCTGAAATATAAAAATATATTTAATAACCAAATAACATATAAACGCTCAAAGTAGATATGTTAATGCTTATTAGTGATTAGTTGAATGCATAATATAGTTGTAGCAATAAATAAAATTACCTGTTACCAGAATCTGTTCCATCAAAGTATCAGGTATAGTATTATGGTTTTTATCAGTTGGACTATTAATTACTTTCTGTACATTATAGGTTTCAGTGGTACCTAAAACCACGACATAAATATTACTCAGTATGTAACCATAAGATATATTATGTTCTTAATAAGGCTGATAAAAGATCATTAAATTTCACAATTCCAGATCTTGTTTATATTATGAAAACCAACAAACAACTTTGTATATAGTTGTAAGTAGATACTGTGACTTTTATAATAAAGCACTATAATTGTGAATAAATAAAAAGTATCTACCTTCCAGCCTTATGACTTTCTTTAATGGTTCGTCTGTGTGTTTTGAATATTGGCTGTGTGAGAAAATCGTTGGATGTGCTTGTTGAAATAAATACTTCCGTGTGTTTCCTTTGTACATGTACACCGGTTCAAAACGTTTCTCGCACATTCTATAATTAGTATGCAATTCAGCACCCTTGGAAGGCAGCCAAGGGTGCTGAACCTATTGGCCGCTTTCAGCCATAATTCAGCTCTAAAAAAAAAGTGTATTTAACTAAAATATAAACATTCAGACAACATTTGTAATACGTTTGAATTTAAAATTTAATTTGTTTACCTGCTACGATCAGTCGGTATTGAAAAAAAACTAATTCCTTCCCCAGTTTTCGATGGGCACCCACGAACAACACAATAAAATCCATTCGTGCAGCCATCACAATAAGTTTATTACACAAATATATTAAATTAACTAACTAACTAAATAACTTCTCAATACAATACAATAACACTTCTCAATATATAAACAAACAAGGCATCAACAACACTACTAACACTATGGCCGATTTCGCACATGCGCAAAGAAATTTGGATTGCGAAAAAGCCCTCCCACAGATTATAAGAGCCCTCCGTTTCGCTTCTTGTTGTGATTAGTATTCTGTGGTTTTACTGTATAATGCTAAGGTATTTAATAGATCTTGTATGTATATTGTACCGAATAAAAAACAGAGAATTATTATCGTTACTTCGTTACTTTTAATATATCGGTATTTTGTTTACACTGTAATCGGCATTATTTCTTTGTTTGTTTATCTCGTTACTTTTGAATATTAGCCGTATTCTTTCAGCAAATTTTGAATTGTATCATCGCATACTCAGCAAAAAATATGTTTAGTCTTAGCCGATAAGATTTGTGGTATTTAAATTCCTCGTAACTAAATTATAAGGAAAAAAATGTGCTAACCTAATTATATTTTTTATCAACTAAGGTGATACATTTTTAAAAAGTTTCGATACAATATTACTGTCGGCGTCGCAAAGCAAAGATATATTATTTTATTATTAGAAGGGGCTATTTTCAAAATCTGGACAATTAATGGAGTGAAGAAGTAGTGTGCTGGGAAAGAATGTACAAAATATTTTATTTTTTGATTGTAATTATGACCTCTGAGTACGTGTCAAATTTTTAAATGTTCTTGTAATGAATATTTTGATTCGCTATGGATGTTTATGGTATTTTTCGTAATGCACAAGTCAAATTTTTGGTAATACTTCTTTGCGTCTCATGTCTTTGCGTGTTTTTTTTTTAATGAATATTTTGTTTCTGCAAGAGGCAAGAGTCTCGCAGGCTTAGTCTTGTTCTTGCTCAAGTATTGCAAGGTTAGTCTTGGTCTTGGTCTTGCAAAAATTAGGCAGTCTTGGTCTTGGTCTCGGTCTTGCAAAAACGCAAGAACAAGACCAAGACTGCAAGACCTAGACCGATTTTGGGCAACACTAAATACATGATAGTAACCAAAAATCCAAGACCAAGAGTTAGGCAAAACATCAATATTTAATGATCACCGACACCTATATACCTGATACCTATTGTACTTGAGAAAGTATTTAATATACTTGTTTACTTTCAGCATGCCAAGGAATTCCTACAAACCTGTGAAACCGAAGAAAATGCAAAATCCAGAGGTTTTTCAGAAAGCTGTAGCAGAGATAGCCAATGGTCTCAGCGTCAGGAAAGCAGAGAGTAAATATGGCATCAACTATAGTGTTCTTTATAGACATTTCAGAAAGAGTTATCAGCTAAAAAAGAGAGGGAGACAAACCGCTTTGAATGTAGAGGAATAAAAAACTTTGGTGAGTCGCCTAATTATTTCCAGTGAATGGGTTTATCCCATTCAGCTGTCTACTATGAGGCATTTAATTAAAGATTCGCTTGACCGCCAAGGCAAGACCATAAAGTAATTTAAAGAAAATTTACCTGGTCGGTCTACTCTTTCTCGAAAAGTCACCAGGCTAGTTTGTCATTCCGATTATGCCAAAACATAAAATGAGCCAAAGCAGCCATCTCTCCGGAAACATTTAATGAATACTTTGACAGACTTGGAGTAGAACTGGTTAACATTGCTCCATCGAATTTAATCAATTATGACGAAATTAACTTATCTGATGATCCGGACAGAAGTAAAATAGTAGCTAAACGAGGATGTAAATGAGTCACCCTCAGAGGGTCATGAATTTTATTAAATCAGTGATGATCATTATCAGTGATGTTTTCTGCTACTGCTGATGGTCAAATTTTGTCACCTTATATAGTGTATAAAGTCCTAAACTTGTATAAAAGTTGGAGAGAGGGTGGTCCTGGAGGGTCTAGGTATAATACGACCAAAAGTAATTGATTTGACAACTTCTGTTTTTCAGATTATATCGAAACCACTTTCCATTCATGCTGAACATATTCTATCTGACTCCGAAGAATTTTATATGGCAAACTATGCTCAAGAACTTGACAGTAACCTTCAGGTGGATGACTTTGCAATTGTGAAAGTATATTGGAAAACTAAAAATGTGTTTCGGATGTACATTAGCAGAATCTAGAGGAACAGCTAAAAGGAAGACGTTACCGTACATTTTTCAAACGATATACTGACCACAAGCTCACCTTTAAGCCGTCATACTACAATTATAATAAAGGAAATAATAGAAAAGAGTAAATGAATATTAAAAAAAATGTATATAAGGCAGTAGGTATATTAATATATTCCCTCAAATTAACGACCAGATCAAGAATTCATACTTTATGTATATAAAACTATTCTTTAATTATAAAGAAGGTAAGAATTCTGACCTAATTTAAATGACCAGACCAACCTCTTTCCAATTTTTAATAAACATGCAAATTACCTGAGGCATAAATAAGCGGCCATACTTTATTAAAAAAAGAAACGAAAAGTCAACAAGATCAAATCGCACGCTATCTCAACAACAAATTACAAATTGTCAGTTACAAATAACAAATGAATAATAAATAAGAGCGGAAACGAGGCGGTGTTGCCATGAACTGCTGTTTGTTGATTGGCTTGTTTGCGAACAATACCGTGATCTGAGTTGGCGTTAGCCAAACCTCTTTTCCGTATTTGACAACTTCAACTTTTTTAATTGAATCTGTTAGGATAAGCCGTAAAAGGAAGAGAGTGCTATGTATAGAAGATTACGCGAATGTCATGATCACAGCTAGTCGACAAGCAGTGTATTGCTCGAGGAGAGGGGAATATCGGTCATACTTATCTTTTGTGTTGCTGTTACTTAAGTATAAACATATGATTACTATTAGGTCGGTATATTACGAAAGCACTGCTTTTTAAATACATGTATATTCAATAGTTAGATATATGAGCTTGTATAGGAAATTAGAATAAGTAGGCATTTCAACATTACTTAGTGATACGAAAATTAAAATGTATTTGAAGGATTTCTGATAGTTGTTTAGATAAGTATCTAGATCTGGGAGCAAAATTTCAATAATTAATCTAACTGTACTTGCAATAAAATTTTTAAAATGTTATACTTCATTTTTTAATAGTTGACAGCATGCTGAAGGATCAGCACTTGCAAATCAGTTTTAAAATAGTAACATGCAATTTACAGAAGGAATTTATTTAGTATAATATAAGTATCCACTCGATCTTAAATATAGGTAACAAAGTTTTAACGGATATATCAACGAGCTTAAAATCTAATTATTTTAAAAGTAGTTATGCAAGCATATTGACTGAATGTTAAGGACCTCATAGACGACTAAGTCGAAATACGAAATCAAATTGATTAAAAAAAAAAAGAGGTTAATCTTTGTAAATGGGTATATTTATTTAAAAAACCCTTAAAAGGGCCACATCAATAAAACAAACGTTTTCGGACCACACAGTCCATCATCAGGTTTTTAAAATCGAAAAATGCTAGGTCACAATGCCTGAGCCACCAAAATACTAGGGTAAAAACCCTTTAAATTACATTTAGTTATGAAATATTGTACATTGTGTTGTAAAATAACTGTGATGTTCAGTATTAAATTAAATTTGACTATAGGTAACACATGGCTCAATTGGGTTCCAGAGCCGGTGAGAGGGAACCTCTGCACTCGGAGAACAGCGTGGAACTGTTCAGTTCAACTATTTCACAGAGATCCGAATCACTACTATCTGACAATGCAACTATCTAGCAACAACAGAAAATGCCTAGAGAATGGAATGGAAGCGTTGTAATTCCCGTATAGAAGAAGGGAAACAAAGAACAATTCCGAAACTATAGAGACATATCGCTTATTAACACATCATATAAAGTGTCTATCAATTATCTTGCTAAAGAGATTCACACCATATTTTGAAGATATTCTAGGCGACTAACAATGCGGCTTTCGTGATGAAAGGTCAACTATAGAACGGATATTTACCATCCGACAAATATTAGAGAAAAACTGTGAATTCAACCGCAATATGCACCAAATTTTCATAAAGTTCTAGCAAGCATATGATTCCATAAAAAGAAGCAAATTGTGGATAGCAATGTTAGAAATGGGAATATCAAGAAAATTAGTTGAATTAATGCAAATGTGCGTGACAGACTTATATGCGCAAGTAAAGATAGGAAGCAGAACATCGATGCCTTTTGGTATAAATTCAGGACTTAGGCAGGAGGACTCCTTGTCACCGTTGCTGTTCAATTTTGCTTTAGAATATGCAACAACAAAAATATAGTTAGAGCTGACAGGAGGATTTGCTGATCAAGGATCAAAACTGTTGTTGGCCTTTGCTGATGATATAGATGCAGTCACGCAGTCTACAAGAGACATAAGAGAGGTGTTTTCATGGCTCAAGGAGGAAACAAGTAGTCTTAATCTCCGAATAAATGAAGAAAAGACGAAATACATGATAGTAACCAAAAATCCAAGACCAAGAGTTAGGCAGAACATCAATATTAATGATCACAACTTCGAAGTAGTAAAGGAGTTTAAATACATAGAGGCGATAATCACAGCTGACAATCACATAAAAACTGAACAGTTCCACGCTGTTCTCCGAGTGCAGAGGTTCCCTCTCACCGGCTCTGGAACCCAATTGAGCCATGTGTTACCTATAGTCAAATTTAATTTAATACTGAACATCACAGTTATTTTACAACACAATGTACAATATTTCATAACTAAATGTAATTTAAAGGGTTTTTACCCTAGTATTTTGGTGGCTCAGGCATTGTGACCTAGCATTTTTCGATTTTAAAAACCTGATGATGGACTGTGTGGTCCGAAAACGTTTGTTTTATTGATGTGGCCCTTTTAAGGGTTTTTTAAATAAATATACCCATTTACAAAGATTAACCTCTTTTTGTTATACGTGGTATACAGCCAGCTACAGGAATTTTTTTTTGTGGATTTCAAATTGATTACATCTTGATAAACAAAAGATTCCGCAACTATATAAAAAGAGTGGCCGCTTACCCTGGTGAGGACATTTCGTCTGACCACAACCTCCTAATCGCGAATGTAAGGCTTCGATTGGCAAAGGTTAAAAAGCCATCTAATCAAAAATACATTAACATTAACAGACACTAGAGAATTAATAAGAGATAAAGAGCTTAGATACAGTACGCATATCAACGAGAATTTGAGGAACATACAAGGAACTTGCATAGAGGAAACCTGTGAGAAAATAAAAATAGCTATAGTCGACGCTGACGAAGTAGTCGCAAGTAACATAAAAAGAAGTCACAAAAACGAGTGGATGAAGAAAGAGATACTTGATCTAATGGAGCAATGCAGACAGTACAAAATACATCAGAATCAACAGGAATACAAGGAAATCCAACGAACAATAAGGGCAAGAATTAAAAACGCAAAGGAAAGCTGAATGAAAGAACGTTGTGAAGAATTGGAATCACTACAAGAAAAGCGAGACAGCTTTGGACTACATAAAAAGGTCAAAGAAATTTTGAGTATGTAGAAGAAACAAAATGAGACTCGCCTGAAGAATGATCAAGGAAACTATGTTCATACCCAGGAAGAACTGGCTAAAATCTGGGCAGACTATGCTTCGTCCTTCTTTGCGCATAATAGACCGAATCTGCCAACTACTAACTTAGCCACGGAAAATTTATCCGGCCCTCCCATTATTTGCGCCGAGGTGGAGTACGCTATAAAAGTAGCAAAACTAGGCAAGGCCCCTGGACCGGATGGAATTACTATGGAAGCCATAAAACTGTTGGATGATGACAATGATCCCTAAATCACAAAGAGCGACAAAATGCAAAGACCACAGACTGATAAGTTTAATGAGCCATTTGCTTAAGGTGTTTCTTCGCATCCTTCACACAAGAATGTTCAGAAAGCTGGAAGATCTAAGCGGTGAGACACAATTTGGTTTCAAAAGCGGACTGGGTACACGTGAAGCAGCTTTCTACTTGAATACACTTGTACAAAATTGCATGAATCAACGAAAGGATATAGTCATAACATTCATTGATTATGAAAAAGCGTTTGACACTGTAAAACATGACGCAATGATAAAAATGCTACACAATGCTAACATTGGCAAGAAAGATATAAGAGAATCTCTATTGGAATCAAAACGCACGAGTGAGACCGAACAAATCAATCAACACAGAAGAATTTGAAATTTCAAGAGGGGTGCGACAGGGGTGTACCTTGTCTCCCATGCTCTTAAATCTCTATATGGAGACCATTTTTGCAGAGGCACTGGAAGGCTCTGGGTGTGGAATAAAGGTAAACGGGTTTCCGATAAATAACATTCGTTACGGCGACGACACCGTGATAATAACAGACAACGAACATGATATGCAGTTGATGTTAAATAAAATGAACGCAAATAAATAAATGCTGGAAAAACTAAATGCATGGCAATAAGAAAAACCGCACTTTTAAGAATACAACTGCATGTAGATAATGCTCCAATCGATTAAGTGAAAACATTTAAATACTTAAGAATGATGATAAATGACCAATGGGATTCTCAACAAGAAACAAAATGCCGTACCGAACAAGCAAAACAAGCTTTTATCAAATTCAAACCGCTACTATGTAACCGCGATCTTTCCTTTAATCTCCGCTACAGGATAATTAAATGCTATGTATGGTCCATATTGTTATACGTCATGAAAATATGGACGTTAAGAGTACCTTCCATTCATAAGTTGGAGGTCTTCGAAATGTGGACGTTACGAAGAATGTTTCGCATACTACGGACAGATAAAGTGAGAAACGATGAAGTCTTCTTCTTCTTAACGTGCCCTATCAAGTCCCATTGACGTTGGCGATTAACATGGCGAAACTGTCTCTGTCTCGAGCTATTCTAAATAGATGAAGTCTTAAGAAAAGCAAATACTGAGAGAGAATTACTCAATTTGATCAAGGTACGAAAAATTGGATACATCGGCCATATTCTGAGAGGAAAAAAATACGCAATCCCTCAACTAATCATCCAGGGAAAGATTGAAGGCAAGAGAGGAGTAGGTCGCAAACAAATGTCGTAGCTACGGAACATCAAGAACTGGACAGGCATAAATAGCATGGCGATCTTTTGCATGCCGCAAAAGACAGACCTCTAGCCTTAAGATAAATAACGGATAAATAACAGACGTGCGATAATAACACACTATAGGTGCACGGCACTATAAGAAGAAGAAGTTTGTTTGACGTTATGAATTTTTAGTTTTTTGAATTATAAAAATATTTTTAAACTATTTTGACTGGAAAACTGTAATGTTTTTTGTGCATTATATAGATATCCTTATGTTAGTTGACTTTTATTTATTTGTTGACAAAAATAGAAACCAAATTGGTAACACTCACATGAGCGCCAGTCAGCACATAGCAAGAAAATTTTACCAGGATGCGCATGTCACACATGTGAGTCGCAATTTAAAAATTAGTTAACTCCCTGTCAATATCATTTTAAACATTAACACTATCCTCCTAACAACAAATAAACAAGCATTTTTACAAAAATACTCTTCCGCACCAGGCATACATTTTTCCTAAAAAGTGCGCAGTTAAAGTGTTAAAAGAAAAATACCTTCTGTACAGAAACAATACATAAGGATAGGATCGCTAATCTACTTTTAGTTATAAAAACAAACTTAAAACAAGCAGAATCCACATCTATGTATGTACAGACACAAAACATTTTTAACACTTCTTTATCAAGTAGGTACAAATTTCATTGCAATTATTCTATCAGTTATTTTTACTTCTACAGAGACATTTGCTGCATTGTTACTTTTTCCTACATACTATAATTTGTGTTCCTTTACCTAGTTCTTTCGCCCTTTGTCTTTTCCAGCTCGTCTCTTGAATTCACCTCCAGAACTAAAATCCATATATGCCCCTTTTTATTTACTTCTATTTGACATTACTCAAACTTTCCCATTAATGAATGTAAATAAACATTTTATTTTTAATAAGCAGTAACTCTTAAGAACGTAACGTCGTAAATTACTTTCACATAGTTGCAATTTTAATAATCGTTTATGCAAAATACATACTTAAACTGGCACTTACATACGTATTTCGTTGTTTTTGTACATTCACTTTTGCTTATTTAACGCTATCACAATAAACTTGTCGCATAAAACGAACCTGTTGGTCTTTATTGATACATATAGTTTGTTAAAAGTGAAATGGAAAGTTTTAAAAGTTAGGTTAGGTAAATCTATTAGGTAAACGTGTGCTGATCAGTATAAAAAGGTTAATTATTTAAATAAAAACAAATAACAGAAGCTTATATTAATCTTCTTGCTGGAATTCGATCCTTCACCAATGATTGGAATATTGGAGTACTTTGCACTATTGGCGACGTGCAAGTACTTGGATGTGATACGAGAAACGATCGTGCGCGAGTAGCGGAGAAATCTTGCATTTTTTAATGCAAATTTCATAGATTTCATGAATTCATATTGTCAATTGTCATATTTCATATTCGTTTGTTTATTTACACCTTCTGTCACTGAAGAAAATGGGATTTAGGAAATGCTATGTTATAAATTGTAAAAATACAACAAAAAATTGTCAATTTAAGTTTTATTCGTTTCCGAAGAAGCACAAATTACTACAAAAAGCATAAGTAACATAACCTAAATTATGCATTATTCTTGCGCCCGATTTTAAAGTCAGTTTGAAATAAATAATAAATAAAAGTTCACTTTTAAGTGTAAATTTTAGTTTCATAACACTTAGAGTCATTTTAACCCAAAAATCAAGTTTAATGTTTAAATTTTATTTTTCTGAAAATGCATTAAGATATATTCGCTGTCCAAAAGTTTACAGGGAAAGAATTAATTGTTCAAACCAATATGATGATATCATGGGCTTAACCTGCTAATTTATGCATTAGCATTATTTATGGTAATTTATTTTTCTTAATTATTCCATTCTTTTTTGACATTTGCCACTACTAAAGCTTTTCCATTTGACTCAGTGCTTGGATGAAAAGTTATTTGGTGATTTACTTTCTCAAATTTAGTTTTTATTATTACATCTATATTAACAGTAATGCTGTAATTTAATAATATATTTATTTGTATTTACACTACATACGTTTACCTTTTAATAACATACCGACATAATCTCTATCTTACTTTTTCTTGATGAAAGCGCAGTAAATTTTGCTGATTTACGACACCAGGTGTCGCTGTTCCAAACTTGCACGGTCCTAATACACAAAAAGGAGATATCTATGAATGTTCTAACAACAGAGGAATTACTCTTCTAAATGGAGCGTATAAAATATTTTCCACAGTACCATATCACCGTATGGCACCATATACAGAACGGATAGTATGAAAATGCCAGGCTGGTTTCAGAGGTAGTACATCAACAATTCATCAGATCTAAAGCAGCCTACGTCCTTGTGACTAGAAGGGAAATGTTCAATAAATATTATTAGTATAATAATAAATAATACTAATAGCACCAAATCAATTGAACTATTAAAAAAGGTGAACGTGGAGTACGAATTCAGGCGGATTTGTCTGAACTTTCCCCTGTATACTGTTTAATCTGGCTCTGGAAAAAGCAATACGTATATCACAAATTACAACCATTGGTTCAATATATAATAAATCAATGCAAATCCTTGCTTATGCTATTGTAGAGATAAAATTGTACAATTCTGCATAGAGATCAACCTTTTAATAGCCATAATCTTCTTCAACCAAAATCCTAAAAGGCTCTTCTCACTTCCATGTTTTTGATATCTATCATGACCTGGTCCTTTCATCTCTCTCTAGGTCTTCCCCATGGTCGTTTAGTTTCTGGCTTCCATCTGGTGAGCTTCTTAATAAGTGTCAGTATCAGTATAATCATGTCTTCCATTAATCTCAGTCTTTGCTCTTTAATAAATCCAACTATATCTTCTCTCTTCATTATGTATCTCATTTCATCGTTAATTCTTCTTTTTATTTCTCTTATTCTTCTGGGTTTTATTCTTTCAAATATTCTTAAATTTTCTTCATCTTTATCTGTAAGGCACATTGTCTCAGCTTCATATGTAACTATTGATCTGATTGCAGCTCTCTATATTTTCAGTTTTGTATTTCTGGATAAGTTTTTGTCCTTCATTAATCTATGCAATCTTCAGTGTGTTTTGTTCCTGATATGGAGAATAGGTAGAAATGGAAATATAAGCACCACCCCAGAAGATTGTACATTTGGATCTCACCTTATAGACGATACCGAAATCAGATCGATTACATAATGAATTGATATCGCTGGAAAATATCTATTAGAAAATGTAAACCACCACCTGGCGCTGACTGCGGCTGGGATTTCCAATTTCTTTTTGAAACACTAAAGCAAAAATTCAAAGAATGTGCTACATTCCCAAGCAAGAGAAGACGCAAGTAAAAGATACACACCAATTTAAATGCCAATGTAATGAAACACTGGAAAATATTTTACCAACTGTCGGTACTCATGATTCCGATCTTTTTTACTCATCTGTCATGCGAAAGAAATTATGTAAACTACCTGATATCAAACATAAAAAAGTATTCCCCAAATCTCCTATAAGAATTTAACTTTATAAAGAACTGCTTCCAAAAATTCCACTTTAACCAGAACCCATTCTAATATGATAGGGAACGTAATTGGAAGCCGCTTTTTTCTATTCAGAGTATTTCGTAGATTTAAAATATATAATTGACGCTTTAACGGATAAAAGATTTAACAACAACGTTCTTTAGCATCAACTTTCATTCATTAAATCAAATATTAGTTCGCTTCAAAATCTGTTACTCGATTAGAATCATTAAAGTTGTCCTTAATAGAAAGCTTAGCCTTAATAAAACTGTGGACAGGTGACACAAGATATTTTTCATAAATTTGAAACAATGGTTTTGAGAAACTTACTGAGTTAGCTGACATTCTTCTTGGTAGTGTTTGCGAAGAAACAGATTTACAACCAAATATTTTTGTGAATTTAAAATATGCTCCCATTACATCCGTTGATGTGGAAAGAAGTTTCTCAGTTTAGAAATATATGTACACAGATAGAAGTACACAAAACATTTGGTCATTTATTGTTTGCATAAGGAATAGTATTAAAATTTTTTACTACATTCATTACTCTTAATAATTAGTACTTGGTTTTTAAACAAACTTATCTATATTATTTTCTAATCAATAATATAAACATTAAGTAATATACCATTATTAGATATAATATGTTTTCATTGACATTATGTATGTTTCCTGAAAAAATGCATATTTTTGTGCATATTTTTAATTTTTTTGCAGATTTACCTAATTCTACTCATACCTAACGGCAACAGGCTAGATTGATAATATCCATTACTGAAAAGGATATAATGAAGAAGGTGGTTAAAGGCTAGTAAGGGGTCTTGGAGGCGATATGAAGATGCCGATGCTTTTGGTGTAAAAAATCGCTAAGAAATGCCCACTGTTTTTTAACGAATGAGTTGGAGGATTTAGGAATAAAACTCAGCTCTGCCAGCAAATCCTACTCTCACGTCCACAAAGACATACCATGTCGCCTAACCACTGGGTGCATGGCGTACAATGGGAGTGCGTTATATAGCAGACGAAAGAGGGTAAAAGGCGAGTCTCTGGCGCCTAAAAACTGGAACATATCGGCTAGGGGAATGAACCCCAACAGAAAATTCGATCCTCCAAGGATGGGGGTTAAGTCGTATGGCCAGCGACCTTTCACTTGTGAAAATCATACAGTGCTAAAAAACCCAATGAGCCTCGGTTACCGGACGGAAATTACAGTAGACGAAAACAGTAACAAAAATGGATCATGAATTACGGAATCTGGAATATACAGGGAATCCGGAACAAGCAACAAGAAATTATGCCGGAATTCGTAAATCAAAAATTAGATATATCCATTTTCTCTAAGATCAAGAAAAAGGAAATGGAAGCAAAAAATTAAAAGACTATCTACATTTCTTCTCATGAGTGGGAAAGGATCAAAGAGCAAGAGCAAGGATATCAATATTTATACACAAGAAATTCGAAAAATATATTAAATCTTGGGAAGCATACATTGAACGTTTTATTAAAGTGTCGATTCTCCTAAGAGGAACACAAATAACAATTCTGGTGGTATATGCCGCAAATGAGAAGAAATTGTTAACAGCAACGGAGAAAGACTCATAAATATAAGCCAACAATATGAGTTAAAGATTTTAAGTGGTTTTTTCGCCCACAAGAACATACACAATCGATAATGGATTATTTTATAACAAGACAACAAACTAAGTTAAGAGAACAGGACGTAAAGGTGAATAGAGGAGCAGAGTGTGGCTCGGACCACTGCCTGATAATAAGAAAAATATATACACCATTTGTAGACAGGAACCACACAGACATAAACAAAGAACACAAAGAAAAAATTGAAAGAACTGCGTACACCTTAGACAATCTAGATATCGAGAGCACACAATTACTTTACTCCTGAAGACTAACACAAAAACTACAGAAATCACACAGATCAACGACGGATGAATAAGAACATAAACATAACATAAAAAACTGCATAAAAGACGCAGTGCTAGAAGCCTTAGGGCCATAAGTACGGAGAGTAGATAAACCATATTGGTGGGATAACGAAGTGGAAGAGAAGATAAAAAGAAAGAAGGAAGTATATCAAAAGTTATTACAACAGGGAGATAAACAAACATAACAACAATATAAAAACTTTAATAAAGAAGTCAAACGAGAAGTGGTTAAAAAGAAAAATAGTGCATGGGAACAAAAATGTCAATACCTAGACAACCATATAGGAGGGACACAGAGCCCTGAAGTCTGGAGAACTATAAAAACGATGAGAACAACGACAAAAAAACCAAGTCATAATAAACAGAATACCAGAAAACACATGGGTAGAGCATTTTGAGACTTATTAACAGAGAGAAGAAAAAGGTTTAAACAGACAAATGAACAAGTTAAAGTAGAAGGAAGCACAGAATTATCAATAGAACAATTCACTGGAGGGAAATTTAGGGTTTAACGCGTCTGTTCCGTCCCGCAGCTGTATATAAGACAAATTTAATATTTGTATTTTTTCTAAGCCTTTTTTGTTTTTACAATTTTCTTAGCAATTAAACATCAAAATCATATTATTATACCAATTTAATAATTACAACAGTTTCTATAATTGGCACTTTTCCCTATACAACGTCTTGTGTAAACATTTTTATTTGTTTTGAGTTTTGCCCGTTTATATTGTTTCAGACGCCATACTATGTAGGATCATTCAAGCAACAATTCAGTTAGAAGTTTTCAATGGTTCAAACGTAGACCAGGAAAGGGAGATGCTTCATCTTCTAATATAATATTTTTTCTTCGATTCAATAATAGAATTGCAGTTTTTGCGGGACATACGGAACTTCCTGCAGAACAAAGCCCCAGCCCCGTTCCGCAGAAAAACCGCTGTCCCGTCCCGTCTCGCGGGACAAAATGCGGGACAAAGTGTGGAATAGAACATCTTCGTGCATTCATTACATTACATGATCTGGTTATATCCATCCATATATCTTTTGTTCTGGGTCAGAAACATAAATATATCTAATATATTCACGATTAAACTTGGCGTCGTGAGTCTTGCCCTCAAATCCAAACGGTTCTAACCTCGTAGAAAAAGCGTAAAATATGTAAATGATTGCTAATCGTTTTAATGTAAAATTTCCTTTTCGAGAGAAAACACTGATAGAGGACCAGCATTTAAGTCGAAAGAAAATAAGCACTAAAAAGAAGGTAATTAAATTCTAAATTGAGATATGATGTAAACAAAATCATATAAAATCTTACCTAAGCGCCAATACCGCATAATTAATAAAACGTGAAGTGTGAACAGGACCGGATTGGGAAATTTTATGAAAAATGGTGCAGATGATGATGTTATTAATAATAATAATAAAAAATAAAGTAAAAATAATAATATATAAAGCAAAATATAAATATAAGGCCGATGATAACAGATAAGTGATCTTTTTAAAATATAATATCAGATTGGAAGACAAAAATTCACCTCCAAATACCTGGGGAAAACAATATCGAAACAGAAAATATTGCAATCAACCGGGACAATTTCAAGGAGACTCGTTGAGCCCACTGTGGGTTTGTCTAGCGATGAACCCCCTATTCCAGCTACTAAACTCAACTGACACAGGTTTTAGCATGAAAAATAACACTACTGTTGTGGCAAAGCTTAATCAGCTATTGTATATGGATGATTTAAAACTATTGGCTTCCACTAAAACTTATCTAATGATAGTAATATGCACTTCGGTCTGGACAAGTGCCGTGTCTTAAATATAATCAAAGAAAAGGTTCAGCCCGGTGAATTCGATATGCAAAACAGCCTGAACATGAAAGACATGGGTGAAAATGATATGTATAAATGACTCGGAATAAAGCAAGCGCGGAAGATTAACCATAATCAAATGAAAACTGAGATATCTACTGAGTTTATACGAAGAGTAAAACAGCTGCTTAAGGCACTAAACACCTATGCATGTTCCACGCTTAGCTACTCATTTGGTATTCTTGAGTAGACAAAAACGGATATAGAAAATCTTCAGTGAAAAGTACGAACACATCTCATAAAGAAACAAAAGCACCATCCTCGAAGTGCAGTAGAAAGAACGACATTACCGCGGTATTTAAAAGGCCGAGAACTTATGGATGTAAGTGAGCAACTAGAAAAATAGATTACTAATTAAAGAATTTATTTTCAGGTGCAGGCTGAGACATCTACTCTACATCGCGCGATTTGTGCAGTAGATGATACAACACCGATCAAACTGTGGGAACTGTTACTAAGGACGAAAAAATGCGCACTTTGATGGGTAAGCCTCTGCACGGGCGACATCCCACTGAGGTCAGTCAAGACCATGTCGACAATATAGCGTCGAACTATTCGCTGACATCAGGAAAGGTGTTTCCTGAAACAGAAGGTTCATTTCTCGCCATTCAGGATCAGGTTATACCAACCAAAAATTACCTGAAATATATTGTTAACGACCCTCAGGTCTCAAATAACATATTATGTCAATATGTATGTCAAGATCAAGAAACCGTCCAATACCTTACCGGGGGCTGCCATGCATTTATTGCAAGTGAATATATGAAACGACACGACTTAGTAGGAAAGATCCTTCATTAAGAGATATCCATCAAACTGGGACTTCTCCAAACAAACCATCTCCCATATTATTAATATGTTTCTGAAAGTATACTTGAGAATGATAACTACAAGCTATACTGAAACGCCACTGGTCCCAGTATAGCTCGTAATTATTTGTAAAAGTAATTTTTTGGGAAATCAAAAAAAAAAACGATTAATGGCCGAGTAGTATTTAGCTCACAACGTAAAGAATTTTATTAATGGTGCTTAGAGTTTTTAGCAATAGAAATTAGAAGTTTCTAATTTCTATATGTAAATGTTCCTGTAAAAATTTAGTTCAGGAAGGCTTCTCCATAGTGTTTGGAAAGGAGACTATTAATACTTCCTTTATATCCCATTAATTCTTCTCCCAGTGGTAATTTCTTAGAAGCTATTGAAGAAAGAGAAAAATTTTTTTTACGAACGTATTTAGTTTTTCCAACGTCATTTCAGGAATTGGTTTCATCTTGGACTAGAACATCGTTGCCTTTTGTTTTTGTCCTCCAATTAAACACATCCAAATCCATACCGATTTTCCGTACAGTGGAATGCTTTCTGATTAAATTGTCGTAGCCACTACTTTCCACAATACCAGTCATTGTTTTAATGTCTTTTTCTATAAGGCCGATAATACGATCAGGCGGAATAAAGGAATGACCGATGATCGAAAAAATTAATTCAACTTGTTTGCCCATCAACCATCAGCGAACAAACGTACTGTTTCTATGTTGACATCAAAATCAAAATTCTTTAGAGCATGTTGCACAGCTGACGCTATTGTATTAGAATCTTCTCGAGAGTCAATTTCTGTCCACACGTAAGAAAACACATTTGTTGGTCTTTGTTTATCGGTAGAAGTTCCAGCAACAACTGTAAAATTACTATAGTTTATTTGCTGGCTGAAATATGCTGCTTGATTAGGCAGTCTAGGCAGTGCTTTTTGACAGTCGAAGGAAAAGTAAGTTGTGTTGGGTTTTGGATTTTTAAGGAGTTTGAAAAAAGCCTTTGTTTTTATGATATGAACACGATGCTGTGGCTAACTTTTGCCGAACAGCTAAAGAAGTTGCTACTTTCAACTTCTCCTTTGTTCTTAAACAAGTGGAGCAACAGTCAGCGAAGTTCCAAAAGCAATGTTGTAGTTAAACTTCACATACTTTCGAAAATAACTAAGCTTCACATGCATAGGCTAAGGCACTCTTCGAACATATTGGTCGAAAATTTCTTAAAATTCAAGTCACATAGCAAGAAGACCCTCACGCTTGTCTTGCTTCTAGAGTAGTGATACTCCGTACATGTTATCGATTCTATAAATTTTTTGATGCAGTTTCTTTTTCAATAATTTTTTTGACCCACTCTATGGCCACCTCTTCGTTCCCTGAGTAGCTCCCCAGTGAACAAAATATCTGACAATTCTTTGTATGCAGTCATTGCTTAAATTTGTGACAGCTACAATTGATTAGATTTCCCTCTTTTTGGTTTCTGTCCCTTACAAGTCAATATCAGAAGGTCTTTTTTCAAAATTTTGTGGTTTACATGCCCAACCTTATTTTGATGAACTTCAGCATTAATAATTTAGAGAACCATTATAGGGGTGGGCGGGGTAATGCGTCACCTTAAGACATCATCATTTTTTGTGACTTAATTTTAAGATAAAATAAATATATAAGTATACTAGCGATCTAAGAACTAAGTTTTTAACTTAAATTAGTTTTCAGAAATTTTTCAGTCGCCTTAATTAAGCGACAATAAACGCAACACTTTTTTGTGTAACGTGACAGCATTACCCAAGGCCTAGGGGGCAATGGCGCCACCTACTGAACTGCAATGATGGGTATGACTTCTCTACAAAACATGTTCTAAGCAAATATCTTTATTGAAAGTTTATTTGGAATTTATAAAGAACTGCAATGATAAATGAAAACATAACCTAAAAACAACCTACTATTCTATTCACAGAAGTCACAAACATAATTTTTGACACTTACTTTTTCACTGCATTGAGAATGAGCCCATTTCGAGCAAAGTGTACAGCGATACCAAGGTTCAGTGTCTCCAAATAAATTAAACATTTCTCTTCATCGTATCGGCAAACACTGTATAGGGAGATATCATCATTTGAATCATCATCACAAAGTTTGTCACCATCAAAATCTTCTGACGATGTTTCATCAAAATCTAATTTTGGTCTGATAGTTTTCTTCATTTTCTTTGTTTCTTTATTCTTAGAAAGCTTGTCTTCAGATATAAACGTCCATTTGTTTCAATTTTTTTGATATTCTTCCAATATGTTTGTTATTTTCACAATCTATAAAATTTCGTTTCACTGCTTTCGCTTTTTTGCTTCAACTCCCTTTTTTCTTTAGAATCTTGCAGGATATCTTTCATTGGTGTCGAAGTCAGGATAATAGAATGTTGCTTTCTATCCTGACCTGTTTAGGATCGGTCCTGTTGGTTGGCATTGGTGAAATGTTGAGAATGCTTTTTGAAAAATTTAATTTTCCTGACGATGTCTCCGGTTGACTACAATTAATAATTTCGATAGCAGTAGCAGGACTTTCAGGAGGATTTTTGTTTATAGGTGCCTGATTAGTAGAGGTATCAATGAGTTTTTCAGAATTTTCCTCCTTTTCCTCAAAAATTATTTGCTCTATGACTGAATGAGCAGGAGCAAAATCTTCTTCACTGAATTTATCTGGTTGAAACGGAAAAATTCCACATGCTGTGAATCCTGCCACTGCCTTTTCAAGCGTAGCAATCCTCAAGTAAGCCTTCCTTAATATCAGAGCAATATTGTATGGAGTGATTTTTTGATGAAAATTTGTTTTCATAAAATTATCACACTCCTTATTGAAGCACGCTCAATCGGAAGCTATGTCTTAGCGTTAGTTAGGTGCGTGCAGGACTAATATTTTATGAAAAATACTCGATGACGAAATTGCCCTGTATGACGGCATTACTCCTTCCTCCCTTCCACCCAAATCTCGTACAGACGCTATAAAATTGTTGGAAAAACACTATTTTTAAGTTATTTTACATAAACATTATTTTTTTAATAATCGTTGTTTGTTTTCTAAAATAAAATGTATTTTTGTATGAACGTTGTTACTACTTTTCTTGACAAATCTTCTTTTTTTCTTTAACATTTTGAATTAGTAACAAGACTATAATTTTTGTGCCGTTTTGAAGCATTAAAATCGCCTTATTTCAGAATGTGTTATTTCTGACATAACTACTTTTTTCCTTGTACCCCTTATATTCCATTCAAACTTTTTGTATCTTCCAAACCAAACTAGTTCCCTAAAATGTAATCATTACCTTTGAAGTTATTTTAAAATTTGTGAAAGTAAAACTCAAGAACCTAGTCCTAGACAATTAATAGCAACATTTAATCCGTCTCTGGTTTCTATTTTATGAATGGATACTGCGCCACTCTTGGGCAATACACTCTAGTAGAGAATTGTGCAAGAAATGCCCATATATGGCAAACAAATGAATGAACGGCGGACTGACATGTGGCGACTTGATTTGTGAATGGCTTACGTAACAAGTGACAGGCGCCTTGGATCAAGACGAAGACATTTCGTTTAATTCATTGGCGCATCCACCTGTTATATATCTAATGAATTTTCAGACATAAAAGGTACTTTCCTATTACTTCGGTTTTGAATGTAATAGGAAAGGATATGGACAAACTTTCTTTTGTGTGAATAATTGTTTTTCTTTCAACTTGCTTTACTGATAAAAATCATTTGTATATGTTTGGTTAGTAATTTGCTTTTCTCATGGGATAAAATATAAGGCAAATGATTAATAAATTAAAATCGATAAAAATTAGCTTGACTTAAAACGACTTAAAATCCACCAGGGATAGTGTTGTCTACTGTGCCACCGCTTAACCGTACACCAGCCACTCGAGAATTGTTATCTGAACGTTGGTAAAGTTGACATATCCGTCCTAAAGTCTTCAAGAGGAAGAGCGTTGTCATTTTATGTTAAAACTTCAAATTATAATAATTGGTTTTCTCTCTGGTTCTAGTTTGCAGCTCCAGTAAAAGTTTCTCATACCGACAACGCTTCTAAATCTCTTGTTGTAACCGTTGGACCTTGCTGGTTACCTTGATTCAGGATCGTTAAATATGGATTAAGTAATGATGAGATAAGGAAGGCTCACTACTAGAAACTTAGAAAGGATCATGGTAGTTTTTTAATTGAAAATATATAAAATATAATTCATGATTTCAACACTTTTTTATCTATTACTAATACTTATTTTTATTTCGGACTTTTCGACATCTTTGGTCATTGACACGGGAGCAAAAGTTAACAAAAGTACCTACAGAATTATGATACAAAGTTTACAATAGTAAAAAATAACAATATTATGTAAATTATATTGTGTTACACAACTATGTAGTCTTTACAAAGTCTATTAGGCTCTTGAGTCGGCTTAAACAGTTCAGAAGTTCTTTTAAACTGTATGTAATATCGTTGGCAATGCGAGTGGTCTGGTAGTGTTGACATTCTGTGAGGATGTGCTTCACGGTGATAGGAATATCGTTGCAGTGGGAGCATAACTGTTGGTCTGTAAAGGACATAAGATGACTGTGTGTCAAACGTGTGTGTCCTATCCTCAATCTTCGTATTGCTATCTTCTCTTTTGGTTTAGGGTAGCTAGAAACAAATAGCTGTTAACATTAGGTTGTATTTCTCCGAGCTTTATGTCTTGAGTGATCCAAAGTTTCTGCCACTTGCTTTGGATATTCTTTTTGAATTTTGATTTTATATCTTCTTGAAACTGTATGTTGTAGATGGGTAAGTTGGATGTAGAAATCTTGCAGCGCCGTCAGCTATCTCATTTCCTTGGATGCCAATATGAGAAGGTATCCATATTATTGTTATTGAAGTCCCTCGGGAAGTGAGAAGATGGATCGATTGTAGTATTTTTTGCACTACGTGATGTTGATTGAAAATATTTTCTGGGAATGAATGAATTGCGGATAAGGAATCGGTGCGCAGAGCTATACTTTGATGATTGTTAAGAGGAAACTCGAGAGCTTTTGAAATACTGATCTGCTGAAAACATGCTACATTCGTTGAATATTCGGGATTGTCCTAATTCTGTATCCACTGTAGTGACAGAACAGCCAACTCCATCTATGTTTCGGGATAAATCGGAATAAAGCACCTTATCAATCATAGTAGGATGTATTCACAATATCCTTGAAAACTTGTCGAAAAATGATATTATTTGTTTGTTGATTATTAAATTTACAGAGGAAAGTGTTTATAAAAGGAGGTGTTCTAGACCGTGGCGGGGATTCTGGTTTTATAGATGCAAGTATTTGGGATAATTTTGTGTCTTGGCACAAGGATTGTAGGAACTGTGGAATTGAAAGTATACATCTGGGGAGGTCAGAAGATTAAATACTGGGTTAGTCGGATTCGATGAAATTCTGCTAGCATAAGATAGAAGTAGTTGTTGCCTTCATAGGTAAAGGGGGAGTTTATGACATTCACAAAAGAGACTTTCAGCGTGACTGGATCGAAATACTCCTAAGTAGGAGAGCAGTGATGTGAACAGAGTTTAACGATTGTAATGAATTATTTTATGCGAAAAAGTAAAACTATACAACCATAATCTAATTTGGATCGGATTATAGCTCGATATATTTTGAGTAGTGCACTTTCATTGGCACCCCATTGATGATGGGACAATGTATCTTAACAAAATTGAATCCATTGGTTTTTGGAAATATTGTAATAAATATTGTAGTAAATGTAATGTACATAGAGCTGATATATTATTTATGAAAAAAGTTGCTGCTTTCCAAACATAAATGATCTTGGTCTTTGGAAATTCTATGCTATCTATGACAAGAGTGGGGGGAATATGAGGAAATTAATGAAAGAAGGTACCTGACGGCGATTTAAAAATATTTATAAAGAATAAAAGATGTATCTCCATTAGGTGGTAATATAAAAAATAGAAATGGTTACAAGAGGAGAAGTTAAAAATATAATAAGCAAATTACATAGAAGTGCAAAAACTGTCGGAAAAGAAAAAAGCAAAAAATAGAGATATACGTTTGGCATTTGTGGACCTAAGAAAAGCGTACGACCCTGTATTAAGGTCAGAACTATCGAAGGCAATGTATAAATTAGAAATACAGATGAAGTTCATAAAAGCAACAAAAGCTCTGTATAAAGAAAATAAACTGTGCATTAAGATGGAAACAAGAATCATAGAAGACACAAGAAAAGGGCTTCTGCAGGGTTGTTCTACATCTCCAACCTTATTTAAAATATACTTAGAGAAAACCTTGACTACATGGAAAAGAAAATGCAAAGGCATGGGAGTACCGTTACCAAACGAGTACCTGTATACGTTAATCTTTGCAGACGATCAAGTAGTAATTGCACAAGACCAAGAAGACCTCAGTTACATGATAAAGAAACTACAAGACGAATATACCAAGGCTAGCCTGAATATCAAAATCGCGAAATCAGAGTACCTATCTACAAGTGAAATAGACATAGAAGATCTACAAATTGACGACAACGTAACAATCAAAGGAAAGGGTAAATGCAAATACTTTGGGTTTATAATCACGAAAAAGGCAACAACAGAGGAAGAAATTAAGTAAAGATTAGGACAAACAAGAACAGCAATCAGACAACTTAATATGGTGGGATAGACACCTAAATATGAAGACAAAAATACAAATTTATAAAACTTTAATGCAAAGTATTATGGCATATAGGGCTGAAAATTTGATTATAAACAAGAAAAACAGCAGTAAGACAGTGGCAACAGAGATGGAATGCCTGCGAAGATATTGCAGAGTAACAAGAATGGATAGGAGAAGTAATGACGAAATAAAGTATAGAACATCAATAGAAATAGACATACTGACATATATAGAACAAAAAAGACTAATGTGGTATGGACATGTAAGAAAAACTAGCGGCAGCAGAGGGATAAAGAGAATAACCAAATAAAGCCCCATAGGAAGGAGAAACAGAGGCTAAACGATAGAGAATCGGAAAACAGAGAGAGATGGAAACGGTTGAGCGATGGAAGGCAGTGAATACTGTAGAATCCCTGAAAATATATATATTTTCGTTTGTTTCTTTTAATTTCTTGTGCAGATGACATTTATTGTGTTTCTTTTCATAGTGTTCAATTTTATTATATTCTTTACTATTCAATTACGTTTTCGCATGTCTTATCTTCTATTATATTATTACGTGGATCCTCTTGTATTCGTTTTTATCGTTATTTCTGACTTTCCTTCTTTATTTCATAAGTACCAGTATTTCTTCTGTCATCCAAGCGTGTTTTCTAATTACTTTTACTGCACTTTTGTTTCAGTCTTTAATATATCTTTAATTCATGTCCAGTTTTCCTCAGTACTTTTCTTTTTGCCTGAACTTTACTTTTTGTTCTAATATACTGGTTATTTCATGTTTTCCGGTATCATTTGATATATTTTCTCTACCAATAGTAACTGTTTGCTTAGTAGTCCTTGTATCCCTTTTTAAGAGACGTTAAATCTATAATATATTGTGACTATCATTTAATATGATTTTTATTTCCAAATAATATATTTAATTTTTACAATTATTTGAATATATATTTAGACTTCTTTTCCAGTGACTTGTCTTCGGTGAAGATATCAACAAAAGCTCCGGTAGCTGTGGTAAAACTCCGACTTTCACATGCTTTTTTGACAATTTTATTTGGATTCTTCTGCATCAGTAATCCTTTTTTTCTCATTATAGTATGTATACCAATTTTTTTATCTTTCTGATGTCACCGTCGCCCTTCCTAGAAATGCGTCACTGACCTGTAGTTTGTTTATTATTGCGATGTGTATCTGATTTTTGAGGAAAGAGGAAAGAAACCTGAGAGTTGCGTGGGCTTCTTAATTTAAGAGTAGTGAATGCAAATTTGCGGTCAATCTCGGTTACAAAACTACAATAATTTTGGACTGAATGGACTTGAGGTTTGTGTGTCACATCACGACCATTTGTGGTTGCGATTTTACCTTTTACTGGTCATTGGTAAAGATGCTGGCAAAATAATAAATTACAATGATGGGTACTGTTAGATCGTACTGTTGGTTTATTTTTAGCAATGATTAATAGTATATGAAAACAGGTAGGCGATGGGGTATTTTTAAACATATACAATATAAAAAGGGATATTAAGCACCTGTGTTATTTAATTAACTTTTAACGATTTTAAGAACATGTTTCGTTCTATTCTAATGCATAAATCTAATAAAAAAAGAAAAACCGCAGATATACTGTGAAGCATAAGTTAGAGATATAGCTAAATATTAAATAAACACTTAACTCACTTATCTACATCAACAATTTACTATTTTTTTGATTTTTTTATTCAGAGAAATAAATAATTAAATTAAATTAAATTAAATTAAATTTGTAAGTCGTTTATAGTTTCACACACATGCAGTGATCAACCCTACCCCTTGGAACATGTGTATACCATAAGAGTGGGATCCACATGTGCGAATTTCAAACCGGTCACACTTCACTAATTGATGTGATACCTATCTGACCCCCATGCTTTTCCTCCACCCCTCCTCATCATCCACATCGTGTGGCATACGTGAGGAGGCTTATGATCTGAAAGTTACTTAAGGTGCCCTGGGTAATGAGACACCTTCTGTTTTTATTGACTGGTTATGCCTCCTAACTGTAGGGGTAGCCGCAACTAGGCTTTTCTCCCTATTTACTTTACTGACTCTATTGAAGTTACTCTATCATTACTTCGGGACTTGAGTTTCTAACAAAAAAAAAAAAAAAAAGAAAAAGGAGCGTGTGTTCCGACCATGGAGCCGCCTTGGTACCTGTATTAGGTATATATATATATATATATATATATATATTTTATATATATATATATATATATATATATGTTTGTTTATATATATATATATATATATATATATATATATATATATATATATATATATATATATGTTTGTTTTGAGGTTTCCGCTGGAGCTATATGTGCTGTCACTATTTTTCCGGGTTTGACTCCGCGTTGTAAAGTGCTGGTTTTCTTGAAAACGATTGTTTTGGCGACGTTTCGGCAAGGTCTCACTTGCCATTCTCAAGCCTGGTGGATCTACTTCTCGTCGTTACTCGACCAGTACCAGACTCGACCAGTACCAGACTCGACCAGACCAGTACTAATCGAGTAACGACGAGAAGTAGATCCACCAGGCTTGAGAATGGCAAGTGAGACCTTGCCGAAACGTCGCCAAAACAATGGTTTTCAAGAAAACCAGCACTTTACAACGCGGAGTCAAATCCGGAAAAATAGTGACAGCATATATATATATATATATATATATATATATATATATATATATATATATATATATATTGTTATGATATTAAAATCAAGAAAATATCGGTTTGTTTAAAATATTTCAAAATTCAAAAACATTAAAATAATTCAGATAATTAGGATAATACCCAACAAACATTTCGAAGAAGGAAAATATTTAAATTTTTGGATTACCTGTATTAAACAAAATGTAAGCTAAGCATAAATTATTTCCTTTGTTATACTATACTTGAGTGACCCGCATAATTTTAAGTGAAATCCCAAAGACAATTGAACCGGGTTTTTCCAAATACATTAACGCAGCGATTATAGACAATAGAAGAGATTTGGAAACATGTTTTTGTTAGTTTTTAAGAATTATAGAAAAATATTATTTGTAAATAAGTTTTAGGAAATTTTATAATTATAGGTAAAAATTTGTTTGTTATCGGAATGAAAGAATGGGGAATTGTGACGAGTTTTGATTGGCGTAGATAAAAAAAGGTGGGAGGTATGTAGGAATGAAAGTTTAGCTAGATTTCGGAGTGAGAAAAGAGAGTCAGTTGGTTTCCAAGGGTGCAAGGCGAACGGCCGTTGTTCTCGGGTAGTTTCCCAGAGGTAGGAAGCAGTAGCAGTGAAAGTTTGTGAGTTTTCGTGTAGTTAGTATATCTGACAGAAGCTGATCCAGTAAAATATTGTAAGTCATATTTTTCTACTTATATTCCAAGAGTCACTGTTCAGGCCAACGAGAGATTCAGTTTATCGTAAAGAAAAGATATTCCAAGAGTCATTTTTCACTCAGGCAACGAGAGATTCAGTTTATTGAGAGAAGAAGAAGCTAGCATAATTTGAACGACTCGTGCATTTGAAGGAGATCATTAAGGACGAGATACTTGCAATAATTTATTGTAAGATTGCTGATTACTTAGGGAGCGGCCACGAGTAAATAGTATAGTCTACAAATAACAAGGATTTGGACCACTCATCATCAGAGAGAGATAGTTTTGTTTTCTGCAGTTTTTCTTTCATTGATAACACAAGTTTTACACTTAATTTAGAAAGGATATAAATATTTTGATTAGGAGAGTTAGAATAGTTTGGGATTTTGAGATTTCAATTAATATTGTTTGTACCATTAATGTTGATTGTTCACGTACGTAGAACAAAATTTTGAGAATCATTATATGAGATTTTGTTTATGGAAAACTTTTGAGTGTGAATTATTTCATTATTTTTATTTCAATATATAGTGTTAGATCATATGTGTTTTTTATTATTCCGGTATTCTTTGGACCTTACCTTTCACATGTAATAGCATAGATATTGAAGCACGAATTTAACCCTGAGATAAAAGAATTAAAAATTGTGATAGAGTCATAATCAAGTCATTTAAATGATTTTAATTAATCAAAAAAATTAATTAGCTAATTATTGCTTGGCGCACCAAGACTTGAAATATCACAATAATATATATATATATATATATAATATATATATATATATATATATATATATACCAGTTAGATTTATAATTTTTCCGTTTCTTAACTGTTTATCAATTAAAATATCTTCCTGTTGTAGTTTTACTTCAACCAAAGGTTGTACCCAAAACCAGTATTACGCAAGAGATCTATTATCTACCATAAGGTGCATAAATCCTAGCTGCGTCTCATCTAAATTAACAAAAATTATAGGTGCTCATTTTCACGATAATGGCCGACACGTACGTAATCGTTACGTTACGTAAGTCGTGTAGATCGTGGATGCCGGTAGCCACGAAAAAAGTAAATACCAATAAAGATAATGAAATTATATCCAAACAGTTCGGGGCAAGAAATTTTTAATAAGCACCCATTTTCTAAGCGTTTATCTTTTAACGATCTTTGGAGAAAATTACGAGGCGATTATAACAGCGGAATCTAGTCTCTAATAGTATAAAACAAATTACACGAAGAAAATTATTTAGTTTGTTGTAGTAATATTCATTTGAACGTTCCTTTGGACTCACCGTTGTTTTATTCGTTTAAAGTATTGATTATAAATTTGGAGCAAATACTGTTTGAAGTATAATTTGTTTAACATTAATATATTATTGTTTTTCAAAAAATGGATGGTATAACCAAGAATGTACAGACATAACAGGAAAAAAGTGCAAGCTGGAATTAAATGGCTAAGAACAGATAAAGAAGAAACAGAAGAATATGAAAAATTAAAAAAGAATGGTAAGAAAGTGATAAGGCAAAATAAAAGAAGATGGATAGACGAAACAATATTGCGGGAAATATAGCAGGAAAGAATAAACAGAAATACGAACAATTAAAAAAAAAAGATTAAAGAACAAACCAAAAAATACAAAGGCAAAATAAACCAAATAAAAAATAAAGAGAGAACCGTGATAATAGAGAATCAAGAATACAAGAAAGTATGGAGTGATTACTACAGAGAGCTCTTGACGGAGGATACAACAGGAGAAGAATTCAACAATGAAGGAAAACGGTGCACGAAGAAGAAGCAGCCGAAGTAGATGAAGTAAACATCGAAATTTCAAATGATCCAACATTGTAGGTATTGGAGGAAGTAATACAGAGAAGCAAAAATAGAAAATCCTCTGGTAAAGATGGAATTAATATGGGACTAATAGAATACGGAGGAAGGGGGCTGAGAGGAAAAATACTAGCACTATTGATAAATATATGGAAACAAGAGAAAATGTCAGGGGACTGGAAGGTACGGCAGGTCATAAAAATACATAAAAGGGGAGAGCAACAAATTTATGAAAATTATAGAGGAATAGCATTACTAACTACAACATATAAAATATTGACATCAACAATAAAAAGAAGGTTATCAAAGATCACAAAGAAGACAGTGGGACAGTACCAATGTGGAACAGTTCACAGAAAGAAGAGGATGGAGGAAATACGCACAATAAAACAAATAATGGAAAAAGCAAACGAATATAAATTAGAATTGGAAATGTTATTCATAGACTTCAAACAGGCATTTAATTCAATTAAAAGGAAAGGATTTATTTTAGTCTCTAGTTGTTTAATATGCTTGATTTCAAAAGACATAAGGAGTGGTCATTTGGAAGAGCTAATGTTCTCATTTATAAAACTTGCAGAGGAATTTTTTGTTTCATAATACAAAAATATTGATACAAAAATAGAATTAAACAGAAAGTCAAACGTGCAAACATTCTGCGTGTAGTGCGTTACCATATCGCCGAAACTCTTCCTTACACTTTGGGAATATAATTATATGTTAAGGGCAAAAAATCTCACCGACAAATATATAAATATAAATGGATGGGATATCTGGGATTCGCAGATAATATTGTGCTAATACCTTATCAAATAGTTGAGACTAAAGAACTACCAAATGAGTACTGCTTTTCCTTGCGTATTGAAGCATAGGGACATAATGAATAATAAATATATTAAGAGTTACTATTAGACCCACAGAAGCAAAACCATTGAACCAGTAACCATTGAACGACCCATCAGAAACGGTCTATGCCAATGGGTGACAATATTATCTAGGTTTTCAAAAATTTTAATAAAACTCACAACTTTCTTTGCGAGTCAATTGTTAGGCTTTATCTAGATAATTAACAGTGCATCTCTCGTACCTAATGAATCCAAACTGTGTGTCTTGTATTCTCTCTTCTCATAGCTTGTATATTCTGCGATGTATAATTTTAAGAAAAAGTTTTAGTGTATGGCTCATTAGACATATTAGCCTATATTCTCCGCACTTTTTCGCTTCCTGTTACTTTTTTTTTTCGTAGGTAAAGGGGACTGGTTCTACCTCTCATCAAAAAATAAATTTCGTATATAATTTTTCCATGTACTATCAATACTATCTTTGCCCACGATTACCTCTCCTTGTGATTAACAAGTTTACTTACTCTTCTATTTTTACATTTGCCTATAATTTCTCTTACCTCTTTATGCACATTGAAGTTGTCGTATTTACTTTGTAGAATTTTGATTTCTTGGCATTTTTTCCACTTCTTTCTGTTTGGCTTCCCTGATCTTTCTCTGTATATCTCATTTTATTGTTTTATACATAGAGTTATTGTTCTTGTTTTTCCTTCTTTCTTCCATCAGCTGCAGAATCACTGTCATCATCCATGTCTTATTTGTACCTTCTTCGTTCTTTATAAAATTATCTTTAATGTCGCCTATCGTTCGTTTTACTAAAGGATTCTATCTTCTCTTCTGTGTTTTTATGTGTATTATCGATTTCTTTGAATTATCTATTTATTGTTTTGCTGGTTATTGCTTTTATTTCACTACATTTCAGTTTTCTCATGTCATGTTTTTTACAGTTTTTTCGCGTATTTTCTTTAACTTGGTTCTATACACGCCCACTAAAGGATTGTGGTCAGATTAAATATCAGCATCTCGGTAGGTTTTAATACTGTTGAGACTATTTCATTACCTTTTGTTAACAAGTCTATTTGGTTTTGGTATCCTATAATAATGTCTCTCTGTTGTCTCTTGGTGATATCCACGTAGACTTTTATAGTCTATCTAAAGACACATGGGGGAAGTGTGATACATTTAAGGCAAAACTAGCGTGTGTCACCAATGAATAAGAAAATACTGATCTAAAACACAGCATGCTATTTGTTAAAGGCTGAAAAAGAAAAAACACGACAAGCAAATGACAAAGAATTGTACCTAGAAATGTGTATGTAAAAATGTACGTATACAATTTAAGGATACACGAATTGACCGAAAAAGAAAAGTCTCTTATGTATGTTAACATATATGTAAATCCAGCAAAGCATATTATTGCTTACAGTGATACTTGCGGCGGCCAAAACCGCAACTTCAAGCAGTGTTCGTTATGGTTAAAATAAATAGTAAATACAGATATTAAAGTAATAAGTCATAAGTTTGTGGTGTCAAGCCATTCATTTTTACCACATGATCGAGATTTCATTCAACTTGAGCAGTATGCCAAAAATCGCTTAAAATATACGCCTGAAGACTGGTATACAACAATAAAAAAATGTAGGCCAAAAAATCCTTTTTCTCTTGGTATCTTGGTTAAACATTCAGTGGCTGCATTTTAAGAAAGATCAACTGTGCAGAATATTTTATACGAGCACTTTGAATGAAGACTCCAGTTTTGAAACAATCAACATTTTTCCACAAAATAATAAAAAAGGTGCCTCTAAATTAATGAAAAATATGTAGCTTACACCTGTGTACTCTGTTCCATTTAAAATTAGCTCCAATAAAAAAGGATATGGTGGATCTATTCCAGTTTATACCATTCTGTCAACAGAAGTATTTTAAGAATATTTTAGAAGACCCGTCCATTAAAGATATTGGATCATTGGACCATGATTTTATGTTTTTTTTGCTAATAATATATTGTTTTAAGCTGAAGTTATTTTTATTAGTTTTATTAGTGTTGAGAGACAAAGCAGTCTGTCACACATTATTAAAAAAAACAAAAATTAAAATCAAAATTATAGTGCTGATTTTAGATCAAAATCTAAGTTAACATATTTGTAAACTATATTTACCAAAAAAAAATTATAATAACATGACTCAGGATTTTTTAGTGGCATCTAAACTTTAAGGCTTTGTATGGCTCAATTTATGTATGTGTAAGAGATCCACAATTTATGCAATTTTTATAAGGCAGTTAATGTAGTACAACTGTGTTCATGTAGTAACCATCCAATAACAGTATAATTTCATTTGTGCTTATTGTTCAGTGCTTATTTGGCCTTATTAGACTTGTTGGATCAAGTAACATAGCCTAATGTGACGTCATCTGGATAAACCAATAGTTAAAAAAATCAGACAAACTTAAATAATAATAGATTTAATGGTACATTTTTTTCAGTGTAACCAAAACCTGTCAAATATAACACGTTCTCGTATCAAGAAACGCCGAATCCGTTGGTCCATCTTTTCTTTAAAATACATTAACCAGCACTAGTTTAACCTTAATGGTCATAATGGCATTAAAACTAAACTGATGTTCGGCGATAGTAAAATATTTTAATGTAATCAAAAAACAAGTTGGCTCCGAAAAGGAAGTGCCTAGCGCGTGTTCTGGGCTTGATTTGTCGATTAGCATTTGATGTCAAAATATTTCTACAGGGTTTCTACGATTTTGATGAGGGTAATTGCTCGGAGGCTTAAATTTTATTGTTATCAGTGATATGCTTTCAGTCAGAGTCGTAATAGGACTGTAGTTATGTTAAGTATCTTTATATAATATAGTAATAGTCTATTGATGGTTTGTTTGGTACTTTTCAGTCTTAATCACTTGCTATTCGGACTAGTCTTTCACTATCAATCAGTGTAACATCTTGATTCGGTTTCTGTCTTCTGTATTTCCCATCGCACTGCATTTTAAAGATTCTAATTGTGAGTCTTTTCATTTCCTGCTTATTTATTTCGTCTTAGATGTTGATATTTTCCTATTATATGTCTCAGCTGTTGTTGTACCATTAGTCGTAGGCTATTTTCGTTATTTGAGGTTAGGATTGTATCCTTTGCTTAACAAAGGATTTAGGTATATAAATCTAGTATGGGGAATATTTGGATAAAAATAAATAGATTCAAACTAACCAATGACAATAGACAGAATTTGGTATAAACAGAAAGAAAAAAATAGACGACGCCACTTTTTATATTTTAGAGCAACAAGGAAAACTCAGAGAAATCTAGATGTCAAGGAGTTTATTTATGAGAACCTTTTAACTTTTTAACTTTTAACGGCAAATTTTTTCTGCTTCCTAGCTCACAAGTCACCTTACTTTTTGAGACTCCAGAGAGAAGTGACAAGTGACCTATTCACAAAGTCCCCTACAACAATATACGTTCAATCAGCACCATCAAGTGTTTTGTTAAATCCTCATTCAAAAACATCTAAAAATCTTAAAATCTCTGTTAGCAAAACAAGGAAAAAACAGATTGAAAACAGACAGTACATAGTTCTCACCTTTGAAAACAACTTTCTGATAAAATAAACACACTTTGAAGTACTTAAGACTACTATTTTGCAACGCAAAAAGATATGATCCATATCGATTTTTGTGACCTACTTTTAGAAAAAGAAAATGCTACAAACTATTTCCTTACTGGACGCCCGAGTTAATATCTACTTCCGAATATAGACCATTCTCGATTTAATTTGAGGTGTGCATTTACTGGAACAACTCGCATATTAAAAATATGTCATAACAGAAAGTGAAAACAAGGAAGAAGGTATTCGTAGGAAAATACGAAAAGCTCAGTAAGCCTTTAGCACGTTTAGCTCCGTTTGAATATTGGCCAGTATACCACAAAGACAAGGATCCGATTATTCTACTCGAGTTTCAAGGTCTATTCTAATCTACGGATGTTAAAGCTGGAAAGTGAAAAAACCCTTATAGATAAAATGCAGGTCTTTGTCAACAAACGTCTACGAAGAATTGTTTATATTTTTTGGCCTAACAGCATTAGAAACAAAGATCTACTACACTTGGTTGAACAAAAGAGATATACAATTAAAAAGTCCACAATAGGGGGGTTGCGCCGGCAACACAGTTCGTAAAAATAGCTCCTGTAGGGTAAAAACGTGTACTCCTGGACATTTCACAAATTGTTACTTTTGGATTTTTTTATCAGACAAATTATAATTCTAAGAAAAACATCTTTTTGTGCAACGTGAATTTTGCATAATCCATCAGTTGCACCATTTTATAATCAACATGTATTTGTTAATATACTGTCATATTGTCCAAAGAGACAGCACCTACGTCTACCTTTAGACTGGTAGACAAGTTGATAAAGTCGATCTGTGACAGACGATACGAAGATATTCTTATTCTGTAAAAATATTGGTGTTAACTGGCCACAAACCTTTAACCTCAAAACTTTTAACAATATTTTTTGGTGTGAGTGCTTGTAGATAAGCTTTTCTGCAATTCCTGCAACGTCATAAATACTTATTGGTTTACCAGGATTACTTAACATCCAGTCTTCGGCAATTTTGTGGTAAAAAGTTTTATCTGGACCAAAAACCCCTCGGTCTAAGGGCTGCATTTTATGCGATGTATGCGGATGAAAGGAAGACCCCCTACACGATGGACTGACGATCTCAAAAACATGTGAAGATATTGGATGAAAAGTGCTCAAGACAGAGCACAATGGACAAAAATGTGGGAGGCCTATGTCCAGCAGTGGATGCAAAGGGCTGGATGATAATGATGATGCGGATGAATTGCTAATAAAACTACATCGGAATTTTTGGCTTTATCAATTATATCTATTGAAATATACGTATCATGATTATCCATGATAATCATTATCGACTTTTCCTGCGTAGGTTTAGTATAAGACATTATGTGTTCCAAAAATTTCAGAAAAATCTTTGCTGTCGACCATCATGAAGGATTTACTGCTCCAATTCATCCAGGTGGACCTCCAATTGTCATGTGGTCTTTATAGTGCACACGAGGAAATACAAATATTGATGGGATAGTTTGACCTGCCGCATTTATATAACCTATCATTATAACATTAATTCTCTGTTCTGCGTAGGTTAAACTTCCAAGTTGTTTAATAGTCTTAGACCCCAATATTTTAGATAGTTTGTGTACTGTAAAATTTGAAGTTTCATCCAAGTTATATATACGTTCAGGGACAAATTGATACGTCTTTATAATATAAGTGTAATTAATAAAAAATGGCTCAACATTGCTTTTATTAAACTAAACCATCTCCTTCTATATTGAACTAACCATTCTCGGCCTGCAATTTGCTTGTCTTGCCACGAATCTTGTATTTTTTTACCCAATACTGTGGTATAATTAAATGCTAATTTTCTATTTCGGAATTTAGTAAGTCCCAAATGAAGATAGGCAGCTTTTTCTAGATAATCAAACAAATGCTTCTCTTCTGCAACACTAAATACTTTATGAAAATAGCAGTTTTGTGGCGAAACTCTGACATCATTTATACAGGTAATCAAATTATGTTGCTTTTTCATATAATTATGTAACGTGGATTAACTTATATTTCATTTATTCGCCACACTACGTCTTCTTCATTAGGTACCTTCTTCTTTAGGTACACTACGTATAGATGAATTATTCTTCAAAACTTCATGTAATGCCTCCTTCAATGACTCTTGGGGTACATATTCCCGTTTTCTACCAAGTTTTTGCGAGATCGTATAATTTATGGTTGCGTGCTTATTTTCATTAAATTTCGTTTTGTAGGTGTTTATTATTAAACCCATTTTTATAGCTGATTCGTTGAATGCCACAAACGTCTCTCGCTTCAGCGTTTTTCGTTATCCCAACAATATCATCAGCAGAGGCAAGTATTTGCACCAATTTAGTATATATATTGGACCAATAGTTGTGATTGGTGACATATGTATTACTTTTTCCAGAGTCAGATTGAGAGGGAGATTAAGAGAGAATCTCCCTGGCGCAGCTCGTTATTTGTTTTACAGGGTTCAGACAGTTCCCTTTGAATTCGTACTCTACATTTAACTTTTTAAGAGTTAGATTTGTTAAAGTTACTAACTGATTTGGTATTCCTAGCTCTTTCATTGCTTTGAACATTTCTCTTCTATTTACAGAGTCGTAGGTTGCTTTGTAGCATATAGATATATGAAGAGTATCAATGTCATATTTCAGTGTTTTTTCCAAAATTTGTTTCAGGGTTCAATTTATGTATAGTTTAGTAATAAATTGATTACTACATTCAATAACCACACACTTCAAATGCAGAAGATTTGATAAAAGAAAAAAACAAGGATTTATTCTTTATAACAATTTATTAATATGTTGAAAACATATTACGCTAAATTTTGAAGAAGGTAAGATACAAATGGTTAAAATTTTCAACTTACATTTCTTTCATTATCGTAAATAATTACTAATTTTCATTATTGTAGTTACTTACTTTCAGTAAAGTACAGTTGCATAAAGAACAATTTTGGCAGTGGCATATGCTAAAGATGAAATGGCTTTAAGAAATAATTCCTATGCCCATTTCTGAGTCACACTTAAGCCTAACTCGATATAGGCTAATATATTTAGTTAGATAGGAGCAAAACTAACGTAGGAAGCATTGTCGACAGTTTCAGGTATATCTCGAAACAATCACACAATACGAAATATATTCATTCATTCATCAGGCGCACGTTTCAATGTTCATTCATCAGTTTCTCCCTCTCTCTGTTGTAAGTTTCTTGCGCAAACTGACATTCAGCATTCGTAATTTACATACGAATAAGTATATATTTTAGGTCACTTGTTTTTCTTCCGTTTGTACCGCGTGGCTCGGCACACCTTCTTCCTATTATAGTAAAGCCTAATCAACGTGGCTGTGTTTTTATTAATGAGCCTCCATCACACCTGAAAGCTGAATCATATCGTGTGGGTCGTCGTTGCGTTTCTTTCTACGGGCTAAAGATGCAATAATAGTCTAGGAGATAAGCTAGACATGGGGAAAATGTGTTTGTATTTGGCAACACCGCCGATCGCTTAGAGAATTTAGGTTTGTTTTAACTATCTTCTTTTGCTTAACAATTTATTAGATTTATATGATTATTTTTGGTTTCAAAGAATTTTTTTGTTTGTTGGCTACAATAATTTTAACACTTTAACTGCCAAGTAAATTCAGAGTAAATTTCGTATTGGGTCTTCTGTTCCAAAATATTCTTCTTAATTACCCTATTTGTGTTTGTTTTTAGCAAAAATTATAAAATCAGATTTGTTTTTATTTATTTTTCTAAAAATTGCTTTGTGCTCATATGGTGCACGCTCAAAGTCAAATAGTCTGTTATCTTTCTAGTAAGAAAGTGACACGTGTACGATATTTCAGTTTGTTATATACTTCCGATGGGAGTGTATCGTCGACTTCACAATTGAAAAAACTTAATAATAGCGTACAATAACATACAACTCCGTTATTTAGAGTTGGAATTAGAAGCAGAAAAGGCGGCCAGTGTGTAAGAGGAGTTTAGCACATAAGTGAAATAATTTTTTCTAGAAGTTTTGACCACATTTTACCACACTAGTTAGACGTATTTTTGGGCTAGAAGAATGTGAAGGTCGACCATTTTAACCGAGGTTAAGCAGTATGTTGCCACATGGGGTTGTTTCGTGTTCTTCTCCGTCAGTGCTGACTTGCTCCACTCTCGGAATCTTTGGGGTAGACCATTCGGTGTGGGATTGTAAAATAAAATTCCTAACCATCTGGGGTACCTTTCTTGTCTCTGTTAAATAATTTTTTCTAGAGGCTTTGACCACATCCCACCACATGTGAAGGTGGAACATTTTAACCGAAGTTAAGCAGTATGTTGCCACATGGAGTTGTTTCCTATTCTTTTCCTTTAGTGTCGACTTGGTCCCCTCTCGGAATCTTTAGGTTAGAACATTCGGTGTGGGATTGTAACATAAAATTCCTAACCATCTGGGGTACCTTTCTTGTCTCTGTTAAATAATTTTTTTAAAGGTTTTGGACACATCCCACTACGCTAGCCAGACGTATTGTTGGGCTAGAAGAATGTGAAGGTGGAACATTTTGTCCGAGGTTAAGCAGTATGTTGCCACATGGAATTGTTTTCTGTTCTTCTCTTCTGTTCTTCTCTTCTCAATTAATGCACCATATCAACGAAACATAATCTTTATTTATTTGTTAACAATATTAAATGTACAATTATTATAAGCTATAGTAGTTTGCCCATTCATTTCTACCAAAGCATGATGATGTACATTATTGACCTGTAGCATTTGGGAATTCGAAGGTCCAGCTTCATTTCTTGTTCGATCAACTTCTGGTGGTGACTGGAATCCAGTTGTAGTTATGGTTTTACAGAGCTTGCATTTAAGTGACCCGTTAATTTAATTAACTTCTGTTCAGAAACACCTTGCTTGGACAAGGCTGATACAGCTGAATATTGATGGAAATGGTTTTTGGAACATTGGGTCCAAATAGAGCTTCTGGACCTCTGCGTGTTCAGAGGGACAGTTTCCGAAACCAATTTTTTGATTTCTTCACCTCACTGGCATCCAAATCTTCTTGATTTTTCGTCTGGATTCATTATATCTGTCCAAAATTGATTACGCCTTAATGACGTTTGTCAAACTGACTACAATAGAATTACCAGACACCTTCGTGACGCATCTGTCATAATGTTTTCGCTGAGAAATCACGGGCAGGAATGAGTGTTCTCAGAGGAAACGTAGCGTTGTAGTCATTAAAAAATCTTATCTCTATATAATAAGGGTCTTTTTGTAAAGAAATAAAGCTGACTTAACTTGGTAATAAGTCCTTAACTCAACACACACTTCATAAAATTGATTCTTTTACAATTATCCTTAGTAATTGGTTCAGAAAATTGCAAAAAAGTAAAAAGAAGACAAAAAAGAAGCAAACGTAATACAAAAAACATTTAAAACTAGTAGATAATGAAAAAAGAACAGAAAAAGTAAAAAACACGTTTCGGGCGTGGGTCTAGAAAGCCTAGGGAACTAGTAGACAGGTAATAGACGGGCGTAAGACACGCTGCGAGAGATACACAGCGTATTCTACGTTGTAATGGGATCCATGCATTTCAATGGACGGTAATACACGAGCGTTGCTCTCGCAATCCTACGCCAGCCAATCGCAATCTGCTGCGTTGTTCACGCGTCGAGAGAAACGGACTAGCATGCAACTCATTGTTTCTTATGTGTTCAAATAGACGAGACATTTGTTACGCCAGAGGTACAGACACAACAAAAAATAATTGTTCAAATTAAATATGTTTGATACAGAAAAAATTAACAGTGAAATTGAAAGGCGCCCTGCGTTTTACAATTTACATTTAAAGGAATATTCTAATAGGGATTTAAAGGCCAAATTGTGGAGTGAAATTGCAAATGAAATGGTTGAAAACTGGAACGATTTATCCCTAGACGAAAAAAATAAGTTAGGTGAGTTTTTTTACTTTTTTATTCAACTACAATATGCAATTTAAAAAAAATTGCTCTTATGGTAGGTATTTTTTACTTGAATTATATATTTTATCATATTGACATGCTAATTCTCCTTCTTTGCTTACAAAATAAGATTTAAATTGATTTCTGACTGAAATTCCCGATGATCGTCCCCCAGTTCCTAATGCCGATATATCTTGTAGTGGATCTGTTAGGGTATCACTAAAATCAAAACCGTCTCTTTTTCGTACGAAGTTATGAAGGACACAGGCGGTTTTTGTAAGCAGTTCTATAAAGTCAGGTTCAAGTAAAATAGGTGGAAGGAATATCCGCCACTTGTTATCGCTGAGATGTCGTCTTGGATATGGCCGTAATAAATTAGTGTTTAATCTAAAAGCTTCGTTACCAACAAATACAAAAGGATAATCTATGAAAGTGGTTGTGGTAAAGGTATGTTAAGTTGATTACTATCCAATAGTTGTCCTAAAGCTAAACTTTTCAATATATGTTACTGTCAGATTCTCTTCCGTAAGACCCTAGATCTGCAGCTGTGAAACAATAATCTAAATCTGCGATGGCCAATAAGACGATGGAATAAAATTTTTTATAATTAAAGTATTCACTTCCGGTATTCTTGGGACACATCATACGAATCTGTTTACCGTCCATAGCGCCCAAGCAGTGCGGAAAATTGGACCTTGTGAACATTTTGTTTGATATTTCTATCCATTTATCTTTATTTGTTATAGGCATTTCTAACGGTTGTAATGTCTCCAATATAGCCAAACATGTTTCTTTTACTATTTGTCCAATGGTTGACTTTGCCACATGGAAGTAATACTCCAAAGCAGAAAAGTTCGATCCGGTTGCTAAATATCTGAAACAATATTTGTTGTTTTAGCAAAGGAACTTCAGACTAAGTGGAAATCACTTCGTGATCAATTTAAACGAGAAGTTACCCTAGGGAAGAAAGTTAAAAGCGGACAAGCCGCTACACAAAGAAAGCGAAAATATATATCTAACGCCAACGTCATCTAATATCTAAGAGAGAAAAGAAGAAGATAGAGAATAAGTTGCGGAAACAATAAACGAAAGCAATACTCAAATTCAGACAGCTGAAGAAACCCGAAAACAAAAGATTAAAGAAAAATGTTCGCAAACGAAGATTAGAGGAAGATGAAGATTTAAAAAGTATCACAGCGATATTGTCCCATCAGTAGCTTTACAAAAACAGGAGAGATTGGACGACGTTATGGGTAATAAGGCTTTTTTAATGTCATTATTGCCAATTATAAATAGTACGCCGCAACATAATTTGGCTTTATTTATACTCTCCTATAGTTTCTCCTTCTGGATCCACTCAATCAACTTCACAGTATTTAGTGCCTTCGTCACCAGCTGCATCGGAAGATACTTTAATTGATTTATATAAATACTTTTACTTATTTTTACTTAACGACTTGTTGAGGATAACAATTTGAATGAAAAAGACAGCAAATATTCGATTTCACGCAAACAATCCCTATGTATCTGTTGATACGTATTTCGACCTAATAGGTCTTATCAGAACAGCTATTCATAGGAGTTCTTAACGTGAAAAATCAATATTTTCTGTCTTTTAAGAAGCAACAATAAAATGGCTTCAATACGGATGCGATAACGACATCTAATTACGAAATCCGTAAAATAGTTTCGAAACACAATTCAGATTTCTGCTTATAATCTGAGCCTTCTAAAAATTGCAAGGCAAACAGACGTTGATAAAAGATGTTAAAAGGGACATGGGGAATCTAAAATTTGTATTCCACGACATGTCTTTTACAACTAAGCAGAAATCCTTAGCGAATTGTGCTTCTAGTACTCACAAAGAGTATATCCGAAATAAAATGAAAAAGACAACAAATATTCGATTTCACGCAAACAATCCCTATGTATCTGTTGATACGTATTTCGACCTAATAGGTCTCATCAGAACAGCTATTCATAGGTGTTCTCAACGTGTGAAAAATCAATATTTTCTGTCTTTTCAGAAGCAACAATAAAATGGCTTCAATACGGACGCGATGGCGACATCTAATTACAAAATCTGTAAAATAGTTTCGAAACACAATTCAGATTTCTGCTTATAATCTGAGCCTTCTAAAAATTGCAAGGCAAACGGACGTTGATAAAAGATATTATAAGGGACATGGGGAATTTAAAATTTGCAATCCACGACATGTCTTTTACAACTAAGCAGAAATCCTTAGCGAATTGTGCTTCTAATACTCACACAGAGTATATCCGAAATAAAATGAAAAAGACATTTTAATAGGTCTCATCAGGCACCTCTGATGAGACCTATTAGGTCGAAATACGTATCAACAGATACATAGGGATTGTTTGCGTGAAATCGAATATTTGCTGTCTTTATATATAATAACAGGATGAACCCACCAACGACGAATTATTTTTTTGTTTTTTCGTTTTTTTAACATTAAACAAAGTGCAGCAACACATCCGACTTGAACTAAATCCATTTTATTACTGACTATTCTTTCCACCAACAGGCGTGAAATATAACGCTCGTCTATTATGTTAACCAAATACGCTGCGTATCTCTCGCGGCGTATTTTACGTCCGTCTATTACCTGCCTTAGTTCTCTAAGATATAATCTAATCTTTTACTTAATATTTTTAATTTATTTATGTAATAAACTTATACTTACAACAAACACATTCAATTTTATTGCAACCAGACGATCTAAAATAAAAGAATCCAAGACTATTAAAGTACGTAGGCTGTGCCTTTAGCTGAAAGGCAAAGATTCTATAGGAAACGAAAGATGGCGAGCGAAATGAAAAGAATAGAAAAATGTCTAGCGCGCTTATTATTGTTTCGCGTAAAGTACCGTACCTCGCGGTATCCTTAGAGTACTTTATAATGGATTATAAATTGTATCTATCGGGGTATTTGCATATATAGCTTGGTACTACGAAAATTACTAGTTAGTGCTTGTAAAGAAATCGGTATTGTTAATTGTGAGAAACTTTATTGTAGACAGCACAATGAAATAGATGTTGCTTTTAATGTTGTTTGCAATAAATGAATCACATATTTCAGAAACCCCATAACTCCATTTTTATAAAATGTTGAGAAATTAGAAAAAACCTTATTTCATGAAATATTTTTAAAAACCTGTTGTGCTTTTGTAATAAAATCATGAGATTAATGTGTTTTAATCAGTTTGCATAAAAAGTGGTGAATTTTAGCTTTATATTATGTTTTTTTTCCTTTTTTACTTTTGTGGATTTTTGGGGTTTTTGAAATATACACATTTTTCAAAGATGTAAAAATAAGAAAACAAGTTTTATATAAACATTTATTCAAAAATATGGGCATACAGAATAATATATCAGTAGTAATCACTCATCTGGTTGTATTATTTCATTTGAATCTCCCTCGCATGTTGGCAAATTAAAAATTTCTCCGTAAAAGTCCTTGACTTCTTCATTATCTGGTAGATACTTTTCCAGTTTTCTCAAGTCTTGCTTCTTCTTGATATTAATAGGAATATGTCCTTCGGTGTACGCTTTTCTGGTAGGGAAACTAATAACATCCTTGTTGCTATTTCGTAGCCGAAAAGAATGATGTATCAAGCCATCTATGTACTCTTTTGCAATAACAATTCCATCGTGATCACTCGAATGAATAAAGTGTCGAAAGTTGGATATTTTAAAAGCAATTTTTTGATCTCTTGGGATATTTCTGCCCAAAGATTCATTGGAGAGCATTGTCTTTTTAAAATACGTGGGCCACCATCCTTTAAAGTTCAATATGTCATCAGAATTCGGCAAAACTACAGTAAATCGGTTTAAACTCTTGTTAGATGTTATGATAAGCTCTACATACTCTTTTAAGGTATAAATCCTGTCTGATTTTTTAATTTTCCTTTTAAGAACGGAAAAATCCCGATCACACGGTAGAAATGAATGTCCCCGTGTGGGATAATATTGTTCAATCTTTTTGAATCTATTGGTTGAAACTAATGCAGAAAAAAGTCTAACTATTGTATGGTTCTTGTTCTGGGCGGCACATGCATCAGAAAAGAAGTGAAAATGGTTAATATTTTTAAATTCTGGATTGTTGTCAAGAAAATGTAATAAAAATGATACAACTTCATTAGGCCCTTTAGTTCCTGTTAAGGTAACATTCTATGTGATACACATAGAATGTTACCTTATCATCTTTCAGATTATGAATACATAAAATATTAACAGTAAGTTGTCTTAAATAGAATGTTTCCTGGACAGGAATAACTGGTAGTTGCAGGTTTTGCATATAATCAATGCAAATACCACCTACATTCTCATCTACTTTACAAAGTTCTGAAATGGTTTTAAGTTTGTTATAAAATTTGTTTGCCCGTTTCTTATGAACCATTTTTTCTGCCAGTGCCACTCTTTTTGCTGTTTCATTTAAGAATTTACTTTTTATTTTAGTTTCTAACTCTTCACATGTAGAGCAGGTGTCGACTTGTGGGCAACCGAAAGATAATGAAAATTGTTCTTTAAAAATCTTTTGATAATATGAATATTTAACGTTTTGTTCTGGGTGAACCTCTTTAAACAACTTATACATTATAAAAATATTTAATTTTTCATTTAGATACCTATATTCTCTACTAGTATAATGGGCCGTTTTGACCGGAAACGAAGCAATATGTTGTATGATTGAATCTATAACAAGTCCTGTCTTCGCATTGCCAGATTTATTTTTACCTCGTTTATCTATAGGAACTTGCCCCTCTCGTCTTAACGTGGTTAAGCGACGCAACCGATCATTAGTAATGCCAAAAATGGCAATAAAAGCTTTTCTACAGATTTTATTTGTACCTGTTGGTCCCTGAATTGTATATTTAAAAGAAGCTAGTCTATCAGGCTTGCAAGAAATATCAGCTGGTTTTTTGCGCCTTCGACGTGCAACTTCATGGACTGAAATAAGCGATTGTAGCAAACAATCTTGTTCGTTCTTGGTGTTAAGGCTCCTGAAGTTTCGGAATAATTGAATGCGTGCTTCTTCAGAAATTTGTAAAAAGCATTTTTGGCGACATCTAAAAATAAGTATCATTCAAATTACGATAATAAAATATTAGATATTGTCTAGCTAGTTAGTAATATTTTAAAGTTTTAAGGCTTACTTGCAGTCTGGTCCTTGGTTCACTTCAGGCGCCAAGACACCACTCCAGCGTTTATAGGCAGACCCTTTAACTCTAGAGTTTTTAATAACTTCTCTTTTATATTCACTGATATTACGTATTCCACGCTTTTTTTTGCGCGTTGAAGACTGATTTTCAATTTCCATTACTTAAATTATTATTAATTTTTACTGTAATAACAACTAACCATATGTAGAGATCACAAATAAATAATGTGCATAACCTCAAAAACAAAAACCTGTCATGTCAAAAATCAGTGTGTTCAAATATTATATTTTAGAAACACCAAAATTCCTGGAGTTTTGGTGTTTCTGCAATACATGAAATTTTCATCTGGCAACAAATGTATGTAAATTTAGTGAGTTTTGGGGTTTCTGTTTACTGTTAAGTGCGTATACCTATATACTACCAAAAATTACAGAAAACTGTAATTTCATAAATTTGTGATTTTTGGGGTTTCTGAAATACGTGATTCAAATATTAAAACTGATTTTTGTACGTATAATGATTATATTGTATAATATGATAGTTCCTCTCGTTAGTAGAATGAATGAATGAAATCTTTATTGAACTAGGAAAACCTAATACATATTTTACATTTGCTACAAGTAATACATTATATTATGGCCGTTAAAATAATTAATATGTGAATGTTAACATTCAAACATTCAAAATAGTACATAAAATTAATATAAATTGTACAGTTCCAATATAATCCCAAAGTCCTCATTTTCTGTCCTTTAATCTTCTCTGTCCTGAGAGTGGTATGCTGTCTGAGAGAGGGAGAGAAAGAGAGAGAAAGTATCCGATACTGTTTTTTATTCGGTCTGATTGTTCGGAACAATAGGCGCGAAAGATGTAGACAAGGATATGTGGATTGACTATTTAACGAAGCTGTAAACAGAAGAACAAAAAATAATTTTAGAATCAGAAACATTAAATATAACTACAAACGAAGAATTTAAGATACTACCTTTTTGCTTAGTACAACAGAACTCTCTGTTGGTAGCCGGTCCCAATCCCAGATAAAAGAGGAGGGTTGATGGGCCAGGTTAGCATCTTCTTCTTCTTCTTCTTAGTCGTTAACCTGATGCAGGTGTCGTGATATCATGAAGCTATTAGGTAAATTTCCCAATGTTCCTCAATGCTTTTCTATCTTCTGCCATTCTAGCACATTCTGACAATGGAGCGCCAATGGTAGCAACAATATGGTCCGTGTATCGTGTGGGAGATCTACCTCTATTTCTTTTGCCTTCTACTTTTCCCTGGATGGTAAGTTTTTCAAGACCATTTCTTTGAAGCACATGTCCAAAATAGCTTATCATTTGTTTTGGTATTTGTGTTCTTAATCTTTTCTTTATGGATTCAATTGTTCTTCGGGCCACCCATGGTATTCTCAGCATTCGTCTCCAACAGTACATCTCAAATACATCTATGTTCTCTTTGCTTTTCTCAGTAAGGGTCCAGCATTCCGATGCATAAGTAAAAACTGGAAAAACTAGACTTCTTACTAGTCTCATTTTTGTATCGGTAGTTATTTCATGGCTTTTCCAAATTTTTGTTAATTTTGCCATAGCGCTTTTTGCGATTGCTAACCGCCGCTTTATTTCTTCAGTACAGCCTCATTTGTTGGTTATTAATGAGCCCAGATACACAAATTTATCTACAACAGCGATATTGTTTATCATGACCGGATGATTTTGATTGTTGTTAGCTCTGTCAATTATCATGATCCTCGTTTTATCTCTGTTTATTTTAAGGCCCATCGTTTAGCTTACGTCTTCTATCCGTTGTAGCAGGTGAATTAATTCAGCTTCAGAACTAGCGAGGATAGTAGTATCATCTGCATATCTCATGTTACAAAACTTCTTCCCGCCAATGGTGATGTCACCGTTCCAGTCCTCAGTAGCGTTCCGCATTATCCATTCACCGTAGATGTTAAATAGAATTGGGCTTAGTATGCAGCCTTGTCTCACGCCCTTTGTGACCCTGAAACTATCGATTAGTTCCTCATTTATTCTAACTCTGGCATAATTGTTATTGTACAGGCTTTTAATTAGAAGTATCAGATGACTGGGGACTTCCATTTCAGGCAAAACCTGCCACATTTTAATACAGTTGACCAAATCGAAAGCTTTACTATAATCTATGAAGCACAAATATGTTGTGATGTTGAATTCTCTGGATTTTTTTACAATCTGCCGTACGTTTAAAATTTGTTCTCTAGTACCACGACCGGGGACGAAACCTGCTTGTTCCTCCGCAATGTTAGGTAGTAAAAAGGGCTTTATCCTCTCGAGAATTATGTGTAAGAGTATCTTACTGCAATGCGCAATTAGAGCAATTGTGCGATAGTTGCTACATAAATCTTTCGCTCCCTTTTTATATACGGGAATATATAGTGATTGTGTCCAGTCCTCAGGCCATTTACCTGTCTCCCACACTCTTTGACAAATTTGATGTATTATATCCACTCCAACGTCATCTAGGGCCCAAATCATTTCAATAGGTATGTTATCTGGACCGGCAGCTTTCTGACTTTTTTGCCTCATAATTGCTGCTTCAACTTCACTTTTGAGTACGTCAGGTTCCGTCGCAAAACTGGCATCTTCTTGTTGTGATGGAGCGTCTGTGCTTTTCTCCATCATCAGTTGTCCACAGTATTCTTTCCATCTGTGTAAAATATCTTTTTTAGAAGTGAGTAGAGTTCCGTTATTATCTTTGATAACAAGGTAGTTTGGTGTAAAGGAACGTGTTATCTGCTTAATTTTTTAAACATGTTTCTGGTCTCAGTTTTGGTTTTATGCCCTTCTATTTCCATGCAGATTCTGTTCAGTCCTGTGGCTTTTAAGCACTTCCCCTCCTGTATTTTAGTCCACGTGGAGTCTGTTATCCATTGTTTCCTTCTTTCTTCTCTATCACTCTTAATGTTTTTCGCAGCAATATGCAATATGGATTTTGTTTTTGTCCATATGCTATTTGAGAACTCTTCTGAATTTAATGATTGTTTGAGGTCACATAGCTTTTGCATTGCGGCTTTTTTGTATGGATCATTATATCTTAGATGCCATTTAGTTGTTATATTTCCTGTTTTTGGACTGTTTCTTAACTTAGCATCTTACCGATTGTAAAAGAAACCAAGGCTCAAAGAACCGATATAAAGCCTCCCACCAGACGGAACCTAAGATAACGAACCATGCAAAGAAAAGGAAAACGAGAAGGAAAAATAAGCCCACAATCAGATTAGCAACATGAAACATTATTTCTTCCAACAACAAAGACCAAGAGATAATAGAAGAACTGATAAATATAAACATAGACATTTGTGGAATTCAAGAAATCAAGAAATAGGTAAAGGCCCAAGAAAATATAACCAATATTTCCTAGCATACAATGAAGTGAAGAAAGAAGAACGAGCACGAGTAGGAGTAGGTACACTATTATTGGTCGTTGTGGGCCAGTTGAATAATTCATTATAATAATCCTGAATATTTTCTACATCCGGAATATTACTTTGTAGTTTTTTATATCAACAATCTTCTTGTAATTAATCGGAATCTTTCCACTGGGATATTCCAATGCGTCGGGCAATATTAGTGTATTCATTTTATTATTGTGTGTTCCAACCAAGTTTGAGTTTTCGTCGGAGTGAACCTTCAGATTCCTTGAAATATTTTTTCCACTAGATTCCGCGGATAACATGGTTTTTTTTGTAGTAATCTGGCCACCAACTTTTGTAATCAATTACGTCTTTGGCATTGACCAATACCTTATTAAAGCGGTTATTTTTACATGAAGTTTTTACCAGCTGACCAGCTGTCCATATTCTTCCATGGTAGGAATCCCTATCAAAATCCCTATTACAGGGTAGGAAGGAATGACTCCTAATAGAAAATAATGGTTAATGTTCTTGAATTTTTCGATCGATATCAGAGTGGAAAAAAATCTTACCACAGTGTGGTTTTATTTTGCGCTCCACAACCGTTAGAGAAAACATGAAGATATTTGTTTAACGGCATGTTCTCTATAAAATACCTCATTAGAAATGAGCAACCTTCATTCGATCCCTTTACCTTCGTACCGTTACCCTCATGATACGGAAAAAACGTTGCTTTTCCTGTTTTATTTATTTTATTGTTAATAAAAAAAAACGTTCACTGTTACCTGGCGAAGATAGAAAACCTCTTGCACTGGAATTTGTGGTAGTTCAAGATTCTGTATAAAATCTATAGAAATGACCCCACTTTCCTCGTTGGATTCGGCCATTTCTTTAACAAATTTCATTTGAGGTGAAAATTACTTAGTTGAACGTAGATGAATCATTTTCTCAGCGGCTGCAACTCTCTTTACATTATCGTTCAAATGTATACTATTTATTTTCATTGGAAGCTCCCCACACAGGTCTTCTAAATGATAATTCAAAATCTTCTTTAAAAACTTTTCTGTAAAATGAATACTTAACAGTGGCATATTCCGGACATTTTATAAATAAGAGTGATATCTAGTTTTCTCATTTAAATAATACTTTTCCTTGCTAGTAAAGTGAGCTAACTTTGTGGGAGATGATTTAATATGTTCAGAATAGCATCTGTAATAATACCAGAAACGGCATTGCCGATGGTAGTTTTTCCTCGTTAGTCGAATGGTGATTTTCCTGCACTTGAAGTACAAGCCACCTCACTCCGTCAATAATTTTGCTCATTTTTTGTAGTCAGGTCCCTAAATCGTTGAAAAATCTGCATTTTTTTCATCGCTACTCATCAATGAAAAGCACTTTTTCCTGCACCTAAAAATTAAGTACATATTAACAAATTTAGATTGATAAGTCAACAAAAAATTGTTTCCAATGAAAACTTTTTATTAGAAAAGAACATAATTATCAACTTACTTGCAATCTTTGGAGGATGAAGGAAGAACTACATGAACATTCTTCCCCTTCCAATTGATGTATTCATTTCCTTTGACTCTAGCTCATTTTATTATTTCATTTCTATATTTGTAGGGTTTCTCATTCCTTTCTTTTTCTGATTACGTAAATTAATATCGTTATGATCACAGCCGTTTTCACTTATTTTAAAATATTTTTCTCAAGATATAACACGAATAAGTAATCCACAATATTTCATATTTAGTAATCATAATAGTTTAGTAATCATAATAGTAATCCACTACTATATTCATATTTCTTACACATTTATTTATCTCCGTGCATTCACTGATTTTTCAACTGGCACACAAAAATACAAAATACGTGAACTAAAATTAATTATTATAGGAATAATATAAAATCAAAATTTAATTGTTCCCGTTGTCAATGATCCTGTTAGTTTTACCTTCTTTACATATTCTACCTTGCGACACTATCAAAACCAACGAAACGAAATTAATTACCTAAATATCCAAGCTTTTTACTACCCGGTAGAGATCGTACGTTTATCTGGTAAAATTCTCTACTTTGAGCGGGAAATAACTTTTATTTATAGATCCAATCAAACTATTTAATGATATATATTCCTCTCTAATAGCTGTATAAGTTAGTTAATGACCAATAGAGAGACCATAACTTTATGCAGTGTCGTCGTGGTTAAGTTCTATGGGATTTTCTTCATTACAATTTGCAATATTATTTCTGTAGTACAGTGGTTTTACTAATGATGTCGCTTAACTGTAGATAAGTAAAAAATAGCTGTATTATTGCCAGTGAACCTAAACATATTTATTCGTTTCAGTCATATTTGAGTTTTTTCTGATGGCATAGACTTTCGTCATTCATCCAGTTTTAATAGATTATTTAATGAGATAAATACACAACGCCGTCTAAATACTTAATTTGTAACGACTGTTTTGCTTACCTCAGGGTAAGGACATGGAGTAGAAGATTGGGCAAACAAAATAAATCGAAACAAGTGCATACGGCACTCAGTTGGTTGTTGGAGAGCTGGGTCGTGGATAAGTTGAAGATGGGGGGGGGGGGGGTTGGATTGGGGCAAATACAAAAAAAAAAGGAATAGAGGGGTGCTTATACAAATCTCTTGGGACAAACAAAGTGGAAATAAACAGAAAACACCTCAAGAAATTTAATATAGGGCGCCACTAGAGGTGCCTAATTCTACCTATTACAACCACTAGTTGTAATAAGAGAAATAATTATAAAACATCGAAAACATCTTTTTCAAATAGAACTGAAAAAAGGGTTAGTTCAAAAAAAAATAAACAAAATGTTAGAAAACAAAATTTAACATTTATTTTTGTGTCACCACAAACAGTTACAACATGGAGAAATACAAGAATATATTATACAACATAATCCAAATTAATAAAAACTTACATGTTCTTTGTTTACATAAGAGATTGCTACAAAAATTTTAAATGGTTTCTAGATTATAATATGGCCAATTTAGATTATCAAAATTTTATGAATATCCTTTTTATGAAAAATATTATTGAATTTAATCTTACATATGGAATATCTTTTATATAAAATAATCAAATTAAAATTGTCTTATAACAACAATGGATTAAAGCAAAATGTCATATTATGTCAACATAACAACTTAAGACAGATTAAATTATGACATTTTTATCTACGACAACATAATATAAAACTTTAATTATTACAAATGCTTTTATATTAATCAAAGCATTTATTAAAATGTCCATGTAACTTGGAAAAATTAATATATTCAAAGTTACCTTAATGTTTTTTATAATCACTTAACTTTGAAAAACTTGCTACTATCTCTGGATTGGAGCTGCAAGGACAAAACTCTCAACTGGAACAAAAGGAAACCATTTCCATATTGGAACGAAGATCTGACGTAGATAGAATTTGATCAAATAGGAAAACGATAACAAACTGGTGGGACATCCTATATATTGCTTCAAAATTATACCGTATTCTGGTATACTACACAAATTACTTTTTTTTTTACTGCCACATATTTCCACTAAAGGGGCCAAAACAGAAGAACACAAATTTGACGGAGAATTTGTGGATCCATACTTGCGAACCACACAGCGAACCAAGTAAGAATCTATTAGGTCACACCTGACTCTACCGGCAACCCAAGTACGAATGACGAACTTAAAAATTCGTTCATATAACTTGAAAATAAACAAAACGATGAAATAGCAAAACACAACGAAACGACGAAGATATACTTTTGCGACGTATAAAAATTATAAGACGACTTCGAATAAAACATTAAAAGAAATTGCCGAAAAAGTTAAAACAATAAACAACTCTAAAATGGTTTATTTCAACTTGGCCGACCTAAGAAAGAATTGAAAAGATATTTGGGTTTTAATACGTATGAAATATTCTTAGATTTATCAAGCATATAAAAGGGGATTTTAATATTTTACATATACGAGGGGATCTCAATATAAAATGCTACAAATTGAACCTAAACGCTTTAACTGATTCTTATTTAGAAATATATAAGGATTACTTAATGTTTCGAGTTATATTAGTTTGCAGATATTGTATCACAAAACCTGTAGTTCAGTGAATTAACCTGAAATACGGCGTTACCCTTTTATTTTTCCGTGTCACCAGCCCATTGCATAAAAATCTGAATTTGGGTTCTAATTACCCCCACTTTACTTTTGAAGTTGTACGTTGGTTGCTTTTTATTTTGTAGGAGTAAACACTACCCCTATTAGAAAACATCGTATAATTGTAAATTAAAGCAGGTAATTGATTCATATCATCTTTTAATAAAGTTAATGAATGCCAATCACAGTCTAATCCCTAAATCTTGCCCCTAGATTAGTTATAATTCAAACAATGTCATAAAATACCTTGTCTTTACTAATTTGCATGGAAATTTTGATTTAGGTTATACTTATCCTCTACTTTGAAACTGGACATGCCCTTGGTTGTTTTTTTATTTTTTAGGGCTAAACATGACCCCTCTTAAAAAAAATTATATAATTGTAAATTCAAGCAATTCGGAATTATTTAATTATAAAGTGATAATAAATTTAGATTTATTAAGAGGTTACTTTAATCTCTGATATGACTCAGCCAAGATTTCTTCTTTCAAAATAAAAAAACGAAGTAGCTCAGAACAATGAAGAAGATTTAAGACTGAAGTAGAGGGTAAGAGGAAACTGAATCTAAATTTTCAAGCAAATCCGTCGTGGCAAGGAAAATTACACTACAAAACGGTCATTTACTAGAGTATGTGATAATCTTACTTGTGACTGCCTAAACTTTGGATTTCACATTTCTCCCGTACCTATCTTCTCTAATTCTGTTACTCTGTGTATTCATCGCCTTGCTATTTAGTAATGAATAATCGCAAAATTATCAACATTTTAACACTGATGATTTGCAATTTGTCCGATATTTTAACCATTTAGTCTAAAGGTTTTTTGCCACCTCCAGGATCCATAAATTGGTATTTTTTTTCTATCCAGTTTCTTAGTAATCTTCTTAACTTATAGTGTTTTAATTTATTAATTGAGTAGCTTAGAAGCACAATGGCCTAAGTGTAAAATTGATGTTTTGAGATATCGGCAAATAAAAAGTTGAGCTAAAAATCAAACCAAATGAAATTTTTTTTATTAACCAGTATTATTTTATTCACTTACACAAACATTCCTGAAACCTTATACATTATATGAGTCGAATGAGAAAAAAATTAACAAAAAAAACTTTTCTTCTACAAAAAAAGTCAGTTGGGCCACTACGTCAAATATTAGGCTTGTACGAAAAAACATAAAATTTCACTTGGGTCACCTATTCATCTGTTTCAGATCCAATATCATTATCTATTGCCTTCAATCAGGACCATATCAGAATTATTCGACGTTGGCGATCACCATTGCGAAGGCTTTTCGGTTTTCTGCAATATGGAATAATTGTCCCGCATTTGATATCCAAGACCGTTTACAACTGTTCCTCAACCAAAATACCCTTCCTACACCTCTACGGCCCTTTATTTTGCCTTTAATGATCAGTTGTAATATTTTATATCGACTTCCCCTTACTATATCTCCCAGATAAGACATGTTTCGATGTTTAACAGTCTTTAGCAGTTCTCTATCTTTTTTGAAGCTCTTTAGTAGTTCTTCATTAGTTTTCCTTGCTGTCCAAGGTGTCTCTATGATCGTTACTTTTAGCGTCCACACTTCTGATTGCTATTCTAAGTTTTATTTCTATGTCTGGATCTAGTTGGTCCGTTATCCCAGTTGCCACCAAATATGTCATTTTGTGAACTTTCTTAACTTGAATTCCGTTTAATTGAAAATTTGCATCGGGATGTGGGTCACGACTAAACACTAAAAATTTGGTTTTGTTTAAGTTTATTTTAATGCACATTTCCCCTCCTACCTCATGAATACGATCAAGCAGAATGTGGAGACCTTTAATATTATTTGACAGATTTAGTGTATCGTCTGCATATCTAATCACATTAACTAGTTCCCCGTTGATTTTTATTACATAATATGGTTGTCTCTCAAGTGCCTTTTCTGAATAACTGGTCCGAATAAACATTAAACAATGTTGGCGACAAAAGGCAACCTTGTCTAACTCCTCGTTGTATGGAGATTTCAGCGTGTAACGTTCCAACGAACATTCCTTGGACGTCAATCTATGACGTGCCAACAAATATTCATTGGGTGCCAATTTGTAACCCTTCGAGGCTCAATTTGTAACATCCCAACGTTGAGCTGCTGTTGTCAACCTGTAACCGCAAACCCTAGTTTGCTGCTACAACCTGACTAACATCACTAACAACGTTGGAGTGACAAATCGTTTCTCGTTGGGACCAATTTTTAACGTCATAACCCCTAATGTATCAATTGCAAATTGCTACATTAGATGTTATGCGAAACACTCCCTGGCTAGCTCACTCAGGACGTGAATATGGCCTACTCTGGAGCAACACACACAAACAAGTAAAAAGTAGAAACAATACACAGTTAAATTAACACATGTTTATTAAGATATAAAAAAAAACAGAAAAATAAATGTTAAGTATCGTATTAAATTTAAATAAAAATTATTCGACTTCTTGCTACAGTGTTACATTAGGTATATGAAAGAACAATTTTTGTCACCAAATCCTAAGTTTTATCCTGGTCTTTTCTGCTCTGGTTGTTAGCAAGCCATGTAGGTAGTTTTGGATTTCCTTGTCTCGGAGTCAACTCTCCTATTGGAATAATGGTTCCATTCTCAGGCCGGTTGGTCTTCTGGATGGTAATAGAATTTGACCCGCACCTGAGAAATGTATCCCGGAGGTTGACTAAAATGAAGAAAAACACCCAAAAAAAATATGTATCTACTTACATGTCATACCATAATCATAAATAATGAGCTTAGAACTTTTAAAGTTAAAATTATAAAAAGATTTTTATACAACAGGTGGAATTAGGAAATCGATAAAATATATTATACACTTACCTCTAAATCTGGAGACGACACAACAATTGGTTATTCTATTCTTAGAGAAGTCATGAAGAAAATCGACATTTTTAGAAAATAGAAGTCTTTATATCGACTTTTGTATCGAATGGGAAGGAGAAATGTCACAAAGAATAAAGATGGGACCTCTCGTTCCAAAGTAACAGAAATAGAGATGAAAATAAAATTCACTCTTTAGAAACTTGAGTAAAAGATGAAAATGATGAATATTAAGAAAATAGGAAAGGTAGATACTAAAATATATATATAAAGAAGATAGATTTGGACGCCAACTGGTTTTTATACCAAATACCAGTAAAAATGAAAAGAGAATAATGAATCAATTAAGTAACGACATAATTCTGATACAATCTATATCCTAGAAAATATATAGAAAAATAAGAGATACAATGGAGGATATAGAAGAATATGAATTATGACAGAAGATACGGAAATTGGAGAATAGAATTAACGAAATATACTAACATAAGAAAGAAAGCAGGCAATGTAGCAGTTATAACGCTACAAGCGATGTAGTTATCTCCAATTCTTACGATAGCAGTTTGACTCCAGTACAAATTTTTAATGACAGAAGTATCCTTGTCATCTATTCCGATATTTTTCAGTATTTGCAATAATTTTACATGCTGTACTCTATTGAATGCCTTTTCGATGTCCACGAAACATGCAAATACATATTTTCTTTGGTTACGGCATTTTTGTAATAGGATGTTTGACAAATATAGTGACCTTTTTGATGGCATTTCGAAAACGCTCATTTACAAGTATATAGTCTATTTGATTTCTTGAGAGCTTAGGGTTATCGCCATCATCAAATGGGGCTTTCCAAGTGTATAGTCGTCGCGTGGGTAGTTTATACCAGGTGTTTGCAATGATCATATCGTTTTCTTTACAAAATTCATACAATCTCTGTCTTCGATCGTTAGGTTGTCCTAGACTATAAGGACCTACAGTCTGACCTCGTCGACCTTCCCCAATTTTTGCATTGAAGTCGCCTATAATATATAAAATTTCGTGTTTATTCTATTCATCTTACATATATTAAGTTTCTGTAAGATGTCTTGGATCCGATTATACAATTTCTCGACTTCATCGTCATATTTTCTATCTGCAGTCGGAGCATAGATTTAAAGTATGTTAGTTTTAAATGGTTAAGTGTTTATTTAGAGTAATATTATTCTATCCGAGACTTCTGATGTTACTAATACACCTACACCATTTTTGTGATGCGGTTCTTCTGTGCTGTTACCGAAATAATATAATACACTTCCGTCTGTTTTACATGATCCTGACTCTGGCCATCTCATTTCGCTGATTCTTAGTAGGTCTATTTTCATTCTTTTTATGTCTTAACACATAATCTTCTAACATTTCTTGTGCACATTCTGAAATTAGATTTCTTTTTTTTTTAATATTTCTCTACCAGGTTTTCGCATGTTCACGACCTGCGAGGCTACGTGGTATAAATATATTTCTCTTCTCCTGCTGATCTTGGCCTCCGCTTTCCATAATTAGTTACGGTTTGCAATTGCAGTGTCAATTGTGAGAGGGTGTCATGAGAGAGTGTGAAAGTCCATTCACACTCTCTCCTATTCGCGGATGATTTCAAACTTTATAAGAAGATCATGAGTATCTATGATTACCACGACCTACAAGCGGATTTGAACCACTGGCACTGGTGTGTAATAAATGGTATAGAACTCGATGTTAAAAGTGCCAATTAATGGTCTTAACAGAAACCCCACCAACCAGATCTATGGCATAAGAGTCTGTAACTGAAGTTCAAGATTTAGGTGTCCTTGATTCCACTTTATCATTCATACCGTACATATCGATGACGCTGTGCTAAGGATTTTATTAATATCCCTTCCATTAAATTATATTCTTCATGTCAGAAGCATGCACATGGATCCAACTATACTGTAGAAGATATTATACTTCAATAGTTTCAGCCCACAACTGTTAGAAAAAATTAACCTCTATGTCCCATTTAGCAAACCAGGCGTATCCAACCTTTCCACAAACTATGCATATAATTCTTATCTATCTCGGTTTGCTAGGTTTGCAAATCAGTATACAGACATATTGGATTTATTCTGATTCTTTCGTGCTACTCTAGCTATGTAATTTCGTTAAATCAATTTTATATTGTGACCTGTTTTTTTTGTTTTGTTTCTTTCTTTTTTGTTTATGTTAGTTTTAATTTTTATGATATGTAATTAATTAGGTAATTAATATTTTGGACACGTAGTAAGGGGAAACCGATATAATATTCTTCAACTTATTATGATGGGTAAAATCGAAGGACGCAGACGAATTGGTAGAAAGCAGGCCTCTTGGTTGAAGAATATCAGGGAGTGGACAGGAATAAAGAAAGCTGAGCAACTATTTAGAATAGCTCGAGACAGAGACAGTTTCGCCATGTTAATCGCCAACGTCAAGGGGACTTGATAGGGCACGTTAAGAAGAAGAATTAATTAGGGTTTCAACTTTTTTAATTTGGCCTACTGCTCTTTGACAAATATATAAATAAAATAAAAATACAAAATATGTCACTTTTTAAATTTTGATGATATTATCCACTAGTATTTTAAAAATCTAAAAAACATAAAAATACACACATGAAACTCTGGTTAAATAAGAAACGTAACTCCTTTATTACACGCGAAGATACACCTCTGCCTTTAAAAGTTTCAGGTTGCCCTGAAGATTAAAAATAAATGCTACGGATTTATTAATCTTACATTTGTGTCTAATGTGAAATAATGCAGTTAATCAGTGCGTAAACTAAATAGTTGGTACCGAGGCAGACTAAATGGACCATGTTAAATGAGCTTGAGAACATTTCTCTCAGACTCTAGACCGATCGAACAAATCAACGATCGTTAAGTGTTTTATGGGTATCGGGTAATCAACTTTCTTCGTTTTGTAAAGGCACGTGTCGAGGTTTGTGTCAGCGTGTTAAATCTCAAATGCAGTAATAGCAAAAAATATTGTGGCTGCATCATAAATAAATTATACCTATATCTTTCTATTATTATATAGATATTAAGTTATTATCTATTAACTTCTTCGTTTATAGTTATTTCTAATGTTTCTGATTCTAAACTTATTTTTGGTCCTTCTGTTTACAGCTTCGTTAGATAGTTAAGCCATAGATCCTAATCTACATCTTTCGTGTCTATTGTTCCAAATGATCAGACCGAATAAAGAACAGTATCGGTTACTTTATCTCTCTCTCTTTCTCTCTCTCTCTCTCTCTCTCTCAGGCAGCACACTCAAGAAGAAGATCTTCTTCTTCTTGTATGTAGGCTTTGAAGCCTGTTTCTTCTTCAATATTAGCCTACTAAATTGTTTAAATTGTCGCACCATCTTTTTCTTGGTCTGCCAATACTTCTTCATCCATTTAATGACTTAACTCGTGCTGTTCGTACCATACTATTCTCTGCCATTCTACTATTGTGTTCATTCCACCCCTGTTTCCGTTTCTTCACCCACCCATTTATGTCTTCTATATTGACAGAATCATTCTGTCTCCGGCTTCTATACACCATGTAGCTTCGCCTATTTTCAAAAATTTTAAAGTGTTTCTTTGTCCTTGTGTAGTGTATTGTAATGTTCCATTTTATGTTTATGACATTTATGACTCTTGTCGGATAGGCGGTAATTGACGAAATGCCCCTGAAGATGATCTAGGGATCGAAAGTACTTGGGCAAGATTAAATTAATACTGTGCTCGATTTGCCTTTTATATTATCAAAGTTCATTTATTCGAGCATTCAACCTTATATCAATTTTCTATTAGTGACTATAAAATAAATCATAGATTTATGCCCCCTGGAGTTTTCAAATGTATATTTGTACTGGAGCTTATGGTCGAAAAATGTATTATTGATTCTCAGTTCGTTAAAAGCACAAAGATTAGCCATGAGTTCTTCATTTGTGTTAACATGGTTTTCATTAAATCTTTGTTTTACTCCTAAAACTATTTCATTTCCGATTCGTGCAATAAAGTCACCCATAAGAATTAAGAGGTCTTCATGAGGTATTTAATCTAGGAGGGTTTGCAATTGTTCGTAAAATGCCTCTCGTTCCTCCCTTAGGTTTGCAGTCCTCGGGGCTATGAAAGATATGACATTTATTTTTGGTAGTCCATTGTGATGTTCATATATATTATTCTTTCGGAGATATAACGGCAGTTATTTATGTCGTCTTTAAATTTTTATGGATATTATTAGGGGTATATTATAATATACCCGAAGAAGATGAATGAACACATTTTTCGTTTTTTTTTTGAGTTGTAACAATATTTTTTGTACTTTTTAATATAAATTACAGTACTATGTGAATTTTGTTTCATTTTAATTCCTTATAAAGTTTAGTTTCAAATAATGAAAGTTTGAACTTGTACGGAGTGTTTCAAAAACGTATGTCATAAATTAAATTACGCATTTCAGGGACAACAATAAATTGATTGAATCCAACTTATCTCAGTACAAAAGTGTACACAAAAAAGTTACAGCCACATGTACACATTTCAGTAAATGGCAGATATGCATTTAACTTTGGGTAAATTGGATCAGATTAAATTATGATTTCAATAAACTATCGGGAATATCGTAGGTGAATGTCTAGGAAATAGTGCAGCAGCCGCCAGGCGTTATGGCAATAAAATACCCCAATCGAAATACACCAGATAGACGATTATTTCTGACCATTGATCGTCGTTTACGGGAAACGGGTACATTCCAATCGCAAGTTGCTAGCAATAGTGGTCGTCCAATAATGGATGCAACTGATAAAGACATTTCAGAAATCATTGAAGAAGTCACTGAAACAAGTACAAGGGTAATAGCTGTTCAACTAAATGTTCCTCACGTAAGGGTTTGGAGGCGTTTGGAGTGAAGGATGAGTTGCTTAAACCCTATTACTTAACAACGGTTCAAGAGTTATTGGTTGAAGATTATCCTAAAAGGATTGGATTTTGCGATTGGTTGTTAATGGAAAACACTCGAAATGTTAATTTTGTTAGAAATATCTTGTTCACCGACGAGGCTACCTTCAGTAGAAATGGACTAACAAACCATCCTAATGAGCACATGATGAAAATCCTCACCCCAAAAAAACTACTCATCACCAAAAGACTTTCAAACTTAATGTTTGGGCAGAAATTGTGGATAACAATCTAATAGGCCCAGTATTTCTTCCAAACAATTTAAATAGTAATAATTATTTGCAGTTCTTGGCAAACGATTTACAAGAGTATTTGGAAGAAGTGAATATTGCAATAAGGCAAAATATCTGGTTTCTACAAGATGGCGCTCAACCGGATTACAGTAATGAAGTCCGGGAATATCTTTGCAAGCAGGATCAAGGTCGGTGGATTGGAAGGGGTTGTGACGCACCTATTTCTTGGCCACCCCGAAGTACAGGTCTTAACCCCATGGACTTTTGCTTTTGGAGGTCTTTGAAACAGAAAGTGTACTCTGTAACAATAGAGGACGAACAACAATTGAGGTTTAGAATATTTGAAGCTGCAAATCAATTTCGTCAGAAAAATATGATTTTTCAGCGCTTCCTTATTAAAACGATACCGAATGTTTATTGAAGAAAATAGAGGTCATTTTGAACATTTATTGTGATATCATATTTATAGAGGTTCTAGACATTTTTGTACTTGATTCATTTATTTAGTTGCACGTAATTTTTTAAAGGTTAATGAAAAGGGCCATAGCTCAATAAAAACTGTTTTTTTTAAAGTGATAGGAGGTAAAAATTTTTAAAAATAATGTGTTAAACTAATGATGCCACAAAATTCATTTGATTTATACGAACTCAAAAGTTTGGGGGGATTTAGGGCTGCCCAGCCCCCCTAAAATTTTTCTGTGAGCTTAGATTTTGTTTTTTTCTATGAAAACATGCTTTCAGAACAAGAAAGTAACGTGTTCATTTTATTACCAAATGCAAAGTTGTTAAGAAGATAATGCAAAAAAAAATTATTTTATAACTTCAAACTTTTATTTTGTAACTTTTTTGTGTATACTTTTGTACAAAGGTAAGTTGGATTCAATCAATTTATTTTTTCTCCGAAATGCGTGATTTAATTTATGACCTACCTTTTTAAAACGCCCTGAATAACTTATTCTCAATAAAAAATTTTATTAAAAATCCTTTGTAAAAGGTATATTTTAGGCCCAAACGGGCTAAGTTAAAAAGACAAAACGTTTTCGGAAACCATGTTCCATCATCAGTGTCTAGGAGTACATGAATGAAGCCACCAAGATTAAATATGTGGGTAAAAACCCGATTACATATGTTTAATTACATTTAGTTTTAAATTAAAGTTGAAATGATATAAGATTACAGAGTTACCGATGGATTTGGTAACATGGCGACATATGACTCCACGTTGAAGTTGCTAGTCCTGAGACGGTATGTCTTCGAGGACTATATGAGTGCAACTCATAGTCCTCGCAATAGTCCTCGAAGACATACCGTCTCAGGACTAGCAACTTCAACGTGGAGTCATATGTCGCCATGTTACCAAATCCATCGGTAACTCTGTAATCTTATATCATTTCAACTTTAATTTAAAACTAAATGTAATTAAACATATGTAATCGGGTTTTTACCCACATATTTAATCTTGGTGGCTTCATTCATGTACTCCTAGACACTGATGATGGAACATGGTTTCCGAAAACGTTTTGTCTTTTTAACTTAGCCCGTTTGGGCCTAAAATATACCTTTTACAAAGGATTTTTAATAAAATTTTTTAATACATGGTATACAGCCAACTACAGGAACGTAGATTCCTTGTGGAGATTATTCTCAATCTTTTTTTAAAAAAATATCGAAGTAAAAAAGTCAAAAAACAGTGTATAAATGGAATTAGGTTAGATTTTAACATATAATTATTTAACTTTTTTTTTCCATTTAAATGATATATCTAGCTTTTAACATGCAGAAATCCTCGTGTTTTCCTCACACAGTTTTTTCTTGTTTTCCGAAAATTTTAGTGTTGTGACTTATGGGGTTTCTCCAATAAGTAATTCAAATATCATACTGTTAAACATTCCTAAGTCCATTACTTGTCGTTTAAAAAAAATTTAGGAGATAATATTAAAAACGTTTAGACAATACTAAAAATACTTTTTATGACGAGTGTATAAGACAGAACGAAAATAAGAAAATATGTAATAGTAAAAAAGCTTGATGACAAATATTGCTAGCCTAAAACTAAACTCTCTATTAGGACAGCATAGTAGTTGTCATAATATAACCTCCATAAGCGTATTTCCAACGGCAATGTCAAAAAACAGCCATTACGACTGCCAACAACCGCAGGGAAGCGACGTCGACGCTTTGAAAAGAAGAAAAATAATTTTATTTTATTTGATACTTAAAATTCAACAAAAGCCGCCAATATATTTTTGATGTACTTAATAGATCTACCTCTATTTACATCGTAACCTTTTTATGATCTCATCTTAATCTTGACTTGGTTTTTATAACTGTTGTCCTGCTACAGCGGAAACATTATTCATCCTAAGGCATTTTTTATATCTTTTTATTGTAATTTTTTATTATAAAACTAACTGCAACTCAACAATACAGCACCAGTGTCGTGTAACGTCGTTTTGAAAGATAACCATAAACAAATATAAAAAATATTAGAAAACTCTTCTAAAAAACTTATTTTCAACTTTTTTACAATATTATTATTAACTATTCTTCCTGTATCTTCTTTCGCCGTTTAATAATAACGAAATTATTATAGTTACAGAAGACAGACTAAAGAGATGGAAAGAATATATTTAGACAATTTTTGACAATGATGGACCTAGTTCTCCACGATCCAAGGATGACAACAAAAGAAGTTATTAATGCAGTAAAATCTCAAAAGTATGAAAAATTTTTTGAGCTAGTTGAGCTTTTGTAGACCTGTACATTGTTGCCACATTTAAAATTTATTTTTACGGAACAAACAAAGATGTATATTGTAAAATTGAGAAGGGTCAAATACATATGGATATTAACCTACTTTGGTATGCCTTCTTCTTCTTTTTCTTTTTATATAGACATGACTCTGTCTGTTTTTCAATGTGTCTCCAGTAAGTTGTCATTCCAACGTTTTTCGTGGTCTTCCTGCTGATCGTCTTCCTAGTGGGGAACAGTGTCGTGCCGTCTTTACTACTCTATTTGTTGTCATTCGGCTTATATGATCGTTCCGTTCTACTCTTCTATTTCTTACCCATCTGTCCTTCTAGCTCTGGCCCATAGTGTCTTACCATCAATTTTTCTAAGTGTTTTCATCTCTGCTGTTTCTAACATTATTTTTGTTCTCTCTGTGTCACGTCTTGTTTCTGCCGCGTATTTCATTATTGGTCTGATGACTGTTTTGTAAATTCTGCCTTTCGTTTTTTTTCCGATATTTTTATTTCTCCATATTGTTTTACTTAGGCAGTATTCGGCTCTGTTTGCTCGATTCACTTGATATTTCAATTTGGTTTCGAGTTTTCCGTAGCTAGATAATGTGATGCCTAGATATTTAAACTCCATCACTTAATCTATTATCTGACCTTTCAGCTCCAATTTACATATTAGTAAATTTGCTGTTGTAACCATGCATTTTGTCTTTGTCGGGGAAATTAACATGTTAAAGTTTTTGGCGGTTATATTAAATTGATGCAGCGTACTTTGTAAATTATCTTCACTTTGAGCGAGTAGTATTGCATCGTCTGCATAGCTGATTATTTTAAGTTGTTTTTCTCCCATTTGGTATCCTTTTTTTGTTCTTACTTTTTTTATTATTTCATCCATAATCAGGTTGAACAATAGAGGACTCAGTGAATCTCCCTGTCTTATCCCATTTCCAACTTCAATAGGGTCGGTTAGTTCTTTTTCTATTTTTACTTTTATTGTGTTGTTTTGGTAGATATTTTCGATCGTTTTGATTATTCCTAGGGGTATCTCTCTTGCATACAGTAAGTGGATAAAGTCTTTTAATTTAACCCGGCAAATGACTTTGTAAGGCCCACAAAACATAGATATGCCGGTTTGTTGTATTCTAATGATTTCTCTTGCACTTGCCTCATTATAAATATAGCGTCGGTGCATGATCTTCCCGACCTAAAACCTTATTGTTCTTCTACTTTAGTATGCCGGTGGACACAATTCTGCTGCAGCGATTCGAAAATGGTGCAGCCTCTCCATGCGGTCAGAATATCTTCTTTTAAAATAGAATTCGGCAATAAAAGGCTCCTAGCTGATGCCATGTTTAGGTATAATACTGCGAACTTCTCACCTTCTTATAGTGCTGTGCACCTATAGTTCGTTCGCAAATTATCTTAAGGCCAGATGTCTGTCTTTTGTGGCATGCAAAAGATCGCCAGTGTTATTTATGCCTGTCCAGTTTTATATGTTCCGTAACCACGACATTTGAATGCGACCTACTCCTCTCTTGCCTTTAATCTTTCCCTGGATGATTAGTTAAGAAATTGCGTATTTTTTTAATCTCAAAATATGACCAAAGTATCCAGTTTTTTGTACCTTGATCAAATTGAGTAGTTCTCTCTCAGTATTTGCCTTTCTTAAGACTCCCTCGTTTCTCACCCTATCTGTCCATGGTAGGCAGAACATTCTTCGCAACGTCCACATTTCGAAGGCCTCTAACTTATTATTGGAAGGTACTCTTCCATTAATACATCCATGTTTCCATGCGGTATAACAATATGGACCATGCATAGCATACCATCCTGTAGCGGAGATTAAAGAAAAGATTGCGATTACATAGTAGCGGTTTAAATTGCTCGATAATTGTTAAATAATTTTTAATACCTTAATCCCTGTTGCTGATACGCTCATGGTCGTATTCGCAAATAGCTTGTTAAATTTTATTGTGATCTACCGAAATATCATGGGAATTCTCAGACGACAGAAGAATCACTTATTTAAAGACGCCGGTTTGTTTAATCCTTGGGTAATCCTTTCTTTTTAATAAATTTGGTAAATATCATTAAAGGCACGTTATAGTAATTTTCTGAGAGAAATTAATCCAAAAGGTTGAATATCTCCTCACGTTCCTAGAACCTTTTTGTCTAACTAAAAATGAATACAGGCTGGCCTGTCATTTTTAAGTGGGGGTTATCTTACCTTTTTTTGTGTAGTTTGGTAAATTTGGAGAGGACGAACTTCACTTCTGGTCGGGCGATCTTTGAGTAAAGACGCTCGCTTGCATTTTCTCGTTAAGTGTGTATACACTTACATATTTGAGTTTTCTAATCTAATACCATATTAGATTAAATATTGGGATAAACTACCTTTTTTTCATAGCTTACGTTAAAGTGTTTCTATAACAACTGTTTTGAGTAGATAAAGTATCACTTTAACCGCAAGGGCAGATAAAGTGACACTTTAACAGCAAGAGTAGATAAAACGTTTTAACTTTTTTTTATTCAATAAAATTTACAAATTGAAATACATTAAGGATTAAAAACAACTGAAAGTTTACAATTAACATTATTAGAAATATCTATTTTTGAAGCATCACAACTTGTACTCGTTTGCTTAAACACTTGATTCGAGGTACTGGATTGATTTTCTGTAACATTTGTTGACAAAGTAATTCATATCCCTAGCAACGGAGCAACACAATTGCGATTTTTTTGCTAAAAATTACAATTTTCTTTGAAATTCTATTTTTCACCTGAACTTGAAGTCTTGCTATAGAAAAAAATGTTGTATTGCATACGACGATAAAACCGCATTATCTTCTCGAGCATAATTAGCGTCTCGACTGATGTCTCGACGCTAAAATACGCTCTCGAAGATAAAGTACAATTTTATCGTCTTGTACAATAAATAACTATTAATTTAATTAACTTCAGTGCTTGATACAAGTAAAGTATTATATTAAAAGCAGTGGAATAGTAAAACAGTCATCGAGATTTACTGTAAGTTATCCTAATCATATTATTTTTATTTATCTGGGCAAATCTACGTCGACTATTTCTTCTCCTGTAGTTAAGGTTAACTACTGAGTTAGCATTCAATCAAGCAACAGTTAATATTTTCATACAAACTTTCAATCAGCTAGTAAGAACTTCTAATAAATAATTATAACAAACATTTAATTCTCAGTAAGAACAGTTAGTCAGTAAATAACAGACAGAAATTAACTAAAACCAAGTGCGGGTTGGTTTGATATTTATAATTCAGAATTATTGTAACCTTTTTGTATTCTTGTGAATTTAAATTTAATTAATTTTTGGTTATTTGCTTTAATGATTATACATTTGTAAACTTACTGAACCCGTTATCTCGAGATAAGCCCATAAACAGCAAAGAGAGATTTGAATCAGTTTTAGTTGAATGTTTTTAAATACATACTCTCAGGCTCTCTTCGCTGATAACTCAATTGCATGATTTTATTGTATTGTATTTGTAAAGATATTTATTATTCCTAATACTGTTTATTTCTATATATATATATATATATATATATATATATATATATATATATATATATATATATATATATATATATATATATATATTTATAGATATACCACCATTTAATAATTGATGGTATGGCATTTTTTTACTTGTGTGTACATTTAGCTACCTATATCATAGTGTTGTTGAATATATTGTTTTGTTTTATGTATGAATTTTATTTCTCGACTCTTAATAAGTTTTAACTCTGAATATTCACTTTTTACCTTCAATTATTACTATACCTTTGAATAGCAGAAAGATCAATCTGATTTAGTTTCGTAGGTAAGTAGGTGGACGCAGTCCACCTAATATATTTATTATTTGTTTATATAGTGTGTTGACCAAATTTATTTAATAATTAACTGTTGATATCTTTCCTTAGATTTGGCCTCAGAACCTAAATATCTTCCCTTATCTCTTTTCGTTTCTAAGTTTTCTTAATTTTCCGCTTTAACCCCAAAAAGTTAAGTGGCGCTCTGTTTCTATCTTATCTTATCTTTGATAATTTTACCCATCTATGTTTTTGTTTATTTCTGTATCTTTTCTGCTATATCTTATCCTGTCCTATCTTTACTTATTTCCTCCGTTGGACCCATTCCCGGTTCCAAAAGCCAGTTTCGAACCCACTACTCGCTCTCCACCAACCATCTGGCTGAGGTCCGCAGTGTCTTCATTGGTGACCTTTCTAGCACCATCCCAAAAAAGGTTTCCGATGTTACAATGAGTTTACGGATTTTCAAACGATGCCGGTGATCAATTTATTATATCTCGGAGAGTCTACTAATTTTATGGGGGGGCTAAACATTGATGAGTTAGTTCACGTCCCTTTTTAGAATGGTAGAGGTCATATATTATGCCTATGATATTAGTTTATATTAACTTCTAACTGTTTTTTTAGAATATGTGCGCTTTCTTGATATTGTTTATGTGTCTTTTTATAATGGTATTAAATGTATCGTATTTAATAGTGTTTCAAGAAAAAAACTAGAAGACGTAAGAGACTATAGTTCTTTGGGTACGCCTATGATTAACCTTGATAATCATTGGTGGTTTTGCCAAGTTAATCTTGCTTTTAAACCAAGCCTAAACCGGAATAGTTTGTTTTTTAAATATATTTTTGTTCCATTCGGCGTTACAAGGCACACGCGAGATGAGTTCGTTCCTGATGTTTTTAGAGATAAATAAAATTCATTTCATTCATCTTTTCGTGATCCGGAGACTTAAGTATTTACAGGGTAGTGCCCTAAGCGGTATTAACAAAAGAAAAAGGCAACTAAGTAAGACGTCCTTGACGAGTATGTCTGTATCAAAAGGAATCAATAAAAGAATTCTAGGGTTTATTTTTGTCTGTTAAGAATTTATAAAGAGAAGACAAAAATATCTCACCAAAAGCAGAATTGAAATAACTTTGACATTGAAAAGTCTACCAAAAAAATTAACAATTATACAAGGTTAGAAATATTACCAAATATTCATATATTGGGTAATACTTGCATATGTACAACAATATTATTCCAAAGAGACCTATTTAGTTTCTCGTCTTCTTCTTCTTCTTCTTCTTCCTTCTTGTATTTAGGCTTTAAAGCCCGGTTCTTCAATATTAGCCTCCTAAATTGTTTAAATTATTGCACCATCTTTTTCTTGGTTTGTCAAGTTGTCAAGATCTCTGTTGTTTCTAGAAGTCGTCTCGTTTTAGATTTGTCAAGTCTTCTCTCCGCCGTGTATGTTAATATAGGTCTAATTGCTGCTTTATAGATTGTTGTTTTTGTATCTTGTCTTAGTTGTTTGTTCTTCCAGATTGTGTCACAAGAGATACCAACCTCAAGATATGACCTTCTGCTTTTTCGTTCTTTAGAGTTTTGATCGTTCTTTTTACTTCAGCTAGACTTAATTCGATTTCGTCATCTTTCATTTTTTTCATTTGCCACTCTTCTTTTCACTTCTTTATTTTTTTCCTGTATAGTTCCAAGTCCTCATAGTTTTTTGTGTTCAGGTATTTTATATAAAGTTCTTTTTCTCTTTTATGCATGTTAGGTCCAGTGTATTATGTATTTTTGGTCCACTTCTCCAAGAGCTTCTAGGGCTGCTGTCTTCATGCATGTTTTTATGTGTTCGTATGTTTGTTCTAATGATTCATACCGAAACTCTTCTAATTGACAGGTGTAGCCGGAGCCGTAACTTGGCCCGACTCTCCCTGGGTCGGTTTCTGTTGGGTCCATATGAAGGGGAATTCCATCCAAGCGATTACTAGTTTGTGATCTGTGCCGCATTATGCGCCTCGCTTTACTCTCACGTCTTTTATTTTTATCGAGCTTTCGTGATTTACTATAAAATAATTAATAATAGACGTCAATTTTCTTGTTCCTTGTGTCCAAGTGTATTTGTGTATGTCTTTATGTTTGTAGAAGCCGTTTGTGATCTTTAAGTGGTTTATTTCGCATAGCTCAATCAATCTCTCACCGTTATCGTTCATTATATCTTCTCCAAATCTACCGACTGTTCTGTCGTTTTCTTTTCTTCCTGTTCTTCCATTTAGGTCACCGGCGATAATTATTTCTTGGTTCTGCTTTTTCTCTTCGATTTCTTCTTGCAGTTGTTCTATGCAGTTGTTCTTTTTCTGCAATTGAGCTGTCTTCTGTTGGACCGTATACTGCTAGTAAGATAATTTGTCTTCCGTATACTTTAATTAGTTAATTAGTTAAGCTTGACAATTCTTTCGTTTATTGGTTTCCAGTTTTCGATTGCGTGTATTATTTATTTCATTAGTATATTAGAGAGAAGTAGGCTTAACCAGTATATACTGTGTTAGTTTTCCATTTATCTTGGTATGTTTCTTTTATACAGTAGGTGTAACACGTCTTCGGCTTAGATGAGATCGAAAGCCTTTGTCAGGTCTATAAAACATAGATATGCTGGTTACTTAAATGCAAAACTACTCTGGACAGTACACTTTATTATTTCATTGGCATTGGGTTATAGCCGCATTCCAGTTCCAGGCGTCCAAGATAAGACTTTGTTTTTACTTTAAGTTTACAATCTATGTAGCTAAGCTTGCTATAATGTTTACAAAACTCCTTTTTTGGTGTTCTTTAAGGTGGCTAGAACATTTCTTGTAGTTTTGATCTTACACAAAGTAGGGAAGACCTGGTTGTTTATATATTGGGAGATGAACCAAATATCTAGCTTCAAAGTGCATCTTTTAGTGCCTCAGTGCATGTACTGAGGAGCCAAGTTGACCATTCCGTCAAATTAAAATCCACAAGGAATCTAAGTTCCTGTATTTGGCTGTATATCATGTATCACAAAAAATTTATTAAAAAATCCTTTATAAAAGGTATATAATTTATATACCTTTAAATTATAATTTTTATACCTTTTATAAAGGATTTTTGATAAATTTTCTGTGATACATGGTATACAGCCAACTACAGGAACTTAGATTCCTTGTGGACTTTGTTTTTACACGTGCATTTATTGGTTTCACAGTTTTGTTTGTGACTCGGTAATAATTTGAGGTTAAAAATGAACAGTAAAGCTGGACCTTCTGGTATTAATAATATAAGACTTAACATTTACAAAAGAAACATTAACAAAAAACAAAAGTTAAATGAAGAAGAACTATTATGGTATTTGGAAAATGACGACAGTAGTGATGAATTTAATCCGAATATAGATAATGGTGAGTCCAGTTCAAGTTCCGAGACTGACGAGGAAAATAGCAATATTTCTAATAATATTACTAATCGAGAAGTACCAAGTTTTAATATTAAACAATGGAGTAATAGGGATAAGCTAAAGTAACATGTGTTTAAGGAAACTCAAAACTTACTAGTGCCAGTACCAGGTGATGGTACACATCTCGATTTTTTTAAAATGATCTTAGTCTACAATTACGCATGATACTATGACTAACAAGATAGGATCTTCCCGTAGCACAAAATCGGTCGTGTTCGCGCATGCCGTCATTGAAGAGTAGAATTTGAATTCTTGTTAAAGTCAAATGGGATTTGTATGCATTCTCTGATGAAATTACTAGACGAAAATAGGTTAAGAGGTTTATTAATTACAATAATCGTACACATAAGGATATCTTTAATGTGATACATGAAAAGATTTTGCAAACATATATGAGGGGATTTCAATATATTACATATACGAGGGGATTTCAATATAAACTAAAAAAATTAATGAATTCCAAATGCTACAACCTGTTATTACGAGATGATTCCTTTGGTGGTTACAAGCAACTTTCTTTATGCTCTATTAATTTATGAATTTCAGCAGCACTAGAGGAATTCAATTCTTATTCAATTACCCAATTTACCTCAGAAACTAGCATACATAAGTTAAAATTTTAAACTTTTTGTTGAGGATATCAAAAAACTTGAAAAACTCTTTGTAACTCAGTCGATTTGATTAATTATGTTTAGGAATCTTTTCGTATGGTTGACGGAAACGTAGGCATATCCGTAGGAAATAAATTTCAATATGTTTTAAACAAAAACTCAGGATTATCATTTCTTTTTACCCAAACTTTGGTTGGCAAAAGGTCGCAATTTGAAACCTAATACAAAAAGCTTTACATGGATTAAATTGTTTTGTGCCAGTTTACCGAAACAAATTGAAAAACTTATCAATATGGTCACAAAAGTTGATGTATTTTTAACAATGCTACGAACACCCTGTATTTTATTATTAATGATATTCTGTTAAAAATGTGAAGACGGCCTGTTTAAAGTACAGTTAGATTTGAATATACAAAGTCGATTAGAAACACGGGTCGTCACATAATTATTTTAAAATAAGAAGCCGCTATAAAAGATGCACGATCTGAATTTTTAATATTCGTAATTTATTTGTTTTCCTAATAAATGAGATAGAATGAAATACGTCGCAGGAATTAAAAATAATTTTGGATATTAATAAAATTAAAGATTAAAAAAATGATTTTATTTTACATATAAAATTATTAATATACGATACAGGACTAGAAGAATTTTAAAAATAGTAGTTACAGGAACAATGTTTTTCCATAAAACATGCATGCGAAGTGTTTCCATATCACTATCAAACCGTCACAAATTATAATTATTAAATCATTTTATCATAGATAGATAGATAGATAGATGGTTAATTGGTAATAAATTAATACATAAGTATTTTTTACAAGTCAAATAAAATAAAGTAAATGTCAATATAGTTAATAGGCATACATAAATATAAACACAAAACATAGATACATTGTTTTAAATTATCCTGTTAACAATTACAACAAAATAAAATTGGAAGTAAAATACTCCTCATATGTAAAAAAAGCATTCACTATAAGGTAACTCTTAATTTTTGCCTTAAACTGATGAAAATTAAGAGCCTTTATTCTAGCTGGCACTAAGTTGTAGAATTTTATGGCTAAATACCTTGAACCATTTCTGGATCTCTCAAGACGGTTAAACTCTGGTATAAGATTATTGTTAAATCTGGTAAGATAATTGTGAAAATCTATATGCGCATTGTATTGGCTAAGATTTTGTTTAATGTGCAACAGACACTGCATAATGTATACACAAGGTAAAGTTAAAATTTTTAAAATTCTAAAGAAGTTTCTACAGTCTGCTCTATAAGAGAGCCCACAGATAATACGAACACACTTTCTTTGTTGTGCAAACACTTTATCGATATGACAAGAGTGACCCCAGGAGAGAATAGCATATGTCAGATGAGAATGAAAATTACTATGAAAAGCTGTTAAAATAGTTTCCCTGGAAGTCACTTGTACAAGGTTCCTGAAGAGAAAAAGTTGTCGGAAAAGCTTTTTCAATAGATTAACTATATGTTGTTCCCAGGTTAACCCTGCATCCAAATATATCCCCAGAAACTTCGCTCCGGTTACACATTGTGGTAGAGCAACGTTCTCGACACAAGTGTTATTTCTTAGAGTAAAATTAACACTTTGTGATTTAGAGTTGTTCAAAGAGAGACGGTTAGTTAAAAACCAATTGAATTGAAGTTTTAATCAAAGGTGTCGAATTCAGAAGGATGATAGCTTGCATAGAAAGTAGTGTCATCAGCAAATAAAACAGTGTTGACTGTTTCATTTTGAAACTACACTAGATTATTAATATAGATAAGAAATAGTACTGGACCCAAAACTGAGCCTTTAGGGACACCCAACAAAAATTGTTTTTGAAAATCACACTGGTTAAAGTGAACATATTGATCACGATTTGATAGATATGAATCAATTAGTTGAATAGCATCACTATGAAAATTATAATAAGGAAGTTTTCTAAGCAGAATACTATTATGTGACACAATCAAAAGCCTTAGTAAGATCTAAAAACGATGCAAGAGTATCAAGATATTTCTCAAATCCTTCGAAAACATTGCTAGTGAAATTATCAAAAGCTAAACTTGTTTTATTTTTTCGGAATCCGTACTGGTTTATGGCAAACAGTTTATTAGATTCAAAATGAAGATTAATTTGATTTTTTAAAATTCGTTCATAAACTTTTGATAAGATGGGCAGCAAAGAAATGGGTCGATAATTGTTATAATCATCAATAGAGCCTTTATTCTTAAACAGAGGTACTACCTTTGCAGTTTTGAAAACTTGAGGATAAGTATTACAAAATATTGATTGATTTATTAAAGTTGTTAGTGGTTGAACAATTATATCTTTAATTGTTTTAATAATGTTTGTGTTAAACCCATCAGGATCTTTGCTGTTACTATTTTTTATTTTTGTAATAGCTAAGTCAACTTCACTAAACTTCACTGGCTGAAAACTTAAACATGGAATATTTTTCTGTGGTATATACTTTAAATAGTCATCAAAAGTTAGCTGAGGAACCTTAAGCTCATTTATTACTCTCTCAGCAGTTGTGCAGAAGTGGCTATTAAAACTATCTGCATTGAGTTTAGAATTATCAGTGACGAAAACATTTTTATGTTTGTTACCATAGATATGATATGAAGAATACAGCTGTGACAAATGTTTAAAAAACGGTTTGTGAGGTCAAACTTTGACAGTAAGTGAGCCTCAAAGTAGCCAGTTGTCTATCCCAAGCACATCACAAAAAAGAAAGCCCGTGAACATTCTTGCCACTACTTTTTTTCTTCTAGTTGTTCTTTGTATAGGGAATGAATGCCCTTTGACTCGACGCATTGCGCTACAAAATCTCCTGGTTGCCTTATTAATGTGGTGGCCGAGTATTTATCCGAGAGTAGAATTATTGTGGAGCAGATAACGATCGTCGACGTAACAGCTGGAGTCTCCGAGGGATCTGTCCCCCCAATGTGCAACACTATGAAACCTGGCATATGACGGGGTTATGAACTAAAAATACTGAGAGGGTACAACCCACTTTGCGGATGACTTCGCAGTGCTGGTAGTGGCTCAGGATGAACCAGATCTCAAATACCGGATTCAGAACGCAGGTGGCATCGTAAAGAAATGGAAGACAAAAACTGAAACTAGCGGTAAAGAAAATCGAAGCCATCATTCTGCAGAGGAAAAGTAACAGAAAAAGTGTGAAACTCCAAGGTGCGGGAGTGTGTCTAACTTCCATGAAACACGTAAAGAACCTGGGAGTGACGTTCCACTAGAATAAAAGGGTACAAAGGTATAAAAGAGATAGTACGTGCAGAGGTTGACCCAAAAGTTGTGAATAGTGCTGCTGCGTTGAAGAGGGTTATGCCCAACATTAAGGGACCCAAATACGAAAGAAGGAAGGCCTTACAATGTGTTGTTCACTTCTCTAGAGTGAGGCAGTAGAAATAACGGCCCACAGGAAACTCATAACACGAGTGGATAAAACGAGTCTGTTACGAGTGACATGTGCCTCCAGGACTGTATCTGAGGTAGCTTTGTGGGCTATCACTTGACAATGGGAAGAAAAGGGCTATATGAAAGAAGAGAAGACAGAAGAAAGCAGGAAAGGAAAGGGTCAATTGAAAGATGGCAAAAAAAAAGAAGAAACCCGGTGGATGTGACATAGTGGACAAAGATGCTGATCCCTTATACAGGAGATTGGGTAAACTATGGTCACAGGCGACTTAATTATTTTCTAATGTAGGTGATCACAGGAAAGGGGTGTTTTAGGGTCTACCTCTCTGGGTTCGGAAAGGCTGATACGGATGAATGCTTATAATGCAGACACTCAGACACTGTGACACATACAATGCTAGAGTGCAGCAGATGAATAATGGAAAGGAACAGAATAGAAAGAGAGACAGGAATTTTGTTACAGTAAGAGAAATGATTGAAAATACAGCAAGTTGGACTAGTTTATTAAAATTATATATGTGCAGTGATCAAGAAGAAAGAAGAGGAAGAAAGACAGCTGAACCAACAGCAATAGCGTAAAATGATAAAATACGTTTTGATAAGAGGCTAAAAGTGAGTTAGACTGTGTGAGTCATACTGTGGGCTACCTGAAACGAGATTCCTTAAAAAAAAAGGTCAATTTTTGGGACCAAAAAGGGGAAACTGAAAATAGGGACAGGCAGTATTTTGCTGACACTCTGTCCTAGTCGGCTCGCAGATCCAATACACTAGCGAGCCAGGGAGCCTAGAGCGTTAGCTACAAGACTTATTTAATTCCGCCAGTCGCTCGCCTTAAATAGCCGCCCCGGATCTTGCCTCGTCGTCTTGACGTGGAAATGGATGCGTGAATATCGACACTCCCACGGTTCAAACTGTTAAACGTTTAGCACATAGTTACAATATAAGATAGATTATTTTGAACAAGAAATAATGGCGGGACGTTTTTACTATTACAGCCCTAAAAGAGGTAAGTTTAAAATTTAGAATATATAATTTTACATCAAAATGTTTTCTTATGCATTTAAGAGTGTTGCAGTAGACTTAAAACTAAGTGAATTTACTGTTAATATACTTAATAGTATGACAAATAGTTGACATTTTAAAAATTCCTCACTTACTCACTATTCTGATGTTTTGGCAACGCTGTGGGGTTCTGATGTCGTAAATCTTGAATGGCGTGCAAGCAATTTTATATGAAAAATGATATAATGATATAAAAATGATATATATATATATATATATATATATATTATATATATATATATATATATATATATATATATATATATATATATATATATATATATATATATATATAGGGGAAAGCGTTGTACCTTGGGACGGTTTTGAAACAAAGATTTTTATTATTACTTGGGCAAACTTTATAATAGTTTTATTAATACTGACTTAAAGTCCATGTTTTAGGGAATTTATTAATGTTTTAAAATATAAAATATGTCAATTAACAAGGGAGTAAAAAAATATTTTCTTCACCCTTGCTAAGTATCCCAAGGTACATCACGGTGTTGTACCTTGGGATACAGGGTGTTGTACCTTAGGACTAAGTAAAGGAGTGAAAGGGAAAAAATCAATAAAGCAAATAAATCTTATGTAATGCATATAAAAATACATAACATTAAAGCTATAAAAACATTATTGGACAATAACAGTCAATTAAGCAAATAAACCTTATGTAATGCTCATAAAAATACAAAGCATTAGAGCAACAAAAAAATTAGTGAACAAAAAAATCAATTTCGGAAATAAATCTTAGGTAATCCTCATAAAAATACAAAATATTAGAGCAACAAAAATTTTTACATAAAGACTATAAAAATACAAAACATTAGAGCAAATCTCTTATAACGGCTACTTTTACCTAATTAGTTCATGGGCATGTCATATGCACTGAAATTCACAGGAAACTTGAGTGATTGCTTCAAACGCTCCGAGGTTCCTGTGGTTGAGGGCGAAGGCAACTTGCATATGATTTCTCCCTCGTCTATTTCATATAAAGTTTCATTTCTTAAGAGAAAAGTATTTCTTCCGGTTTTAACAAGATATTGAATTTCATACAAAATGTCTATTTTTTGTACGACTTTTGCTACATAATAAACAGTTTTCTTCTTGCCATCAATTTTAACTAAAACATAATCGTCTTGTTTTATTTCTTCACATTCAATCTTCTCCTGTAAGGCTATATCCATTTCTTCCTCCAAAACTCCTTGTATTAATTCTTGCACGGATATATCACAATCTTCTTCGTCAGACAAAAAACTCATTTCTTCATCCTCAGAACTGGGTGTCTCTATAATTTTGTCTTTGTTTTTCTTCTTGGGATTATTTTTGTTCTTCTTCCTATCAGAAAACAGTTGTTTAGGAGTGACAAAACTTCTTTTCTTTTTATTTTTGTTATCTTCAATCTCCTTTTTTCTGGCGTGTCGGTCAGTATTCTGCACCTTCCAGGTTTTCTTCCTCTTACGGTCTTCTTTCTCATCTGGGCTTTTGGAAACGGGCGAATCGTTTCTGGTGTCACGATTTTAGATGTTGATGGGATCTGTAGGTGACAGATAGACGATGATGAAGGCTGGGCTAAAGTCTCACTCGCTTCAAAATGACTGGTAGAATCCAACACAACGTCATTTCTTCGTCGTTGAGTCTTTTTAATGTCTGTAGGCCTACCATTTGTATTTTCCTGAACCAGTTCACGATCAGTTACGTAAGATGAAAGAAACTCGTTGTCAGTAAAAATGTTTCTTTCAAATGGAAATATTCCTATCACCTGAAAACCTTTCTTAATATTTTCTTTTGTAAATGCTTTGTTGTAAGCACTGCCAATTAATCCAGCAACATCATATATCTGGATAGGTTTTCCAGGATTAGATAACATCCAACCACTCATGGTACTGCTGTAGTATGTTTTATACGGGCCAAACACAGTTCGGTCTAACGGCTGAAGCTTGTGTGAGGTATGGGGTGGGAAGGTTAACATCACCACGCCGTTTTCCTTCGCTAAATTTAAAGCTTCAATCGAGATGTGAGATTCATGGTTGTCTAAAATAAGCAAGACAGGTTTGTCTCGAGTAGGTTTCACATGCCTGATGAAGTGCTTCAAGAAATCAACAAATAACACTTCATTGGACCACCCACTTGGATTTGCGCCACCAATTGCACCATTTGGGGCCCCAATGAGCATATGTTGTTTAAAATTAACACGAGGATAAATGAGCATTGGTGGAACGCTGTTCCCAATAGCATTGACACATGCTATCATCGTTATATTAATTCCTCTTTCCCCTGAAGTGACAGAACCAACCTGTTTTGTTCCTTTTGTACATAGAATTTTAGGAGGCACATGGACTGTTGAATTACCTGTTTCATCAAGATTGTAGATCTCGTTTGCTTGAAACTGATGTCTTTCTATGACTAGCTGTAATTGATCGAAAAATTTGTTCACGTTGTCTTTGTTAAAGCTTGTTGCTCTTGCAAGGCTCGTAGGCTCGGGTTTACGTAAGCTTAGGGTAGGGTGGTGTTTCCTAAAGCCACGTAACCAGAACTCTCCAGCAGATTCTGCGGTAATCCATTCTTTTGGAACTTTGATTTTGTTATTTTCCTGCTCTGCCAAGCCTTTCGCATACTGGAAGGCTAGTTTAAGTGTGTCTTTTTTTGTAAGGCCGTAATGCAGAGCAGCTAATTTTTTAAGATAACTAACTAACATAAGCTCTTGTTCGTTTGAAAAAACCTTTTTTACAGCATTTTTTTCACTGTCATACATAAAATTAGGCTGTTCATCATTATGGTTTAATGAAAGGTATTTTTGACAGTGTCTACTCAAAGTCGAACTGCTTAACTCATACCTTCGTGCAGCCTCATTAACCGTAAGTAATCCCTTCAGAACATCGTTTACTGCACTTTCTAAAGACTGCTGGTTGATCTTCACCCGCGTCTTGCCGTCTTTGCTGCGAGGCATAGTTCTAAAAAAAACAAAACAAATTCGGCTAACTATAAAGCGTTTTAAAAATAAACAACTTACAATAAACAACATTCACAAACAAACCAGCCACTCAAAAATTACTGGTATACATTAGGTCCATCAGAAAAAAATACAACGCTCCAGTACATACCAATTTAAGCTTTTCAAAGCATTTAATTGAAAAAAAAATCTATCAGTGTTGTACCTTGGGACGTCCTAAGGTACAACCGTAATTCAGTCCCAAGGTACAACACGGTGCAGAAAATTAAAACGTGTCTTTTAAATATATTTTAGGTTAGTTGTACACGATAAATAATTATATCATTTAGTAGAGCACATCTCAGAGTATAATATAATGTCTTATGTTTATTCATAAATTAAAGAGTAAAAATTACAAAAAACAAACAATAAAACAACTAAAAATTACTTACCAATGAAAATTTCGTATTTTGTTCGGTAACTCACACACAGTTCTCTTAAAAGTTGCCAATCACTCTACACTAACCCCTGGTGGCTAAGTGAAACAATTTAACAGGTTAGTTTGGTCTGTCGATCATAGATGACAGAGCAATCAAGATCGTCCCAAGGTAAAACTGTCCCAAGGTACAACGCTTTCCCCTATATTTCTTTTATATACAGTTCAGGAATTTCCATGTGTTTCGTTTAGAAAATTTATATAGGTCTAAGATTTTTAAAATATAAAATTATGTATTTTTTAACAGGGAGTATCTTTTTAAAAACAGCACACCCTTGAGGTACTATTGGTCTGCGCTCATGCTTCTGGAATTTTTCAACAAGCAGTTAACATTATTGTTAAAGCTACCGTGACCCCGCGCGAGATGGATCTCCGTCGGTACCGATGAAAGCGACGTAGCTTTTTCAGGGATCCCAATTAGTAAAAAAACGAAGTAAAAAACCAAAAGATTCTCGATGACACTGGCATTACCAAAATTTAATTTTAATGGAAGTTGAATTAACATTCCTCCGGTTCTTGGGATTCTTCTAGAGTCGTTTGTTGAATAAGGAGATTCGAGGAGAAATTCCTGTATAATCTTTTAATTCCTATCTTTGTAAACAGCGTTTAATATGAAGATGGATATTTCATTTGTATTTGATGGGCGAGATTTCATTAAATTTTATTTTACTTTGTTTTTCAAAATACACGTGTACACTGCTCACATTTTAGGACCGACAAATAAGACAAATATTTATTATACAAAACTGATGTTTGTCTTTTTTTATTCGTCTTAAAATTATACGCTTTTGTCATATTTCAGGGAAATAAACAAAAAAGTCCCCTGTTTGTGACACTCAAAACAACTGTTGTTGACCTTCCAGGCAAACAACAGTTGTTTTGAGTAGTATGCAACTTTATAACAAGAATCTATATAAGGACCTTAGAGGACAAGGGGCCTAAGTACCATTTTTGAAAAAAATGAGTTAGGTGCATGAATGAGTTGTGAAAATACTAATATATTTGGTGTTGAATAGATCCAAGTGATTATTTTGATAGGTGCTGACATCTAGCGTGGTACCCCTTAACCACTGAGTATTGATAAGTTCAAAGTGGGAACGCTAGGGACCCAAAAGCACTTATATACCTTTATCATGAATACACAAACCATCACAGTTTAGTTGTAGTTGACATAAGTGTTATTAAGAACAATTTTGATCATATTTTTTTTGTAAATGGTTACGAGTTATTTTACAAGGGCAACAAGAAAAAAAGGCTAAGACACGGGTCAAAAAAGTTACGTGAATATAATCAACGGTGTAGGTTTCATTGCAACGAAAAGATTCCTTACGAACAGAGGGAATCAATATTTTATAAATAGTGGGAGCTAGGTAAGTGGGAGCTTCAGACATCGTTTTTAAATGGTGCCTTAGAATTGCAGCCTGTTTTAAGGAAGAAAGCTCATGTAACTATAACTTGGCTGGTCATAGAGTGAGTAACTCAAAGATAACTAAACCCAGGCTTGATTGTGTCAATTATGTGAAACCTGTACGAAAAATTTTGTAGAGAAAAAAAATGTGGAACTTGAAAAAAAAAGCCTTTACAGATTTATATTCAAAACAAAATTCAATCTAAGATTCCACAGACTTCACACCGACACCTGTGTCACTGGTGGCAAGTTACAAATGAAAATTAGCCACGGCACGCCTGGTGAGAAGCAAACAGCTGAAGTTGAAAAAGAACTTCATTTAAGGAAGGCAGAGGTAGCTAAAGAAGCTAAAAAGCAAAAGAAAGTGCAAATTATTAAAGAATGATAGTCAAGTTGCGATATGTTTTGATTTGCAAAAGATGATGCCGACACCTTATTTGACAAATTCAAAGGCCTATTATTTGCGCCAACCCAGGACGTACAATTTGAATATTCACAACCTAACAAGTGAAACCGCCCACATGTACTTGTGGCACGAAGGACAGGTAGGTAGGGCCTGCCAGGAGATAGACCGACTGTGTAACACATGTCTGCGTTCAGTGACAACTATGGAGGGTTGGACAAAACAAAAGTCACCTAATTATCAAATCTTTGGCTTTATATTGTCAAGAATACTCAAATTGAAACTGTTAATCACCACTTTTTAGTCGCTGGACATTCTTACAATCAATGTGATTAAGATTTTGGAATCATAGAAATTAAAAGAAGAAGAACCAACGTCATATCTGTGTACCAGAAGACTGGATAAACCGGGCTGCCTCAGCAAGTAAATGGATGCAGACTTTATTGATCCTCAATTGCTAAATCAGTACTTCCACAAAAATGTGCCAGGGATACGAGGAATGCAGATACTGCATTATGAAAAGGCAAACCCAGACACTCTTTTTATAAGACAACATTAGCAGATGCCTTACGAAAAATTGTCAATGAAGAAACAACGAGTAGCTATAATTCCCTATCAGCTTCTCATGTTTCTACCTGTAATTAAGAAGCCCAAGATTAAATATAAAAAGTATGAGGATCTCATGAAACTCTTGCAATTCTTTTCACCGATATACCATGAATTTTACCCAAGCCTACCTCATGAAACAATGACTGGAAAGCCTTTAGCTACAGGTACTTTTGTAGACAATGAAAATGATGATAATCACTTAGGTAACAACGTTTATGACACAAATGACAGCAATTAAATAGTTTTCAAGTGCCAACATCTAATATTTTCTGATTTAATACTATCATGTAAAAATAGCATACAAAATAGTTTTTTAAATAATAATAAAACCACTTATGTATTTTGTGCACATTTTCATTCTCACAAAATTAATGAGAGGTAAAGGGATCCATGTGCGCACCTTCAATTTTTTTTATACATAAAACAATAACCGAATATTGCAATACTTTCTGCTATTGGCAATAACAACCCAAAGACCTTATTATCCTTCTTACATAGTCAAAATAATGCAATTTTAAATTTCCCTCTTACAATAATCTTCCGATTTTGACCAAAATGTTGATTTTGTTACTTGAACCTCTTGACTTCTAGGGGCCTCATATGTTTTCTGCAGTTTTCTTTTTGGACTTAATTAGTTATTAACAAATTAAGGTCAAAAGACGGTAAATGTTTAGCTTTTTTTGAGTAAAAAGTGAAGCATTTGAAACAAATTTGAGATTAAGAAACTTATAAATCATATAAAACCTTTAAAATGGCTTTTTTAAATGTTTTTATTCTTATTTGTTGCTTAGAAACTTTTTTAAAAATACAACAAACTTTGCACTTACACGGAATGTTAAGACCTTTAAAAGCTTGTATTTTTAACAAAAAATTAAAAATGAGAAAAATTTCCCTTAGAAAATTTGGGGCGAAGTTAGTCCTTTTTTTTTAATAATTCACAGCAGCTTTGTTTATAAAAATTAAGAGATCTTATTGGTGTTATTTACTTTAAAAATAATATACTTTGTAATACATAACGGAATTGTCCACAAAACTTTTAAATGTAGCGATGGAGGGGGAAAGAGGTATGTACTTCCGATTCTATTTATGGATTTCGACGTTTCTTTTTTAATTTGTACTTTTAGCGTACATTACGAATATGCAATATAATAACTGTTCAAGGCTCTGGAGACTATCGCAAAAGATATCAGTATCGTCAGTGTATTAAAGATTATATTAATCAGTTAACCATTGACATAACCAAAGTCTTCATTTTGCTTAGTCTGTTTGAAAATGATATACTAATAGATGTTAAATAACAGCGGGGATATAAGGCATCCCGGTCTGATGCCTCTCTACATTCGTCATACATACAGTTCAATTGCCGAACATCAAGAACCTGAGTTTCATGAAAAAGTTGGTCTGAGGAATATGTTTTTCGTTTTCCATATATTAGTTTAAGAAACCATTTCTGAGTATTGTGAAGGGTCACCAGATGTCAATCAGCTACTACACCCCATCCTATAATCCCGTATACAAGATAAGATTGTACTAGAGATAGGTAAAGCATTTTAAGTTGTTCAACATCTAAAAACTGTTTTAAATAGCGGAATTTTGATTCTCATATTATTCTTATAATATTTTTTATGTGTAAGTCCCATTTAAGATGTCTGCCAATTAAAACTCGTATATATTTTATGTAATCTGTTTTAAATATTTATTGTTTTTTAATTATTTTTAATTAATTAAAAGTTGGTAGAGAATTTTTTTATATTGCAAAAGGTATATATTTAGTTTTCTGATAATTTAATATGAGTTTGTGTATTTGCAACCATGTTTTTATAATTTTGAAGTCTTGTTCTGCTATGATTTTAAGATCTTCACAATTATCGGCCTTATAAAAAATGTTACCAACCGTTTTTAGTTTGAGCATGTCATTAACATAGAGTGTAAAAAGTAGAGGGCCTAAAACGGTTCCTTGCGGTACGCCATAATTAATTAATTCAGGATCACTTTTGACACCATCAATTTCTACAAATTGTTTTCTGTCAGTTAAGTAACTTTTTAGTAATGTCAAAACCCGTCCTCTCAGACCATACTTCTCAAGTTTTTTCAACAAGATCTCGTGAGATATCGTGTCAAACGCCTTAGAGAGATCGACGAATATGCATAAACTACGTTTATTAGACTCAAAGGCTTCTGATATTTATGATGTTGGTTTACAAATAGCATCTTGTGTCGATTATCTTTCTCCAAAAACCATATTGGCAATCCGATATACTAAACCTATCCAAAAAACTTCAATCTATTTTTTTAAATTGTTTCAAATATTTTGGAGAAAACAGATAACAAAGAGACTGATCTGTAGTTAATCACATCTTCTTTATTTTCTGTTGGTAATGAAGTTATACCCCAAATAGACGAGTCGTCATTGGTTCATTGTTAACTTTTCTCAAGTGGTATACGTAACATACACGACTAAGTATATGATTTTGCGCCACTCCTTGTAATCTCAACCCCACCATCCTTCTTCTTTTCATTCATAAAACCCACACGGTGACCTTATTTTGTTTTATTACAAATTTTGTGTTACTTTTACCAACTCACGCCAATAGAATATTTATCATTTATTAATTTGAATAATTATGCAGACCAGATAGATTTAAATAAATTTATATATCGATATATGCGTATGTTACGCTTAGAAATTATTAGTTTTGACATTTTTTTTAAAGATATTGTCGATTTAGTTCATGTTTATATTCATTATACAATAAATGAATGGTACGTTAAGTAATTCAGTTAGATCGTAAACATTAAACTTTATCACTTTAGGTACTAATAATAGAAAGCATATGCTAAGGACATTTGACATATTTAGACCAATTACTGGAATTTTACATTGCTATTTTATTGCTGTGCTTTTTGCCAACAAAAATAATTAAGCATGGTTTAAATACAAATTTAGAGCAACCAAAAATTGTGAAAGCTAAAACAAAACTAACATTTATAGCCATGCCTTTCTCCAAGTTACTCTTTCCAAGTTACCTCTTTCTGGCTTCTAACATATCATGTTTTGCTTTTCAGCATATCTTTCCAGGCCTACCTTATTTTATTTTCTAAGCTGGTGGTGTTTTGTGGTCTTGGTCTGAGTCTGGGCTAAAATAAAGAAATGTAATTTTTGACTTTTTGTAATTATTAATGAGACATACTGAGTGATATTTCATCAGAAGAGAGAGTTAGAGGATATGATATATATATATATATATATATATATATATATATATATATATATATATATATATATATATATATATCATATCCTCTACCAAATACCGAATATATATATATATATATATATATATATATATATATACCGAATATATATATATATATATATATATATATATATATATATATATATATTCGGTTTTATAACGTCTTACGACGTTGTCCGACTCCCAAACGCCACTGTATTCTGTCTTGAATTAGGTCTTTGTCCAGATTTCGAGCGCTAATCGCTTTCCTAACTCCCAGGTTCCAGCTCTGTGGTGCTCTTCCTCGTTTCTTCTTCTCTGGGGGTTGCCACATCATCGTTTTTTTAGGCAATCTTTCGTCCCCCATTCGGCTCACATGCCCATACCATATGAGCTGTTTTCTTTCAATATCCTCAACTATAGTGCCCTCTATACCCATTTGTTGTTTTATCACTTCATTTTGTATTCTGTCGGCTCTTGATATTCTCATCGATCTTCTGATGGCATCCATTTCCGTGGCTTCGACCTTTTTCTTATATTTCTCGGTTATTCTCCATGTCTCAGCTTCATAAAGTAGGCTAGTTGTAACCATTGTCTCATAGATGTTCCATTTTCTTTTCTGTGATATTTCTTTACTCCACAGAACTCCGTTCAAACATGCTGTAGCCCTCGTGCTTGTACAATTTGATGTTCTATTTATCGTTCGTCTTTTCCACTACGGTCGAAGATGACGCCCAGGTATTTATATTCGTCACATGGATTTATTTTTTGATTGTCATCGATATCGAGTTGTTCTGCTTCAGCTCCAATTGAGAGGTATTTTGTATTTTTTAAATTGATATTTATTCCCCATTTCTGGTATTCTTCAATTAGTTTTCTAAGCATGTATTCCATGTCGTCTTTGTCATTTGAGATCACCACCTGATCATCTGCAAACTGTAAAGTATATATGTAATCCTGATCGTTCAATTGTATACCCATTCCTTTGACTTTCCTTTTCCATTGTTTCGGAGCTGCAGAGATATAAATCTTAAATAGAGTCGGAGAGATATAAGAGAGGATATGAATCAATGTATAAAGAACTAGGTGTAGGAACTAGAAATAATGCTAAAGATGATGTGCTGGAAAACATTAGGCATAACGATTATTAATACATTCTTTTAAAAGAGAGTAAGTTAACTTAGCGCATACAAAAGTAGACAAAATCACTTCCGACAAGAATTCATGACTTTAAGCAAAAAATATAAGAAGACCTCCGGATCAGAAGGGGATATGCCACCAAAGAATATTTTGGAGAAAACATAATTTTAAACTTATTTTCAAATACTGAAATCTATAAATACACTATAAAAGTAACACAAATGTATATTTAACGGTTTTTCAGTTTTTGAACATTTTTCGAAAAAATATGAGGCTCTTTTGTATAAAAAAATATATTCTAAAAAATGAACATAAAATGTAAAGGCGCGTACAGACCTACAAACACATGCGGTGAGCAGCCACGAATACACATACGTGTGCAAATGTGGACGGCACTTTCCTAACCTCTCGCCGCATGCGTTGCTTCTCGCGAATGACTTGAGCACACATGCTGTGAGCCAGAGTGGTGTCGGTTTTTTAGCACACATCAAAGAAACATACGTGTGCGTTCGCGCTCAGTTTAGACGGATAGCGTGGGGATTTGTTGCATTTGCAAGACAAGTTCGAATTTACTGAGTTTTATTCATGTTATTGATTTATGTGTAAAATGGTGTGGTCAAATGAACAATGTTTACAATTAATAGATTTGTATGAAGAAAACCCTATATTATGGGATATAAAAAATAAGTTTTATTATTCAAAAACAAAAAAAAAGAGCATGCATGGGAGTCGATTTTAAGAAATCTTGATATAGATTCAGCAGTTGTGAAGAAGTAAATGAGCAGCTTACTTGGGTCTAGGGCTCAATGGAGCAAATGCCAGAAGTCCGTGGGTACAGGAAAAGGTATTGTATAATATTTACAGTAAGTATAGGGTGTCCCAATTAGGACAGGTTGTTTCGGTTGTTCAGGACGATAAAGCATTGCGGTTTTAACGAACCTTTGCTACTTTTTCGTCAAACTTTTAATGCTGCAAACAAAAATGGGCTACCAAGGTTTTTGAGATGCCAGTTGAGAATAAAAGTTAGTGTATAAATATACAAATGTGGTACATCTTTAAAGCGGTAATAAAAAAACCAATTTCTTGGGACAAAAAAATACAGAGTGTTTCCTGTGGCCAGAAATCTTAATGTTGTCAGTAAACGTTCCTTAACAGGTATGGCTTTTCTTAAGACTGTGTCATTTTTCTTTATTACGGGGCCTATATCATTTAAAAGGCGTTCAAAGTCTTCTACTGACATACATGTAAAATTTTGAAATTGTCCAACTAACGCCAAATCTACTAGTGGATCGGACTTCGTCCGATCACCATCGTCTATTTTTCCTTTGTTTTTTCTTTTTTAATGAACTAATAACAATAACGCGACACTAACCATAAGCAGCTCCTCAGACATTTTTTCACGAATAGATGGAGCGCCTTGAGCACGCATACATATGCGGTGATTTCTAATTTTAACGAATGTTCTAAGCGCTAATGGTTTGAGTACGCACGCATATGCGTGGCTTCTCACCGCATGCGTGTGCAAGTCTGTACGCACCTTAACAATTAAAAATTCAGTTGTCAATATTTTCAATATCTGAAAAGTCGTCCAAATGTTAAATGTCTTACAATGGTTCAATATCAGCATATGGTAGAATCTGTTGGCAAGCACCAATTTCTTCGTAAAATTTAGGAAAGCTGGCGGAATAACATGTAAGAGCTTTTTCTGTTTAGTGGAATAGGCCCACTGTATTTTGATTTCAAATCCCTGTAAAGTAAAATTGACTTCCTCAAACCTTTCTTCCCAATATTAACTGCCTTATAGCCTTCGTTTACAAGATGTTAGATATACATTATATTAGGTTGTTCAGATGAAAACTTGAGGCTTGATATTTTGAAAAATTTAAATTTTTCTTTGACATCTGTATGCCATTTTTTCGTAAGCTCGCTTTGTAATTCTTTAAAAGAAAAAAAAGATTGTGTCACCTCAAAGCAGTTTTTTTTCACATTTTCTTACTGCTTCGTACCAATCGTCTGGAGTATACACTTGTTTTAATTGATGCCGCTTATACTTTTTAATGTAAATAATTGCGAAATCACCATCACATGGTAATATTGTATATCCTTATAATAAGTATATGTGCTCAATAGAAGTCAAAATTAAAGAGAATGAGAAATGCTGCCAATAATAAAAAGAAGAAAAACTGCTTATCTGTGTCATATATTTCGAAATTTCAAGTACCAGCGGAGCCGGAAGTGGTGATATTATATGAACCATCTTTGTAGTACTACGATTTATTTATATTTCTTAATGATATACAAGATGTTCGTGGTGGTAAAAATACTATGGACAACACAACGGATGGTGATGATAAAGATCAAAAGAATACAGTAAATACTACATTAATTTTAAATTCATACTAAAGTAATTAATAAATTTAAGTATGGTACAAAAATGCAACAAAAAGTACAGAAAATTATGCATTATATCTAGTGCGAACTACTTAATCCTGCCAGTCAACTTTTCCTGCCGTTTAGTAAATATTGCATGTACTTATTTCTTACATTTGTTGCTACTTTACTAACATCGTTCCGATTTGCAGTCCCTTGAAGGTCTACTAGCCCTCGCACCTCCAGAACTAGGTCTCTCTCTGAACTATTTAATTCATTTAGAATATAAGTAGCGTTTGCCTTGTGTCTTAAAAAATTGTGCAAATAACAACAAGCTAAGACAACAATATCAACATTATCCAAGTATTCAAATATATTCATGTATTCATGTACTATTCAAATATATAGAAGTATGAAAGATTCTAAATCTATGACCTATGTCATAGATTTATGTTCTAGACCTATGTCTAGTATCTAATGAATGTTATTTTTTGTAGGAGGATTCATCGTCTGGTGCTGAAGATCATACACATGATGGAGAGGACAATTCCACAAAAGACTCTACAAATCGATCACTCAAAGGAAAATAAACTAGTCAGCCGAAGAGTCACGCCCTCTTACTAAAAACAACTCACAATCACTTCCCCGATTCAAAAATATGCAACCCTCAAATAAAGAGACTACCCAGCAGCTCCACTCATATGACAAATAAAAAAGTACTTCAAATGGTGACTGATCGATTAATGAAGAACAATAATACGAAAGATGATATGCACACTGCATTTGGTAAGCATATTGCAGCAGAATTAAACAATATGGCACACTAGATGCTTTCTTTCGTTAATAAAAAGTATTCATGATGCCATATTTGAAGGCCAAATGCGTTCCCTTACTTAAAAATCAACTATAGTAACCGTTGTAACAAAGTCAATTGTGGCCAGTCCAGAAGCAGAAGAGGCAGCAGCACTAGCAGCAGCAGCAAGAGCAGCAGCAGTCAGGGTAATTTGTAAATTTATGTAATTTACAATGTGCTTCAACTTCTTCTTCTTAACGTGCCCTATCAAGTCCCCTTGACGTTGGCGATTAACATGGCGAAACTGTCTCTGTTTCGAGCTATTCTAAATAGTTGCTCAGCTTTTTTTATTCCTGTCCACTCCCTGATATTCTTCAACCAAGAGGCCTGCTTTCACCAGAATTAAGTCCGGCATCAAGCTCAATGGCTAGTTACTTTTCGCGGTATGCTGATATTTAACACGTTATACGACTAGATATATATTTTTTGTGAGCTGTAATAAACAAAAAGATTTACTTGTCACCATTGCACTTACCTTCATATAATTTTGCAGTACTGTTATTATTGCTTTACAGGTTTCGGGTATTAAGATGCTTAAACTAGGAGTTGATACGACAGTAGGAAATTTAAGACTTTGATATGTACGTCCAGTAGCCAAGAATCTGATCGTTGCAATTAGCCTCTCATGTGGTGATATAGCTTCTTTCATGTTGGTGTCTTGTTTTTTTATAATTGGTGTTACTAACTGTAACAATTCTAGATATGCATCCTCACTCATTCTTAAATAATTTGACCAACCAGAAGGTTCAAAATGCAGTTCCTTTATAATAAATTTAAATATGAAAGTGCATTTTTCAGAAGCCAATTTTTACTCCATCTACTTCTTCTTTTTTGTGGTTTTTTTACTGTCAAGCTCAACGCAACCGCAATTAGTCTATCTTCGTCTAACCACGTCTCACAGTCTAAACTAAACTGACAACTGTTCTGAAACTGAAACTAAACGGAGAACTGATCTGACCGTCTAAAAGTACCTTTAGAGACCAATTTTTGTTTTGGCCGCTGCAGTTATCTGTGTACACTACAAGCTTATTAGCAGTGGGTCAATTAGTTCGAAAATGTTTATATAAACTGCTGGCAATTTCATCGCTACCTCGCTTAGCAATAGTTTCTGGCCACATGTACATTATTGTACATGTCGGCCTTTCCACTAATACAGTCATGAATGCTGAGGCTATAAACCCATGTTTTTCTTGAATAAAACGCTGCTCTCATTGTTAAATTTGATATTAGCATAGCCTATTGTAGGTCAAAGCTGATAACCATTGCATTTCCCGTAGCTTTAGCCCCCTCTGTGTCCTATTTCATTAGATCCTGCTTGGCCTGGGTAAGTCTTGTAACATGTAACATATAACACCAAATCAATTTTCAATGTTTTTGCAATTTATTTGTGAGCTTCATTATTAATTTTTATATTCATTGCGTCACATACTTTACAGGTATTGCTCTTAGGTAACTTAAAGACTATATTAAACTCTGAGTAGAATATGCAACTATATTTATCCTGAGTTACTGTCACAAAATTGTTTTGGCGTCACTACTCAAGATAATAATTATGGTATAGGCTGGAAATTGACAGATGGGAATCTAGGTAGACTTTTGTTGGGTTTTTTGTCTGCTGTAATGACTTGTGATGCTGTCTAACATTGTTACAGTGTTCTTGTGGTATTTTCTTCTTGTTTTTATCATGCCTAACTCTCTCATCTGACTTTGGAGTAGACGCACCTGCTTTATTTTGGTCAACCAGTCTTTAAATACGTTTTTTTAAATGCCGTGTATGGCATTTATTTTAACTCTATATTGAACTGAAATATTTCTAAATGAATGAACTGATTTTGTTTTCTTTGGGTAACTTCTCTTCTTTGGAAAAACTTTCATAGTTAAGAATAGATAAATATTTTGCTTGTCTTAATTACCCAGGTTTCAAAAAGACAATAAATATCATTTTCGTTGTCCGCCAAAAGCTGTCTACACTGTTTTGTGCAACCGCAAGATAGACCTTGCGGTTGCATTACTTTTACCCATTATTGTGTCTTAAGTAAGAGCAGCTTTAAAGGAAATGAAGAACCATCGATCGCCTGGTGATGATGGATTTGTTATCGAGGCAATAAAAGCAGGAGGAGAAATTTTATTAAAATCAGTGAGCGAACTGTTTAATAAATGCTTACATGCGCGTACGATTCCAAAAAATTGGAATAATACAGTAATAGTCTTGTTACACAAAAAAGGCGATATTACTAAATTAGAAAATTATAGACTCATCAGCCTCTTGAAATATATGTACAAACTCTTTATGAAAATCTTAACAAAGAGGCTAACACCTAAACTTGATTTCTATCAGCCCAAAGAACAGGCAGGCTTCAGGGCAGGATATGGTACAAATGACCATTTGCATACCATAAAGATCTTATTAGACAAGTGCATCGAGTACAACATTACGAGAAGGCTTTTAATTCTGTAGAGTTTGAAACAATGGAAGCCCTACATCAAAGCCAAATAGATTACAGGTACACGACACTAATCAAGAACATCTACGAGAACGCTACATCAAGTATACGAATACACGAAGACAGAAAAATTCAGCTTAGGTCAAGGAGTTAGACAAGGAGACAATATTTCACCAAAATTGTTCACGGCAGCTCTAGAGTCAATATTTAAGAGCACTCAATGGCAAGATATGGGCATCAATATAGATGAAGAAAGATTGAATCACCTAAGATTTGCAGATGATGTTGTATTAATCGCAGATAATTTACATGATACAGTTTCTATGATGTATTCACTTAAAAGTCTGTCTGAAAGAGCAGAATTAAAGATAATCTTTGAGAAAACTAAACTTATAGCAAATCTCGTAATGAGTGGAAATATAACTATTGACAATAATACCATACAACAAACAGACACTTACAAATATCTGGGACACGAAATCAAAATAAGCAGAGACAATCAAACACATGAAATACAGAGGCGAATAGGCCTAACATGGGCAGCATTTGGCAAATTAAGCCATATTCTAAAAAGTTCAATTCCCATGTGTCTCAAGCGAAAGGTTTATAACCAATGTGTTTTACCTGTACAAACTTATGGAGCAGAGACTTTAACACTCACGCAAAAATCTGCGTATAAACTCAGAGTTACACAACGAGCGATGGAACGTGTAATGCTGAACGTGAGCCTTCGAGACCACATAACAAACCAACAAATCAGGCAAAGATCAGGAGTTCAAGTCGTCATCGAAAGAACCACGACGCTTAAGTGGAACTGGGCAGTGCACTTAGCCAGAACACAAGATGGACGGTGGACAAGATGTATTATGGAATGGAGGCCCAGAAATTATAAAAGAAGCCGAGGACGACCACCGACTAGATGGACCGATGATATAAAACGTGTAGCGGAAAACTGGCTACAAGCGGCCCAGCGTAGAGAACACTGAAAAGAACTGAGGGAGGCCTATGTCCAGCAGTGGACGCGATTGGCTGATTGATGATGAAGGTACACCTAATTTTTTTGGTTCTGCTTTTACAACCTGGATTTGTTTTAGACTTGCGATTAATGGGTATTCTTGTGTCTCCATCTAGAAGAAGCCTTCTTTTCTGGAGTTGGCGAGATACCTCGAGAAGTCTGTGGGGTATAAACGTCTTCATTTTTCTGCAATAAAATAGGTATTTTACTAAAAATGGATAAGCCACAAAAAACCTTTAGCACAATCCTAATATTTTTAAGCTCGAAAAATATAAGATAAGAGGACAGGCCACACATTTAATAAACTTACCGTTCTTACGTTTATATTTTCCGAATCGCTGCTACTTCTGGACATTGTGCAGTCTATGTCATCTTCGCTGTCATTTAAAAACAGACCTTGGTCACTGTGTTCAGACTCAAACTCGAATCAAATGCACAAGAACGTTCCGGCGTCATTTTGCTTACTACAGTGGCTTATCTTACTCTACCAACTGTTCAAAGAAGCACCTATTGCAGAGTTCGCTAGAGTACAAAGGCTTCGATGGGCTGGTCATGTGGTACGGATGGATGCCGACAGATTGCCGAGAAAGGCCTTAGATGGTAAAATGCAGGGCAGAAGACCAAAGGGAAGACCACGTAATAAATGGGAGAACGAAGTCACAGCAGATGCGCACAACTTATTGAACGTCAGGGCTTGGAGACGAGTGGCGCGGGATCGCCTTTGTTGGAGGCAGAAGTTACAGGAGGCCAAGGCTCAATTTGGGCTGTAGCGCCATTGGAAGAGAAGAAGAAGTGGCTTATCTTCTTCTGTTACAATATAACTGTTGTTGACACAACGCGACTTACTACAGCGACGCCATCTATGAGAAAATAGGTGAAATTTTATGTTTGGTACATTGATCAAAGTGTGCGATTTATACTTTAACCCATTTTTGACGAAATTGTGGCTTGTCCCCTTCTGGTCCCAAGGTCTTCAAAGTTGTTTGTGTTGGACATCGAAATAAAAAGTGAAAATAAACAATCTAAAAGAATAGAGTCGGTATTTTTAGAGATGTTGCTATTGAAATTCGTGGAAAAACCTCAGGAAAAAGTTTGAGAATAAAGGAGCTGGTGATGGTCAAACGAAGTTTAAGAAAAAATCAAGGAGAAGGGAAAACTATATAAACATGTTCAACACAGAACTTCAAAACTATAATGTCTTGCTTTTAAATATATTTATAAAGACACATGGTATAAGAAACCGTTGCTATGTAAAAAAGATTAAAATGATTAACTAAGTGGCAAATATTTAAAACTAAACATTATTAAAGCAGTTATATTAATATTCACATTAAAGCGCATATTGATTATTCTAATACAATTAAGGCACATATTCCAAGAAGGTAGCTAATAAGCTAATTGGATAGCAAGTGTGTAGTATGGAATTTGAGCCATTTCAACTTGTTTACACTTGTCACAAATTAATTATTTCGTAAGGTGTCTGCTATAACAGGCGCCTCGCGCTGTCTCATACGCATATTCATAATTCAAACTACAATATTATACGACTTTTCATATTTCCGACAGTTTCTTTTTAAGGAAAGTGTCAAAACGGTCATTAAGAGGATTGCATTTTAAAATGTAGGAATTAATGTACCAGTTGTCTTCTACTGTTTAGATAGGTAGTATATATTTACTAATAGATAAATAACTTTAAAAGAAAACTGGTATATCAATCTAGACCTTATTTGTACATGGAGATAATCGTAGAATTTGGTTAAAAGTTTAATGTTTGGAGGAAAATACAAACAATAAAATAGTGGTTAACCGATTATGAATCACGATGCCCTACGTCACTGTTTATAAATTACCAATATGAAAATAGAGATCAATTAAATGACAATTAAACTGTAGATCTTAAAATATCAATGATTAATTAATGTGGAAAAAAAGAGATGCATTTTGTTTGCAATTTGATAAGGCTACGAAAAGTAACAAAGTTACACACTCTTTATAATAGCAGGAAAATAATATTATATGCAGACATATATTTCTATATCTATCATTAATTAATTATGCAAATTATGTTGGGGAAACTAGCAGCCAGCTCCCAATACGTCGGCCTAAAAATGAATATGAAAAAAACAAAAATAATGACAAACACAGATGACCCCAGACATATAACTATAAACGGCAGTGAGATAGAACAAATCCAGGAATATATCTACCTAGGCCAAATGCTGAGACTTGACAAAGAAAACCAAAGTGCGGAAATTACTAGAAGAGCAAGGCTAGCATGGGCAGGATTTGGAAAACTTAGTTGGATACTTAAGAACCGCAAAATGCCCCAATACTTGAGGAGCAAAGTGTTCAACCAATGCATCCTTCCTATCATGACATATGGATGTCAAACCTGGACCCTAACCAAGGCAAACATGAATAAACTAGCCACAACAGAACGAACAATGGAAAGAGCAATGTTAGGTATACGACTTAAGATAAAAAGAGGAACGACTGGGTAAGATCCAAAACAAAAGTCGAGAACATAACAATAAAAATTGCAAAACTTAAATGGAGCTTCGCATGGCACACTGCTAGACAGAAAGACCAACGTTGGAATACTACAATACAACATTGGAGACCTTACGAAAGTAAACGACCAAGAGGAAGACCACAGATGAGATGGGTTGATGACATTAGAAGAAGAGCCGGAACAAATGGGAAACATGTTGCTCAGGATAGAGACCGATGGAAGGAGTTGGGAGAGGCCTATGTCCAAACATGGACGACAGAAGGCTAAGAAGAAGAAGAAGATCATTAATCTTTGGATAGTGGCGTCATTATGTGAGAGACCGGGTAGACTGTTTTTTGATGTTGGTATTAAACAAATTAGGTATTGTAAAGAGTCGAAAGTTTCGGAAGTTTCAGTATCTTCATGTATCGTCGTGACTGAAGGTGTAACCTCAGAAACCTTTTTTGGATGGTGCTAGAAAGGTCACCAATGGAGACACTGCGGACGGCAGCCAAATGGTTGGTGGAGAGCGAGTCGTGGGTTCGAAACTAGCTTTTGGAACCGAGAATGGGTGCAACGTATGAAATAAGTAAATATAGGATAAGAGATATTAGAAAAGATACAGAAATAAACAAAAAGATAGATGGGTAAAATTACCAAAGATACGATAGAACACAGGGCGCCACTCAATTTTTTGGGGTTAAGGAGAAAATTAAGAAACCTTAGAAAACAAAAGAGATAAGGAAATATATTTAGGTTCAGAGATCAAACCCAAGGAAAGATACCAACAGTTAATTATCAAATAAATATGGTCAACACATTATATAAACAAATAATAAATATATTACTTACCTACGAAACTTAATGAGCCCAATCTTTCTCCTAGTTAAAGGCATAATAATAAGGGGTAAGTAATAATTACTATTTTATCAGGAAACTTGTTAGGAGCCGACAAATAAAATACATACATAAAACAATAACAATATATTCAACAACACAATTATGACGCTGCTGAATGCAACACAAGTAATAAAAGTACACCAACAACTATAAAATGGTGGTATACATATAAAAATAAGCAGTAATATAATTAGAAAAATGTTTTGGCGTATCTCGAGATATTATCTACAGCAAAAAAAATGAATAAAAGTTATAACCAACACAAAAGATAACAAAAATCATTTAATTCTAAATTTAAAAAAATACAAAAAAAAAACAGAAATGAAAACATAAGAATTTAACCAAACCGCACTTGGTTAAGTGGATTAACTATCCCGCACTATTATTTAATGAGCAACTGAGACTTAAATGTTCATAATTATTACTTATTGAAATTTCTTGAATCTATTGAAATGTTCTTTAAATTGAATGCAAAAATCAGCAATCTACAGGTAAAGACATAGAGGAACTTTAGATACGTCCAGATAATTGGAGATAATATGATACCATACCATATTATTTTACCAGATAATTTGAAGATAATGATTACTTACAGTAATTCCTGACGACTGCAGCACTAGGTACTTCACTAAAGCTATATACTGTACTTAATACTTTACTTGTATCCAACACTGACTTTAAGTAACATTAAAGGTACTTTGGAACTATATATAATCTAATATAGTATAAGAAAGAAAACTCAAATATAAAGTGTATACACACACTTAGAAAACAATTCACAGAGACGGTAATTTTAGGCAAGCGACCTCAATCAATGATTGCCCACTAGAAGTAACTTGGTTTTTCTAAAATTTTACAAACTACACAAGAAAAAAGAGGGGATATCTCCCACTTAGAAATCATAGGCCAGTTGTATGTAGTTCTAAGAAGGTAAAAATATTCTAATGGACATCGAAAAGTTTGAGGTATTTACGGTAGGTACTAGTAATTGGAAGTGATCAAATATACAATCCTTTGGATTATGTTATTGTCAAAAGATTACTATACGTGCCTTCGATAAAAATTTCCAATTTATGAAAAAGAACCCGCATATCGAAAAGCATTAGTTCCTTTCATACTCGGGATTAAGAAGGAAAGGATTAACAACCTTTCCTAATTAGGGAAATTCCGTGTTATTTTGGTAAGTAAATTCTTCCGTCATGAACATTTCTAATCATACACACGATCATCGGTGTATCATCCACCTGGGTAAAAGGAATAAAAAGTTTTCATACTTTAATTAAAAAAAAATGTTATACTGGTTAGTCGTCGTGTGACTGCTACAATATAATACTATGGTGTAGTGTGATATAGTAAACGAGTTTTCGGGTATCTCAGATCTGTGCCACTAATATAGATACAAAAATATTTCGAGGTGAGCTTTCAGATATTTGTACGTTTCCCTAATTCTAGCTAAAAGATTGTTAGATTTTAGCAATGTTGAATTACGCGCACTGGCAAGGTTACTTGCAGAAACTTTTTGAAGAATTAGGACCGGATAATAGTGATATTAAGTCAGTGGTATGCGAAGATGAATCAGAAAAAGAGGAACAGTATATTGAGGAGGTTACAAATCACGACATTCAATTAGAACAGGAGATATCAGATGCAGATGAAACAGTTGCGGTTAGTCAGTCTTCCCGTCATTTCTATACAGATCTGTTGATAATTTAGCAAGTCATGCAAAATTTTTATTGTCTTGGCCAATAACCGTACAACTCACTGGAGGAACCTTCCTCCTAAGCTAAGAACCACTAGAATAAGACAGCATAACATAATAACTTGCTTACTTACTACAAAAATTACTAAAAATTTAAAGGACGCTGTCGAGATTCGGAATTTTTTCTTGGATAGCACGATAATTGGTATCATTATGGAAAATATAAATAAATAGCCTCTATCCAAGAAAACTATTTGCAAGAGTGCAACACTAATCTCACTGATGAAATATAAATCCGTGCTTTTATATGACTCTAATATTTGAGGCGTTGAGCGCAAAAGTGGCCCAACCCACAAAATGTTTAAAATTGAGTTATATGCAGAAATGGCCTGTTAGTACAACAAATTTTATAATGAAAATGCGAACCAACCCTAATCATGCTACCCGTCGAGAGATGGCAGTGCAAACTACTTTTGCACTCTCCATATTGCAAGTCATTTTAAATGCAAAAACGGCCCAAACCTCATGGGCCGTTTTTGCATTAGCAGATTTGAAGTTTTGAAATAAAGCTGATTGGGTACAGTCCGAATTTAAAAGTGTTAATTGTTGTGTTTATTACAATATTATGGGTGATACAATTAGGCAATACGACGAAACAAGTTAAGGTGAGTATCTACAAACATTTTTTTAATATTGTGAAATGTAGAATCAGCGCAAACGGTTGTTTAAATAATTTTAAGGTTAGGTTTTCGAAGAATAATTACTAATTAAATTAATATAGAAACTGCTTTTTGTATAAATAAATATAATAATCGTGATATATGTGAAAATGAATATCTAAACATTTTCCTAATAACATTTACACATTTGTTTTGGCTAATTGAATTAGTTCCAGTGCCATAACACAGTATCATTTACATACACATGTTGTGTATTCGGTTAATATTCAATCAAAAAGAATAGTAATCGTCTTTTAAAGTTATTACCTATGAGTATTACAAACATAACTAACGAAATGTTTATTCTTTAGATAGTGAACCTTTTCCGGTGTCAGAATCCGAGTATGAACCAAGTGAATATAGTATAGAGTCCAGGGAATCCCCTACTGACAGAGGTATGTACAACAACAATAATACTTTTGGCGTACTATTTATAAATATTTTACAGGGCGGATTAATAAGTACTTCTTGTCAATAATGGCTGAGCAATTCTTTTTCTTCAAATGCAAATCCACTAATGGATGTTAGCGATCATATTTTTCATTACCTCTTTGTTTCTTGCAATATGTATCAGATATTTTTTATGTCGTTAATCCCTGTCTATTGCCTTATGTTTCGGAGCGAGGACATTTTCTTGCATCCCATTCCACTCTTGCTTTCAATTTTACCCTCGATTTTAAGTTGGAGGAACTGGTATTTTTCATTTCGCATGATGTGACCTAGATGCGCCGTTCTCCTTTTCTTGATGGTTTCCAAAAATTTGGCGTTCTCGGTTGATTCAGCAATTGAAAATATAAAAAGTGATAAAATTATTCTGCATAGAAAAAAAACATATTTTTTTATTTCAGGAGAGGATGTGGCTTCTACTTCAAATTACGTACCATCGTTATTAGAAGAGGAAAATGGTATGCCAAAATCAAAAGGAAAGAAAAGGATCCGGAATGAATTACAATTGAAGGGAAATATTAGAAAAAGGAACAAGACTGCAGGCCAAGAATACATCAGTGTAAAGGGAAATATTGTGCCTGCGAAAACTTTTGTGGCTAAAGACTGTATGTGCTTAAAAAAATGCCATGCGAAGTTTTCGCAAGAGCGGCATGAAGCACTATTTAAAAACTTTTATGCATTAGAGTCACACGATTTGCAAACTGCATTTATATATGGACAAATACGCGTTCAGGTCAAAGAACGATCATACAGCACGCAGAATATTAAAAAAAAAAAGAAAATGCAAGTAACTATTTTTTATCGGATGAGCGTGGAAAAGAATGCCAGGTCTGCAAAGAGTTTTTTAAACTATCATTAGGGGTTTCTGATGGTCGAATAACAAGGGCTCTCGCAACAAAGAAAACAACTGGAACACCTCGAACTGATGGTCGCGGTAAAACATCATCAGCGAATAAGACTTCTGAAGTAAAAATTGAGGGAGTTAAAAATTTTATAAATAAATTTCCTGTTTACGACTCTCACTATTCGAGAGAAAAAAACCCAGCACGTAAATACCTATCTCCTGATCTAGACATAACAAAATTATTCAATTTATACAAGGCTGAGGTACCAAATAATAACGTTTCAATGTTTTTATTCCGTCGCATTTTCAATCAAGACTTCAGTTTGAGCTTTCATCCTCCAATTTCAGACAGTTGTCGCAAATGTGATGCATTTAACGTTAAAATTAAAGCCGCTATAGCAAATAACGAAGAGTGTCACATTATTCAAGCAGAGCAAGAACTACATCAAAGAAAGGCAGAAGCTGCACGACAAGGTATGAATCAGGACGCAGCAGCAGCTGTTCTCGACAACGATCTGACAGTTATTTCATTTGACCTTATGAAAACTTTAGCAACACCAATTATTTCTACGGGAATTGCCTACTACAAAAGGCAGTTGTGGACGTTTTGTTTCGGAATTCATAACTTACAAACACATGTTACCCACATGTACATGTGGAATGAAAGCATTGCTTCACGTGGATTCCAAGAAATTGGATCCTGCATTGCACATTACATAAAGAACTATGTTGGAACGAAAAAATTGATTATGTACAGTAATCAATGAGGAGGGCAGAACAGAAACTTTAAAATGGCTGCCCTTTGTACTTACATTGTTGCAAGCAACGAATTTACAGTAGAAAGTATAGATCATAAATTCTTAGTCTCTGGACATTCATATTTACCGAATGACCAAGATTTCGGACTTATTGAGAAGAACAAGAAGCACTATAAAAACATCTATGTTCCTAGTGACTGGATGCAAGTAGTGTCTGACACCCGAAAAAAGAATAAGTTCCATGTGGTCGCAATGAAATCCACAGATTTTTTTTCCACGCAAGGTTTGGAAAAGGCGTTAACGCATCGTAAAACAACTGAAAGAGGGGAAAAAGTAGAGTGGTTGCGCATACAGTGGCTACGCTACAGTAAGGAAAAACCTGGATTTTTTAAATTCAAATATTCCAACAACGAAGAGGTTTTTTTTTATGAAGCTAACATGACAAAACGGGACAAGAAAAACTTTTTGGAACTTGCCACATTTAATCAGCGATTATTTGCAGGACCAAGGCCGATACAAGTAGCAAAATACAAAGATTTGCTAGCGTTACTTGACTATATTCCTCCCGTTCATCACGAATTTTATAAACTACTGCTACACAGTGAACGTGCTGCAGAGGACCTGGACGCAATAGCAGATGATGACAATTAAAAAATATTGTAAATAAAGTTTATTTGCCTTAAATAAATTTAAATAATTGTATTTTCCTTTTTTTTCATATCACAAGGCCTTATTGCTTTGATAAGTTATAACAAAACCATAAATGCAAAAGTGGCCCAAACCACAATCAAATCTATATTTTTTTAATTACATGCAAAAAAAGTAATATTACCATACCTAATATCATTTTACATACAAACATAAAAAAATAAATGATATAATTTAAGTTTTAGAAACATTAATTTGCATTCAAAAAAAGAGCAAAATTTCTTTTGCGATTTGCTCCGTGTTGAATATTTTGGGCTTGGGCCACTTTTGCGCTCAACGCCTCATTTATTTGAGCTAGATCAGGGTAATCGTACCAGCGCAGAAGATCTTTGGAGGAGAGACAGTTATGGTATAGCAATTTTTCATCTTATGATGACTCTACAAAAGTTCTGATTTTTTATTCGTTGAATTAGGTTTGATAATAAGAAAAAATGTGCAAAGCAACCCAAAAATTGACAACTCAGCTTGCATTTGTATGGTGTTTAACTACTTCGTAAAAAAATGTTAAAATTATTATAATCATTCAGCATTTGTTACCATTGATGAGATGCTCCCTGTTTCAGAGGGAAATGTTCGTTTTGTCAGTACATTCCCTCGAAACCTAATAAATATGGACTTAAGAGATTTGCAGTTTGTGATTCAAAAGTATTTTATACTTTAAAAATGGAAGTATACGTGGTACGTGATGCTCTAGTGGTTTTAAGATTGAGCAAGCACATTTCGTCATTTGTGGCCTATCCGCCACAATTGACGAAATGCCCCTGAAGATGCTCTAGGGAGCGAAAGTACTTAGGCAACATTAAATTAATTAAACTGTGCTCGATATTTGCCTTTTATTTAATCAAAGTTTATTTATTCGAGCATTCAACCTTAGATCAAATAAATATTTAATTAAAAATCCTTTGTAATAGGTATATATTTAAGGCCCAAACGGGCTAAGTTAAAACGACATAACGTTTTCGGAAACCATGTTCCATCATCAGTGTCTAGGAGTACATGAATGTAGCCACCAAGATTAAATATATTTGATTAAATATATAATTTACCCATATATTTAATCTTGGTGGCTACATTCATGTACTCCTAGACACTGATGATGGAACATGGTTTCCGAAAACGTTATGTCTTTTTAACTTAGCCCGTTTGGGCCTTAAATATATACTTATTACAAAGGATTTTTAATTAAATTTTTAGTACATGGTATACAGCCAACTACAGGAACGTAGATTCCTTGTGAAAAATAAATATTTATTCATAAAATTTATCAAATACAATGTGGGCTTATATAACATCAACTCAGAGAATCTAGATAAAATATTAAAAAATTAATGCTATCAAGGGATAAACATAAAGACGAGATAATAGGAGATTGAAGAGGAAGGCATAACCAAAAACTTTATACCCTTTATGGAGACTAACTAATATTTTGCGACAGACCCGATGGGAGATCAGTTGTCCGCACAAGAACATGATGGAAGGATACAGTTAAAAGTGATCTACATAAGGTGGGAGATAATTGTAAGTAAGATTAAAATAAAATTGTAAATACGGTCAAGATTTAGGTAAAGAAGATTGCAAGAAGAGGAGGTCGTGACCAAAATAGCTAAGAGATGCCTAAAAAGTAGTGCTTTTTCCCTTCCTTTGGTAACTCCTGGTATATGACCTAATTTCTCTTCTTAGCACAAAGGGGTAGAAGATCACGTCTATGCGGATGATCTACTAATTATTGTGAGAGGAAAATTCGGAAATCTTCTTTACAAGGAGATGGAACCTAGATTACTTCTGGATGCCTGTTTTATATGGAGAAACTGTCAAAGAGGCGTATAAGGGTAAATATTTAGAAGTGATCCTAGATAAGCGGCTTACATCGAACGCCTATCTGACAAGAATATTTAACAAAGCAAGACTTTCCCTTTGAACATGTTAAAGGATTTGTGGCGAATCGTAGGATGTGGAACCCAACCAAATGTACTTGGCCGTATATGACAGTAGACAGACCTATAAACATGCAAAAGGTAATAGTATGGTAGTATACATGTCAAAAAAAATACTGACCTTAGCGAGAGGCTGAATAAGTTACAAGGACAAGCATGCTTAATAATAACAGGAGGTTTTTCGACTACCCAACCGCCTTCATGAAGATCATACTTGATCTCTCTCCACTACATATAGGGATGTAGAAAAAGACAAAAGTAGAAGCATACACAAGACGGATATCTCATCAGGAAACAGGGCGAAAGAGTACCGAAATCAAATATGAAGAGATCATAAAAAATAATCCATTGGAAATGGCATCAGATGCTAGGCAAGCTAAATATAATTTTAAAAAGCTGGTTACCGTCGTGCTTTTAAAAAGGAACGAAAAGGAATCGAATAAAATGACATTTCATAATGGCAAATCAATTCTGGTATACAGATGGTCTAAAACCAATGAAGAAGTTGGAGCTGGAGTACAAGACGGTAAACCAAGGCAAGCCTTAGTCAAAACATAGAAAATCACTCCACTGTCCTTCAAGTAGAAATGTATGCTACAGAGATGTTCTTTTTCTTTTTCTTCTTCTTTCTTGTTGTATGTAGCCTTTCAATATTAGCCTACTAAATTGTTTAAATTATCGCACCATCTTTTTCTTGGTCTGCCAATACACATTCGTCCATTTGGTAACTTATCTCATGCTATTCGTACCATCCTATCCCCTGCCATTCTACTAATGTGTTCGTTCTACTCCTGTTTCCGTTTTTTCAGCCATCCATTTTGCCATGCTTTTCTTATGTTTTCGCTTCTCTCTCTATCCAACAGACTTTTTTCTTATATTCGTCGGAGTATTATTATCTTTGTTATTTCTAGTAGTCATCTCGATTTAGATGTGACAGGTCTTGTCTCCGCCGTATATGTTAATATAGGTCTAATTGCGCTTTACAGATTCTTGTTTTTGTGTCTTGTCTTAGGTGTTTGTTTATCCAGATTGTGTCATTAAGAGGTCTCGCCGTTTTACTTGTTTTTAAGCTTTGTTGACGTACTTTTTGGACACTGTTTGGACACTTAAAAAATCCAATTCGAAATGTGGTGTTACCGACGCATTTTGAAAATATCATGGATGGATCGCAAAACAAACGAACAAGTTCTCGAACAACTAGGAAAACAATGCGAAGTTTTAAATTCCATAAAGGTCAGGAAATTGGAATACTTGGGGCACATCATGAGAGGTGAAAAGTACGAACTACTAAGGAATATAATGCAGGGTAAAATCAAAGGTAGAAGAAGCGTAGGAAGACGTAAAATCTCGTGGCTACGCAATCTCCGTGAGTGGTTTGGATGCAGTTCAATTGAACTATTCAGGCGAGTAACCAATAAAATTATAATTGCCAGAATGATTTCCAATCTCCGATAGGAGTGGAACTTGAAGAAGAAGACGCACTTTTTCAACATCTTTGTTACTACTTATATCTATTCGCAGATATCTAAACCTTGCTTCCTGCTTTATTATTTTCCCATCAATTTCGATTTTACATCGTAGTGGGTATTTTGATATTGTCATACATTTGGTTTTTTCCTCTGATATTATCATATTGTATTTTTTGGCTGTTGTTTTGAAGATTAAAGAAAAGTGGGCTTAACGAGTCACCCTGTCTGACTCTGTACTGATATACACTGTGTTAGTTTTCCATTTGTCTTTGCCTGGATTCAATTAGGGAAGTAGATGTTTTCGATGGTTTGTATAATATTGATTGGTATGTTTCTTTTATACAGAAGGTATAAGACGTCTTCGATTTGGATGCGATCGAAAGCCTTCGTCAGGTCTATAAAACACAGATATGCTGGTTTATTATACTCGATGGCCTTTTATGTGATTTTTACGCAGGATCTTTGAATCCTTGTTGTTCATCTGATAAAGTTGTTAGTTTATTGATTTTGTTGGTTGTGACTTTTGTGGTAAGCTTAAGTGGTATCAATTAGTACTATTATTGCGTTGTTTCTCCATGCGTCTGGTATCTTGCAGTGCAATATTAGTTTTTGTGTAAGTTTTGTCATCTCTACGATTATACTTTCTTCTCTGTGTTTAAGAAGCTCGTTGGATCTACAGAGATGTGCCTACTAAAGAAGAACAACAGAAGGAAATCTATAAAAGTTATATCGGATAGCAATTTGACATTAAAGGCATTGGAATTGACTTGCCTTAGGACATAAAGATGCATTTATCCCAACTTGTGGGAACAACATAAATACAGAGAGAAAAGGGGATAAGTCAAGAATAAAAATACAAAACAAACCGATCAAATACTGTCTTTGTGTCCCTATCTTAAATACTTTTCTGTCTTAAATACGTCTTAATAACACTAGCGTCTAGCCGTTGGCAGGTCAGGATAATCCTGACCAATCCAATCGCACTTGAGTATGTGTGTGGCGCGTCATTTAAATTATGTACATATTTGAATGTAACAGTTCTCATTTTTCATATCACGAAACGTTCTCGGATTGTTCACTCAAACAAGAAGTAATGTTTAGTTGTTTTAAATACACAGTTTTATTATTTTACATATTATAAATACTATCTTATTGTGAGTTGGAAACAAGTGAGGGAGGGCTTGTCTGCTTGTCACTTATTATTATTATAGATCATAGTTGTTGTTATTTGTTATGTTGTTGTATAATAAAAATAATTACCATAATCAAATATCAGCAATAAACTGACGTTCAGATAGACTTGGAAATAACTGTCCAATATCAGTTTGATGTCCAATGTGTGTTTTTATAAAATTGACTTCAAGTTTTTCTGCCAAATCAACCACAACCGTGAGACTGCTGGGCAAAATCCACCAATTTTTATACTACCTTTCATTTTTAAGTGCCTTTTTCCTTTGCTTTCAGAATTAAAGCAGCCTGGCCGATGACAGAGAAACTTTATTGTTTTGTGAGTCTTTGCGGAAAAGTTCTCGACTTTAACGTAGGTATTTGGTTTTTGTACTACTTTCAATAAAACATTTCCACTCCTGAAAAGAGACTAAATTGGAAACTTGAAGTGTTTCACTTTCTAGAATTAGGTTGTGTTCTTCTTGAAAATGAGAATGTAATTCTGTAACATAACTTGAATAAAAATTATACAAAGGACACGTCTTAGAATCTTTTTTGATTTTGCTATCTTCCGTTGAAGTGTCTACAACATTTTTATGAGTTTCTGTGTATTCAAAACAATTAAACATAACTCCTTATTTGTGTGAAAAATCTGAGAACGTTTCGTGATATGAGAAATAAGGACTGTTACATTCAAACCTGTACATAATTTGAATGACGCGCTACACACAAAATCAAGTGCGATTGGATTGGTCAGGATTATACTGACCTGCCAACGGCTAGACGCTAGTCTTAATAACTCCAATCAAGATTTCTCAGACAGCTTTTAGAGAAGAAAAAAATCGAAAAACTTATTTTTACTTTAAAATATATAATACAAAGAGTTCTAACCCATCTATTTGATTTATAGTTAAAAATTATTTTGTTTTAAATATATATGTAATAAATTAACTGAAATAAAATGCTAATATTTGTGTGCTTTTACAAAATAATCTAAATTGATAAATACAGACACTTAAAGACATTCTGTACAATAAAATATTTTTCATCTGTCAACTACACAAGGACAAATGCTGGAAAAATCGCTGTAGGCGGCTTGCATTGGCGCCAACCAATACTCTGATGTAACTTTCATCGAAGAAAGAAGAGACGAGAAAAGAGCGGACAAGAAGAAGAACTGTACGTCAGTACTAGCACGCGCTGCTCCTCTCTAGCGGTCAACAGCTTCATTTTTTGGGGTCTCGCAGCGCCAGTCTTCTAGCGAGGAGTCTGTTCTAACGAAAGGTCGATATTAAAGAGTTCTGTAGTGGTACAATACTGATAGACAGGGTGGCGAAGGAAAATTATTAGTACAAAGAAAAGTTTCTTTTTTTAATATTTTATATAATCTTTTTTTATATTTTTCCATGATCTATAGTGGAAACAACAATGCAATTTATTTTTTAATTACTCAATCACACGGACTACTGGTATACATTAAGTAATTAAATATTGTTTGTAAAAGCAAGACATTCAAAATCATCTAAATGGTTTTACAATATAAGGTACACTTGATACAATATTTTAGAAAAAAAAAAGTTTATTTTTCAGTAAGAAAACAGAAGATTGTGAAGACTGAATTTGGTTATGTAGGAATTTATTTTGAGGTGAATGTGATCGGTAGCATTGGGATTTTTGCAGAAATAGTTATGTAATAACTTCAGTAATAGCAGTTGACTTATCTTCCCTCTCAAATGGATAAGTACAAAAGATTAATAAAAAAATTAAAATATTTAAAATTACCAAAAACATCGATTTTTTCTACTTTCTTTGCTTGTAACTTTAAAACAATTCATGTTGGAGAAATATAGAATCAAATAGCGACAATTAAGTTTTCTGTAAGATATGGCTGGTAAATAATGATTTCATTTATTGCGACTGCTACAAAATGGCAATAAATATAAAAAAGGGGAAACAAGCCTTTTCTTATTTAATATTTTTCTACCACTTAGATTGCACTTAAGACATTTATATTTATTCTGGAAAAATTTTATAACATAGTAAAACAGCCTAACAAATTTCATTAAAATCGATTTAATAAATTTCGCACAATTATTTTGTGATTAAATTTTTTTTTTTAAATTTGATTTTGTTTAAATCTTGCTCAACAAAAATTAGACCATATACAAGTTTGCCAACTTGTTTAGTCATAAAAATGCATTTAAACTATCTAACTTATTTTATAAGAATGTCTTGATGGGCCCCTAGACGAGAAGCAAGTGACCCTATAAGTTTCCTTGTCGTATATTCTTCTATTAATTATCCGTTAGTTTTCGATTAGGGATAGAGTTGTGCATTTGTCTGATTAGAGAATCTATTGCAACTGGCTGAATGACTAATGTCAATGCCATTAAAAAAAAAACTTATTTTATGGAATTAAAAGCGGATTATTTGGACAGACTCAGATTTTTGGTTCCTGAGATACAACCGCTCAAAGTTGTTCGGTATTTGCGACGAAGTTAGAAACCGGTACCTTTTTGTTTCAAAGATTTTTCTTGACAACAATTTTCATTTAATCAAGGTATTTAAAACATAACAAAGACCAAAAGATAATAGAAAAACTGATATATAATTAAAAACATGGACATTTGTGCAAATCAAGAAACCAAGAAAAAAAGTAAAGGCCAAAGAGACTATACCCAATATTTTCTAGCTTACAGTGCAGTGAAAGAAGAAGAACAAATACAAGCAGGCGTAGGTATACTTGTCCATAACAAAATTTAACGACAATATAAATAACTGCCGTTATATTTTCGAAAGAATACATGTGAACATCACAATAGACTATCAAAAATTAAATGCCATATCTATCTATAGCCCCGAGAACTGCAAATCCAAGGAGGAACGAGAGGCATTCTACGAACAATTGCAAACCATCCTGGATGAAATACCTCATGAAGAACCCTTCCAGAAGTTCCAGGAGTAAAACAAAGATTTAATGAAGAGCATGTCAAAGCAAATGGAGAACTCATGGCTAATCTCTGTGCTTTTAACGAAGTAAGTATACTGCACTGAGTGAATACATTTAAAAACTTCAAGAGGCATAAATCTATTATTGATTTTATAGTCACTAATAGAAAAATTTACCCAAAGCAGATTCTAGACATCCGAACTTTAGACTCAGCTGACGCAGAAAGTAAACCCAAACTAGTACGAGTTCAATTGATCTACAGTTGGAGTTAATTTCACTCTTCATACGTCTGCGTAATCTAGATATACGAATTCCACAGTTGTTTTTTAATGTTTCAATTTACTAGTCAGTTTTCTTCTCTTTTTTACAGTATTGACAGTGCCTTGTAGACCACTTTATTGTAGTTAACCACCCACTGTCCAATAGATCGTTTAAACTATTTTTTTCATTCACACTTTATGTACACTTCATTTACTCTCAAACTTCTTCTTCTTCTTCTCGTCCCACTCCTAGCGGAGATTGGAAATCATCATGGCCACTGCGACTTTGTTAGCAGCGCGCCTAAAAAGTTCAATCGAACTATACCCGAACCATTCACGTAGATTACGAAGCTACGATATTTTTCTTTTTCCCACACTTCTTTTGCCCTTAATTTTGCCCTGCATGATGTTTCTGAAAAGTTCGTACTTTTCACCTCTCACAATGTGCCCCAAGTATTCCATCTTTCTAGTTTTTATCTCATTTAGAATTTCGCATCTTTTGTCTAAAGTTTGGAGTACTTGCGTGTTAGTAGGACGCGGTCCATCCATGATATTCTGATAATGCGCCTATAGCACCACATCTCGAAAGCTTCGATGTTTTTTATGATCAACTGTTTTAGTGTCCAAGCCTCAACTCCATATAACAGGGTAGAAAAGACATAACACCGCAGCATTCGTATTCGTAACTTTATATTGATATCATGATTGCAAAAGAGTTTGCGCATTCTATTAAAGACTGATCTAGCGATTTCTATTCTACATCTAATCTCTTTTGTTTGATCAGTATCGTCTGTGATCCAAGCACCTAGATATTTATAACAGGGCACACGCTCAATCGTTGTATTGTCTATTACAAGATTAGCTCTGATGTTCTTTGATTTCGTGATTAGCATAAATTTAGTTTTTTTCAAATTAATTTTCAAACTTACAACCTTATTATTAGTGACGGGTGTGAGTGTAAAATCTGGATTATGCAATCTAGTTAAATCAAAATATTCTATATGTCATATTTCATAAGCTGATTTTCTATAGTAGTTTTAGTTGGACCTTTGGTCAACATCACCTTACTTACACAGAATTTTAATATGTGCAGATCACATATCCATGACTGTGATTGCCCATGTTTAGTACAATTCTCTCTCCTGCTACTGACAAAGAATGTAGAGCGTAGAATCTTTTTAATTAATTTTAAACTGTTTGTCCTTGTTTTAATGTAGTATTTTGTACAATTTTATGTTAACATTCATGTTTATCACATTCTACGCTTGCTGGATAGGCCATATTTGACGAAGTAAGTCTAAAACGTTAATCACAAAAAACTTTTATCATCCATCAACTTCGCGTTTTTATCGAAGTTAATTAATTTCCTTCATCTAAAAAAACGTTTTTATTTTGGCTTATTTCAGATGCCCCTGAAGATGCTATATTAAGCGAAAGTACTTGGGCAAGATTTGATTAAACTTGTGCTAGATAATTGCCTTAATTTTCAAAGTTCAACATATATTGTCCGTAACTAATAAGCCACTTCGAGACGAAGAAGATCTCCAACTACCACTTTTCACTTCTCCCATGGTTACCATTTCTTAGACTATACCAAACATTAATTTCAATTGGACAAACGTTATATCTTAATTTATATAATACTCTAATGTTTTTATTGCTCAGCATTTACTTTGATTTTTTCAATAAATATATAATAAATTATAATTTTAATTGTGGGTTTCGTAACGTAAGTAATAAATGTCGGAAAATCATAGGCAGCCCTGTATACTTACAGCTCGTCGTGACCTAAGAATTAATAGAAGAAGAACTAGAATCGGAATAGGTTTACGGATTTAATTATAATCATAAAAATAATAATAACTGTTTTTGCTGGACGCCGCTTTATTTTATTGTTTTATGTCAGCTCGTATTTACTTGTGTATATAAAAGTTATTTTGATGTCTCCAACCAGGGCAGGCTTTTATATGTATTTAAGTGGAACATAAGACGGAGATATTTTAATATACTAAGAAAGTATTTCAACTATAACTTCCAATGAAAAATAATAAGTACTAGTCTTTTTATAAGGAAATTCCTATTTCGATATTGTATTGTCATTACAAAGATCAAAACAAATTATTGCAGAGACAGTGGAAAATTTGGGTCTCGGACAATTGCCCCAAAACAGTTTCCCGAAAGACAATTTCCCGAAAGTAATTCCCCGAATGGACAATGGGCGGGCATGTTTTCGACGCTAAAGTACCTGAGGGTCTTAAAAGTATCCTTGTTTTGGACGCTGCCGGAAGGATTATCGCAGGTACCAGATATTAGATAGAATTAGGGTTTAATGATGGTCATTGAAATTTACTTAGTTACTAGTTATTAGTTCGTCAGAGAATAGTGAAAAGTGAACATGGAAATTTCAACGTTAGTAAGTAATCGTGGTAAAATTTTGCTCAAAGTGAACAGTATTACTTTTTCTCAAGATAAAGTGCTAAAATCAGGAGAAACTTATTGGAGGTGCGTAAAACGGTCGGTAAAGCGAAAATATTCACGAAAGGGCCAGAAAAGTTAGTGATCCGAAGTAATCTAGAACATAATCACGAGTGTGATATCAAGACGCTTAATAAACAGATTGTGCGTAGCAGTGCCAAAAGGAAGGCTAAGGATAATTTGACCGAAAGGCCGTCCAAAATCATACATAGTGCGTTGAAAGAAAATGTAGATTGCTTGAGCCACATGTCTGTTAAAGACGTTAATTTAATACGAAATCAAATATACAGTGAATGGCGAAAGGCTCAACTGAAACTGCCCAAAAGTAAAGAAGAAACTATTGCTGCGGTAAATATTATGAATATCAAAACATTTATATTTGCGGTTGAACTAAGTTCTAACATTATCATCTTCTCGAGTAACACTAACATGCGTTTTCTGTGAGACAGTGAAACGATTTATACGGACGGTACATTTAGTTACTGTGCTCAATATTTCAAGCAATTTTTTACCATACATGTATTTATCAATGGACATTATTTACCATTGTGTTATTGTTTACTTCCCGACAAATCGGAACAAACCTATATAAAACTATTTAATGTTTTGAAACGCAAATGTGAAGTAATTCGTCTAAAATTCAATCCAAAAATTATTTTCTCCGATTTTGAAATTGCTATCCACAATGCTGCGCGTTTTGAATTTCCAAATGTGCACATTAAAGGGTGCCGTTTTCATCTTATGCAAGCATGGTATCATAATATCGGTGGTTGTGGCTTAATTCGGGAATATAAATTGGCAGACAGTGAAATATCTCAATGGCTGAAATATATTTTTGGGCTGCCATTTTTACCTCCCTCAGAAGTCGAAGAATCTTTCATATATGATTTTATGGCTATTCAACCAAAGGATTCAAAAATTAAAAAGTTTTCTGACTACTTATTGGACAACTACATTGGCGACCACGCAACATTTCCGTCGGAGATGTGGGCTGCGATGAGTGAGAGTTTACAATTAACAACTAATGCTTGTGAATCGTTCCACTCGCGTTTTAATGATAATTTTTACCATGCTTATCCAAATATTTTCCATTTTATTGATGTTTTAAACAATTTTCAAACTGAAACTTACATTAACATTAATAGTGTCTGTAATAGTGAAAGTAATAGACTTAAAGATCCAAAGAGTAGAAAAAATATTATGTTCGTTAGAAATAGGATACATGAGTATCAAACTAACTGTATCGATTGATTCCATTTCGTAAAATGTATGTTGTATTTATTTCAAAGTGACAAATAAACCTTATCAAGCTTAATGTCTAGAATTTTATTACCTGACTGTCCATTTACATTTCAATTACACCCAGCGTCCAAATCATGTATGCAGAAACAGGTAATTTTATTTTTCAGTGTCGAATTTTAAATTTAGCGTCCAAATCATGCACGCCCTGGACAATTGCCTGTATAGACAATTGGCAGATAAGCAATTGCAAGAGAAGAGAATTGACCAAAAAATATATTTAAATATTTATTGATTTATATGTATTTCCTATATAGAATTCCTATATTTCCTATATTCCTATATTTTCTACCTACTAATACGGTAATTTACGTGCTATTTAAATAGTTATTAATGCTTAGATTGGGTTCGGCCTAGCTATGTCGTTAAATAATTTATTATTATAATATATATATATATATATATATATATATATATATATATATATATATATATATATATATATATTTTGTATTCCATGTTCCCTTCATACTTAATTCAGGCTTAAGAATGACAGCGTATCGCTGACGTGTTTAGAACTTAGAATTAACATCCAATTTGTCATTTGAGATTTTTAATTTTTTTGATCATTTTTACAGTTTATTTTAATTTTTATTAATATATTAAAATTTATTTATGCATATCATGTTTTATGTATTTCCTATATACTAATACGATGCATTATGTGTTATTCCCCGCAAGAATTCGTAAGTTTTCGCAGGGTAGTAATTGTTCACCAGACTTGCAATCCGCTTTGTACAATCTTTGTATTTTTTACGTATAGGAGAGCCTTCCAAGCCTCCTATATACTATTTAATTTGAATTTCATATAAGATCTGCTCCAGCTAAATGTCTTTAACAAATCTCCAAATGTTTGGATGATCTGCGGAAATCTGTTGTTCAAACCATAGATGCCAATCTTCTATGGAATTGTTTGTTTTTGGTGAACTTTCTTGGATACCCATCATAACAATTCCACAGATCATGTGGAAATAAGGGCAAACGACGTTATCAACCTTTTTGTGGACGCCCGGTATTTTCAAAATAATCAATTACTGACTGGGCTTTTGCTGGCAACACATCTTGCTCGCAAATCGTTTTAAATGCCTCCACTACGTCTGTAGTAGGAACGAATGCTAAGGCCGCCAATAAGCGAAGCTTTAAAGCAAAATCTGAATCAGTTTCATATCTTGTTTCTAAAATGTCTGATTGGATTCTTCTAAAAAGACATCGAGTGAAATGGAAAAATCACCGACGATATCTTGAGTCGGTATATTCTTGTCTTACAGCACTGTCATACCGCTTTCAAAACCTGTTAATATGGTTGAAGGCAAAACTCCAGGCAATAGTTCTTTCAATTTTGAAACTAGCCGAACATAAGTTTTGTCTGTCTTGTTAGGTAGTAGTGCGTATACATAACGAATCTCAGTATTATTCTCAAATGCGTGGATTGTATATAGATAACAGGTACTCGTAGGCACTTTGTCTCAGGACCAAGTAACCTTATGTAGAGTCATACGTCGCCATGTTACGAATTCCACTGGTAACTTAAGCATCTTAACTTTTAAGAACATATTGTTGCAGTTTCGTAATTGTATATAAACATTTGTAAATGTACTTTCTAATACTTTAAGGACTTTTTAATAGTTTCTATTCTCCTCGTATATTTTAAAACCAGATTTTCGTGTAAGTGACACAGCCGTTTTAAGGGCTAAAGATGGCAAGGCGGGCCATCTGCCAAATATCACCTAATGGTACCTAAGACAGGGAATGCATTTCAAACACAAAAGAGTCGAAAAGTATCTCTCAAACGATGAACATGTGTATGTGAACAATGTGAAGACGAAGAGTACATGACTCCGTATCGGTCTTTTGACGAAAAAAGACGCAAATGTGCATCACCAACTTTGGTAGTTGAAGTGTCGCTGAAGACACAATTTGCGATAGCGTTGGGGCTATGTTTTTCATGGGGTAAGGAAAAATACACCATATATATATATACATATATATATATATATATATATATATATATATATATATATATATATATATAATTTGCTGCATATATCAAGTACGCGCACTTGGTATATTTATTTGATACTTTTTTGGAACATTATCTCATTTGTTCCGCGATCGCGATTGAACATTGTCAATAGGACATTTTGCATGCATTTGTTTCGCGGTTTATTTACCGTAAATTTTTTGTGCTTTAACACCGATTTTATTGCTTGTGTGCTTTGTATTAATAATTGTAATAATTATTTGTATGCTAACGCATTATTACTTGTTTTTATACCATTGACATATATATCTATATTTTTATGATTTTTTTGTAAGATTATTAATTTGGCTTTTATCTTTTTATGTATAGTATGTTTGCGGCTATGGTAGGTTTTGTCTTTTGTTTTGTCAGTGGTTTTTTATAGAATCGACATTTTTGTTTTGGTTGGTTTATGGTTGTCTTTTGGTGTGTGTTTTGGTGTGTCTGTTGGTGTTTCTTAGTAGTTAATAGTTAAGTTTGTAATATATTCTTCTTCTTTAAGTAATATATTCTTCTTTAATTATAATGGTATATTTGGTTATGTATATTTATGTTTAATTTTACAGGTATTTAAAATAGAGTTTTATACAGTCCGCTCCCTTTCATTTCTCTTCTTTTATTTGAATATACATACCCATTTCGAAAGGGGGAAACCAGCGAGTTCTAGATTGAACAAAAGATCTTCTCCCCCCCTTCAGGATGACCCCAATTGATATATTGAGGTCATCGTATGTGCAGAACGCAACACATATAATGTAACATAAACTTAAACCAACAACATTTAACGGGTTTTTTACGCATATAATTAAGTGGCTCAAAACATGTATACTTATTTACACTGATGATGAAATTTACATACCGAAAACGATCTGTAATTGCGATATAGCCCGTTTGGGTATTTTAATATATACCTTTTATAAAGGATTTTAAATCAAAATTTTTTACAAATAAAAATCTCATGTTTATCTTCAAATTAAACATATTTTCTTAATACCGACCCTGGCGTTACATTACTAATAATTTTATTGTTTGTTTAAGCTATTAGATTCAATGGGAGTCCTTACTAATAATTGTTTTACAGCTATTATTTAGAATGGTTGTTAATTGTCATAGTTAAAATAAGAGATAAGAACGATTATGACTTGAATTGAAAATTAGGGAAATCTCATAGACGGACACAACACTTTAGTGGTGTTTTTGTAAACAGAATTAAATAAAATACTTATAGATTTTAAAAAGTTGAAGGGTCGAATATCTAGGAACAATTATACCTTGAAAACCAAATATAGAAACAACCCAAAACAGACTAATGAAAGCGAACAATTGTGTTTATGCATTAAATAGGTTACCAAGAAATAAATGCATATTAAGTAGTGCCAAATTAAGAATATACAGAACATATATTGGGTTAGTATAGTAATTGGAGCAGAGATATTGACATTAAATAAGAAACAACAAGCAATGGTGCAAAGATTGGACCGAAAAGTAATAAGGAAAATAGTTGGAGGAAAAATGGAGAGTAGCTAAGATAGCTAGGACACATACAGAAGATGCCAGAAGGTAGAATTACCGAAAATGGTTCTGTCATGTACAATGGGAGGACGTCAGAGAAGAAGTTGACCCAGAACAAGGTGGACAATGGATGTAAAAAAAGATCCAAAACGATTCAATGTCACAAATTGGAGGATGAAACCAATGGATAAGAAGGGATGAAGGAAAATAATCAATCACGACATGGGCTTAATAAGCTTGACGCGCTAATTATATTATTATTATACTTTGTTTACAGTGGTGACACGTTTCGTAGTAGCAGCAATTTTTTTGGTTTAGTTGCTCCATTTTTCTTTTTTTCTGAACGCTTTTCAGACTCAAAAGACGATGATTGTGGAAAGATCTGAAGCACCTTTTTATTTTTTTTTGCCGATTTAATACCAAAGAAAGCTTTTTAATATTTTCAAAGAAAGGTGCAAACTTCGCGATATATTTTCTGGATTATTTACCTCCTTTACCTTTTTCGATAATAAATATATTTGTGAAATGTAAAAGAAATCGGTAGACAAGGTTTTTTTACGCGATATTCAAGGGTCTAAAAACTGCTAAAGAGGAAACCGTATTTGCTGGTATTCACAAGATATAAGGATTTTAAGATTTTAAAGAAACAAGATAAGATTCTTCTTTTTTATATAAATAATGACATTAACTAGAATGTGCCTAATACTGTCTCAAAACTCTCTATGTTCATAAGAAAGAAAATACTAAAAGCAACTCAAATTTCTTCTTCTTCTTTTTAGTATGTAAGCTGTAAAGCCTGTTTTTTCTTCAATGTTAGCCTTCTAAAAAATATCCCACCATCTTTTTCTTGGTCTGCGAATACATCTTCGTCCATTTGGTGACTTTCTTGTGCTATTAGTACTATCCTATCCTCTGCCATTCTACTAATGTGTTTGTTCCACTCCTGTTTCCGTTTTGTCACTCATCCATTTATGTATTCTATATTGCATGCTCTTATTATGTTTCCGCTTCTCTCCCTAATCATTAGACTCTGATATTCGTCAAAGTGTTTTTAACTCTGTTGTTTCTAGTAGTTGTCTTGTAGATTCTTGTTTTTGTGTCTTGTCTTAGGTATTTGTTCTTCCAGATTGTGTCATTAAGAGATCCAGCCGCATTACTTGCTTTTAAGCTTTGTTGTCGTACTTCTTTGTCAACATCTTTGTTACTAGTTATATCTATTCCCAAATTTCTAAACCTTGCTTCCATTTTCCCATCAATTTCAATATTACATCGTAGTGGTATTCAGATACTTTGACGATTTAAACATAAAACATAACATTAAAAAATAATTTAACAATATAATAAAAAACATCGGAAAACAACTAGAATATCCAGAAAAACTATGGAGTGAATTTAAAAAATTTGTTAACGAAATCTCCACAAACAATGATTATAGAAAAAACTTAATCAAGAAGTTCACAAAATAACATATTTGGGAACTGTGGTAACGGCCAACTAGATCCAGACATAGAAATAAAACGTAAAATAGCAATTACTAAAACTACTTTTATGAAAATGAAGTCATTTCTTTGCAATAACCATCTCAGTTTTATTTATATTCATTGTTAGTCCCATCTTTTTGCTTTCTCTGTTAATGATTTCCAGGAGAGTTTGTAAATCGTCTATATTATCTGCCATGATTGCGGTATCGTCTGCAAATCTTATGTTATTAATGATGCTCCCTCCAATCCTTACACCTTCAGTTCTTTCCCATAGTGCCTCCTGAAATATTGGTTGGGAATACACATTAAATAATTGTGGCGACAGCACACATCCCTGCCTGACTCTTCTTTGAATTTTCACCTGGTTTGTCTCACTATCTTCCACCCGTACGACCGCTGTTTGATTGTAGTACAGATTTTTGAATAAATTAATATCCTTGGGATCTAGGTGTATGTGTTTCAATGCATGTATGAGTTTACCATGTTGGACTATATCAAAAGCTTTTTGGAAATCTATATAACATATAGCCGAAACTTTACAGAGTAATAATCCCAAACCTCTAAGTATCGACGATCACAATAAATTAATAACAGACTCAGTTAGAAACGCACATTTCAAATTTTGCAAGAAAAATGACACCAAAAGTGAAATGATTAGCAAAGATACAAGGGCTCTCATGGAAATACGACGAAACCTAAGCGAGAACGAAAAGGGAAACAAAGAAGAATATAAAAAACTAAATAAAAGAATTTCAGCGGAAATTAGAAAAGATGTAAGAAGATATAATACTAATGTAATTACTCAAACAGTAGAAGAGAACAAAGGTTTAAAGATAATGAAAAGAAAATTTACGCAAAGTAAAAAAGAAATATACAAGCTGAGAGATAAAGACGAAAAGGCAACAACAGATAAACAAAATATTCTGAAAATAACTAGAGAATTTTATAAAGACCTCTATACCAGCCAAAGACCACAAGACAATTTCCCGACACGAGTAAAGACTCTTATAAATCAGGGATCGGAAATACTTTTACCCATTACTGTGTCAGAAGTAAGATCAGCTTTAAAGGAAATGAAGAACCATCGATCGCCTGGTGATGATGGACTCGTTATCGAGGCAATAAAAGCAGGTGGAGAAATCTTATTAAAATCAGTAAGCGAACTGTTTACTAAATGCTTACATGCGGGTACGATTCCAAAAGACTGGAACAATGCAGTAATAGTCTTGTTACACAAAAAAGGCGATATTATTAAATTAGAAAATTATAGACCCATCAGCCTCTTAAAACATATGTACCAACTCTTTATGAAAATCTTAACAAAGAGGCTAACACCTAAACTTGATTTCTATCAGCCCAAAGAACAGGCAGGCTTCGGGGCAGGATATGGCACAAATGACCATTTGCATACCATAAAGATCTTAATAGAAAAGTGCATCGAGTACAACATACCACTGGTTCTTGCATTTGTCGATTATGAGAAGCCTTTTGATTCTGTAGAGTTTGAAACAATACTGGAAGCCCTAAATCAAAGCCGAATAGATTACAGGTACACGACACTAATCAAAAACATCTATCAGAACGCTACATCAAGTATACGACTGCACGAAGACACAGAAAAATTCAGCTTAGGTCGAGGAGTTAGACAAGGAGACAATATTTCACCAAAATTGTTCACGGCAGCTCTAGAGTCAATATTTAAGGGTACTCAATGGCAAGATATGGGCATCGATATAGATGGAGAAAGATTAAATCACCTAAGGTTTGCAGATGATGTATTAATCGCAGATAACTTACAAGATACAGTTTCTATGATGAATTCGCTTAAAAGTCTGTCTGAAAGAGCAGGATTAAAGATAAACTTTGAGAAAACTAAAATTATAACAAATCTCGTAATGAGTGGAAATATACCTATTGACAATAATACCATACAACAAACAGACACTTACAAATATCTGGGACACGAAATCAAAATAAGCAGAGACAATCAAACACATGAAATACAGAGGCGAATAGGTCTAACATGGGCAGCATTTGGCAAATTAAGCCATATTCTAAAAAGTTCAATTCCTATGTGTCTCAAGCGAAAGGTTTATAACCAATGTGTTTTACCTGTACAAACTTATGGAGCAGAGACTTTAACACTCACGCAAAAATCTGCGAATAAACTTAAAGTTACACAACGAGCCATGGAACGTGCAATGCTGAACGTGAGCCTTCGAGACCACATAACAAACCAACAAATCAGGAGAAGATCAGGAGTTCAAGACGTCATCGAAAGAACCACGACGCTTAAGTGGAACTGGGCAGGGCACTTAGCCAGAACACAAGATGGACGGTGGACAAGACGTATTATGGAATGGAGGCCCAGAAATTATAAAAGAAGCCGAGGACGACCACCGACTAGATGGACCGATGACATTAAACGTGTTGCGGGAAACTGGATACAAGCGGCCCAGTGTAGAGAACACTGGAAAGAACTGAGGGAGGCCTATGTCCAGCAGTGGATGCGATTGGCTGATTGATGATGATATAACATATGAATACGTTTTTATTATATTCACTGCATTTTTGTAATAGTACCGTCATTGCGCACAGTGCCTCTCTTGTTCCCATTCCATATCTAAATCCAAACTGGTAAACGCCACATACAAAAAATTAATAGTCAAATTGATTTGGGATTATTTAGACAATAGTCATGATTACTTAGAAGTAATTATTTCTTTGCAAGTACGTTTAACTTTAAACGTATTTATTGTTATACAATACAGTACAATAAAACAAGAAATTATAAAAAATTTGAAAAATTCGAACGTTAACACAAGAACAAGCACAAAAGAACATGTGTTTTAGCTCTGAGAGTGACTTATGTCGAAATCCTTCGTATTATAACATATTTACCATACCATAGTTGAATACGTATATTTATATCTTAAGATAAAAGAGATAATTAATAATATTTTTACCCTCTAATTTAATAAAAAAGGATTAGAGGTCACGTTTACAGACGACTTTCAATTAATAATAATTTTTGTTTGATACTCATCTCGATAGTATCTACGATTTTATCGCGGCCAAACAAAATTTCGTAAATCCATAAATAATTTTAGATTATAGTTATTACGGTAACATCTTTCGAAGTCGTACTCCCATAACGACGTATCTATAAAGTTATAAAACCGAGTGTTTTTATTTCCGAGACATTTATAGTTGTCTCGGATATAAATTTAACATTTTATTCGTAAATACCACGAAGATTTGTATGTATATGGACTACACTAAAGATAACCTAAACGGTAATACGAAAATTATTATTTGAATACGGCATCAGACGATAACCATCACACTTTTTGTACTACCTGGAGCACACAATAAATATCCTTTTAAGTGTTTCTGTCTTCTTCTTCCTTCTTGTATGTATGCTTCAGTCGTTCTTCTTTCTATCTGCTATCTGACAGTCATATACCTAACATTGCCCTTTTCATTGTGACTAGTTTGCTCATATTTGCCTTAGTTAGAGTTCAGGTTTGATATCCGTACGCCATGATTATAAAAAATTGGTTGAACAATTTGCTCCTCAAGTATTGAGGTATTTTACGGTTCTTAAGTATCCAACTCAGTTTTCCAAATTTACGCTCACACCAGTCTTGCTCTTCTGGTGATTTCAGCACTTTGTTTCTCTTTTTCAAGTTTCAGAGTTTGGCCTAGGTGGACATATTCTTGGTCTTGTTCTTTCTCAGTGCCATTTATAGTTATACATTGGGGGTCTGTGTTTGTCATTGTTTTTGCTTTTGTCATATTAATTTCATTCATTCATATGTATTTTTCTTCATACAAGTTCTTCCATAAAACGCAGTATTGGCGAGATCGTCACGCCTCCTTCAGACTCAGCAATTTCATCAAAAAATCTGTTTGCAAAACCCAAATCCTCTAAACAAAAAAAAACGCGCTCATCTAAAGTCCCATCTACACGGGAAACTCTTGAACATTTGATTGATAATCATACCCCACCATTTGTTTTAAATTACCACCAACTGTCCTTACTGATTGATAATGCCCAAGGCTCCCCCGACACTATTAGCGTTATCAAAGAATTTACAACTGATATGACTGGTTTACTCCATCTTTTACACAGCAGCTATCAATATGCAAATGATAGTTCTACAAAAAGCAAGTTTACAAAACTTCTAAAGAAACTACACAACCATTTAGGGAAAGAGATTTTTGACTTAGATAGTGACTCTTCTGTAGACAATTGTTCAGTATCATCTAACTCCTAATCTGTTAACAACATTCAACTCGATACTTCAATGGAACATTGATGGATTTTTCATAATCTCCTATGCTACAGTAGTACATATTCAGCTTTTTAACCACTGCTTTGTTTAATTTCGTATTCTTCTGTAGGTTTTTCGGGATTACGGAGTATTTGATGTTTTGAACTTCGTGTAGGTCTCTCGTTTCTCTTTACATTTCTCTTTTATTTCTTTTTTGAACCATGGTGTATTGTTGTTATTTCTTTTGTTTGGTAAGTATTACTTTGCATTATCCTAGAGCTTCTGTTGCTGCCTCTTCAATGTTGTTTTTAATTTTCTCCCAGCTCGCGTTTATATCTTCGATGTCGTCTATTTGTTTCAGCTGTGTCTCTGTGCTATCCTCCTTTGGTATATTTCTCTTGTAGAGTGGTTCCACCGTGATTCTACATTGAATAAAAAAAGTTTTCTGATTGTATTAAAGGTTGACCCTGTAATTTCTATGAAGCATTTTATTTTATTTGTCTTATCAAAATCTTCTATGATACGTGCTCCAAGGTATTTGTACGAGTATATTTGCTGAATTTCTTTATTATCTACTACTAGTTTATATCTGGTCTTTTGTGCTTTCGTAATCTACTGTTAAATTATAATTTTTTCAATGGATATTGAGTTGTTAAGCAAGATGTATTCTCCCTTTTTCCAACTGGACTTCTAATATTCACGCCAAAAGGACAGGATCGTCCATATATGTCATGTTATTTTTTAGCTCATTTTATTATTAAGCCCTCACATACTTCGGTCAGCGCTAATTCACAGATAGTTTCACTATATAAATTAAATAACAGCGGTAATAGATTACATACTTGGTGCATTCTACGGCAAATCTGGATGTCCTCAGTGAGTTTGTAACCTCGGAAATCTTTTTTGAATGGTGCTAGAAAGATAACCAATGGAGACACTGCGGACGGCAGCCAGATGGTTGGTGGAGAGCGAGTCGTGGGTTCGAAACTAGCTTTTGGAACCGGGATTGGGTCCAACGGACGAAATAAGTAAAGATAGGATAAGAGCTATTAGAAAAGATATAGAAATAAACAAAAGGATAGATGGGTAAAATTACCAAAGATAAGAGAAGATAGGAACAGGGCGCCACTTAATTTTTTGGGGTCAAGGAGAAAATTAAGAAACCTTAGAAAAGAAAAGAGATAAGGAAAGATATCCTTCAGAGATCAAAGATCAAACCCAAGGAAAGATACCAACAGTTAATTATCAAATAAATTTGGTCAACACAATATATAAACAAATAATAAATATATTAGGTATTACACTTACTTACCTACGAAACTTAATCAGCCTGATCTTTCTACTGGTCAAAGGTATAGTAATAAATTAATATACTAAGCAAATATTTAAAGCTACTATTTTATCAGGGAACTTGTTAGGAGCCGACAAATAAAATACATGCATAAAACATTAACTATATATTAAACACAAAATTATGATGCTGCTAAATGCAACACAGGTAATACAAATACACAACTATGAAATGGTGTTATATATGTATAAAATTAAGCAATAATATAATAAAAAAATACCTTTACCAAGATATATAAGGCAATCATACACAAACATAGTTTGTCGTATCTCGAGATATTATAGGAAAGATAATGAGCAAAAATTATAGCAAATACAAAAGATAGCAAAAATTTCTTAACTCTAAATTTACGAAAAAAAAAAACAAACAGATTACAGAGTTGAAAACGTTAACTAGCCAGACCGCACTTGGCTAGGTGGGTTACTATCTCGCACTATTAATTAATGCTAAACTGAGATGTTCATAGTTATTATTTATGGAAAGTTCTTGAATTGTTCTTTAAATTAAATATAAAAATCGCCAATCTACAGATGAAGATATGGATGAATGATGGGTGATACATCCAGATAATGGCAGGTGGTATGATACCATACCATATTACTCGCCCAGATAATTTGCAGATAAAGATTATGGTAACTTACATAATTCCTGATGACGGCAGCTTAATTCACTGAATTTAATATACTGTACTGGTATTCAACACTGAATTTAATAAGGTACCATTAAAGGTAGTGTAGAACTATATATAACTTAATATAGTCTAAGACAAGAAAACAGAAATATAGAGTGTATACACACTTAGAAAATAATTCACAGAGACGATAATTTCATGCAAGCGACCACACTCAACGAGAGGCCACCGAGAAGTCTCACGAGATAATCGACCTGTGCTCAACGAGAGCCCACCGAAAAGTAAGTTGGTTCCACTAAAAATTTCACCAACTATCCAAGAAAAAAGAAGAAGAAGGTTTATCCCCCACTTAAAATCATCGGACAGTTGTAAGTAATTCTGAGGAAGTAAAAATTCCGAAAGTTTTGACTTACTGGTACCAACAATTGGACATTAGAAGCAGACAATACTTGACATTAAGTTATTGTCAAAAGATACGGGCCTTCGGCGAAAATTATCATTTTATGTAAAAGAACCTGCATACTCAAAAGCATTAGATCTTTTCATACTGAGTATTAAGACGGAAAGGATTAACTACATTTAGTAATTAGGGAAGTCCATTATAATTTAGTAGATCCAATATTATTTTCGTATAATAAACACGGGAATTCCTAATCATCGGCGTATCGCACGGGGGTAAAAAAAATTAAAAATAATTAATATTTTAATAATAAAAAAAATGTTACTTCAACTTCAGCTGAAAGTTGAAGCTGAAAAGTTCAGCTTCAACTTTCATTTTCTCTGTATACCTCCAGTATAGGTTACCTATATATGATTCTAATGTACCTGTTTGGCCTCTTAATGACCTATGTTTTTGTATACCAAAATTTATTTAAGACCACTAACGACTGCCTTCTACCAACTGCTGTGAGCTTAGGTGATTGTGGTATTGCTTCTTTTTTTGTTTCATTTCCTTTTCAATTTCTGCCAATACGCGTTGTTGATATTTTTGTTTGTTTTGATGCAAATATTATATGACTGTACACAAGTACAAAATTTGCATCAAAATAAGCAAAAATATCAACAAAGAGTATTGGCAAGATATAGAAATTAAAACATCTGTACGTCTGAAAATTGTACAGTCGTATAATATTTGCATCAATAATCATAATTATAACTAAGATCGTATTGACAATGTTTTGGAATAACCATAGAGACACTACATGGAATCTAATTACATAAGATAATACGCAGTCACAGTATAAAGAGATTCCAACCTCTTTGGAAGGTTGGAACCTCTTTATACTGTGACGCAGTGATAAGAGCGTCAAAGTCTTCTAACCTTTTACGATACCTTTGTCTGATACGTATTTACCTGAGGTACAGCAGTCGTTCGGTTATAATTAGCGACTCTTTGTTAAGACAATAAAGCAGACCTTACTCTGTAACAACTCGGTTATTCAACGTACAAACTAGAACATAAAATAATGTACAATAAACCAGTTGGCTGCAGTAGAACAAAAAAAAAAAAAATATGTTTTGGAGACGAAATAAATATGTGGCTAAGTTTCGATTCATTTTAAATCCTTATGATTCTTCTACGCGTGTTTTGCGGTTTACTTTTTATCAGGAAGACTTGTGACGAGACAACTAGATCAAAACGAGCCAGCTAGTTGGCGATTGTAATAAAATAATATATATACCAAAGTTTGCAATTAGCGATCTCTAATGAGGAAAAATTAAGTCAATGTCAATAGCGACATACGTAACTAACGTACTAATATTCTAAAAAGATATTACTGTAATAAACGTGCAGAAATAACATGGAAGAAACTAATGTTAAAGAATCTCCTTTGTTGAAAGGAAGAAAGAAACTACCAAATCCTTCAAATTGGAAAAGAGCCAAACAGAAGATTTTTAGGTTATTATTAAACCATAACCTAACATTGAATAAACTAATAGACAAACTTAAATAACATTCATTTAAAATTACTATTATTTAGGCCTAGGCCTAGTTATTAGAGTGAAAATGGAACAATTTCTAGTAGGCCTAACCTATTCACACTTCACATTATTTTTATTTTTGTTTAACTTATGTTAGAATAAAATAAGTTTCCCTGACATAAAACAGTTTGTATTTTGGTTTTGAATCCAATGTTTATTTTAGGTACAGTTCAAAAGGATTACACGATGCCTTCATGTGGCCACAGAAGGAAGAAAAATTGCAGTTTATTGTAGATGAAAGATATAAATAGGTTTCATAGTGCATTTTATCCTGAAAAGACAAAAGCCAGCCAAGATGCTTTCATTCTTAAGTATTGCACAGCAGAACAACCAAAAAGAACCAGACCAGGAGACGGATCAAGACATACTAAAGGCGTAACCTACCAATATTGTATTGAAACAACAGCAGAAAATAGATTAGAGATATGTAGGAACACGTTTATTAATGTATTGGGAACCACAAAACAGAGTTGAAGGTGTTTTCACAAGATTTAAAAAATACGGATGTCTCATCCCCGTGGAAACTCGAGGTGGTTATAGGAAGGCTAACATATATTAGAAAAAAATTGATTCTGTAATACATTTTGTAAAGCAGTTTAAAGGCACAGAATCACATTACAGTAGAGCGAGGAGTACTCGTATTTATCTTGATTCCACCCTGCCTATTTCTAAAATGTGAAGGATGTACGAAGAATCCGTTGTTGATGAATTTAAAGTTAAAGAGTCATTGTTCCGACACATATTCGTAACTAGGTTCAACATTAGCTTTAAAAGGCCTTCGACAGATGTGTGTTCAACCTGCCTTCAGTACAAAGAAAAAATTAAAGTTGAAAAAAATAAAGCAATATTGCAAACGCTTAAAGCAGAATACACTGTTCACACTACCTGTGCTAAAGGGTTTTTTAACCTTTTGAAAAAAGATGCCTCTGTCAAAGCTCCTAGATCAGAGTGTGTACTATTCAAGACAGTTATACTGCTATAATCTGACGAGAGTTTCTGGATGTTCTACTGGAACAGAAGCTTTACGCAAAGAAAATGTATCAATTTACTCATGGGCCGAATACGAAATGAAAAAGTCTTCGAATGAAATCTGGTTACTTTGAAGGAAAAGACACATTAATAATGGTAGCTGATGGGTGTCCAGGCCAAAACAAGAATACTATTGTATTAACGATATACATTTCTTGGCTGCACAGGATTAAAACTTCAATCATTACAGTGGAGCTTGTGTTTTCTGTTACTGGTCACTCATATATGCCTAGTGATAATATTTTTGGTGGCATAGAACGAAGTTTAAAGAAAAGAGATACAATTGTACAGCTTGAAGAGTATCATTTAGAATTTAGTAAGCATGGGACAGTTAAACTTTTAGGAAAAGACTGGACCAACCAAAATTGGAAGTCAGAAGCTAAAAACTGTGTTAAAGACCCAAAAAATCTTCATTTCAAAATTTCACAAGTCAAAAAGTTAATTCTGACCAAGAAACAAAAGTCAGTAACTGTCACTGGCGAACAAAACTATAGTTTCCCAATTAATTCAAGTTTGAGTGTCATGAGACCAGGGAAAAAAGTGTGGAGTATAAACCCAACTAAACTTAGGCTGGGAGTCAAAGTGAATTCGTTAAAAATTAAAGACGTGCGGGTTTTATTACAAAATCATTATGGTGAAAAATGGAATGAAATGGAAAATGTGAAATGGTATCACGAAGTGATAAACAATAATGAAATGATGCCTGAAAATCCACTTCCTGAATGTGAGTGCTTAAATAATGCAGACTGTGATGAAGTCATGGAAGTCAACCAAATTGTAGTGGACTTTTGATTCAGAATTATTGTGAGATTCAGATATTGTCTACCGATCAAGCAGGTATCTAAAGAACTTTTGTAGTTAGTGTATTGATCGGGTTTTTAAATTTTATTGACAAATATTGTATTAGCCCAATAAATTAATATTTGTAACACATATTTCAACTTTTTTATTTTCATCAAAAAAATCTTCAGTACATTACTGCTGACTTAAGATATCAGCGACACCACCAGCAATATTTTTGGTGACAAAAACGTCTATCTCCACATGTTGGTTACAAACACGGCCAACTCCATATTTCAACGTTAAATTTCCCTTTAACTACAGTAAAAAGCATAAATATTATTATTCCAAGATGCTGTGAAAATCATTATTAATCAACAAAAAGAAATTCAACTGTACCCATTGTGTGAAAGTAGTTTAAACAGTTTTTTACCTATAATGAAAATTTTGCTAAATGGAGTTGGCCATTTTTGAAACCAGGCTACAGAATTATTCCAAACATCAACCCATAAGCTTTATTAACTTGGGTTTACAGCTTATTTTGGAAATACTCCTCGTACATGGTAGACTCTTTTACGAGTTTAACCTTAGTGGACGTTTCACGTTAGAAAATTCCACTTTTCTTCGTGTTTTATAGCTGCTTCTATCAGCTACAAGATAAAAAGTCATTTGAGGAGTTTTTATAGGTCGTAATTACCATATATTTCGTTTTTCTTTTCGCTGAAAAAATAAATGTCATACGAACAGCATTTTTTTAAATTTAAATGGGCACTAATGCCTAGTTTTTAACTAATCTTTTTAAAAATTTTAATTTAATTTGCATTTTTTAAATAGTATAAGGACTATAAGATATGGTAAAATTTTAAAAATTTTGTTTCGATGTATATTATTTAGACTATTAGAATAGACGTAATTACAATTTATTATCAGCTTCGAAGTTTTTATATGTACAAAGTTTGTTTTGTAAAAGAGCATAATGTTTAAAATTTACAACAGTATAATGTTTTACTTCTACTCCCTAAAAGTATTTTGAGTTGTACCAATATTAATTGTCTTTTTGACTGTGTTATATCCTTCTGAGACTTGACCTGATCTTTTGATTAAATAATAGAATTTTTATGACTTTTAGTATAAAAACACATATAAATTTTTATAAATTTTTATTTTTTGCCAAATGTGAAAAGAAACATGTCCATTCAAAAGAACATCAGGATCGCATTATTGTAAATGACAATGTTTAAAGCCATTGTTATTTCCCGTTAAACATAAAAATATGTCACATGATTCCCAATAAATTTTTTTTTACATTTGCAACCTAGAAGCGTACATCTAACACAATTTTTTAACTGGGATGCCATTACATGAATGTGTTGTATCTTTCTCTTAGTAGATGTTTGAAGTGATGTTCTAGGTTTCTAACTGTTTCTAAATATTGCTCTGAAGCTATTTTCTTGTGGCAATTTAAATTAGTTACTATTTAACTGGGAATAAACCACAATTAAAGATAAAATACGTTTATTGACGTTTCAATTTCCACTTCGGAAATCGTTCTCAAAATACAAACAGTAAATTAAACAAATTTTGTTTTTTGTTACATAGTGAAAAATTCTTCTACTAATTTAACTTTATCTGACTCATTTATATTGACAATTCAGACATACATTATGCATTTTAAAGTAGACGACTTTAAAATGATATTGCCAATATTGTTGAGTTGCGCTCCTGGGACGACTTTACTTATAAGATAGTTCATTCGATTACATGAAATCAACTTTAACTTGAGAATATCCGTCAGAAAAATCATAGCATGTAATTCGTCTTTAAAAAGACAAACACATGACATGATGACAGTAAAATTTTCCTTCATGATGACACTAAGAATCTTGAATATAAAGAAATATACAAAGAACAGCAATAAATATTTAAAGATATGACAAGGAACAACAAAAATGAAATATGAGATGCAAAATGTAAAGAAGTTGACTGTTACCTCGGAGGAGCGCGATCATCAGCGGCATGGAAATTAATAAAAACACTGAAAACCGACACATCAAATAAATGTCGAATACAGCCCATCTAGATAGATACATGAAAAGATCATTACACAAGGGAACTGAATGAAGACAGAGATATTTATAATACTGACTCACCTCAACGAATACTAGTACAAGGTGAATATGTAAACGTGAAAGAAGAGCAAATACAACAAGCGCTTAAATCGATGAAGAATAACAAAGCGTCTGGGCTGGAGAACATACCAGCAGAACTTCTAAAAAACGGAACATCAAAACTAATAAGCGATCTTAAAGTGCTATTCACAAGATACTTCAATGGGGAAGAAATTTCGAATAGTTGGAAAGAAGCATGGATTACTCCAATTTACAAAAAAGGTCCAAAAGTTATTTGCGGAAACTACAGATGTATCTCTGTCACCAGTACAATTAGAAGGCTGTTTGGTAAAATCTTAAAATATATGATTGAGAAAGAATATGAACCTCATGAAATTAAACAGCAAGCAGGATTTAGAGCTGGAAGATCTTGCGTAGACCACATATTTACCCTAACATAACTGAATGAAAAAAAAAAGTTGCAAGAAACCAGGAAATACATCTTTTATTTGTGGATCTCACAAAAGCATATGACACGATTCCTGTGAGAAAGCTGTGGCAGTCTCTTCAACGATCTTCATTAAATAGCACGATCATCGCCGCAGTCAAACAATTATACAATAAAGCATCATCAAAAATCAAACTAAACAACACCTTATCAGAAGAATTTCCAGTAACAAAAGGCTTACGACAAGGATGCTGCCTCTCTCCAATACTGTTTAAGATCTATTTAAATGAAGCACTAAAACACTGGAGAAGATCCTGTTCAGGAATGGGGATCCAACTTGACGACGATACATTATACACTCTATATTTTCCGGACGACTAAGTAGTAGTGGCAGCAGACAAGGAAGATTTAGAATTCATGACGAGACGGTTGTTCAAAACATATGAAACGGCCGTATATGAAAACGCAATACTTATGCATCGGGAATGAAGTAGAAGATCTAATGGTCAACGAACATGAAACAATCAAGAACTGTGAAGAATATATATGTTTGGAAACAACAATCAACAAGAGTGGGCGCACCGAAAAAGAGATAGAGCAAAGAATCGTGAAAGGAAAGAGAGTGATAGGATGCCTAAACCCGATGCTATGGTCAAAAGAACTATCAAATCAAAGAAAGCATCTCCTCTTTAACTCCATCTTTAAAAGTATAGTGCTCTATGGATGCGAAACATGGCAACTTACTAAATCCCTTGAGCGACGCCTACTTGCATTGGAAATGGACTTCTGGAGAAGATCAGCTAGATAATCAAGGTTGATAGAATACAAAATGACCATATCAGAAATATAATGGGAGTCAAGTCAACCATCATTAACGAAATTCAAAGGAGACAACTGATCTGGTATGGTCATGTGAAAAGAATGGACGACGACAGGCTGCCAAACCAAATTTTAAAATGGACGTCAAGGGAAAGAAGGAAGAGAGGAAGGCCAAAACAATCCTGGCTGGACGGCATTCAGAAGGCAATGTCGGAAAGAAACCTTCACCCTGGCGAATGGAATGACCGACGTAGCTGAAAACTGGGAACCAGAAGGCGGAAAACGCTATAACTAACCGGAATAATAAAATAGATAAATACTGGCCAAATAAATAAAAAGTTATATATAAATATACTGAAACGGATACGCTTTTTACTACTTGCTTTTAATGAGTGAAATCACTTAAAAATAGTAAGTAATGGCTAATAAAATATCTGCTAGCTTCTTGAGCGTACTTAACAACTTAAGAAACTTATATAAAAATGGAGATATAATACACACCCGTAGTGATAATCACAAGGTAGAGTTAATCAAAGTGGCAATAACTGATAGAAACATCATTTTCATCCGAACAAGATTTACGAGAAAAAAATGTGTGATGTGTGAAGAAAGTAAGAATTTATGAAGGCACCTTTGGAGGCTATGGACATTTTTCACATATTAATAACGCTTATCATATTTCTTGAATATTTACGACTTACGTCGTAGTCATACCGATAATACTTTAAATTACCGAAATCTTCAACTATTTTCAGGGGCGGAACATAGAGAATTTAACATCGTTACCCAAAGTTAACAATGTGTGATTAGCCAAGATTTTTCTGGTGAGTTATTTTTCTTGAATGTATTCCTACATAAGCATTTACTGAGCTTGAAACTTGTAAAAATAATGGAGAAAATGACCTTACGATTAAATATGTGATCGACTCTTTAAAACAAAAAGTAAAATTGAGAAAAACAAAAAAAAAGAAAATGTTTATTTCTTCCTACTACCTACGAATTAACTTGCGAATTTTTTAAAGAGGAGTGGTTGTTGTATCTAATTTTATAGGTAAATTTTTTAAGAAAACCTTCAAATTATTATCTAACCCACTGTGTACTGCTGATCCATCTCCACCTTCTTCATTAGCAAGAAAAACTCATGAGGCAAAGGTACCAATTCATTAAGAAAAAATAATGACCTGAAGAAACTTCAGTACGTCCCTCAAGAACACGATTTTACACAGTTTTACAATGAGCTTCCCTAATGGCCCACGGATGTTAGCAAAAATGATCAGAAATCTACAAAATGGCAATTAATTTTAGCTAATTGTATTGTCTTATAACTGTTTTAATAAAGTAATATTAATTATAAATAAACACGGTGTAAACTCATCCATCAATCAAAACTTTTTCCGTAAAACAAGAATTTTGTTTATGAAAGGGCTTTTGTCAACTATTTTCAATAATAAAAATACCATAATAATATTATACGTTAACATGAGACGTTTTACCCTACTTATATAGTAGTGACCACTACCGCATTATAATTTCTTTAACGCATCACAGAACCACAAATATCAAATCGCCTATCTCAAAGTGGAATATTAAAAATGCTCATTAGAGTAAATTTACCAATCAGATTGAACAGGACATTAACCAAACCAATTTCACATCATCAATCAACATTAAAAGTTTTTAAGTACATTTTTACAAACCATCACAGTAGCCGCAGAAACGTATATAAGAAAAACAAAAATTTTAAAGAAACATAAACCTCTTCCGTGGTAGACACCTGAAGGCAGACAATCTACAAGAGTGTATAAGAAAGCTTTTAATAAACTAAAGCATCATAAAACAGACGAAAAGATACCGGACTGCAAAAAACGAAGAGCTGAAAAGAATAGAAAAGAATCCTGGAAAAAATTCATCTCATCTCTAAATACCTCTTCAAGCATAAGTACAGTTTGGAGAAACTTAAGGAAAATCTCTGGCAAAAGCCAACAATATAAGATTCCTTTTCTAGCAAAAAATAACAAAATAACTAGTGTCAAAAAAGAAATCGTAGATATGTTAGCATACCAATACGAATTAAATTCCAGTGATGAAAATTACAATAATAATTTTAAAATACATAAAAATAACGTAGAAAAAACATATTGGGATTCGACAGACATGAGATTCACAACGTTTCTTTTTCCTTCGTAGAACTTGCTGAAGCCTTAAAATCTTTCAAAGATTTTAACCCGGGACCAGACGGTATCCCCTTAGCATTTCTACTCCATCTACCAGACAATGGGAACAATTTATTACTAGACTTTTATAATTTTATCTGGAATAACCAGGTTTTCCGATCAACTTGGTCCGAAGCAATAATACTACCACTTCTGAAACCTGAGAAATCCCGGACATCACATGAGTCATATCGAGCAATATCTTTAACGAATATTATATATGTAAAGTATTAGAGAAAATGGTAAAAAAAGGCTGAGATGGTATTTAGAACAACGAAAACTCCTTATTTCACAACAAAGCGGATTTAGGCAAAATCGATCCACTATAGATAACCCAATAGACTTGGACTCAGGAATACATTAAGCATTTGCAAATATGTTTGCGCTCTTTGATGATAAACACCTCTTTACGCGAACTGTGCCGCTAATGTGTGAAAATTGTCAAGTAGCACTCTCCCTGAAACATATACTAACTCAGTGCAAAACATATGAAGCAGCAATAATGAAGCGCACTATCCCAAATAATATACAGGAAACCTTAGGAAAAACATGAACATTAAAAACACAATCTAAGTTATCTTAAAGACTCAGGACTATATTAATTATTGTAATTTGTTCTAACTTTAACTGTATTATATTTCTTAGGTCGCTAATAACCCTTCATCATAAAACAGATTACCGAGAAAGCACTAGAGTATAACAGACCAGCATTCATATGTCTAATAGACCTGAAGAAAGCGTTCAATAAAGTAAAGCTTAAAGATGTAATTCACCTTCTTTACGATAGAGAAATTCCACTAAATGTTATAAAAACAATAGAGAACATTTACCAGAACAACAATATGGAAGTCAGAATAGATGACCAGCTTACAGATCCAATAAATATGGGCAATGGAATAAGACAAGGAGACTCGCTCAGTCCAACGCTATTCAATCTAATCATGGATGAAATCATCAATACTATTAATAAAGGAAGAGGATACAAAATGGGGAACAAAGAAATCAGAATACTCTGCTATGCAGATAATGCGGCCCTAATTGCATACAATGAAGACGATCTACAAAGACTAACCCATAGATTCAACACAAGGGCAAAGGACTTTAATATGGTGATCTCTACACAGAAAACTAAAACAATTGTAATCAGTAAAGAACCAATTGGATGTAAACTGGAAATCGACGGTATCAGCATTGAGCAAGTAATGGAGACTAGCTACGGAGATGTGGAGAAGGAAGTGAAAAATCAAGTACAAAAGGCTAATAAAATAGCAGGTTGTCTTAATAACACGATATGGCGCAATCCCCACATTAATACCGACGTGAAATCAAGAATCTACAAAGCAACAATAAGACCAATAATGACATACACTTCAGAGACAAAACCGGATACCTCCAAAACTCAGCAACTACTAGAAACAGCGGAGATGCGTTTACTGAGGAGAATTACAGAGAATTACCAGAAATAAATGAGTGGACACTGAACAGAAAAAAGGAATGGAACGAACACATACATAAAATGGAAGAGACCCGATTAGTCAGAATAGCGAGGGACAAATCACCAAAAGGTAGAAGAAGTATCGGGCGACCACGCAAAAGATGGAGTGATATCCTCCAATAGAGGCATTAATCGACATTGAACAAGCATTTTGCTTATAAAAAAGAAGAAGAAGAAGCTAATAACCCTTGTGGTTACAGCGTAAATAAATAAAAAGTAATAATAATATTAAAAGTTGTCATTAACAAGATTTATTTTTACTTTTAAGGTCCTTAATATGTTTCAAAATATCAGAAAAGCGTAAAATAGTTTTTCATAAAATTAAACAGTTTTTTGTTGTTTCCCATAATTAACATTTTGTGACGAGAGGCCTTTCATAAATAAGCGATTCAAATATTATATTAAACATTAGAGACTGAAAAAATAAAGTATGAAAACTAAATTTGTTGTATATTGTCAATAAAACTTCATTTGATCTTTCGGTTTCCAGACCGGAAAGCATTTTCAAAATACACTGAAACTTGGATAATTCGAATTTCAGGGGACCGTTAAAAAAATTTGAATTAAAAATATATCTACAAAAAAAAAACAAAGATACCTACAAATACATTTGCAACCGATAAAAATAAACAACAGTTCACAACTTTTATTGCTTGCAGATGTTTTCGTTCCTATTCTTGCCCAAATTTTGTCAACCGAAAAAAATGGGCCAACGAAATTTGATTAAGAATACCAATTTATGCACGCTATAAAAAATGGTCAACTATTATCGATTTTTCCCATGTACTTCATCCGCGATCAATGACGCGTCGTTTTTATCACTGTTTTGTTTTTCATCATTGTTCTTAAGCACTTCAGCGATGATCTCAGCATCATTTATCTCACCACATACTGCAATATCTTTAATCCACATTGACAAAATATCCATAAAAGATGGCAGGATCAGAAATGACGTTCTCCCAGCCGTCAACTCAAAGCAGCTCCTCTGTTATAGTGTCGATAGCATTTTCTGCATTCTCCTCCTTTTTTACGAAACCAGTTTTTTTGAAACAGTGTTTGATCGTTTCGGATGTTACTTTGTCCCAAGCTTTCTTACACATTCGAAAGAATGTTTTCAAATTAAAAACGATTTTTATGATGTTTTGGTCTATAGGTTGAAGAACTGAAGTCATGTTGGCATGAAAAATAAATAATTTTTACATTTTCCATCAGTGGGATAATGTTGCCTGCCGCACAGTTGTTAATAAACTTTTTTCTCTCTTATGAACTTTTTGTCTAATTTTATCTGTCATTTCTCGAAAAGATCTCTAGTCATCCAAGATCTTGCGCTGTTTACATATTCCACTGGTTTTGACTTGACGTTCTTAAAACAACGCGGATTCGCCGACTTGCCGACAATCATCAGTAGAGGCAGCCTTTCTGATCCGTCCATGTTTGCACCAATTAGGAGAGTAACTCTTTCTTTACTTTGTTTTCCTTCGTGACATTTTTCGTTTTTTAGATCTCGTTAACATTGAAATCTCTTTTATTTATATCCTGAATCATCTCCTGCAAACAAGTGGCGTGTTAGGACAAGAAAGAATTCTACCTCTTTTTGCGAAAATTTCCAACATTAAATTGGAATTTTGGCTTCTAGAAAAGTTTGAATTATCTAAAATATAATTTGAATTATTTACGACTTTTTACCATTACTTATATAGAAAATACTAGGGACCAGAATAAAAAATCGAATTATCTGTACTTGGTTTATTCCCAGCGAATCTGTAGTTGGTTTATTCCCAGTGAATTAAAAAAATAAAGGATACAGAAAGACAGTTTCAGAAAAATATACAAATTAACCAGTATAAGTAAAAAAAAATTAGTAACCACGTTGCAGTTTAAGTATATATTTAACTTATGATACTAAAATGTGTATGTCCTCCGTCACTGAAAATAATAGATCCAACCTATAGAAATTACCACCTATGGATACAGACATACTAAATGAACATATTAAAAATGTGTATTTTATTTTTTGGTACCCGTGTCGTTCATCTCCCACTGTTCCTTAATTTTTTAAAATAGACGTTATGATCATTTGTTAGATTTTATTGATAACATAAACTTTCTAATATATTAGTGGTTGTTAAGCTCTTAATACTCGAGCATTAATGTACTTGTATTAGCTCGCTGTTCTTCTATCCTTAATAATTATAAAACAAACGCTGACAAATCATTTTATTTTTTTTTATAGAGAATATCTGTATATAAACCTACCTCCATTTGTTCTATTTACATGTTATCTACATATCTATTTATATTAGCTTCATTTGTCTATTATTGGAAACAAATTTTTCTGTTTATTGGTATATTCATTCACCACTTGTTTTTTTAAATATATACCCGGTAATTAGGCGGCACACACCCTTCCGGTAGGGATCTATGGAGAAGTATCACCGAGCTGCAAGCCCTTATCTCTTGCCGTACTGCTCCACCATAGGCCGATCAGATACCAGCATATTCTAGACTAAGCCGCAGATTTATTTAGAATTTTAAACTGCTGCGTTAGACTTTTTGTTTTTCTGTACACTGAGCTGGGGATTTGAACTGACATCTCTAGCATTGAAGTGAAGAAGAAGCCAGCCGCCCAGCCCGCTTGGCTATCCGATCGACCACTTGTTTTTTACATTTTTTTAACTCTGCCTATAGCATTTGATGTGTGGCTTAAGAAGCTCATCTGCTGTCACTGCCAATCCCAAACGACGATAAATAAGAAAGGTTGAGGCTAGCAATCTACCCGTGGTAAAATGAATACCTGCTCTTAGTAACTCTGATGAAGCCTTAGGTATGACGAAAAACAATCATGACGACACGGGGGAGAATATGGACCAAACGGAACAGACAAAAAATCAAACCATTACGAGGTGCAACGTGGAATGTAACCTCATTTGCCAATAAATATTCTGAACTAATCAGGGAAATGAAGGAGCAATTTGTAAACAAATGTTCGCTTTCATAGAAAAAATTAAAAACAAAAGAAACGTCAGCGGAAGAGAAAAGAATTTCATCAAAGAATCACTTAATTGCTAAGGATACTATCTGGGCTTGCCCAGATTAAGTTCTACCTACTTTGCAAAAAAGTATTTATTGATATTCTTGCTTCTCAATAATTACTTTTTTCCATAAGTTTTATAAAAGCTTTCTTTTTGCCAACAATGCCTGGTTAAGCGTCTCCCCAAGGTCCTTCTCAGACTTGTTTCCCTGCACCTTCCAACAACTTCCAAAATCAGCAAATCTTCAAATTGGGTAAATGCCATCTCGACGTTAAACATGATTGAACCATTTTAACTATAGCTTCTATCTCACTTTGGCATTAATTGATACCCATTTGAAGTTTCTTTAAGATATACATTTTTAATTGAAAGGTGTTATGCAACAACGGGTTAAAAACCGACATAAAATATTTTGGCAAAATAAACAAAATAGTTCTCAAAACAAAAATCTCATTTGCAAATGCTAGTCATATCAAACATAATTTTAGATACTTAGACACAAATGGCAGGCAAAATTCAAAAGTGACATCCGGAAATTTCGCCTAAAAGAAAGCCTGAACTCACCAACATAATTAGGATTTGGGGTTTTAATAAAAAGCAAGTTAATATATTTTTTAATAATTTGAAATAATTATACACGAAATTTAACCTAAGCGAGACCGAATTTTTAAAGTTGGCGAAAGCGGAATTAACACCGTACAAAATGCTTGTTAAAAAACTGATAGCTAAGGGTGTTAAACATTTTGGCGGTAAAATATCCGGTGAAAGGGGAAAAGCAGTCACAATTATTTGCTTCTGTAACGCATTACAAAAAGCATTGACAAAAAATGGTCCATCCAAATCTATGTATTCTTGTTCTAAAAGCGGCTGGAGATATATAATAGCGGCTAACGAAGATCTTTTTTATGAATTGTTTTAGCATTGCCAAAATACCGTAAAACCATTGAAAGATGATCCAGTCATTTTGATTTTGGATAACCCCTCCATTTCTCTTCCTAAATTCATTTACTGAGACTTCTTCACACTTCATACAAGCTCCAACTATTGGATATAACTATTTTTTGTCTCCTTAAATCAGAATTTAACAGGTATTGTGATTATCACTTATTGACACCAAAGAGGATAACGCAATATGATTTAGCCGAGATATTTAATAATGCATACGTGCATACTGATAGCTGGCATCTGACCTTTCCAAAAAGATTAATTCACGGATGATGACTTTTAAGCCGCAACTTATCATTTGCCGGTTATAATTGATGATGAACCGCTTCCGTCCATCTCTTCCAGCGACAACCAAACTCAAGTCTCTAATACAAAAAATATTAATGCTGTAGTTCCAAGAACATCCAGCAGGAATATTTTGGAAAATCTAAGTCCTCTTCTGAAACAACCCAAACAAAAAGACGAGTGAAAACCTAACAGAGAAAAACTTAAGATGAGAATTGAAAAAAGGAAAGTAAGATAATATTATCTAAACAAGCGTCAAAATGGACAAAGGGACAAAGAGAAAACCACAAAATAGAGTAAAAGTACAAAAATGAAGATTTTTGAAGACAGCAGCTCCAAAGATGTTTTAAAAAGTGAACTGTGCGATTATTATGAGATGGACGATCTCGTGTCAGATGAAAATGACTTCTGTGTATTATGTGGTGATAATAGCAAAAAAGACATGCATGGTGCAAGTGTTTGATATGTTGTCAATGGTCATATGCCATGTGTACAAGAAAAGACAGCTCAGAAGGATATATTTGTTATTTCTGCGACTTAGATTTTTTTAATATATCTTTAACTTATTTTGTTATCATTTTCTAAATGTTTGTTTGTACCTTAAATATTTATGTTCAATAAAATACATTTTTAAAGGGCATTTTGAAGTTCTATTACTGCGCACAGATTTCTGACATATGCGCACCATTAGGTGAATAGGTCGGGTAATTGTGAGCGTTAAACTAATATTATAATTAAATGTTATTCGATTTAAAAAAAAAAATATATATATATTAAAAGTCCACTGGTAAGGGCATAAAGCATTTTTAATTGTAAGGCGTTTATCAAAACTTCTTAATCTATCGCTCTTAATATTTTCTTAGAGCAAAATTTTGTCTCCTTGCGTTCAATTTGAAAATACCAACGGTGGCAAGTATTGAGGTATACATACCTTATTTATAATTTTTAACTTATTTATTACAAAAGCTTTACTTTTTAGTTTTTTTCTTCTTCTTCAGCCTATATGCGTACACTGCTGAAAATAGGCCTCTTTTATTGATTTCTACTCTTGGCAATTCTCATCCACTGCTTGCCCGCGACTTGTTTGATATCATCTGCTTACCCCTTCTGTGGTCTGTCTACTACTTGCCTGTTCTCTCTTGGTCTCAGTTTGTTAATCTCTGTGTCCATTTTTCGGGATTATCCCGGCAACATGTCCGACCCATTGCCACTTAAGCCTTGCTATACGTTCTGCGAGATCAGTAATCTTTGTTCTTTCACGAATGTCGATATTTTGCATCGTGTCTCTCAAACTAATCCCTAGCATGTCCCTCTTCATCGCTCTTTGGTTTGCACTGAGCTGCTCGAAGATTTTATTTGTAAAGGCCATGGTGTCCAGTCCATATGTAGTTAAAAGTAAGGTGAGATTCATTTGTCATAAACTCTAAGTTTTAGACACATTGGTATATCTTTATTCTTCAAGATAAAGCTTAACTTGCCGAAAGCTACCCAAGACAATTGTATACGTCTTTTTATTTCGGCTATTTGGTTTTCTTTGACAAGACGAGAGTTTTCGAGCCGACGTTTAGAATTCTATGGTCTGTTCCGTATAGTAGATGTATACAGATTCTCATAGAACGTTTGCATTTCCTTGATTATTTGAGTTTTTCCGTCACCGTATGCTGCTGGTTTTTGATTTTAGTTATCTTTGATTTTCCTTTAGTTAAATTTGATTTCAATACTCTCATGTTTCTATTTTTTTTCGATGGTTTGCAATATTTGTTTTGTTTGATGGCTCGCAAGTATGACCTTATGCTCTTTTTACCTTTATTATTTACTCCGTCTACTCTGGTGATTCTTTCGATGTTCTTCTTCTTTCTTCCATTAAATCTAATGTTGTTTGCTTCAATTTCGTTTTTCTCAAATTTTTACCATAGATCTTTTTTGCAGTTGATGTTGACAGAATTTAATACAGTAACGTCTTTAGCAATTTTTTTGAAGTTAGAGAGTATAGGGTCAATTTCATTTTTTACTTTTCCGTCTGGCCTGTATCATGTCTATTTTCTCTGCATCTTTTTCTTGTAGAATGTGTTTAAGCAGAATAGTTTTGTATTACTGAGGAAATTTGCGAGCATATCTCTCCTGTGATTTTCACTTCCCAGTCCAAAATTTCCAATATATTCGTTGTCGTTGTTATTTTCGTTCTTTCCTATTTTAGCGTTGAAATATTCAGTAATTATTACGTAATATGTTTTCTCTAAGTTTCTGGCTCTTGTATTGTCTTAATAAAGTTGTGCTACCTCTTCGTCTAGTATTGCTATTATTGCAAAGAACAGAAAAATAATGAAAGAAATGCTTGAAGAAATAAGAGAGAAAGGGGAGGTAATGGGGCTAAGATTAAATCAAGAAAAGACAAAAATTTTAAGATTAGGGAAAAAACCAATGAAGGAAAAATCAAAATAGGAAGTTCCGAGTTTGAAGAAGTAGAATACTTCAAATACCTAGGAGTGTCAATAAGTAAATCCGGAGAAAGGAAATCCGAAATAAAAGAAAAAATATTAGCAGCGAATAAAGCTTATTTTGCAAACAAAAGATTACTTAAAAGCAAAACACTGACTAAAAAAAGCAAGATGAGCATTTATAACACCATAATTAGACCAATATTATTATATGCAGGGGAAACAATGACGATGGTTAAAAAAGATAAAGAAGACTTAAGAATTGCAGAGAGAAAGATTATGAGAACCATACTAGGACCAATCAGAACAGAGCAAAATGAATATAGAAGCAGAACAAATGCAGAAATTAAAGAAGAACTTAAGGAAGACATCGTAACTAAAATAAAGCAATGCAGAGTTAAATGGTTAGGTCACATTTGGCGAGCAGGCGATGAGGCAGTGACATACGCAATGATAGAATGGAATCCAGGAGGAAGAAAGAGAAGGGGAAGACCGAGATCAAAGTGGCTGCAAGAAGTTGAAGAAGACCTCCAAAGGGCAGGAGTCAGTGAATGGAGAGGAACAACTAGAGACAGGAAAAAATAGAGAGAAAAAATAAGATAAGATAAACAAAAAAAGACTGATCCACTTAAGAAATAGGATCTAGAAAGCATTTGCGGTTTAACCCCACGCTGGGGTGTATAGCCATTATATATATATATATATATATATATATATATATATATATATATATATATATATATATATATATACCTCTTCGTCATCTGCAGGAGAAGTTGGTGTATAACAATGGATTATTTGAATTCCCTATCTACGATTTAGTTTTATTACCAGACAGATAATTCTATTAGAAATCGCTTGAAATTTAGTTATCAAGTTTTCAATTCTCTTATGTACCAAAAAACCTACGCCATATATACCTTGCTTATTTCCTGAATTGTATTGGTACAAATTGTGCCCTGATTTTGGCAGAGCCGTTTCTTCGCTTTTAAGTTTTGTCTCGGATAAGCCTAATGTTCCATTTTATGGTCTTAAGTTCTTCTTGAAACTCTTCTAGATTATCTTTTTCTGGGTGTGTGATTTAACATAACATACTCCACCCTCCTGGGAACTGTATCCGTTCGTTTTAGTATTCGCCATGTCAATATAATTGGAAGGATGAGTAGCCTTAAAACAGCTCGCTGGCTAGACGGGTTGGTGAGTTTTATATCAGCCGCCCACTCTGGGTCAGACTCTATTCGTAGCCATCCATTTTGGATCAGACGCTACTGTTTTGATTCTATATTAACCCTATAATCGAGGGTTACCAATTCCGCCATCCGCACTGTATCGAAGCTCCGCTTCTCCGCCATGGCTGACGTTGTGGACTTCATCCGTAACCTTGGACAAAGGACCCTAAACAGGTACTAGTTTCCCGAGTCAGGAAACCCCTGGAATCTAGGGAGGCCAGGAATTGATTCATTTTCCCTGATAGGACTATCATCAAGAATTTCTACTACCCGCTACCCGCGGGTAGGAACTTTTTAGTTTTATATCTAGTTTATTTAATATTGATTAAAATATTCACATATTATTTGTTTTTAAAAGAGAATGATCCCAATTTTTCCGCCCCTCGAAAGTAGTGTGGGTTCCACGGCACCCGTTACACCCCCTGCGACTACGCCTATGATAATCCTAATTTAAAAAAGTTCTTTAACTGCTTATTAAATCAGAATTTTAGAACAGCAGTTAATTATAAATTTGTTTCCTTAATATCAGTGTTCTGTGGCTTGATTAATTTTCCTAGTACAAGAAGCCAGCAGATGATTGATTAGACTTTATATCTTCATAGTATTTCTGCACGCTACCTGTTGTATTTTTTGTCCTATACGTTAGGATCCCATCGATCTTCGGTGGTTTTGCGACGTAAATATCCATTAAACGTAAGTAATATACAATCGACCGTTACAAGAAAACCATCCACGTACACGTCCATCAATTTTGCAATAACGGAAACGTTGAGCGCCATGTTATTAAGCAACTCCATATTCTTATTCATATTCATATAAATATAGGTATAGAGATATATACGAGAGTGTAAAGAGTAAACCACAATATTTATGAATAAAACCCACGTTTGGCACGATTATTGCCAATGGCCAAGGCCATATCATAAATATCTTGTAATCATTAATGAAACCGAAACAGCTCTTAATCAATGGATATTTTCACTTATACCATTACGAGCAACAAAAACTTTGAGCCCACATGACTTTTGAACGAATGAACGCGACGCAGCGAAGTGAATGAAAATTGCATCACTCACATCACACGGTCGCCGTTATGTCTAAAGCTCCCTCCAACGTGACGAGACAAGACCAAAAGTTACAATAATTTATTTAACGTAAATGCAGAAGATTTGTGTACCAACACCGTAGAACAGGTCTTTTTAAGATAAGATAAAACAGTCAAAAAACATACTTCAGAAACGGATTATATTCTTTCTTAGAAGTCTATTTTTTATTTAAACAAAAATAATCTTGCTTCAACGGCTGAGAGTAGTTTTTTTTAATATTCTAGTTATAGTCCCCAGAATTTCTTTGTATTAATTTTCTCCTCTTCAGTCTCCGACTGAATTCTCCATGACTTCAGATCCAACCATTATTGGAGACAATCGCATACATACATTATTAAACAAAAATATTTAGTAACCAGTTTTTGTTCGAAAGTATTTCGTTAATTAGTAATTAGTAATATTAATGATCAGTATTCTAAAAAAAGAAAAAAATAAAATAATACAAGTAATCTTTCCTTAACACCCCGGAAAATAAATTCTTAGACGTCCTATAAACAATTTTCGTAATGTATAAAACATTTAATTGTGATACAGAATGAACGACAATGTGCAAATCGTGAAGGACACAGGCAATCTGTTCCTGAAGTCATAAAGTGAGCAGATCCCCGATGAGAAGATCACCTTCAGAAGAAAATGCCACTACTTTACCAATAAGTACCATGCAACAACCATCGAGAAATACAACCTCGTTTAGCGAATCACAAAGAAATGACAACTACACAACAAACATTACACTGCCTTAAGAGATATAGTCGACTGACAATCAGCACCAATAACCAAGGTAACTCTTAAGTTTCTAATCGTGCTTCTTTTTCCCTTTATCAACCGTCACAACTATATAATATTAATCCACACGATAGCCATTAAAATCAAGAACAAGAATGGGAATCTGTTCTATCCTGCAAAAGAGCAAAGAATATCGTCCCCAAAGACGATAAACAACTGAACTATTATTCCACTTTTTTATGTAGAACTAAAAGCTAAATCGAATAATAAAAAACATACATGTACTAAGTGTACTCCAAAGCATGATTGTTGATTGATCTTTTAAATCACCACATCGCAAGCGTCAGATACCCCAATGTACCAATTGCCAATGCTACGGCCACACAAAAAAATTCTGCCGCCTGCCCCCAACATACGTAAAGTTTGCTAGTAATCACCATATTTTTAAATTGTCCACGCAAGGAATGCAGCAATAGCGTACAGTGTGTACTTTGTAAGGGAAACCACCTGGCCAACTATAAGGGCTACAGTGTACAAACAAATTAAAAAAGAAAAATTCCCTGAACTTAGGAAGAAACCAGAAGCCCATAGAATCGGCACCAAGGAAACTATCAATCAAACAGTAATACGTGGTGTTTTTTACGCTCACCAATAAAGTGATTTCGACTCAAACCATTTAACTACAATTGCCAACCTTGAAAACCTGATGGCAAAACTAATGAATATAATGGACCAATATGATTTCCAAAATGCACTAATGCAACACAGACTTAAAATAGCCATTTGGAACTCAAATGGCATAACGCAGCATATCCAAGAAATTATAATTTTTCTCTACGAGAAGAAAATTAACCTTATACTCATATCAAAAGTTCATCCAACAGATAAAAATTATATTAAAATTCCAAAATGCAATGTTCACTACACAAAATATCCAAATGACAGAGCACGTGGTGGCATAGCTATTATTATCTAATCAAATATAAAACATTATGAGTTAAATAAGTTCAGTGAAAAGTACCTACAATTAACTAGCATTATCATTGAAGACTTGCTAGGCAACCTTACCTTATCTGCAGTCTACTGTCCTCCTGGCCAATCCATTAACGAAAATAACTTTAATACCTACGTTAGTTCGTTTGGACACAAATTCATAGAAGGGAGAGACTTTAATTGCAAACATCACCACTTGAGCTCTAGGGTAATTAAAACAAGGGAAAGGACAACTCCTGAAATCAATAATGGGAACAAGGTACAATGTATTTCTACAGAAGAATCAACTTATTGGCCTACAGATCTAAATAAAACACCAGATCTCTTAGATTTCTGTGTGATTTAAGGTATATCTCCTAACTATTGCACAATAGAATTATGTTGGGACCTTTCCTATTCTAATTGACCTAGACCCCAAAGTCATACTTAGAAGTAAGTCTCCAGTCCTAACCAATAACCAAACAAACTGAAACATATTTCGAAGTGCACTAACAGAACAAATATCAATGGACTTGCCACTCATAACTGAAATACAAAAGAAAAATCTGTACAATATCTTACTACTTCCATACAAAAGGCGGGATGGAGTGCTACTCCTGAACAGATATGGAAAATACAATAAGGAAGGAAAGCATTAATTGTAATCTATTTGCAAAAAACTTGATCGAAGAGAAAAGGAAACTTAAAAGAAAGCGGCAACATGTTTTATTTTAAAGATAACTAACTATCCGGCAACGGTGACAGCAGACACCACTTGCTGTTGATAATCATTGTCTATTACACACATTTAAAATTATAGGTTCTAGTTTTATTATGAAATATTAACCAAAATTATAGAGTTGGAAATATTTATTCTGCAAAGGAAACAACATGTCCCCTATTATTGAATTCTATTGAATTAAAAAGATTTATCGTATATTTAAATAATTTTTTATTGTTGGTTTGCTGTTAATGTCTTCCTTAGTGATTAATTTTTTTTGGTTTTATTTGTTGTGTCAATCAGGAAGTTTTATGATGCCCGTAGGTATACCTTTTTCTTGTAATTGTGCAGTTTTAGTAGTAATCAATAATCCAACTTCATTAAGAATGATTCTAATTCCTACGCATAGAAAATATAGTTATTAACTCTTTAAAATCTTAAAGATGAAAAGTAGATAGATACTCAAATCCAGCCAGATATAATTGTGTAAAAAGCATATTTATTTTGTCTTTTACTTTTGGTTAACTCTCAGCAATTTTTACCAGTTCTTACCAATTCTTACCAGGAGTTATCTATTCGCCAGAACTTTTGACAATTTTCCCAACATATTCTAGTTTTTCTTGTAAGTGAAATTTGCTTTATTTTTTATACCACATTACACTGCTGATTGTGTTTGAAAGTAGTATATAATTAAAAATATTTGTGAATTTACATACAGGGTGTGGCAGATAAACGGTCAATTAGAAATATCTCGAAAACTAAGGTAACTGAATCATGAAAATTTGAATAAAGGGGCTTTGAAGAGTAATCTATTTAATGAAAATATTTTCATCTATTTGCTACTTTTGGTTATACCGGAAGTTGCTTATAATTTCGTGTTTTTAATGGAATACCCTATATATTTTTTAGTTTTAGAAATGAGTGGTATAGAAGCAAAACCAACAATCTCCATATTTGCCTCAAATTGAGTTATTGCTGCCATCTATATCTTTGTGTTCATCTCTACAATTTTACAAAATATTGTGTAGTAAAACTTTTAATATCAAGAGAGATCTCTCGTTCCTTGTCTAGTTATCGCTATATTCTTTGTTTTATACAGATATACACCGGTGGGACTTCCAGATTTTCCTAAATGCAACCATAATACGAAGGCTTATCAATGTGCTAGATTGAAAAAGGCAGATATTGCTGATTTTCATAAGAATTTTTATGCCTCACGGAATAAACAAATCCAGGATGCATTTCTAACTAGATTTTGTAAAGTTACACCCTGTAAAAGAAGACGCCCTCAAAAAATGACCGTCATGCCCCTAAAATATTCACAGTTAAATGTTTCCTTAAAGCGCAAATAAAAAAAATCGTTATATTTTTAACAAATGTTTCAACTTGTGGTTTGGAACACCACGAATGGATGTATGTTCTACTTGTTTGTCATTTGATGAGCAAATCAAAGTTAAAAAAAAATAATGCACATAAAAAGAAATACCTATCTATCAACAAAGCATTCATAAACTAAGAACAAAGTCTTTTTATTCACTACTACGAGAGACTAAAGACTGAATTACAATAAGCTTTGACTGTCAAAAAAAATGAAGTACTGCCAATGGTCTCCGATAAAAACTCTTACTATAGCCGACAGTTGTATATTTATAACCTTTGCTTTGTACAAGGGTCGTCAAAAAATAAGCAAACCAAAGAAAAAACTTTTATGTATACATGGACCAAAAATGAGTTTCATAAAGACACAGTGAGTTAAGTTCCTCTTTATTTCATCGACTTAATAAAACATATTTGGAAGGCATTAAAGCTTTAAGATTGGTCTCCGATGGATGCGGTGGTGAAAATAAACGTTGCATTATAGTAGCCACATGCGCTAGATGGTTTTTGGAGGCCCCACAAAATTTACATTCTATTGAATTTATATACCCAGTCACAGATCACTCATTTCTTCCTAGCGATCGCGTTTTTGGCAAAGTTGATCATCTGTTAAAGAAAATAGAGGTTATTACCAGGCCATAGAAATACAATGAGGTATTTAGTCAATTTTGCAAAGTAATTATTCATATGGGAAAATATTTTGAAGTTGCTAATTGAAAAGAAGAAGCCTATAGGGTGTTAAAAGGTACTGCTTCTTAGTACTTTCGGTTTTCAATTATTAAACGTAACTAAGACTAAAAATGAATTAAACGTTTTAGTACGGGGGCAGCCGCATTATCGAAGCGATATTGGAAAACCAAAAAGCATTTGTAAGGCTAAAAAAGATATCGGGATTATTAATCCCGGTATTATTGAACTGAGGCTATGAAAGTTAACCCCTTAAAACTTTGGGACGTTAATAAACTGCTAACATAACATTTTGGAGAAAAGTGGAAAAACTTAAAAAACATTGAGTTTTACCATACCGCTTTGAACACGAATAATGATATGCTAGAACACATTATTGATTCTGAAGAAATTAAAGAAGATATTGAACATAGTTAAGGAGAATCTGATGCATGTGACGAAATTTCAGATTTGGCTTTTTAAAACTTTTTTGTTCCATAAGTATTTGTTTTAAGATTTTTTCAATAAAAATTTAGTTTCAAGGAAGTTGTGCGTTTGTTTACGTTCATATGTATATTGTTTTCTGTTGCAAAATCGGCAATCTCCAAGTGTTTGAAGCAAAACCAGAAATCTCCAAACTTAAATTGTTAAATCGCTTAAAGTTTAATGAAATTCTGTCCTGAAAAATTTGTCAAAGTGAAGATTGCTGGTTTTGTTTCTAGACCCTTTAAATATTCACGTTATTCTGAACATTTTTTGTTAATACTATACCTATTATGAACCCCTCTTGAATCATAATGGTTTTTATATGAAAATTACACTTTTATATTATGTATATAAAGTTCAATATGCTCTAATGTAATTTTAATAAAAGTTTAAATTCCTTAGGAACCTATTAACCATATACAACGATATCGTCTACAGTGTAAAGTTGTCTTTTTCATTATACAGGTTGACGTCTTATTCGCATAATTTTTTTAAATGGGACTCATTGTGATTCATTATTTTAGAATAATATATTTTTCACTATCGATCTGTATTAGTACTTCCTATAAATATCTCTTGCAGTTTAAAAAAAAATAACTTAATACATTTTTGTCACAAAAAATTTTTTTTCGTATACTATGTTGTGTTAATTAACAATTTTCATATGTTAAGTTGAACATTGAACAATTAAAACTATTGCTATCAAAGAAAAATGGCACTAGCTTATTAATACAATAAATGTTCAAAATATTACCCATCAACATCCAATCATTAATGAACTCATTTAATTAGATTTTCATTAGTAGCTCTTGATATTGATTCTTCATCTATTTCGTTAAGAACACCTTATTTTTAACATATCTCCAAATATAGTAATCTAACGGTGACAACGGGATGTTGTTGACCAGAAAATGGATCTTTATTTGCTAGACGGATAGCTAGATATTTTATCAAGAAATGTGCTGACTCCTCTAATACTGTGTGGCGGTGCTCCATCTGGTTGAAACCAAGCCTCGTTAGCCTTATAATTACGTAAAGCGTGCAGTAGTGGTACCATTACTTGTCGTAAAATGTTGCAGTAACGATCCTGGTTTAAATTTTCGTCATAAATCATAAGAGCAATTATCTTATTATTTTTGCACAGCATAAAACACATTGAACGAAAAAAATGCTTAAAATTTACTATCCAACATGAGCTGAGGAGTTTTGTCACTTTAGAAGTGACTGTTATGGTGGTTACACATACCATTTTTTGTAAACTCGACTCATCACACCAAATATATCTTTTTGTAAAATCTTGATCTTGGCAATTCATTAAAACCCATTCACAAAATTCTACATGTCTTATATAATTTTCAGGATGTAAATATTGAGCTACTGTATACGAATAAACGGTCCAATGATGTTTTTTTAAGTTCTGTCTGTCCGAATTCTGTAAATTGTTCGAGTCGATACCTGTAAGAACAAACTGTTCACATTACTAAGGATGAATTTTGATTAACTGCAAAATATCCCAGATTATCTATTTGTAAGTCTTTATTATCGACGTGGCACCTTTTACTTATAAACTGACCAAACTGAAAACAGTTGTTCAACAAACGTGTTACAGTTTTGTGATTTGGTCAAGGCTTCTCAAGATATCTTCTGGCAAAAACACGGCAAATTCTGGATACCATTATGTTACACTCACCGTAATTTATAATTAAATTTACAAAATCATCATTTTTATGTCCTAAATGAGCCATTATTATTTATGTACGTAACAGACAAAAGCCGTTGTAGTCACAGCTGTATTTTCTTGAAGAGTTTTTAAAGTAAAGCAGGACACATTCCGTCCTTACTTGGGGATTTAAAAGGTTTGAAGCTTTTAACAGTTCATTCAATTTTGTTTTCTGTAAAGATTTTTTCCTCTAGTTTGAAATGATAATATCGTTTATTATATGTTTTTAGTGCTTTAACAAAGACATATTTCGTATACCCTAAAATGGCCCAAGAAATTATTTTGTATAATAAACTAAATTAAAATAACTTTAATTTAATAAAAAAGTGTACTTCTTCTATTTGTTTTATTAGTAAAATAGTTTCACCATTATAATACGCTTGAAGAAAAAAGCAATTATTTGTTCCAACTCGTTCAATGCGCCGTGTCGAAAATAACCTGACTTACATGCAACACTTCGATAATAAATCTAATCGAATTCTAGTGATATGATAAAAAGAGTGAGAACGAGAGGTGTGTGAAAGCTAAATGGTAATTGCTCCTCGGCTACGTTTCGTCCCTCGCGGGCATCAATTTTAGATTATATTTATAGCATAAGCAAACCACAAAATGGGTAATTTTAGTCTCTTACCGACTTTCTAGTCAATATAAATGTAAATGTACTAGTATCATTATTGGCAGGTAAATTTCTGCCAGTTAGGAAAACATGAAGAACATCAGAAGAAATATGATGTGCACTTAAACGGGATAATTGTGATAAAAACGTTATCTGGGGCAGTTTACTAAGTGGTTCAATTAGAAGCCAAACAATGTTACAGAAATGCTGTAAATAGCAGGTTTACTGAGTTTATGGAGCAATGTACTGAAAATATTTGCAACTATACGTCTGCGTTCAAGAACAGAACGAATTAAGAATTTAAATATGCTATAAACATTGTTTCAAAAACAGTGGTAAGCCTTTAAGGCAGCGTTTTCCAAACTTATTTTTCCGTAGCCCGGTTATTTTTGTGCTCATACTTTGTGTCCCACTAATTTTTTTTGCATACCTTGGTGTGTATTTACAAGAAAACAGTTAAATATTTATTATAATTTTATATATTTTAATAAAGAATTATTAGCTCAAACAAAAATGCCATAAAACAAAATAAAAACCAAATACTTTATTAATGAGAAGTTGTTTCTGGTTAACTAAAAACTTCACGTTTGTAGGAAAAGATGTTAATTTTACTCTCAGGTCTGGTTCGATTTCGAAACGGTTCCAAACAGTTCCAAAAATCTATCAGTGGTATTTTGTCAAATATGTCTTTGAAGTGTCCTATCACACGATAGTTCAATTACTAACTCAATATCTAAATCTGGAAGTCATGTCTTCCATGTTGTTCATTGAATCCATGCTTTGTTGCGTTGTGTTTGGGGGGAGGGGTAGAGGGTGGGGAGGAGGAGATCTTAGCATCACCTAATGACAAGTACCAAGTCACCTAGGACTCGTTAACATGGAAAGAGTCCCACCAGAGCTCAATCCTTTTGATACCGTAGGTATCTGGGATGAGTGAATTTTGCCCTTACAGGGAGTGTGAGCCGTATGGCTAGATCTGGATGACAACACAATAAGAATTAATATAAAGATATTGTTAAGAATAAAAAATATGTATTAAATTGTACGTAAAAAGTTTAACCTTACCTGAAAAGTTAAAAATTTTAGATTGTGAAGGTTCTTAATCATCACTAGGTCCTGCATTTTGAAATATACTTGGTTCGCTATTTGTATCTTCATCAGATTAAGGATCCATATTCAACAAAATACAATGTAGCTGTGGTTGATTTACAAGTACACCACACTTATCACAAACAGTTGCTGAAATAGTGGTGTATGTCTGACTTGCACCACAATGTCTGTTAATAAAAACAGCTATTCATTCATTAGTTTAATTTTTACTGCCATCTATGAAGGTATAGATACAGTTAGAAGGTATACCACTTTTTCTTTTAAAAGATATGTATCTCAAGATTATAAAGCAAGACTTACACCAAAATTTCAAAAATATGACTTCCACCACTTTGGCTTTAACACCCTCAAATTTTACACATTCTTGCATGGATTAGGTTAAAAATAGTGGCATTTTTTGACAGCTATTGCCTCTCTGTGAATGCTACAATGCATCCAACCCCACTGTGTTATTTGATAGAGCCAGCGATTTCACTTCCTTTTCCTGCTTTGTATCACATATTCGAGATGCTGCTATTTTTATACAGTATTTATACAATATCAACATGTCGTTACAATATTTAAGTACCCTTAAACCCCCAAAAACCATGTTTTCGCCGTTTTTAGGGGTTTTGGCGTGGTTAAACATATTTTTTGACATCGATCTCATTTAATATATATATATATATATATATATATATATATATATATATATATATATATATATATATATATAATCTATAAGAAAAACTTGATTTGATTAAGTTATTATTTTGAAGTCTATAGAATGAAAAAAGAAAACCTTTAGCCCAGAGAAATAAGCATTTTTTTGTGACACTCGTCCGGCCAGGCAAACGGCAGTTGTTTTAAATAGAATGGACCTCTGTAACAAAAACCTGTATGTTTCCTACAGTAGATTTTTTGGACTTAGTTATTAACAAATTAAGGTCAAAAAACGAAAAATTTTTGCTTTTTTCGTCTATCAGCAAAAAGTGAAGCAATTTAAACAAATTTTAGAAGAGAGAAAATAGAAGTCATATAAAAACCTTCAAAATGGCGTTTTCTAAATGTTTCTATCCCTTTTTGTTGCTTACGAAGTTGTAAAATAAGTCAAAAATTTCGGTTTCTTATCAATGTTAATAACTTTTAAAAAAAATAAACTTCTAACATTTATATTTCATACAATGCTGTGTCTTGCAGTGCTTAAAATATGGTTAAAATTTCAAAGTGATCGATCAAAGAGTTTAATAGGTAGTTATTTTATTTGTTTATCCCAAATTAACATTTTTTGTACATTAATTGTAAGGGTAGTTTCTGGAAGAAGAAGGCTTGTTATCGGAACATTTCTGATAACTCTTCTGGGTGATTGATTAGTGTGAGGAAGCTCAGTAGATCTGTTATAGTAAAAATTACAAAAAAAATTATTAATAAAAATTGTAGGCAGCTTTAAACTCCACATTTTAAAATTAGTTACAATCTTACAGGGTGTTCTAGAAGATGGTGGCAGACCAATCTTATGTTGTTTAAAATAAACACCCTCTATTTTATTTTAAATTTAAAATCTGCATCACTTCCACATCACAACAATGTGAAGTTTTATTGTGTTATACCGGGTTTTTAAAAAGTTATAACCAATATTACCTGAAAATCGTATCAAGTTTAACTCCCTGTATAATTAAAAAGGTGTATACGAACATTGATCTATTGCAACTATAGATTTTTAATAATTGTTAAAAATTATAAAACATATTCGTTTCATAATATTCGTTAAATCAAATGCAGGGTAAGTCAAAATGCAAGACATTATTTTCTTGGTAATTTTAACTAGAACACCCTGTATTTTATATCACTATCGAAAAGTACTAATATCGTACTTCAATTTTTATTTTTCCATCAAAGTATTAATTTGGTAGATATTTTAACGTTTCCCAATAATTATTATTGTGAGTTGGCCATGATTGATGTGTCAGAAACTGACAGTTTTACATTACTGTTAATTAATTCAGTATTGGGGTACACCGTAAATTAGCAACATGTAAATTAGCAACAAGCAATAATGAATTTTACTACTGATGAAATGGTAGATATGATCTGGATATTGGGATAATGCAATAAAAATTCATTACTATCAGCTAGAATTTATCAAGAACGGTTTCCAGATAGGCGGCAACCTAGACAAAATACATTTGAAAAATTGAAAGATCGATTTAACTGCACTGATTTAGTGAATTATAAAAAAAACATGAACAAACAAAACTAGTGTGACAGAGGAAAACGAAATGAGTGTGTTGATGGCAGTTACAGAAAACCCACACACAAGTATAAGGAGTATTTCCAATAAACAAGAGCTTAGTTACTACTCTGTTCAAAACATTCTATCTAAAAACAAGATGCACCCTTATCATTTTCAAAAGTGCCAAGAATTAAATAACGATGATTTTCAGAAACGAATAGTATTTTGTGAATAAGCCTTAGAAAAAATTAATGAGCAAACAGATTTTTTTGGTTATATCCTATTTGGTGCTGAAAATAATAGTGTATCGTGTACTATCGTACCATGTGGTAGGGCCATATTTTTTTAAATGTAACTTAAATGGTGAGATATATTTAGATTTTATCGTAAATCAGTTACCGATATTATTAGAAGAGGTTCCACTTAATATACGTGAACAAATGTGATTTCTACATGACGGTGCTCCTACGCACCACAACGAATTAGTACGTGGTGAACTTAATGATCAGTTTATAAGTAAGTATATAAAATATACCTCCAACAACAAGGAATGATATGAAAAATAGAATCCGAATTGCATTTCAAAATATTTCTTTACAAATGCTTAGTAATGTAAGCAACTCTTTCAATGACCGCTTTCAAGTATGCATAGATTTTTTGGGAGGTCATTTTGAACACCTTACTTAAGTAAGATAAGTTAAAATTACCGTTGTTTTTTATTTTTCTATGTACTGTTATGTTTTTTTAATTTTCTGTCGGTTATTTTGTATAAATTTTATTTGAAATATTTTTTTTAGTATTGAGTTAACGTCTCGACAACTATGATCATTGACATTTCTTTGAAATAAATTGTTTTCTTTTCTGTGTCGTTATTTCGTTACTGAATTAAAAAACAATAATGTCAAACTGTCAGTTTCTGACAAATCAATCATGGCAAACTCACAATAATTATTGGTAAACGTTAAAATATCTACCAAATTAATACTTTGATGGAAAAATAAAAATATCTAAAAAATTAGTAACTTTAGGTATAGGGAGTACTTCATAAAATTTGAAGTACGATATTAGTACTTTTCGATAGTGATATAAAATACAGGATGTTTTTTAAATTATCGATTTAAAATTATCAAGAAAATAATGTACTTAAATTTTGACTTACCTTGTATTTGATTTAACGAATATTATAAAACGAATATGTCCTATAATTTTAACAATTATTAAAAAACTATGGTTGCAATAGATCAATGTTCCTATACTCCTTTTTAATTATACAGGTAGTTAAACTTGATACGATTTTCAGGTAATATTGGTTATAACTTTTTAAATACCCGGTATAACTTAATAAAACTTTACATCGTTGTGATGTGGAAGTGAAGCAGATTTTAAATTTAAAATAAAATACAGGGTGTTTTATTTAAAAAAGCATAATATTGGTCTGCCACCATCTTATAGAATATTCTGTAAGAATGTAACTAATTTTAAAATGTGGAGGTTAAAGCTGCCTACAATTTTTCTCAATAACTTTTTTTGGTAATTTTTATTATAACAGATCTACTGAGCTTCCTCACACTAATCTATCACCCAGAAGAGTTATCAGAAAAATCTCTACCAAGTAACCAAAAACAAAATTGGATTAATTTATTAATGATGTTCTGTATTTTGAGAAAGATTTCCGAAGTAGAAATCGAAACATCAAAAATAAAATTATTATAAACTTAAATTGTGGCTTATTACCCAAAATATAGGAAATGACAAATACTTCTGTTTTACATTCAAACTTAACTTAAATACTACTAAAAAAAAATTTAAAAAAATTATTTTTAAACAAATTAGGTGGTTTGTTTGACAATTTATTGATTTAAATAATGCATAATTACGCAAAAAGTACATACAAGTTCAAAAAGAAACGTTAAAATACAAAAAAAAGATAAGAAAAGCAAGAAATACAAGGAAAAACAGAGATACAGTTAACAACGCCTTCCCCCTCCCTTCAGCTCCCGCGAGTTTCAAAACCGACCGATTTTACACACATTTTGAAGCTTTGTAGACTATTCCATTAAAGGACAATATTTTTAAAAATTATTACTTTAAAACTATAAAGTATGATCTTTCAAAGAGCATTAATTAGATTTCTTAAGTGTTATAATCAAAGATGCTATGAATTAAATAAAAAAAGAGGCTAACTTTGTCCCAAACTATTTTAGGACAAATTTTTTTCATTTAAATTTGTGAAAAAATTCAGGCTTTTTAAACTTCCAAAACCCCAAAAAACAGTTTTTCGGATTTTTGAAGATGAGTATTATTTCCTATGTACTCTTAACCTACGGGTCTATAAAAAATAGACAAGTTTTGGTTTCAATTATGCGTGTGATTTTTTTTTTAATTCGAAAATAAAACCGAAATATTGACGTTTTTGGATGTAGGAGTGGAGTATGGGGTGCTGGTTTAAAAATGCGTTGAACAATATTTTTTATTCACATAAAACGTAAAAAAGTAAAAAAATAAATTCTGGCAGTAAGGGGATTTTACCTATCTTTACGGAGTAGCCCCTTTTATATATTAATATTATTAATAATAATAATATATAATAATTAATAATAATTATTTTTATAAGAAACTGTGATTTAGATCACACGTCTGAACTGTTAGATAGCTTTAAAATAACTATAATTTAATAAGTAATTTGTTAATTTTTTTTTGTATTACTTATTTTTGACCCTTTTGCTATTACGGCATGCACTATCTACATGTTACTTTACATACATTTTAAATATTAACATACCTTAAGAGGCCCCCACTTAACAGTTGCTAATATTCCTTTAAACATAAAACCAACATATTAGCTGCCATCAATGCCAAAACATAATACTTAGCCACAATGACTGTAAATTATATTCATATTCTGAAATTGCTACTTCACATTTTTTATTATTATTATTTTCCAGATGATTTCAATCGATGGTTATCCATCAATCGACAGAAGTTGAAGATCAAGGTGTGCCCTTCTCTCTGCAAGAACAGATCTTCAGATTCCGATGTCGAAGCACTACAAATTAGCGCCCCGGGTGTCTTCAATATCAGTGGCGAGATGTCGGGCGAAAAATGGGGGTACTGCTAATTTTGATATTACATAAAATATGCAAACACTTTTACTAAAAAGTACAAGTTATTAAACATATATTTCTTCTTCTTTTTGTAAACATGACTCTGCCTGTTTTTTAATGTGCCTTCAGTAAGTTGTCGTTCCATCGTTTTTGTGGTCTTCCTTTTGGCGAACCGTTTCTTGCCATCTTTACTACTCTATTTGTTGTCATTCGGTTTATATGATCGTTTCATTCTACTCTTCTATTTCTTACCCAGTCCTTAATGTTCTCTACTCTGCATCTACGTCGTATATCTGTACTTCTAGCTCTATCCCATAGTGTTTTAGCATTAATTTTTCTGTTTTTATCTCTGCTTTTTCTACTATCCTTTTTGTTCTCTTTGTTCCAGGTCATGCATGTGATTATTGGTCTGATGACCGTTTTGTAAATTCTGCCTTTCATTTCTTTTCCAATACTTTTATTTAAAGATATGACCAAAGACAGACATCTTTGAAGACGAACAATACACTACATCACAATGACCATTACACTCCCTCCGGGGGGCATCCAGACATTCCGTATATGTATTTGGCACCTAGGACTTTTCTATTGGTCCTTTAGTCGGCGAGGTGCCAAACACGTATATGGAATGTTACTTTGGAGCGAAAGTTATATACGAAATGTTAAATATTCGTAGACCCAAAAAGACGACTTCTTATCTTCTTATCAAATTAAGAAAAGAAGGGGAATTTTAAAATATTTGTTAATTTATTAATAAAAGAAGTAAATCAGTGCAATAGGAAATAAAACAAAATATATTTAAATAAATAATAAAAAATTTTAAATTTTTAAAATGTACTATTTATACGAAATTCAATGTTCTTCTCCATTTTTAGTTGAATTTGTTTGATTTTCTGCGATGTTTGTGACGAAAGTTTGTGACGTCTTTTAAACCTGTTTTTAGGAGGTTGAACTTTAGGTGGTTTTCCAAATGGTAATCTAATTGACTCTCTAGTAACTCCCCACTTTCTTCGACTGATTGAAGTTGGTTGCACTCTTATATTGGCCTTGTATTCAAATTGAATTGCAGAGGAACTTCCTGTCATGTTTAAAAAACTTTCCCAAGCAGTTTTGATTTTAATCTGGGATAACCTTTGGTGCAATAACTTTAACGTTGACGAATCAGTTGTAAATGTAACATTTTTATCTTGTAGCATATTAAAAAAATCTGCAGAAGAATATTCTTGTTGTTCAACTGTTTCATTTTGTTTAAAAGAATATCTTCTCTAACATTATTTTCATCACTGTTATCAAATTTATACAAATTTCCTAGTGAGCAGAATTATTCTGTGCTTTACGAAATCGATATAGCAACAAGATTTTGCAACTGCAAAATTGGCAGATTGGGTGCATTTTGCAAGAATTAAGCTGGGACTGCACACTTTTTTAATGTTTTATATCTCTTTGCAACGTTCCAGCTGCTAATCCTGAAAATTGATACGAAGTAGATAAACTAGATTTCGGCGAAAGAGCTTAATCTTATTCATTTTATAGAGGGCTGTCAGGATCCAGTTAATGTATTACAGAACCAATATATTAACACTAGCATTGATAACAGTGATGAAAATAATTTTAGAGAAGATATTCTTTTAAACAAAAACGAATCAGCTGAACAAGAAAAATTTTCTTTTGCAGATTTTATTATTATGCTACAAGATAAAAATGTTTCATTTGGACCTGATTCATCAACATTAAAATTATTGCACGTAAGATTATTCCATATTAAAACAAAAACGGCTTGGGAAAGTTTTTTAAACATGGTAGGAAGTTCCTCGGGAAGCGTTTTGAATACAAAGTCAATATAAGGGTGCAACCAACTTCAATCAGTCGAAAAAAGTTACTAGAGTGTCAAATAGATTACCATTTGGACAATCACCTAATGTTCAACTTCCTAAGAAAAGATTTAAAAGGAGTCACAATCTTTCGTCTAACATCGCAGCAAATTAAACAAATGAAACTAAAAATGGCGAAGGACATTGGAATTCGTATAAAAATTATATTTAAAAAAATTATAAATTTTTTATTATTTATTTAAATATATTTTGTTTTATTTCCTATTGCACTAATTTACTTTTAATAATACATTAACAAATATTTTAAAGCCACTCTCCTTTCCTGATTTTAATAAAAAGACGTCTTTTTTGGTCTGCGAAGATTTAACATCCCGTATATTAATTTCGCACCAAAGTAACATTTCATATAGGTGTTTGGCACCTCGCCGCCTATTGGTTGACACATGGCCACGTGCCGCAAAGGACCAATAGAAAAGTCCTAGGTGCCAAAAACATACACGGAATGTTTAGATGCCTCCGGGGGTCAGGATTGAAAAGAGAGATATCATTCGTTATAGCTATCCTAATTAAAACAAACGGAAAGTCTAAGGAACTAAAAAATTTTACAATGATAGACAGTGGAGAAGATTAAAATGAAAAAACTCACTGCAGTGTAGCTGGATTAACAGAAAAGAAATTAACACCTTGAATAGAAAGCTACTCATTATAAATGTAGAAATGGGGCTATGAGTGCAAGGGAGTAACCCACAAAAATTTTAAATTTGTTTTATTGTAGAATAGTTATCGTCAAGTGGAAACCTATATCATGTATTCTGCAAAGTGATCAATCGACCATTTTCTGTTCATTACTGGATGGCACCACTTGAAAAGAATCATGAATTATGCCCATTTACAAAATAGATTATCAAACATACAGATGCATCTCAGTGATTCGTATCTTTGGTCGACTAAGCAAAGAAATCCTAAAAAAAATTAATTGAAGAAGAGCATGAAACTGAGCCCTAAGAATATGAAGAAGATCGTGCTCTGCAATGAACGTACTATTGAATGCAGATTTTTGTAAGAATCCACGAACCATCAGATTTTGCAACTTATTTAACTCTAATCTTTTGAACTCAATGTAAACACATTAAAAATGTCAAAAATGTAGCTACTATGTCAAATCAAATCTTATGCAAGTTTGTTATATGAACATTGTATATTCCTTATAAAAACAAACTTCAGACAAGTTTGTAAATAGCAAGTTTCATTTATACTTGCTGCAAATGTGTACAGTTGACATGGCAAAATTTTTTTTTATTTATTTAACTTATTGCTAGTCTAAATCAAGTTTATATTGTTACCTGGTGTATGACTTTGGGGCGCTGCCTCAAATAATTTACATGGCATGCCTTGATTTGTAGAAATCAAGCTTTTCAATCGAATGGTATGTATTAATAAAATATTGAAATAATTATTTAACTATTTCTTCCATTACCATGTGTTGTGTAAATCCAGAATCTAGTATGAATATCTGTACATTGAGAGTAGCTATGTCACACGTTGTAGTTACACCACTTAATTCAATAAAAGCTAATTCGTTAGCTTGCTTTGCCTGTGATTGCTTACCACCTTGATTTCGTTTACTATGATTTGTACCACTTTGTATATATGTACTTTTTGAATGCCCTTGAAAGTTGCCTCTTGGATTATGACATCTATTCAAACTTTTGAATTCGCAATACTCTGATATCTTATGTCCTGGTTTGTGACATTTATAACAAATTATTGGCTGATTGGCTTGGAATGCCACTTCATTACCATTAGCTGGTTTACCTTGTTCTTATTTAAGTTTCATTTCTTTACATGTTTGGATTTTACCGTTGATTGAATAACCCATATAGATTCGCACCGCGGATTTGGGTTATTTAATCAACGATTTTACAAAGTCCATTTTAATAGTTTTATTCATTGTTTCTATAGCTGTAATGACTAATTCATACTCTTCATTTAATGATAGTAATAAATGGCATACTTTGTCTTTTTCTTCTAGTTTTGAACCAGCATTTTCTAAATCTCTTATAAGGGTGTCGAACAACAGAGAGTGATCTTTTAATTTTTCATTTATTTTCAGTTTCAATGTTAACAATTTACGTTTCAATGCTAATTTTGTAAATACACTTTTTCTTTCGAATATGTTCTTCAGGGCGTTAACCATTTCTTTTGTAGTTTTTGTATCCTTAACTAAATCCAAGTGTTTGTCTTTTAAACATTGTACTATGATGCTTTTACCTTTGGAATGTTTTAGTTTAAACTTTGCTTTCTCTTTTGTTTCACTGTAATCTTGCTCTGTTTTCTACAATACATCTGATAATCGTCTTTCTTCCATTAGTAGAGTTACTATTAATTTCCAATTGTTAACATTTGTAGCATTCGTCAGCTGAGGAACATTCACTATTGCATTATTCATTTTATATTTCACATTTTCATTTTGCTTCTTTATTTTTTGTCTGTCTGGGTGCCCGTAGCCTATTAGACTTTGTTGTTTGCCAGTGATGGTAATTAAAAGTTAGCAGTGAATTATTTAACTACTTTATTCTACAGAAGAACTAAAACTAAACATGTGCTACGTTAAAAAAAAAAGATTACAAATTGACAGTTGACAACCAGAATCACTAAAGAGATGGTGAACCAGTGTTCATCAACTAACCTCTAACATCCACTGCTGAACATAGGCCTCTCGCATGCTCTTCCACTTAGTCCGATTTTGCGCCATCTGAATCCAATTTGTACTCACTCTTTTTATGTCATCTGTCCATCTCGTTGGGGGTCGACCTCTATTTCTGTATGCTTGTATTCGGGGTCTCCATTCCAAAATTCTTTTTGTCCACCGGTCATCAAATGATCTTGCTACATGACCTGCCCAGTTCCACTTTAGTGTTGTTATCCTTTCAATAACGTCTGCTACTCCTGATCTTTTGCGTATAGTAGCATTGGGTATTCTATCACATAGAGAAATCCCTAACATAATTCTCTCCATTGCTCTTTCCGCAACTTGTAGTTTACTCACTGTTGTTCTTGTGAGCGTTAGGGTTTCTGCGCCGTAGGTCATCACTGGCAAAATACATTGATTAAATACTTTTCTTTTCAGACACATTGGAATCTTAGACCTAAAAATATCCTTCATCCTTCCAAATGCAGCCCAAGCGAGGTTTATTCTTCTTTTCAGCTCGATTGTTTGGTTGTCTCGACTTATTCTGATCTCATGGCCTAAGTATTTATAGGAGTCAACTGGCTCAATATCTTTGTCTTCTACTGAGATGTTTTTGTTGTGGACTAAATTTGTCATAAATTGTGTTTTTGAAAAATTTATTTTAAGACCAACTCTTTTTGTGGCAGTTTGGAGTTCTTGGAGCATTATCTGTGCCTGATCAAAGCTGTCTGCAATAAGAACGATATCATCTGCAAATTTAAGGTTATTTAAAAATTTTCCATCTACATTGATGCCCTTTTCGTTCCAATCTATTGTTTTACAAGCGTATTCTAGCAAAGTTGTAAATAATTTAGGAGACATGTTGTCTCCTTGCCGAACGCCTCTTTCAATACGAAAAGTCCCAGTATCTTCATTAAGTCTTACACAGGCTGTAGCATGTTGATAGATGTATCTGATGAGAGATATGTATCGGTGATCTATTCTACATTGTGTTAGAGCTTGGAGCATTTCACTTTGATTGACCGTATCAAATGCTTTTTCAAAGTCGACAAAGATAAGTATCAGGGGTCTATTATATTCAATGGTTTTTTCAATCAACGACTTAATGGTTTGCAAATGATCATTTGTTACGTATCCAGCTCTAAATCCTGCTTGCTCGCAAGGTTGATAGAAGTCTAGTTTTGATGTCAACCTATTAGTTATTATCTTCATAAACAACTTATAAACGTGAGATAACAAGCTAATAGGTCTATAGTTCTTTAGCTCTGTTATATCTCCCTTTTTGTGCATGACTACTATAACAGCTTTATTCCACTGAGATGGTGTAACCTCGTTTGAAAGGCATAAGTTATATAATTGCGTCAATGCTTTCAATACTGTCTTTCCTCCTGCTTTAACTGCCTCAATAACGATTTGATTATCACCAGCTGCTTTATTGTTTTTCATTCTATTTAATGACCAAGTGTTACTTGGTCCTTACTGGTACTAACCAGTGTTACCAAGTACAAAATTCCAATAAAAAAGAATTTAACCAATTGATTAAAATAAGTAATATAAGCAACTTTACTCATAATTTACCATTACAAAAAGAAAGATAAATGTTTCTAAGTAATCTAATATTACCTGATACCTAAAATATTTACTTAAAAAACTATATCGACGCCACTGCTAACCCTATCCCCTTTAGCAGTCTTCACCATCGGTCTCTCCTCTCCTTCCCGAGATATGATCTTTCTACTGCACTTGCCCACCTCGCAGCATAAATCTCAAATAAATTTATTGTTGTTGCTTAATTAAAAATTGTCTCAGGAGGATAGACAGCCTCCGATATATATAAGTAGTCACTAATGAATTGGAGTAATGCCGTTAATGAAGGCCTTTTTTAAGTTAGGGCGTTTCAAAACAATTCGATGACTTCATTGGAGGCAAATTTCAATTAATATTATAGAACTGATGCCTTAATTAACAATATATTATGATGAAAGACTTGTAGCTAAAAATACCATGCTCCTAATTAAGACAAAAAATACACAAAAAATTACAATAAAAAAAGTAAATAAAAAATACAATCCACTTAATATTTTAAACTATTGACAAATAGGAAAAATAGCCAAAAGAGCAAAATATGGAGCAAGGGAAAAATTATTACACAATAAACACAGCTAAACAATGGCTAGACTAATTGGGCTGGATGATACCTATAAAGACGTTGTGAAGAAAAGCTGTTATGGATAAGAAATATTCATCAACAACAAAAATATAGTAATCCCTTCTCTAATACAAATTAAAATAACAAAACTAATATGGGTTTTACCAAAAGTCTTCTTTTGCATCCTCCTCCTCCTAAGTGCCTTCTCTGTTGAGGTTGGCGATCAATATGACAAATTTCTCTCTGTTCTGGGCTTGATGAATTAATTCATTTCCTCTTGTGTGGTTCCAATCTCTGATTTTTCGTAGCCAAGATTTTTTTCTTTACGTCTCACAGCCGTATAGTAATAGAGACCACACATAACACTTTAGTGTTCTCAATCTTATTGAGACTGATAGCTTGGGGTTACAGAGCATTTTACGCATATTCATGATACCAGATCTTGCTATTTCAATGCGTCTTCTAATTTCTTTTAAGTGGTCTAGTTGACTATTTAGATTTCTGCTCAGGTATATGAAGCTTTGGGAACTCTGAAGGGTAATACCATTTATTTGTATGTTAAGTATAACTTGTTCATGGGAGTTTTTGTGGAGTACCAGAATTTTGGTTTTGGAAAAGTGAATGTCCAAGCCCAGCCTGTGACTTTCTTCTGATAATATGTACATCAATATTTTTAGTTGGTCTTCTGTTTCTGCTAATACTACGGTGTCATCGGCTTATTGTTAATGATGATTTTATTGACTCTGGCACCTTCAGGGTGATATTCAAGAGAACCTCTAATTACATGTTCGGCGTACACATTGAATAATAGGCAGGACAAAATGCATCCTTGATGCACTCCTCGTTCTATGTTGATGTACTTGGTGTTTCCTTTTTCTGTCCAACCCTATTTCTTTTAGCACCTCAATCAATTTTCCGTGTTTGATGCGGTCGAAGGCCTTTATATAATCGATAAAACACACATACAGCCGTTTTTGAACTTTAACATACCTTTCTGTCATCAGTGTCAATCGCATAATTGCTTCTCTAGTGCCTGTACCCTTTCTAAAACCATATTGAGAACGACTCAGGTATTCTTCACACTTATTGTAAATTCGGTTATAAATTATTCGCATAAAAATCTTAGCGGCATGACTTATTAGGGATAAAGTTCGATGGTCTTTACATTTTCTTGTTAATTAGTATGTTAATTTCCTGACAGCATTATAGGTCTTCGCCGAGTGCCTTGTTGTTCTTTGTGTCTTTTATTGCCTTTAAAACTTCTTCGGTGAGAATGTTTAATTTTCCATTCTTGTACCTCTCCAAATCTTCCAAATCTTGTACCTCTTTACAATTTTCTTTCATCCACTTTTCCTTAGCTACATTTATTTTTTTCTCAGTTTGCCTGTTGAGTTCTTTGTATCTTGTTAGGTTTTTGTTTTTTACCATCCGTCTGCTCTCCAAAATCTGTAATATTTCGTTTGTCATTCATGGTTTTCTATGTTTACGGTTTTCTTTCTGTATACTTTGGTCTGCTGCCTCCAAGACAGTATTTTTAATTTTCTTCCACATGTCCTCAATGATTTCTTTTATTGTCTTCTCCTTAGTGGGAGCTATTGTCTTAGACTCTAACTGCGTGTCTACCATGTCTTCATATTTCGGTTGCTGTCCTTGGTCAGCCCTACTTCATGCTATTCTCTAATTGGGTTTAGTCTTGTCTACTCTTTTAAGTTTTAATGGTATAATTGCGACTACATGATTGTGGTCTGAATTTATGTCACAGCTTGGGTACGTTTTTACATTTGGAATACCATCACGAAAGCTTTTGTTATTTGTAATGTAGTCGATTTGGTTTCTCACAATATTTCCTTCTCAATCTTAAGGAGACCTTCACGTATACAGACGTCTTTTAGGTAATTTAAACCATGTGTTAAGAACCACCAGGTTGTCCTCTTGGCAAAATTCAACAAAGCGTGTGCCTCGTTCGTTCCTTGTTCCTAAACCATATGAATGGATTTTTAGAACGCCAACAAGCTGGCCACTTTTTTATCGTGAATAAACTATTAAACAATAAATAGTCTTCTTCTTCTTCTTTTTATGTAGAAGGTACTCTGTTTTGTCTCTGTTCTCTCCTCCTCAACCTATTTCATTAGAGACTATAAAGTGTAAACGCATGCCAAAAATAGATCACTTGAGAAAGGCAATCAGGCGAAACAGCTGTAGTGATAAGAGGTTAAAATAAATTTTGTGGAAGTTTGAAAAGATAAGTAAAGTTTTCAGTGTTTTATTGTTAAACAAAAGTACTAATATAAAGATTTCATTAGATATTGTTTAATTTGTTTGGAATATTGTTTCCATGTTTTATTTAGTTTTAAATTACAGCGTAGCAAAAAATTAGACTAAAATTCCGATTGATTCTGTTGCAAGAACACATTTAACTTTACAGGCAAATGCAACCAATTTACACATCGTACATTTTCATATTACACAATAGGCATTTAAAGTGTCATTTCATGTTACACTATTGGACATTTATCTCTACGCAACATAAATGGTAAAAATCATAATCTACAAAGATTAAAAAAAGATCAAAATTTATCACATATGGACTTAACACCAGATCCGTTCATCTTCATCGCTGCACCCATCTTTTCAAGATAGTGACGCAATAGAAAAGAAAAGAATTAACTCAATAATTTATTTTTTATATAAAGAAAGCGTTAAAACGTCACTTTTAGAAGATTTATTCAAGGTATTGATGGATCAACCCAAATCGGATAGTTCTACCTGTCCGATCTTAAAATATCGTCTTCGATTTTAATCTTTACGGAGAGTAGAGATGACCCCGTCTCTTAGAAATGGTTCAACCGGAAAGAGACCTTAGCGAAAATTGAATGAATTGATTCGTAACTTCTCAATATCTGTCAATAAAAAACGTCATAGAAAGGTCACCAAGCGAAGCAATGGACTTAATGTTAAATAAAATACATCTCTAATAAACCTCTTTTTAGGTTTCATATACAAACTTTTTCCAATTCTTCTTGTTGCTTGCAAATTTTTTCGCTTGCTCCTTGGTGACTCCTCTCCTGTCTAGGATGGCGGCAATTTCATCGTCCCAGGTCTTCATGGGTCTGCCCTTCGGCCTTTTCAAGGTTCTTCTCGCTTCCCACACTTGTTTCACTTGGCTTTTTCTATCCATCTTTACCATGTGCCCGTACCATCTCAGTTGGGCCTCTTCGATTTTCTTCTCTATCGATTGGATTTTAAGGCGTTCTCTTATTTCATCGTTTTATATCCTGTCCATTCTGGTCACCCCTAGTACTCTTCTTAGATACTTCATTGAAATACTTTGCAGTTTATTTTTTAGTCTGGTGGTGAGCGTCCAGCTTTCACATCTAATTGTTGAGATAGGTACAAAAACTGTGTTGTAGATAGATATCTTTGCTTTTTGGGAATTTTTTTTTGATATTAATGTTCTCTTAATGACGTCATATATCCGGGAAGCGTTTGCTATTCGATTGTTTATCTCTGCTTCTTGTGTACCCCTATTCTCTAGTTGTACTCCCAAGTATTTGAAGGTTTCGACTTGTTCTGAAGTATAGTTTGATTGATTTTAATGTTTGTATGTTGGTCTATTTTCCCACATACCATGACCTTGGTTTTACTTTCATTAATTCTCAGATTACGTTTTTCAAGTTTATCTTGGAGGTTTCTCTTAAGTGCGTTCTCGTTTCTTCCAAATATGACGAGGTCATCTGCAAATGCGCACTCCACTATATGTATCATTTCCAGGTTTCTATGTTCCACAAATATTCTCGATGTTTCTTCTCTAGTTTCCTTCATTAAATCATCTAGTACAATATTGAACAGGATGGGGCCTAGTACAACTCCTTGTCGTAAGCCATCATTGACTCTAAACTTTTGTGATCCCATATTATCTGTTCTTACTCTGTTTCTTGTGTTCTTGTATAGGCTCATAATAGCTTTTCTGAGTTTGCTGTCTACTTCTCTGTTTCTTAGGCTTTTGTCTGTTTCGGTTCGCGGGGTTCTATCAAATGCTTTTTCGAGGTCCATGAAGGCTGGGTATAGTTCCGTGCTTGTATTTCGTGCATTTTGTATTAGCTGCTTGAGTGTAAAAATATGGTCATGGATGCTTCTTTCCTTCCTGAAACCGCTCTATGACTGCTTCAGCTTATGGTCTACTTCTTGTAGTAGTATTTTCTCCAGTACTCGTTCGTAAACTTTGAAAGGGATACTCAGGAGAGTTATACCTCTGTAGTTGCTGCATTCTCGTCTGTCACCTTTTTTGAAAATGGGTAGAATAACGCCCACTTCCCAGTCTTTTGGGAACTTGCTCTCATTCCTTGCTTTATTGCAAACTTTTCTAAGCATTTCATTTTCATTTTCTCCCACATTTCTTAGCATTTCCGCAGTTATCTTATCATAGCCAGCTGTCTTCTTCTCTTCTCTTTTGAGCCTGAGTATTATTTCTCTTAAATAAAATACATACATATTAATGTTTATATTAACCAACAAACTAAAGGTATCGATTTCACGATGGAATCACTAGCAAATATTTAAATCATTAAAAAGAACTATGTGGTACAGCTCGATTCTACAGATCCAACAGACACGCTTAATAGTTTTATAGTTATTTTGACTTGATAGGTCTAGATAACGATCAGGGAATATTAGAAAAAATATCACAATATTTTGTTTATGAGCTTAAGTATGTATGAAGGCCTATTGGAAATGGTTTAAACCAGTTTTTTGTTCTTGTTGTTTTTAGAAGACCTGTATAGCATAAATATTAATTAGTGGGTATTAATAGAAAATTATGTGGTTATAAATAAATATTTGTCTATAAATCACAGTTGTGTAATAAAAAATAGGATTATAGTTAAGTTAAACTTTTAAAAATACCTTATGAATTTCAGTTAAAATTTTATTTATATTTTAAAATATCATAGAAACTGGACCTACAAAAAAACGTTAGCTTTTTCTTTCTTGTTTTCTTCTAATATTGGACCTTGGGCCTATATATCCTCATTTTAAGGCTGTAATTACATTAAGAATGTTAATCGGCAGCTATATCAGTATGTTTTAAAGAGTATTCCTGGTCTTTTAAGCCGGAGATACAGATGCTTGTTACTAGCACAATGGCATACCAATACCTAGCAAGCACCAGCTACTGTCCCCAAACTAGCATGTGTATACGTTAACTGACATGCGATTTTTCTTTATAGTAGCATGCTCTGAGATGCAAGGTGAATGCGTGGGGAGTGTCACTGGCCAGGGTTGCCAGGTGGAATTTTTTGTCCTTGCTAAATTGGACATTAAAATGTCCCTAGAAATCTCTAGATTGGAATAAATGTATATATGGTTGCCTAATTCTAAATAAAATGATGGGATGTATTGATGGTTGCCTAATATAATAACATGGATATAAAAAAGGTTTAGTTTACCGAAAGTACAAGCTGATTATAGCCGCAAATGTCAAACATGGAACAAAAAATTTCGGTATAACAGTGTTGGCATGTTTTTATAATGTAGATGCTGTATGCTTCAAATATAAAAATATAAAGCTTTAGAAAAGTATATTTTGTTTATATTATGTTGTGCATTCTGCAATTTTTGATTTATATAAAACAATAATGAGTAAATATTTGTTTCTTTGGGGATTAATTGCAGTTAATTATTAGAAATTTTTTTAGCAATTGCCCTTTGGTAGATTAGGGGATAGATTTGGCAATCGTCAAATCAGCAGTTGCCAAATTACAACATATGTTTGCAATTAATCTCAAAAGAAACAAATATCTACCCGTCACTGCTTCATATAAATTAAAAATTACAGAATTCATAAAATATTATAATCAAAATGTACTTTTTAAAAGCTTTATCTCTTTATATTTGAAGCATACATTATAAAAACATGCCAACACTGCCAAGCCGAAATATTTTTGACATTTGCGGCTACATTCAGCTTGTACTTTCGGTAAACTCAACCTAAAAAAATAATTGTTGTTTTATACCTTTATTTAAAAAACATTACATTTTTAAACGATACAATAGCGATGATTTGAATAAATTTAACAAAAACGGAATAACGTACTTATTTATGGCTTTGAATATTCCATTTAATAATTATTCACTTAATAAAATTAATACAAAATACAACTTGAAGAGAAATGAAACGGCAAAGCATGGAATTTTATTGATATATTTCCACGAATCCTGGGATTCATCCGATTCCTACTGTAAATCCCCTAATTATTTATTTTATAAAAACTAAAATTTTTGTAAGTCATTTTTTTTTGTTTGAAACTAAAAAAACTTTTAATTACATAACAATTACTTTACTTTCAGATGAAAACCACTCGATTGTTTACTAGCACTGGCATGTGTAAAAATCTACCGTGCTTTTTCGCCTTGCCAGTACAGGCAAGTGAGCTACTGGCGTGACAGTTACTGGCAAATGTGTTTTGTGCTTGCCAGTTACTGGCCTATGCCAGAAACTGGCAGCCAGCTACTTTCCCACTTTACTGGCATATTGTGTGTACCCGGCTTTATTGTCTATTAGTCATAAATCTGTTACTGTTCGCGCTAGTACCTAATTTGTAACACAAATCTTCTCAGGTGATCAAAGAGAAGGAGGTCAGGTGGTACTAAGCTGATCGTTTAGAGGAACATTACAAAGGCCTCGTTGCTCAGAATCGGTAGCGTCGTTGAAGTGGGTAAGGATAATGATTAATAGAACAGTAATAGATGGATAACTAATAGATAATTTTATAAAATTCTCAAGGTCTTGATTTACAAAGGACTAATAGTCTAGAATTCCAGTGCAAGATCACTACGGTAATACTGTAGTTAATAAACCTTACATTTTTACATACATTTAAAATTAGGAGACGTTATGGCCACAAGCAACTATAATTCCTATCAGAAAAAATGACTCATCTCCAATTCTTCGAAAATAATATAGACCAATTTCTCTCACTTGTTCACTATGAAAACTGTTAGAAAAGATGGTTAATAAACGCTTGTTATGGTATTTAGAAAGAAACAATATTCTTGTCCCATTCCAAGCAGGCTTTAGATCAAATCAAAGTACAACGGATAACTTGGTCACGGCACACTGATATTGTTAATGCATTTCCGACTTTGTAACTTTGGATATCCAAAGTGTCTTCAACACTATAGAACGAACTCTAATTCTCAGAAAATTAACAGAATATAATATGGTCTACGCGTCCTGGATTTGTGTTTTCAGGATCCTAATCCAAAGTAATTTACTTTACCAAAAAGCATTAAGCTAATGTACCTTCTATAACTCTAAACAAACTTCATTTACGAACAGTTAACTATTTGTTACTTCTTGGTATCACATTTGATGAGAAGCTTATATGGAGACAGCATATTTAGAAACTTAAAAAAACGGCGTCCAAAGAATCAATTTACTTAAATCTCTTACTGTCTACTCTTGGGGAGCTGATGAAGAATCTATCTTTAAAATATAAAGAGTGTAAATCCGCTCTAAGCTAGACTATAAGGAAGAATCCGCCAAGGAGACTCGCTCAGCCCGTTGTGATTCAATATGGTAATGAATCAAATAATTCACGAAGTAAGAAAACGACACGTATACCACATGGGAGCACATAAAATCACGATACTATGCTATACCGATGATGCAGTACTAATTGCTGATAACGAAGATGACCTACAAAGGTAGCTCCACACCTTCGATATCACAGCAAATAAACTTAATATGAGAATATCAGTAGAAAAGTATCAGAAAAGTATATAGAAAAGATCAGTAAAGAGCCGCATAGGTGCAAACTAGAAATAGACGGTAAAATTGTAGAACAAGTAATAAAACTCAATTACCTAGGAGTAGAGATTACTAGTGATAGGGATATAAGAACAGAGACCACAAGGCAAGCATCAAAAGCGGCAAGAGTAAGTGGTTGCCTCCTAGAAACCATGTGGAGAAACAAATATCTGATCACTGAAAGCCAAATAAAAGTATACAAGACAACAGTAAGACCAATGCTAACATATGCAGCGGAGACAAGGATCGATACAAGAAAGACGAAACAATACATCAACAATATCGAAATGAAAGTATTAAGATCAATAGCGGGTATATCTTTAAAAGACAGACAAACCAACAGAAGTATACGCTAACAATGCAAAATTCAAAATATTAACAGGTGGATAAAAACAAGAAAAAACGAACATGAAAACCGAATGGGACCAGATAGATTAGCGAACATCTGTAAAAACAACAAAGCATACAGCAGAAGACCCGTTCGAAGGCCGCCAAAAAGGTGGAAAGATAATGTACAGTCAACAACGACTAAAACTAAATAAGAGGAAGACAAACAGGTAGCACCAAGAAGACGAAGAAGAAGAAGAAGAAGCTAGACTAGGCAGTATTATTTATATGGCATCTAGTAACTCCTTTCTGAAGTCTCTAAACACAATTCAAAATACGTATCTACGGATATTTCTTGATGCTTTTAAATCAAGCTTCGCTGAAAGTGTTTGTGTTAAATATTTGGAGCCACCACTCCATCTAAGAAGGCAGCATCTTCTTCTTTAATACTTTGTAAGAATATCACCAACTTGAAGTAACACATTGGCGCTAAAGCAGTGTTCCAATTAATGTCGATGTTTGAGTTGGAATATGGATACTTTAAAACGTATCCAAGTACTCATCTTCGAACGAAAGATATTCAGAAAAATATTTGTTTCAAACTGTGGAAATTAGTGGAATGCTCATAAGAAATATAAAGAAATAGCAGCGGTCAGTAAAGGTTTGAAAAAATAGGTAATCTAAGGAAAGCGGGACATCATTTAAGAGCGAATAAAAGCTACTCTTTTAAATGCGCTCCCTTATCAATTGCGAGATCTAATGCGAACTAGAAGTAAAATAGGGCCAAAACTGAGGTTAAAAAACGGTGTACACAAAGACATAAAAAATATTGGAGCGGTGAAATGAAAATAGTTGATACTGGAAACAAATCTCTGGTGAATCAAACTAGGGAAGGTCAAGTTCTAAGTCTGTGGAGTATTATTTAATTATTATGATTGTAATAAAAGTGTATTTGCAAAAGTTATCTAGTCATAAAAAAATAGTGGAACTATCGAATTTATTTAGTTGCTTTATTATTGAATAATGACAATTTATCATTAGTTTGGATTGAAACTTAAATTTTAGTAATTTTTTAAATACTATTATAATCATATTCCCTCTAATTTTAAAGTTTGCGTATTACAGAGTCTAAAGAGAAAAAGTGAACCCTATCTTTCTTATCTTTTAAATAATTATCTTCAAAGCAAATAAATAATAAATATTAAAAAAAAACTATTATCGCTAAACGAGAAGAAAAAACAGGTTATACAGTATGAGACACAACGTAATTATAAAACGTAACAGCAATTAAAGAAAGTCTCAATGCATGTATAGATCATCAATAAAAGGAACTCAACCGTACGGTTGGTACCACAACCATAATTAATGTACTTATGGCACAGCTGCAAAAGAATCCGTACAAACATTTATAAAGTGCGAAGAACAACATTCAGGTATCTCATAATCATATTAGCTATGCACCGAGAATTTATCACCTGTCATTTACTACATTGCGAGATTTATAAATAATTCGCATAAACTTTCTGTTCATGCCAATTTATGTGCTGGTTCGCTGTATTGTTGGGTACCATAAGTGAATTATTTTATCAAAAGAACCAGCAACAGTATGTTGAAAGGTTTTCTGAAATAATTGCAAAAGGAAAACGGTCATTTTTTTCGTTTTTTACTTGTCGACAATGTTGTAGTCTCTGGGTTGTCATTATTACCAATAAAGCACGTTACTATATTTGGAAAAAGTGAACAAATGATAAAAGGAGGCCTAAAACGTCGGATTAAAATTCTACATACAGTGCTTTTTAGATAAAACTATTCACCTTAAATAACTTTTTAATTTCTAATTTTATGGAAAAGCGAGTCAATTGATATTTGAAGGGGGAGACATTATGTCAGATTTATACTGGCTGGGAAAGACAATTCCTCACCCTTACATTACCCCTTTATTTTTTTTTTAATAAATTTACCCTATTCTATTTTATATTTCGAATCTACTTTTAGTAATTCTTTTAAAAATGTATAATACATTTGGCTTGAAGTAATTAGTTTATGAGATAAAAATGTTTTCTTTCTTTAGGTACACTTTCCAAGAAATAATCGAAATTGTAGGTTTATACTACAAACATAATAATTGGCAAGAGATGCTGCTAGAATTTTTAATGAAACACACCACAATAGCCAGGCAACTGTCTATGTGTATGTGATTGAACTGGTGAAGGAATTTTAAGCAACAGGGCCAAATTGCAAGAAAAAACCTAACCGACAGGTACTCGTAAATAACGAAGTACTCCAAGTAGTTATTTTAGGGCAAGTTAACTTAGAGAATGAGCAATTACAGTCACTGTTACAATAAGTAGAGCAATAGGTGTTTCACCTTCTATATCTTTCCGAATTTTTCATAAATTTAAGTTCCATTCATTCAAAATTAAATTGGTACAAGAATTTAATGAAGAAGGTTTTGATCGTCATCCGAATTTTGCAAATTAATGGCACAATGCATCAATAACAATCCAAAATTATTAAACAATATTAGCTTCTCGGATAATTGCTCATTCTCATTAAATGGTTTGGTGAACAGACATAATTTCTGCTAATTGGCTTAAAGTGATCCATATATTATGCGTGCATTTCACACAGCATCCTCAAAGATTAAACTTATGCTAAGATAGCTTATGGGGTCACATTATCGTACTCTTTTTTATCTCTGAAAACTTAAATGGTACATCGTATCTTGAATTACTTAGGCAAGTGGTGAATTGTACTAGAAAAATAGTAGAAAATGATAATTAAAATGCGATAATTTTTAAACGAAAGTTTTCCCGCTCGTTAGATAGGTAGAAGAGGACAGATGATGGATTGGCCACCTAGGTCACCGGATTTAACACCCCTAGACTTATTTTTATGAGGTATTTTTACGAGCATCGTGTAAAGAATAAACTTAATTATAATTGACACTATCAGCGAATGTGATTAACCGAAGCAAACGATTGAGAAAAAAAGTTGTTTAAACAAAATTCTGTAGAATATTGAGAGAAAGAAGTTAATGAGAAAATTAGATATATAATGAGAGAAGATATATAACAAAAATACTAAATAGGTATTCAGAATGACTCTGTTGGAATGAATTGTGTAAAAAGGCATCTTCTTCTTTTTTTCTATCTCTCTAAAATGCACTCACATTTTCAAACAATACATTATTTGGACAATACTGAGAATATTGGCAGGTTTTTTTTTATTGTAGCTGTCCCCTGTGAAAAGAGTTTTTCTTTTTCGTTTATCTCCTGAAAATGCCTCACATTTTCAAATAATACATCATTTAGACAATACTAAAAATTGTTGATTTTGACCTGATATGTTTGTTGTACGGTTATTTAGGACGCAAATTAGTAGTATATAGCATAGTAGTATTGGCAGCTGAGACGAAACGAAAAACGAATACTAAAAAGAAAGAAGAGGGAGCAAAAATTAAACCAACTGAAAGAACTACATTTCCTCCTTCCTCACAGTCTGAAACACACAGTCCAAGTTACGCAGTCTAACTTATACAGGTTAACTTACTTTTCTACCTTTAACTTCCAGCATCTTTCGTTTTTATCTTTGCTGTTTGTTCAGCTGTCTTTCTTTTTCTTATTTTCCTTCTTTTTTCTTGATCAGTAAACTGGTTACTCTGCTTTACTTTCTATCATTCTTTTAAACATTTCTCCCTCTGTATCAAAATTAACACCTGTCTCCCTTTCCATTCTGTTTTATTCTACTAACCATCTGTTGCACTTTAACATCATACTGGTCACAGTGTTCGAGTGTCCAGAGTATAAGCATTCATTTGTTTTAGCCTTTCCAAACCTTAAGAGGTTAGCATTAAAACACCCGTATCCTGTGAGCAGCTGGGTTAGGAAATGATCCAGTCGCCTGTGGCCACAGTCCACCTAATCTGATTTGTTCGGGATCAGCATCTTTGTCCACTGTGCCACATCCTTCAGTGTTGTTCCATTCTTCTTGCCATCTTTCAATTGATTTGGAAGAAGCTAAAACTACCAAAAGACCAGGAATCTGGAATAACAACAAGGAGAACCATTATTAATAGGAGTGTACAAATATTAGCGTATGTTGATGACATCTAAATCATAGCAAGAAGAAAGGCAGACCTGATCCAATCGCTCACCGCATTGAAAGCACCAGCTAAAAGAATGGAGCTGCACGTTAATACTAGTTAAAATTTGTATATTAGGGTGAAAAATAATAAGCAAGTAGCAAAACCCGAAGGAGTAATATACTTTCGAAGGAGTAAGAGAGTTACAAACCAACCAAAGTACAGTGGTTAACTGCAAAAATTAACAGATGTATACATCTAGCAAATAAACCATACTATAAATTAAAGAAACTTTAAGCATCCAACATAGTCACAAAAAGAACAAAAATATTGATATGCAATACTCTTATTAAGTCCGTCCTCACTCACGCGTCAGAAACGTGGACGATGACAAAAAGCGGTGAAGAACTTTTAGGCTGTTTTGATCGTAAAATCCTTAGACATATTTATAAAGGCGTGCAAGAAAACGAATTATGGCATAAGGGCTTTACTAGTATTGATAGGTCCATCAAAATCAACAGGCTGCGGTTGTTAGGTCACTTAAAAAAATGAAGGAGATGGAGCCGTTGAAACACATTTATAACTAAAGGCCGAGTGAGTCGAGTGGAAGAGGACGATTTAAGGACCAGGTGGAATACAACTTACGAGTGTTAAGAGAACGAAATTGGATAACCAAAGCGAAGGATAGGAAGGAATGGAAGCTGATCCTAGATGAGGCCAAGACCCACTATGAGTTGTAGAGCCAATGTTGATAATGACATAACTAGCTATTTAATAATATCAACTTTATACTGTGTGCCATTACAAATATAGAACAGTTTTTGACTTCTTTCTATTAATTGAGTCACCGTGAACAACGCATTATCTTGCAGGTTGCAAATCGCTAATAGTTTGCAAAATTATTTAATGCAGAAATAAACTTAATGCTATAAAATTTTGCAAATTTGTGTTTATTACGGTTTCTTTCTAGCAAACACAAAGTATCACTAATGTTGGTATATGATAATTAGCTAGTCTCACTAAATATCTACAGTTTAGTCGTTCGAACAAAGATCCATTACTCCTCAAAAGTTATTTATGAATGAATGAAAACTAAATTTAAATTGCCACAGATACATATCTCCTACAAGAAATTTGTTTTGTTTTAAATATCAAACGTCAATCTGATATCTCATAAGAAGTTTCATTTAGATTAGTTGAAATGGAAAGCAAAGGGCCATTTCTGTGATTACCAAATCTAACACCTGGGGAGATTCCTAATTTCAATGTTCATTTTTTATGAAAATCGCCGTATCTACGATCTAGTTATTTACCAAGATTAATAGCACACCATGAATCTAACAGCGTGAATTTTGGAAATGTTTAGTCTACTGGTTGTTACAGCCAAATGTGCTCCTGTGCTTAAGGTTATATTATACATTTTTCGTGATTAAATTTGTTACTGAAAAGTAGACGAAATATGGGCATTATAGAACAATTTTGAACTTGTTAAAAAAAACCTAATTTTATGCAACTGCAACGTTTTTAAAAATAAAAAAATTCAACGTAAAGTAATAAAAACTATGAATATAGCCGATTTTAGCGTGAGATATTTAAAGATATGAAATTACCTTATAGAAAAATATTAAGAATAATAACAACCATAGAGGCTATTAGCGACATTAAATATAATACAAATATTGTTTCAATAACTTAAAAAGCAGTGTCATTTAAATAACCTATGGAACCCACTCTGTGGCTCAGTGGTAAGAGCGCCTGCCTTTAAACCTAAAGGTCGTGAGTTCAACTCTCATCTGGGTGGAGAAATTTTCGTTTATTAAAAATTAATGAAAGAAAATAATTTCTATCCATGTATGATCGGTACTCACCGGAGGGACCGCAGACGTTCGGATACAATTAGCGTCTCTTAGCAAAGACAATGACGTCGACTTTGCTAAGTATTAAGACAATTACTCTACACACACACACACACACTACACTAGGCCTAACTGTACCATGCCAATGATCATAGTTGTCGAGGCATTAACTCAATAAAAAAAAATAACCTATGGTATTTATACTTATTTAAACGAAAAATGAAAAACAACAAAGCTTCAGGAGGGGATGGAATTGTAATAGAACTACTGTTACTGTTTAATCTATGTTTGCAGCAAAGAGAGGTGCCCAAAAAATGGAGCAAAGCTGTAACCATCCTTTTGCATAAAAATGAGATAGAACGGGCCTAGAAAATAATAGACCTATCAGCCTGTTGAACCACATATACAAGCTCTTCACTAGATTAGTGACATCAAGATTGGAGAAAAGATTAGATTTCTACCAACTGAGAGAGCAGGCAGGATTCCGTGTAAATCATGGTACCAATAATCATCTACATAGAGTAAAAACACTCATTGACAAATCTATAGAATACAACAAACCTCTTGTCCTCACTTTCATAGATTTTCGTAAAGCGTTCGACACGATCAAAATATACAGCCTTATAGGAGCAATGAATTACAGCAGGATTGATCATAGGTATAGTGAACTTATTTGCAATATTTACAAAAATGCCATTATGATCGTTAAGATCACGGTCAAACCCGACCAATAAAAATAAAACGTGGGATAAGGCAAGAAGATACATTGTTACCGAAATTATTAATATCGGTATTAGAGTATGCCTTTAATATGGTCAATTGGGACCACACATTAGACCACAGGATTAACAATAGACGGCGAAAAGCTTGACCATTTCTGTTTCGCAGATGATATTGTCCTTATCACAGATAATTTAGAGAAGCCACAGATATGTGAAGGTGGGACTCAGAATGAACTTGACCAAAACTAAGTTGGAAAACTGCGAGACACAGGGCCAACATACCAATGAGCCTTAAAAGAAAAGTATTTGACCAATGCGTATTATCGGTCATGACCTATAGGGGGGGGGGGAACTATGTCTTAACCAAGACTATGGCTTGGTTTAGGCAGAAGGAAGACTACCTGCACATTGGGCTGACATCAGGCGTATCACCGAAAATTGGCAACAAAGAGCACAAAATTGTAACAAATTGTAAAGGATGGAGGTGTTTAAGGAAGGCCTATGTCCAGCAGTTGACGTGATAAATGAAGGCTGGATGATGATGATGATAATGGTATTTATAACATTCATGGCTTCTCCTAAGGCTTCGTTAATATTCATTGAGATGTTGTGCTTTCTAAATAGGTGTTTATGGGTTAATTACTGTGTTATTCTAACTTGGTGTGATTTGTTTGATGTTGGTTGGGGTCACGGGTTCAATAATTGTTTGGTTTCTTTTAGTTTATTTTGTGATGCACTCCACATGCTTTGTCACATATTATGTACTTTAGGTTTGATTTCAAATTTTAAATCATAAGAAAAAACCTCGTTAATATGAGTGGAGTCCTGGCTAAAAGATGCCTAGCGGGCTAGTTGATTTGCTTCACAGAGTTCTATTAATCCTCGTAAACCGGTGCGGATTGAAGTTGCACCTTAGATCTACTTTTTCTCACCTGTATTTTTTAATATATTTTTTTTTTATTTTTGTTTATATTTTTATTCGCATTAAATTCAATTCTAAACGCATTCTACCCACCCACCCAATTATGTTACAATTTTACGTTTATTTTGTTTGAAATAGTAGGGTCAGCTTGGTAATACAACCCGCAATATTTTACAAAAAGTTGGTGCGGCTTCTTGTGAAGGAGGATTTATCAAGTGTTGTCTGTAACTATCTTAATCGAATTCGATAATACACGTGCAAAAATTATTTGTTTTTTTTTGTTTTGTTTTTTTTTTGTTTTGTTGTTCATTTTTTACCAACTTACTACACTCAACCAAGTCTTGTTGAGTAAAGTAAGTTGGCTTGTGCAAGAACGACGAATTTTGACTGAAGAAGATTTTAATAACAACGATGTAGCATTTGAAAATTCTTTGAAATATATATTGAAATATATTGAAATGTCCTCGTATTTGCTAAAGTGCCGAAGAATGAGTTCAGTGTATTTCTCTTTACTTTCGTAAAAAAAAATACCCAAAAGTGTTTTCAATCATTTTATTTGCATCGCTGGATTTTAATGTAAACCATTTTATAGTTTGTTTATATTTAACAGATGTGTACTTAAACGGCATTCTTTTGCGTTTTCATCTTCTGTGTTTTCAAATTAATATTTTGCGTTTCAGTTCCCGTTAAGTGTTTTGTTTATTACAACTTATGGGAATGAATTTTGAAGGATAATATATAATATATGTGATAAGATAATGGATATAATAAGATAATGGGTATAATATTGACAAAAACTAATTACAAAGCTAAGAGCTTTTATAATGCTTGGAACAATGAAAACCTGGATAATCATAAAAAAGTAATGCTTACCACTCTTTTGGAAATTCAAGCTTTTGTCGGCATTGTATTCATAGCAGGAGCCTTTCAAATCAATCACAAACCTCCGGAAATGTGATTCACACACGATTCTACGTACTGTCGCCCAATTATTCTGGCAACTATTTTCAGAGGCAGATTCAAATTCTTAACGAGGTTCCTGCGGTTCTATAATTTTGAAAGTATAGAGGAGCGAAGCTAAAGAGATAAAATGGCTCCAATAATAACTTGATAAGTGTATTTAAAATTGTCAAAAAGATTCTAATATAGAAGGTCATTTATGTGAATTTGAACAGTTAGTAATCTTCAGAGGAAGTCTCTTTTAGAGTGGACATAAAAAGTAAGCCAGCTTAGTCTTAAAGTTTGGGCCTTGGGGTGCTCCGAGAACGACTACACTTTATATGCAATGATTAAACCGAGGGCGCTATTTATTGGCGGAAAAAAATAAGTGAGCAAGAATTTGAAAATTAAAGTTGCTTTCTTACATTAAACTTTTAAGTAATCAAAACTATTGTTTTATGTCAAAACAATTACAAAAAATATACCTATCCCGCGGATTTAATATTACACGTAGATTTAGAAGGGTTAAATGTCTTTTAGGGTTTTTTTCTCTATTTTTTGCCACAACCGAAATTTTTTATTTAATGAATTACTGCGTATATACTCATGTGCCTAATTACGTTAATAAGTTAATACATCCATCCATTTATTCTTTCATTCCTTCAAAAAATTTGTCATTGAACGGACAAACCACGGCAGCACTGTTTCAAGTTTTTAAGCTTTGGTCAAGAAGCTTTTTAAAATTCAACACAATTTAGTAAATAAATTTTAAGAAAAAGAAAAAAGAATGTTGAATTTGGATATTTATTATTTGTATTATATACTACAATAATGTTGGTAGGTATATTTACAAAAAAGCTTACGTTTTTTATACAAATTTTAAGAATGACTGAATGTGATATATTTACATAGTTAGTTTATGCCTTTTTGAAGTAGCATTTACTTTTTCAGAGTCCTCTGTTTTCCCAGTGCATAGAGTCAAACGTCAAACCCTAAGGTATTCATGGCTACCCATCTGAATGAGCTCGATATGGTGACAACTAAAGTCAAAATCAAAAACTAAAGTAAAAATAAGTTGCGTACAATTGTCTAATCTATTTAATTAAATTATTATTTTGCCGAATATTAGACTTAAAGAGTTAGTTCATAAGATTTATATTATTATTAATAACAAAAATGTTTTTGGTTATTTAATCAATATAATTCTAAAATTCCCAATATATGGATGATTACATTTTTCTGATTATTATACCATGTTGACGCCTATGAAAGATCGAGTAGTTCCGTATGGGTATCGTTTTATTTGCTGTTAAAAAATTTAAACTCTAAGGGCGAGCGCCCACCAAAGTGGCGTGGCAGTGGAAAGTAGCTAGTAGCACGCGTCTAGCATAATGTAACCAATGAAAACGAATGATTCAGTTTACACCAAAATGACAGTAACGTCATTCATTCTAATCATTCGTTAGGATTGGTTACATTATGCTAGACGCGTGCTACTTGCTACTTGCCACTGCCACGCCACTTTGGTGGGCGCTCTCCCTAAGGTTGACATTCTGGAAATTTTAAATATAAGTGACGTCACTTGATATAAATTGTGACATGCAACCTTTTTACTTTGAAAAATCGTGGAAGTATGCATTGACAGTTTTACAGGTAAAGGCTTAATTAAAAAGATCAACGTAGTACAATGCTATATACCATTCATATGTTCTCTTTAGTGACGCTTCTGCATGAATTTTACTAGAAATCTCAGAACAATAAAGCACATAATAAGAAAACACTCGCTATGTATGTAACGGCGTTAAATCAAGCCATACAAAGGAAGCACCTGTATAATTTTCGCCAAGTATGTGCGTAGTTACCGATTCCAAAAATGGACTTTCTTATTGTTTATTCTGGCACTAGTATTCTGCATTTTCTTTTGTACCAGCTAACGTTCTATATGGTTAATAAGAGAACACAGGCGCGTGTTACAAAGGAAGTGTATATAAATACAAACAAACAAACGCATGGAGCCAACTAGGCGTTAGTATAAACTGCTCTCCACAAATTATGTAACTTGTGAAAAGTATGTTTTAATTCCTGATTTAGGAGATATGATTTTTGTTATAGATACAGAATATTAAGATATTTCATGTAATGATAATTTATCAAATAAACAGCCTCAAATGAAATTGGCTTACTTGCAGTTACTATTTTCCTTTTTTTATACCATTCCAAATCATTGTGATCTGAAACAACTAAAACATATTATAATAGTCAAAATAGTAAGCATAACTTTTTTTTATTTAAAAAAAAACTTAAACGGTGCTTTGGTTATTTACAATTAGTCAAAAAGATTAGACTGATGAGCAATAATTCTCTATTAACAATTTTAAAACTAATGTTTGTTGAATTTTTCCCAATGGGTATAGACTGGGTATAGACGCATGTTGGAGATTTCTTGGATAGACAAAGTTACCAACGAAGAAGTACTACATAGAATGGGTAAAGCTTAAAAGCGTTGTGAAGTTAGTTGTGTCCAAGAGCGTACATATTTAAGTGTTTCGTTATCGCGTCACTGTAGAAATTCAAGTAAAACGTCATCTTCATTTGCAAAAACATTCTGACAAGTTACTGAACGACAAATATAAGTATTCACGCTTTATATTCATAATAGTGTAAATATTTTTCTATCATAAATATCCAAGTTTTTTGTCTGTGACTAGAAGAGTGTCATGTGTTTATAACCATTTACCATAACCTTAAAACTAATGTGTCTTTACGATTCCTTAGACTTCATAGTAGCTGATGTAAACTAAGGAACATATTTAGACAAGTCAGGTGGGGTAGGTTACGACTAGTCCAATTGTGTCCCACAACAAGAAAATGTTCAATATAAACAAATCTACGCTTCACTTCCATGTCAAGAAAAAGAGGTTGGCCAATAGGTTAGATTCAGGAAATGAAGTGATCAGAACTTCGTCAGTACCAAATCAGCATTTACTTCAAAATATGTCTCGATAAGTTTTCACTGCTGGTGAAGAAGTAAAGCTAGAAGTCTATCTACATAAATCTTCATCAATGAATGTGTATCGTTTAAAAGGATCGGAGAAGATCAGGCGGGGTTCACGGCAGGAAGAGCTTGCATAGACCACATATATACACTCCAACAATTAATTGAAAAAAAAAATGGCAAAAAATCGACCAGTACACATGGCATTCATAGATTTAAAAAACGCATATGACACGGTTCTCAGAAAACAATTATGGAACACGATGAAGGAAATTGGAATAACTCAGAGGTTAATAGAAGCCGTAAAAAACCTTTACAACGACAACAAGGTAAGAGTTAAAACCGGCAATAAATACTCCAATAAATTTAAGACCACGAAAGGCTTATTGCAGGGATGCTGTACACTGTTTAAGATATTCCTCGAACTAATATTAAAACCATGGAAAAGAAAATGTGAAGGGATGGGAATACCAATCCGGGACAACTTCTTGTACACCTTAAGCTTTGAAGATGACCAAGTGGTAACGGCTCAAGATGAAGAAGATCTGTGCTATATGCTCCGAAAATTAGAAAAGGAATACACAAAAAATGGACTGGAAATAAACCTAGGAAAGACTGAATATTTAACAACAGAGCAAGAACCACTGAGAAACTTGGAAATGGACGATAATAGGGAAATTAACGGCACTGAAAAATTCAAATATTTAGAATTCATACTCTCAAAAAATGGAACCACCGAGCAAGAGATAACCAACAGATTAGCACAGACAAAAATATCTAATAATATATTGAACGGGGTACTGTGGGATAGACAGATTACCAGAAATACAAAGATGAAAATTTATAACAACTTGGTGAGCAGTTTAATGACCTATGGAGCAGAGAATTGGGTAATAAATAAACAAAACAGGTCGAAAATCACAGCAACTGAAATGGAGTTTATGAGAAGAAGCTGCAGAGTGACAAAAATAGTTCGCATCAGAAATGAGGAGATAAAACGAAGAATGGCAGTAGAACAAGACATACTCGGCTACATCGAAAAAAAAAACGTTTAATTTGGTATGGACATGTGAGAAGAACAGATCATACAAGGTAAATAGCAAAGATTTCGGATTGGAGCCCAATAGGAAGGAGGTAAAGAGGTAGACCCCGAAGATCACGGAGGGATGAAGTGGACGAGGCCATGGAAAGACTAGACCTTAGAGATGGAGAATGGCAGAACAAAAAGAACTGGAGAAGTTGGCTGAAAGAAGGAAGGCAGCGACAGCTGTAAAAATCCTTATATAGATAGATAGACGGATAGATTATGAGGAGGTTTTTGCAGGCGACTTCGTGTTCTATTCAAAATTAGCACTATACCTAAAGCCGATATTGTGGCAACACTTCCCATATCTTTAGAAGGGCATGGGAATTGGCAGGAGTCTAACATCAAGGTCAATACCTTATTTTTTCCTTATAATACTAAATAATAACTTCTTTGAAAAATATGTTCATGTTATAAATAGCAAATATCGTTCATAAGTAATTTGTGTATTAAATGATTTTTTGTACATAAGGCTTTGATAAATGCTTATTTAAATTGTCCAAATGTTCAATTATTTTAATATGTAATTACCATTATTGGTATTATTAATTAAATGTATTGTTTCAAGAATAAAATATGATTGAAATTTCAGATGTTCAGATGGTTCAGATTTCTTTTCTAGGTAGCGTAGTTACCCTACTGAAAAAACAGTATGATTTTGTAGTCCCAGTTTTTTATGTAGATAGATTTTGGATTTACTTTAGATTTGGAACAAGTAAAAATATTCTCAATTGCATAGTTAACTTTGCTTATCGAATTTCATCAATACTTTTACCCTTATTGGCGAAGTGCAAGTACTTGGATGTGATACGAAAAACGATCGTGCGCGAGTAGCGGAGAAATCTTGCATTTTTTACTGCACATTTCATAGATTTCATAAATTCATATTGTCAATTGTCATATTTCATACTCGTTTGTTTATTTACACCTTCTGTCACTGAAGAAAATGGGATTTAGGAAATGCTGTGTTATAAATTGTAAAAATACAACAAAAAATTGTCAATTTAAGGTTTATTCGTTTAAAACTTCGAAGCAAAAATTACTACAAAGAGAAAAGTGGATTTATATCATAAAAAACATAAGTAACATAACCTAAATTATGCATTATTCTAGCACCCGATTCTAAAGTCAGTTTGAAATAAATAATAAATAAAAGTTTACTTTTAAGTGTAAATTTTAGCTTCATAACACTCACTTAAAGTTAATTTTAACCCAAAAATCAAGTTTTTTGTTTAAATTTTATTTTTTTGAAGTTTAACAATATGATGATATCATGGGCTTAACCCGCTAATTTATGCATAAGCATTATTTATGGTAATTTATTTTTCTTAATTCTTCCACATAATTCTTCCATTCTTTTTTGACATTTGTCACTACTAAAGCTTTTCCCTTTGACTCAGTGTTTGGTTGAAAAGTTATTTGGTGATTTACTTTCTCAAATCAAGTTTTTATTATTGCATCCATATTAACAGTAATGCTGTAATTTAATAATATATTTATTTGTATTTACACTACATACAACGTTTACCTTTTATTAACATACCGAAATAACCTCTATCTTAGTTTTTCTTCTTATTCTTTTTTGGGGCTATGTCCTTGACAGAGATCCGGTAACCTCGATCTAACATGAAAGCGCAGTAAATTTTGCTGATTTACGACACCAGGTGTCGCTGTTCCGAACTTGCACGGTCCCAATACAGCTTTTTTATAATTAAGTAGTGTAAAGTTATTCCTCTTCTTTTAGTTGCGTTTTTGTATATTAGATGCACGGGTTGTATATTTTAATGGACTTTAAATCTACTTTAAACATTTTCATAAAATATTTATAAAAGACGATCAACTTTGATACTTAACTAAAAGCTGTTTTGCCTACATTTTTAAGCTCATCAAAACAAACTAGAAATATTTTTTACTGTACGGTGGGAGTATATTCGAAAACAAAAATAACGAATTAAAGTTTTTTTCTGTGGGTACATAAACCGACGAGCTTAGAGATTTTTTCAATTCAGGAGTAGCAACATCTTTGTAACTTAGGTCGGCAAACAGAAATGAGGTTTATCTTAACCTCGGCACTTCCTTTGACGTTGACAAAGAAATTTTCCTTGCTAAAATTATTAGGAATCATCATTGAATAAGTTGCTATAGTGACGGTTAAGGCCCTTGATTTTATTGATCCGTTCGGTATTTAGAAAATGTGGAAAAGTCAACTTATGTTGACCATCGCTTTTTACGTACTGGATGATTCGCAATTTTAGACATTTCAGCCGTATGAAAAGCCGCGACATTTTAATTTTTTGTGATTGTCTGCAGTTGCTACGGATTCGAATTTGCTCTGTTTATCTAATAATAGGAAAGATACCCTTTTTATAAACATTAAAAGGTATGAGTACATAAGAATCTTGATAAGTAGAAATATACAGGATCTACTAATCCTTTATATTCTCAAATATTTTGTATTACCATTATCAGATATTATAATATCAAATGTGATACGATGATATATATTATTCAGACAGTGGAGAAGACCTTTAATTTCCAGTAAACACACTAACTAGAAAAGTTAACGTTCTTGGCCTAAAAACTAAAACAACTAAAACCAAGACCATCCATTCATCATCATCTGTGACCACTAACAGCCCATGGAGGAAAATGGTCGCCCATTGGGGTTTTTTGGCTTTTTAAGTTTTATATGATGTCGAGGCTAGTCACACGTATAGGTCCTCAAAAAGTCCAGCGTTTTATATCTCAAACCATTACTTTGTAGTGTGTCTTCTTTAAGGAAATCATTTCAGTGGCATGTATATTTTGCACCTTTAAATGTGTTTCTTGATAATAAAAATCACTTACTGTTTAACAAAAAATCAAATTATTCCCTATCAGTACTTGTGTAACAACCGTAGCTGTCAGTAGATAGGGGTTAAACCAGATTAGAATAAATATATAATCACTGACAATGAATTTATAGGAAGTAGTAGAAGTAGTTAATGTGGACAACCGCTATATTTAGTGACGCTATTTGTCAAAAATCATCACTTTTACTCCACAACTTCATCTTTTATTATATGTATCATCGTCGATCGACAAGAAGCGGACAAAGGGGCATTTACAAACCGATTCAAACCTTAAAACTACGTTCGAATCTTTAAAATCAGCTTCCTTTAGAGGCGTTTCGGGAGTATGAGTAAGAACTGAGTAGTTCGTAGCATTTATAAATCCTCAGAAGATATTATTGATACACAGTTGTTTTCCACTTGTTAATTTGTGGAAGAGCCATGGGTGAGCACTCCAGCAAAATCGAAATCGACAAAAATAAGGCTGCTTACTGGCTATATTCCAGCTTTTTCGAAAGCGTTTGTTATATTAATGGAAGTAAATGATAGCATATATGGCTGGGCTGTCAAATTTGCAATGTCGTAGATCGTTATTGCTTTGCCAGGGTCGATCAAATGAAGTCATTAAAGGCTGACTTGCACCTTTTTAGTGACAATATAGCATATTTCTATTTTATTCTGTTCTGTTAAAAATACATTATGATTAAAGAACCTCAGAAGCTTGTTCGACATATATGTGTAGTTTTCCCGCGCTGCTACAGACATGGCAAAAATATTCCCATACATTCGTCACGGATAGACACATCAAGAAGAATATTCGTTAGTTAATAAGGATTCCACATCGTAATTTTATTTGTATCGAAATGTATTTCTGTATCTTTCTTATTGTCAATTCTATATACTACCTAATATATATAATATATACCACAGGTGCTATTTTACAGTTATTGTAACGTACAACAGTCCGTTTCACTTACAATCATACATCATTCTCAAATAACAAGTGACAACTTATGGTGGACGCATTTGTTCGTCCACGGGCAACTTGGTTATTTTTGTTTTGTACCATAGGTACATTTTAAATTTATGTACGTATTTCTCTTGTCACAACATCAACAACCATACAGGGTGATTAATCAATTCTAATCTGCCGTTTGCTGTCCGCGCGGTCACACCTGATGATCGCAGGAACTTACACCTATTAGGGGAAAGTGGGGAAGCTTACCCCATATTTTATATATTTTTCTCTAGTTTTGATATTGTACTTTGTATTTTAATGTACTGTTTTGAACTTATTGTTCGCATAGTTAGACAAAACAAGGGATATAAAGTATAATATGGCAAAAACAAATAAAAATTGTATGAAAGGTCTGACCTTTTTTTATAGATTGAAAGAATTAGCAACGACGAGATACATTCATGAGCGTTGTAAGATACGAGTTACTTTGACTCATAATAAAGAGGTAGAAAGACGATATAATTAATAGTTAAATGAACTCAGGTGACTAATAAATCGAGTTTTTGCAAAAGTATTTCGTGTTAAAGGTTCTCAAACTACAATTAGCATGTAAATCGCCAATCTTTGGAAAGAGATCAATAATTAATCGATAAAAAATATGTCTAAATATCTTCAAATTTTTATTCATCTACAATCACTACCTGAGAAATGATTATGTATTGGACTATAATTGCCATTTTTATAGAAAAATAGTAATATTTCCTCTATTTTTCCATGCAGAATTATATGTCATATACAGGGTACTCACATGTATTATATCTTTACCACAACAGATATACATCGTTTTGACTGATTCACTAAACTCATTACAATCCATAGAAAACATGTACTAGGGTGCAATCACATTTTAAGAAAAATCAAACAAAATCTGGTAGATATACAAAATTTTAATAAGGAGATAATCTTTATTTGGATCCTATCGCATATTGGAATTCGAGGTAATGAAGAAGCAGATAAGAGTGCGCGTGAAACCATCAACTCAGCTGACTCAATCATCGTAAAATATATGGTAAATAATAGTTTTAAATTTTACTAAATCATGGGTCCTTATTGAGTGACAAAACCGGTGACAGTTGGGAGAAAAATGGAAGAAAAACAACTTAAAATAATGTGCTATGCAGACGACGAAATACTACTCTTTCAAAGTGAAGACGATTTACAACGTATGCTGTAAAAATTTAAAATATTCGCCAGAAATTTCAACCTATTAATTTCCCCAAAAAAGGCAAAATATGCATGGTTGCAACAGCAAATTTACTGAGATGTAAATTGGAGCTGGAAAGTCAGATAATACAACAAGTAATGGAGTTTAAAAATCTAGTAATCACATTATCTAGATACGGAAAGCTTGAAACTGAAATAAAAAATCAGGTGAATAGAGCAAACAAAGCCACAGGCTGCCTGAATGAAACAATATGGAGAAATAAAAATATCGGGAAAGAAATAAAAGGCAGAATTTTCAAAACAGTCATCAGACCAATAATGACATATGTGGAAAAACCAGGACCTGACACAGACAGGGCAAAAATGATGTTAGAAACATCAGAGATTTAAACACCAAGAAAAACTGATGACAAGACATTATGGGACAGAGCTAGAAGTACAGATATACGATGTAGATGCAAGGTGCAGAACATCAAGAACTGGGTAAGAAATAAAAGAGTAGAATAAAACGATCATATAAGCCCAATGACAACAAATTGAGTAGTACAGATGGCGAGAGACGGTTCCTTAAGAGGAAAACAATCAGTAGGAAGACCACGAAAACGATGGAATGACAACTTACTGGAGGCACATAAAAAAGACAAAGTCATGTCTACATAAAAAGAAGAAAAAAAGAATTTTTGGAATATTAAACTGCATACAACAACAAATTCATGATTTGCATATTAAACATTGGAAAATTTTCCCCACCAAAAGAAGAGATCAAGTGACAATAGCCTGTCTTAGATTAGGTCATATCAGTACTACATATAAGTTTTCAATTACAAAAGAATCCAAACCGAAATGTGAGCAGTGTAACGTCGAGCTATCGGTGAAAGATATTAATATAGACTGTCTTTATTCGTAGCAAGAAGTAATTAGGGTATCCCAACAAACTTGGAGAGAAAGCACTTGGCGCAAATTGTTCTTTCATAAAGATGTATATATATACAAGGATTTCCACAGTTTTCACTGTATTTCTTCACTCAACCGTTTTCTCCAATTTTTCCTGTTTAGCCAGTCCCCTTCCTGTAGGTTTCTTCTTCTTATTGCTTCGTCCACTTCATCTCTGAAAGATCTTTGGGCCTCTCTGCCTCTCTTTCTTCTTCCTATCGGGCTCCACTCTGTTATTCTATTTATCTACCGATTTTGGTCTGCTCTTCTGACATGTCCGTACCAGGGTAACCTCTTCTGTTATGTCGGAGTCTCGTTCTATTATGTCGGAGTTTATTCCCATTCTCAAATTAATCTCCATATTATTTATTCTATCTCTTCTTGTTACTCTGCAGCTTCTAATTAGAAATTCCGTCTCTGTTGCTTTTATTTTGTTTTTGGTTTTCTTATTAATTGTCCAATTTTCACACCCATAAGTGAGGATACTTCTTGTCATGGTATTATATATTTTTTTCTTTGTTTTCATGCTGATGTTCTTATCCCATAGTATCGGGTTCAATTTTCGTATGCAGTCTCTTGTTTGTCCTAGTCTATTTTTTATATCTTCCTCCGTTGTTCCTTTGTTTGATATTATGAAACCTAAATACTTTTACTTGTCTGTACCTTTGATTTGTTTACCTTCGTCTATTTCCAGCTGTTTTATTTCTGTATTCTCCGTTGTTAGGTATTCAGTTTTCTTTAGGTTTATTTCCATCCCATTCTTTGTATATATCCTGCTCCAGTTTTCTCTTCATAAAACTGAGGTCATCCTCGTCTTGTGCGATCACTATTTGGTCGTCAGCTAAACTTAGCGTATATAGATATTCGTTCCTTACTGGTATACCTCTTCCTTCGCACTTTCTTTTCCATGGTTTCAGAGTTTTTTTCCAGAAATATTTTGAACAGGGTGGGGGATGTGGAGCAACCCTGTAGTAGTTTTGTCGTCTTAAATAGACTGCATATTCTATTGCCCGTTTTGATAGCTACTTCGTTAGAGTCCTTTTACCGTGTTTATTAATCTTCGTGGAACTTCGATGTCTTCCATTGCTTTCCATAGCTTGGTTCTAGGTATTGAGTCATAAGCCTTCTTAAGATCAACAAAAGTCAGATGGACGGATCTATTTTTGGCCATTATTTTTTCTATTAGTTGTTCGACCGTGTAAATGTGATCTAAGCATGATTTCCCCGTTGTGAAACCTGCCTGGTCTTCTCCGATTTTATCTTGTATATATATTTCTAATTTTTCCTATATGGTCTTTTTATACAGTCTGCCTATAGACGATATAATGCTGATTCCCCGATAGTTTTCGCAGTTTTTTCTCTTTCCTTTCTTGTATATTGATGTCATATATGCTTGGGTCCATTCTGCCGGTAAGTCTTCTCCATTCAGTGCTCTCTCAAACATTTTGTGTATCATACGGAATAACTTTTCCGATCTGTTTTTTATCAATTCATTTGGTATTCCGCCGGGACCTTCTGCTTTTTTGTTTTTTAGAGTTTTGATCGTTCTTTTTACCTCAGCTAGGCTTAATTCGATTTCGTCATGTGTGTAGATTTCTATTCCGTCTATTTCTGATTATTTGAATTCGGGGCGGTCTTCGGTTAGCAATTTTTTATAGTATTCTTGCCATTCGTTTTCTTTGATTTGACCGATCTTGATTTTCTCTGTCTTATTTCTTTGGAGCGACTTTAAGATGCGCCATGACTCTGAAATTCTCGTTCCTCATATATGCTGTTCTAGCTTTGTGCATGTTTTTTTCCCATCTTTAATTTTTTTCATTTGCCACTTTTCTTTTCATTTCTTTATTTTTTTTCCTGTATAGTTCCAAGTCCTCATAGTTTTTTGTGTTCAGGTATTTTATATGGAGTTCTTTTTTCTCTTTTATGCATGTTAGTGTGTCTTCATAAAGATGTAAAATTACTTAATGGCTATTTATTAATTTTGTAAATATCTAATATTTAATATTCTACAGATTTGGTTCTCGCTAATCTTTGGTTTGATGCAAATTTGCAAATAAAAAAAAGTCTAATAATACAATTTAATCTGACAAAGAAATTACTCTGCTCTCTCCTAGCGTTTAGACCATTAAGAATCATTATTCACCTTTTTAGAGATTTTTATGGTTCAGACCCTTATTCTTGTCATGCGTTTGAATGCTTATCTATTAAAAAAAAAAGGTGTGAGGAAGAAGGGTTAAATATAATATACACTGAAAAAAGACGAAGTATTAGTAAATATAAGTAAATCCAATTTGGGAACTTATGAAAATATAATAATTAAGATGCAGGGACGCATCTTGTTTATTTTTCTTCATATTTTTTTTTCTATTGCAATTTTCTAATAATTAGCTTTAAAGTCATGTCAAGCAGTGCTTGTTTATGTGACAAGATCGAGAAAAGTAATAAATAAATCTTCTTCATAAACCTGAACGGGGAGCAGGGGAAGTAGGTGTATCTGTCATCAATTCTAATAAATAATTGCCGCAATAATTTTTTATTATTTATTCATTTTAAGCTATTTGTGAAAAACATATTCTTAATGACTTGTGACAAAAAATATGTAATTATTCGCAAATCTTTTTAACAAATTTTAGTACGTTTTATTGCTTGGGGTACAGTTGCACCCCACTCAGTTGTTAACGTAAGGTATATTATTTGCTTGTTTCAACGAGCAACTGCGGAGAGATTTATCTTTACATTTGTTTACATTGTTGAAATTGTTTAACTGGATAGATGTATGGTTCTACCGCAAAATTAACCCAATTGATGTTTATAGTACCATACCTCCTTCCATACTTTCATACCTTTAGGAATAATCACAGAAGTATACAGGGATAACACTACTTACCAAAAAATCGGAACTAGAATGTCAGAGCCAATAAAAGTAACTAAAGGACTAAGAAAAGGATGCAGTATGTCACCCTTACTGTTTAATATATTGAGGCAGGCTCCAAAATTGAAAAAAACACTTGCAAGGGAATGGGAACTCTCATAGAAAATGTTTCTCTCTCTACTGTCCAATTCACAAATAAAACATGAAAACTTTGTAAATCCCCTTTGTTAACCAAGCAGTTTGCAAACAAGTTTAAAATCTCCACAGATAATCCAATTGTAAGATGAATAGCTGATTTTCTGTAGAATTGTGTCAAGATTTTCATATGTCTCTTTTATATGTACTGAATAAATCCCCTTTGTTAACCAAGCAGTTTGCAAACAACTTTAGAATCTCCACAGATAATCCAATTGTAAGATGAATAGCTGATTTTCTGTAGAATTGTGTCAAGATTTTCATATGTCTCCTTTATATGTTCTCAATGAGCAATAGGAAAGAAACATAAGTGTTCCCATTTTGTAAGAGTACAACTTTTAAACTTGTTTTTAAAGAGTCTATAAAAAGCCTCCAATCATCCTTATTATACTTAATAACTAACTCATTCATTAGACCACCAATATTATAACATCAGATAAAAGCTACTTTCTGCCTAAAATACTGAGCAAACTATTGATCTCTGTTCCAGTATTTGTAAATAGATGTGCCAACATGGCGACAACAAATTCTTTTCTTTTAATCTTAACCCAAGCAATTCTGATTTTTCCTTTGTTAAACTCAAATCTCTTACTAAGTCACCTAACTCAGCTTGTGTAAACAACTGTGGTTAGTTGTAAAAATTCACCATAACTTCCTGGACCACTTTCATCAGATTTTGATTCACTAGTATTTAGAATGACATCAATACGTATATATGGCTCAGTTACTGGCAGTTCAGGTCCATGTTTTACCGGACGGATAGCAGACGGGAGGTTAGGACAAACAATCACTTTCTTATTTTTTGAGTTATATCCAGAAGCATTGACAGTTCAAAAATAAAAATCATTTGAATGATTTGTTTGATATCTCCATACCATAGGCACTGCAAATCTAAAAGATTGTTTTCTTTTTTCGGCCACTTCTTTAAATTCTTAACACAAACATAACATACATTGTCAGAAGCCCAACCTTTGTCTTGGTTATCAATTTTTACACGAAAATATGCAAAATATACCTTTTTTAGACAGTCGATAACGTTTATCTGATGTTTTTAATAACATAATTATCATATTTGTAGCAAAATGTATTTGGACAGTTTTTACAACTACGACTAGCCATATTTAAAAGCGTATGAGTCAAACACGGAAAAGTGAGGTTATGTTTATTAGAATACAGAAACTATACAGCTGTTAATGAAGAGGAAAAAAGGACAAAGAGTTTTGTACATGTACAATTCATTAACACTGCTACTAACCAAGTAATATTAGATTTCTTTGCTCGTTAAACAAAATAAAATGTGTAATTATGCAATTGTAAATGTTAAGTTGTAAAATTATGGTGGATGATACATCATTTTTAATATGATTTTCGGACTCGTTATTATTTTTCATTTCATTCTTCTCGCCGAAGAAGAAAGTATCAGCACCGCGGTTCAAGCCTTTTTTATTAGTAAAAATTTAGGGAGCAATAAACTTCTGAATTTCTGATTTTATAAAAATAATCTTAACGTTGTTTAAACTTATAGAACGAATATCAATAATATCGTTCCTAAACTTAATTACTTTTAAATAAAAACCAATTTTAATGGAAAAAAACTGATATTAAAAAAAAATAATAAATGAAAAAATCTGCTTACTTTGTAAAACAAATTAAAGTGTCACAATTAAGTTGTCTTATTTAATAAATTATTATCATAAAAGCTACAGTACAGAGAATAAATAATTTGTGATTAAAACGTGGCTTTATAATTATTATGGTTCAGATAAGTACGACGAAATCGAGGAAAATTGAACAGATTCATAAGAAGATAAGAGCAAAAAGCTTAAAATTTATTAACCTTTGTAATATCGAATGCCACGTGCAGTTCATCCAGGAGAAATCTATCTGATCAGGAATAAAGTGGGCGTAAATAAAATAGTCCAGTTTGCTATCGAAAAAGTTTCATGTACCTATCTAAATATGCTGGAACATTTTTATTGCTTTTTATTATTTTAGTTCCCTTCTTCCAAATAATTTGCCCTACCTGAGAAGTTGAATACTTCGATATCTTTCTGTGTTACTTATTACAGAGCCTAACTACTTAAACTTATGCTCAGAGGTTCTGATACAAGACCCTAAAAGACCGTACAATACTTGGGAATAATACTAGACGACAAAATGGCATTCTGACACCACATAAAAGAGGCATGTCAGAAGGCGGAAGAGTTATCCGCAAAAGATCAGTTATCCTACAATCAATCATGTTCATCTTACTATATGGGTACCCAGTGTAATATGAGATCCTCAACAAAGCGAAATATAAAGACATACTTCTCAGGACATAGAGGAAACCATTGATCAGTGCTGGACGAGGTATATCCTTGCAAACGAGATCATTTGGATGCACCAAAAAGGCAACGGAGCTTTAAGTTCAGGAATACAAGAAAGAAAAATAAGTTTGGAGATGTGGCAGGACCAATGGTCAAGAGAAATAGACAAGAATGCCTGGACGAGGGGCCTTATTCCAGATGTAGTAAGGTGGTATGAATGTAAACACAGACGTGTCAACTACTACTTCACCCAATTTATGACGGGGCATGGATCTTTCCGGTCTTATACATATAGAATAAAGAAGACCGAGAACGATCTGTGTTTCGAGTGTGGGGTGGTGGATAACCGCATCATATGGTATTCTTATGCACTACAGAAAATATGGGGCGAACCTTGCTGCAGCTTAACCTGGGGTCACATCTAGGCGAGCCACATAAATTAATAATAAAGCAATTGCAAACAAAATAATTTTTCACTTGATCATTGGTTTTGTGACAGAAACTATAAAACACAAGAATGAGAAAGAGAGAAGACTGCAACAAAGGTGAAGCTGAAGTGGAGTGAGCCAATATTCAGCTTCCATTACTGCCATCGAAATCTTAAATGAATCTCAAATAACTTGACTACATTACAAAAAACAATTTACACACATGTTGTTTTGTTTTTACTTGTATTTAGTTTACAGTGTGTCTCCTTTTGCAGCAGCCTATTACTAAGTACTGGGTTGGTGTAGGTGGAGGAATGAATGGGCCACCCCAGAAGGTGGAATATGAATGTCTGGAGTTGCTTGCACCTGTTGTCTGATCTTTCTCATTAAGTTTCAAGATGGTTAAAATAACGGCGTGTTTGCTCCTTCTTCTGCACAAAGATGGTTACCTTACAAACCAAGTCCGGTCCAGACCTGGATAAGGTGGCGCGACTGGGATGCTATGGCAATCACTGAGCGTAGACGGAGAGCAACAGATGGGAGTTATAAGCAAAGCTAACGGGTCAGGTGGTAATACTCGCTAAGAGGGTTCCAGGCCCATGAGTTGGAGAAAGAGGAGGTGAGTTTAGTTGGTAGGCGGTCAGCTACGGTGAGGCGTAGTCGTCCAAATCCAACATACCTGGGAAACCTTCCCAGAGATCTTTTGAAGATTCTCACCTCCCAAAAAAAAGTACTTAAGCTTATGTTATTTGTAAGGTATACACTTTGTTTTTCCTATGCCCTGTACAACTTCAAGGTTGGTCACAGGATCCACATACCACATAAGATACCTTCAATATTCTCCTGTAGATCCACATCTAGAAGTATTAAATCTTCTTTTCAGTGGCTTGCGACAATATCCACGCCTAGACTTCATATAGTACCGTCAGTAGAACGTAGCACCTCACTATCCGCATCTTGGTCTCTAAACTCAGGTCTTTACAGCACAGATCTCATATTGGTAAATGAAAACTATGCAATTTCAATTCCGGATCTAATTTCTTTATCTCGATGCCATTGTGAGTTAGGGATAGTTCTGACGTAGCAGAATCTGTCGACTACGAGATCTATATTTGCATGGCTGATAACTAGGAATTGAGCTTTTTTTAATAATAAGGTTTAGTCCATTATCTATGCTCGCCGTTCCCACGTGATCCAATACGGCTTGTTGAGCAAATATAGCTTTCAGGAAAAATTCCAACAAGCCTTACAATTAACATGAAAAGGTAGTGTGTTTGTTTCTGTTTTGTTGATAACTTCTGTAAATTCTTATTTGTCTCGGACGTTTGTTACTGACTAAATGTCTAAGTCAGTCCATTGCTTTATGTTTCTTATCCATGGCACTTTCTATAAGAAGATCGGACGTTACCCACGGCATCTTTAATATTTTCCTGAGGAAATTTAACTTTACAGTCAAACATTCAGGGTAGTGGTCCTACATTAAAATAGCTAACAATAATGCCATATTTACGTTAGTGTTGAGACATGACCCCATGACTTATTATAAGCCTGAGTAACCTTTCCAGACATAACCGTGACCAGGAGTAAACGTAAGCAATAAAGTTTAAACATAACACGACAATTCTCAGCAATTGCATCAGCTACGGCGGTTTACGTTACGCCAATCTCAGAAATTTTCCCAAAGCGTGGTGGCAGTATTAGGGACTGTTCAAGTTAAGTAAGCACTATAGAGGCAGAGGGTCTTTGCTTTGTTTATTTTTGATGACATAGGACGGTGAGGGGGTACAGATGTTGATTACGACAGCTCTAAGTTACAATTAATGAATATTTCGAAAGATCCTATTTAGATTACTATATAAGAGGTTTTTTACACCACTAATATAAGTAATAGAAACAGTTGATGACTTGGTTTTGGACGACGGAGTGCAATTTTTAATCTTACGGACAATTTAGCTCTACGCTCAAATGCTTCACCCAGAGATTTCCTGCAAAAACCCTTCAATTAGTTTTGTTCAGTAATAAAATTGCAGCTATTAAGTCAAGCATGCAAAACGTGTGGTCTTTATCATGCTTTTGTCAACTAAAGTGTTTTGTTCGTGATATTACTTAAGATTGTACCGAATATTTACTATAGCTTCTTCTTCTTTAAGTAACAACTCCCAATCGGAGGTTGGATATCATCATAACTATCTTTACTTTATCTACTGCTGCTCTAAAGAGTTCTATAGAACTACATTTAAACCAGTCCCTTAAATTCTTCAACCATGATACTCTCCTTCCTTCTATACTCCTTCCTCCTCTTATCTTTCCCTGTATTATCAGCCTTAGCAGTTCATATCGCTGTCCCCTCATTACATGTCCCAGATGTTGTAACTTTTTTATTTTTATTGTGTTTATTATTTCGCATTCTTTGCTCATTGTTTGAGCAGAGAATTGTTTTCATTTTTACAAACGCATTATTGTCTGTATTGTATTGTATTGTACTGTATTGTATTGTATTATTATTGTCTGAAATCCAGGTTCCTAGATATTTGTATTTATCAAGCCTTTCTATCGATACATTTTCCAAATGTATGTTTGTTGGTATATTTGTTTTCTTTGTTATTATCATGTGTTTGGTTTTTTTATATTCATTTTTAGTCCATATTTTTCACAGAAACTGTTTGTTTTGTTCAGCAGTAATTGGGGTTGTTCAGAAGAGCTTGCCATAATTACGGTGTCATCTGCATATCTCATGTTGTTAATACATCTTCCTTTAATTATTATTCTTTTACTTTGAGATAGTTATGCTTCTTCAAAAATGGCTTTACTATATACATTAACTAGTAATGGGGACATAATACATCCTTGCCTAACTCCTCTCCTGATTTCAATTTTTGGACTGGGTTCGTTATCTATTACGATTTGTGCTCTTTGATTCCAGTAGAGATTTGTTATTATTCGTAAGTCCCTATGGTCTATGATTTTTGTCTTTAGAATTTGGACTAATTTTTCATGTCTTACTATAGCTTACTCTATGTTAAATATCGCGTCAATTTAGCTTATTTAATTGAATATTTGTTTAAACAAAGTAATAAGGCAGTTGTTAAGAAAAAAATAAATAAAAAAAAACGATGACTATTAGAAAAATATCGGTTAGTATTGTTTCTGCTTGGCCTATATTGGCTTATATTGGAATTTCTGAACTAGTTTGAAGCAAAAAAACCCTAGGGAAACATAAAAGTTTGAGACCAAAGTTGGAAATCAACAGGCATTTCTTGATATTTATTCGAACTTTCGTTTTCGAAGTTTTGAGCTTATTTACAAGTTTTAACATTATCACAATGGAGTTTGTGTGGTCGTTTAAGTTCGAAATGGCCGATTTAAAAACAATTTATTTTTATTTTATTCATTTACATAAAGTACCTCTATAATGGCAACTGATACAGGAACACTAATATTGGATAAATGTATATATAAATAATAATTATATAACTTTAACTAATATCTTGTGATAAAGCTAAGCGGTTTTAAAAAAACATTAAAGCTTTCATGATCAAAAATTTTTTATGCAGACCAGTGAATTTACACTTGTCACAAGCATGTTTTTAAAATACCTTAAAAATTTCCAGCATGTGTACCTACTCCTTTCAACAGTGTAACAGTTTCAGAACGAATAGATGGTTTTCTGAAACAGGGGTTTCTACTTCAAAAAAATGGGGTGATCCCTTCATTGTCTACTACCAGAGCATACAGGGCAAAAATACCAATAAATGAGAAAAAGATGGAAGACGTTCGGAAAATAATTCCATATATTCCAGAAGATAAAAAAGAATTTTATGAAAACATTCTTACATGGCCAACTACTGCATCAGATAATATCATTGAGGAAGAAGGGTAGTTTAGGGAAATGTTTTTTTGTGTATTTGTTTGTTTTTTTATAAATTACTTTAAATAAAATAAGCTTTTTCATACAATTTTGTGTCTTTATTCATGTCAAAAACTATAAGTTGTAAGAAAGGAATAAATCCAAGATTTTCTTTATCGTCTTTCTAGATAACGAAAATCACTGGATGGTTTTTCTCCAATCCAAATTAACTTATATAAACTGTACTTTATAGTAGATGTCATTAGTTAACAAGAAAAAATTAAATAGAACGAATAAACAGTTTTTATTGATTTCCCGAAAATCTACTTTTTGGATTCATTCCCTTCTTCTAACTGGTAGTTCAATTGTTGTATTATTGCAGTTTATATTTATCCTTCACTTCTAACGAACTACGGCTGCATTAAAAGAGGACTTTTATATATTTAAGTTTAATTAAAAAATCACATACTTCTTTCAGCTTGGTTATTATTCATACCTCATAATAACTTGAAAGACACTGGCTAATGAGCCGATTACACATTTTTTATTATGGCGTGATAAGTTGTCTGTATGACTATAAATTTAGTGTTTCGTCGGGCTATACAGTATTATTAAAATCTAGATAAAAATTATTTTAACGAACATGAACATGGCGCTCATCTTTTGCTTATTTTAATAAACAATCTTCACCAGTGAATTTTTGATTAAAAGATAATGAGAGCCTGTAATATTTTAAGGCAGATTATTACGTAGTTATGAGGTGAAAAATGTTCAATGCACGCGTGAGATCATTTCAGATAATTTTATATAAGGCGTTTTCTATGATAAATTATTTAAAGTAGTCATTTTCTCCTCTTCCATTTATTTTAATTACAGTTAGCTATCTGTTTTTCTATTTTACTGTCAATAAACGTTTTAAAAATATTTGAAATTTTTAATTTCACTGCATCTTACCTAAAAAAAAAAATAATAAAAACAAAAAATTAATGTTTTTGGGGGTACGATCTGGGGAACTGGCTCGGTGGGCTAATATTGAGCTGACTTTTATTTTTTATTTATATAGAATGTAAAAAATTAAAAAAAAAATAAATTTTGGGAGTGAAGGTTGAAGAATATTTTAACTGGGAGTATAATTTATTATTAATATTATCATACATAAGCAAGGGCTGAGGAATAGGTCCCTATTATACCTAAAAACAAAGAAGTTTCATTAGTAACCTACTAGTAAATTACAAAATTACGAAAAAGAAATTACAAAATTTTAATTTCTCTAGTAAAAAGACACATTATTTAATTTTTAGCAAAAGGAAAATTATCACTAAATGGAGTTGTCCTGAAACAAGCAGAAGAAATAAAAATTTCATCATCTGCATCAATCTGCAAAGTTCTTGCCAATCCAGAATTAGTCTACTAAAAATGCTGTCAAATACCTCTTGGGGGGCAGATAAAACAACCTTACTTACTATATAGAGAACACTAATACGAAGTAAACTAGACTACGGCTGTTTATGCTACGATACTGCTAACAAAACATCTTTAAAAATATTTGACTACATTCAAAATATGTGCTTGAGATTAGTTTTAGGTTACACAAGAACTAGTCCAGTAAGTAGCTTACAAGCTCTGGCTAATGAACTACCCCTAAGCCAACGAAGGCAATTCCTATCACTAAAATTACGTTGCCAGAATTTCAGCAAACAGCAACGTAACCTACTCAATAATACTTTACAGAAAAAATATATCGTCCGATCTTTACAGAAACATTGCAATAAAAAAAACTACCATTTCCTGAACGAATAAAACGTATTGGTCTTAATTCAGAACAGTTCAGTCTTACTACGCCTATTCATGTAAATGTTCCTCCTTGGATGATGAAACCTCCAAAAATATACACGTCTCTAAAAGAACTCCCGAAACATTCCACACATCCTTTCCTTATACAGCAAGCTTATAAAAATGTAATATCCAAATACCCAACAACCCATCAAATCTTCACTGATGCTTCTAAATATGATGAAGGATATGCTGCAGCCTACATCTACGAACACGTCAAGTCTACCATACGAATCCCAACAAATTGTTGTATATCTTACGGCAATTCACCAGGCCATGAAAAAATGTGGTTCTATCAATGAAAGCAAATTTGTTATCATCACCGATTCAATGAGCGCATTACTTGGAATAAAACAGCTATATACAACTCACGCCATACTTTTCAAGATCAAACACTTACCTCAAAGATCTTACCTACAGAATAAACAAAAAGATATTTCCTTCATCTGTCATCTGGGTACCTTTCCATATGGGAATAAGTGGTAATGAGAAAGTGTACTCTCTGGCAAGCAATGCAACCACCGACCAAAGTATTGCTATCATAAATCAAATGCCTTAGACTGATCACAAAGTAAATATCAAAGCCAACATGTATAGAGCGTGAAAAACTACTTGGGATCACAGTGCCAACAAACTTAAAGAATGTCTGTCAAGTAGGAACCAAACCCATCTTACCAAATAATAGAAAAGACCAAGTCATCATCAACCGACCCCGAATAGGACATACTTTCCTTACCCACAAGCATATCTTCAACCAGGAGGCTGCTCCGATATGTACCAAGTGCAACACTTAGTTGCCAGTAAAACATATTGTTGAGTGTGCAGTGGAAAATAGAAGTAGGGGTAGGCAAAAACTCAGATAGAGAGATGGTGTAGATGAGAATGGTAGAAAAATAGGCGCAGCAAACTGGCAACAGTTGGCAATGGATAGAACTGGCGACAGACTTGGGAAGGTTGAGGCTCTTTGATAGGGCTGTAGCACCAATGATGATGATGAATTAATTCTCCACTTTGTCGGTGAAGTTCAAAAGAAGTTAGGTTAGAAATACTAAGTCTTTCTGCATAAGAAGGTCTTCTCGATCCCAAAGAAATTCGAGAGCTTTTCTTTGAACGTTTTCCAACAAAGTCTTGTCTTCAAATAAATACCACGTTGGTACAGCGTATTCAAGTATGGGTCTTACATAAAGAGGGTAAAGTTTACAGAATGATTGCATTGAAACTCTTGAAAAACACCTTCGAATAAGATACAGTCTGGACTTCCCACGTTTACAAACAGAGGTAATATGGTCGGATTAAGTTAGGCTGCTCTTTACTATAACGCCAAGTTCATTATACGAGAACACAGAATCTAATCTAATTTGAAGCACTACACATTTTTCCGCATTTAAAGGTAGTAACGAACACCAAGTTAAAATAGGGTTTAAGTCCATCTGGTGGGTAAGCTGATTTGTGATTGGATTGGCATATATTTTTGTGTCATTAGCGTAAGGCAATATTTTACTTGAAACATAATAAGGAACATCGCTGGTGTAAACAGTAAAAAGCAGAAGTCCAAGTATAGAACCCTAAGGCACTTCACCTACAATAACCTGCCCTGTGAGAAAGATTCGTCAACTCTAACTTTGTAATATAGATTTGTCAGGAAATCATCTATTCAACGAAGTAAAGTACCACGAACTCCGAAATGTTCTAGCTTATATAGAAGTCTGCGCTTAGGTACACGGTCAAAGACTTTAGAGAAATTTAGATAAACAACGTCGACCGGCTGTGAACCGTTAAGGGATGTCTCCTGCATTGTTTTAACTACCGGACGTCCAGTCGTTAAAACAATGTAGAAGATTGGTTATTTCCAACTAGAGGGTAAGGAGTTCTAGATGAAAGAAGTTTGCATAATTTGCATAATAACCAAAGTAAAGCGGCTGTGCAAAGTTTATTTAGGTGTTCTTTGACATGATTCACTGTGAATTCAACTTGCTGTAAGGAAGAGCCGACACGATTACAGTTAATAGCAGATAGTTAGCCATCATTCGATTCTTTAGTAAAACTCTGTGAAAATGCTAAACAGGGAGTTTCGGAAAATTCTTTTTCGGAGTCATTAAGTAATTCAATTTGTCAGTACAACAATTTTAAAATAACTTTCATGATTCTGGGAGTGCCAAAAGTAAGTAATAGTTAGAGTTAAATCATGTTCACCGTTATTTTTGCGAGTTTCTAGTTTACTTCGGAGTTCTCTTAAACGTACTTTTGGATAAGCCTCTTGTCATCAATTATTGAGAATATTTCCGTAGCTTTGTTTTCCAAAAGTTTTGCTTTATTCCTCAGAAGATATTTGTCTCTACTCTGTATAAGGTTATTTGCTTTTCCTGGCAGCCAACAGTTTCCAAAACAAGCTTAACCTTATTCGCGTCGTGGTGAAATGGTACTCACAGTAATTATTCGCTGTAACTGCACTTTTTACACAAAATTTTTACAAACATTACTGACTATTGGTATATAGAACAATTATGCAAAATTTATTTGCGAAATAATGATTTTTACAGAGTAATCTTGAAAATCAATACGAGCCCAAAATTTTACGTGTTGCGTCGACCTACTAGCAGGTTATTAAATTTTATGGATATTCATTAAAATTATTCTTACTGCGTTGTCTAACATTGGTACATTTATGCGCGAAACAGCTGATCCAAAGACCTCGGACGATGTTTTGTTGAGCCAACGTCCAGGTCCATCAGCCAAGAATTTTGACTTATTTTTTCTTTTGACTGTGTTTTTAAAATTTTTATTCAATTATTATCCGAAATGTTTCGTATCTGCCTCTCCTTTTATTTCTGTTAAAAACTTAAGTGTTTTTTGTTTTTTTGGTCCACGTAATATTCTACTATAAAGATACTTTACTAAAGCTTTAATGCGTTTATCTAGTAAGGCTTTAAGAGTCCAACCCTCACAGGCATAGAAAATAATTGGGAATACAGGGCAGTACAACATTCGGACGTGAAATCCCATGTCCAATTCAATAAACTTTTTGCTAGCCAGTTAAATTTTTAATTGGACCTCTTTCATCGAATCGAAACTACTGTTCATTAGTACATCCAGATATCAGATGGATTACATCTGTTTAACGAGTCTGTCATATATTCGCAGAAGAGCTAATATTTGTAATTTGGAGAAAACCATAAGTATTTAGCGATATTTATAAATAGGCTTGGATGGCAAAAGAAATTCTTGAACTCATGGAAAAACGAAGAAAACATAAAGCAAAAGACCTGAATAAATACAAAGAAATTCAGAGAAACATCAGAAAGAAAATTCGAGAGGCAAAAGAGAGGTGGCTCTCCGATAGATGCAAGGAAATAGAAGATCTGGATAAAAAGTATGATAGCTTTAATTTACACAAAAAAATAAAAGAAATGACAGGTTCTAGAAAGCGTACAAAAACGAATATCCTTAAAAATGATAAAGGGGATATTATTACTGATATGAAGGAGAGATTATGTCACTGGACCAATTACATTCACCAACTATTTAATGATGAAAGAGAAGAACTGTCATTAGAAATCACCGAGGATACTGGACCACCAATATTAAGAGAAGAAGTCATCTATGCCATCAAAAACACAAAAGAGGGTAAAGCTACTGGACCAGATGAGGTGCCCATCGAATTATTAAAACTCATCGATGAAGATGTTATTGATGTAATGGTTGAACTCTTTAATCTAATATATCAGACTGCCACAATCCCCAGACAATGGCTGCAATCAACCTTTGTAGCAATTCCCAAAAAACCAAGTTCAACAACTTGCTCAGACCACAGAACAATAGCTTTAATAAGTCACACACTTAAAACATTTTTGAAAATAATTCACAGCAGAATTGTTAAAACTCTTGAATATAAGATTAGTGACACGCAATTTGGCTTTAGAAATGGTATGAGTATAAGAGATGCTTTGTTTGGCTTGAATGTGCTGGCTCAGAGATGCATGGACATGAATCAGGATATGTACTTATGTTTTGTAGACTTTGAAAAGGCATTCGATAAAGTTAAACATAAAAAGCTTGTAGATATATTAAAAAGCAAAAATATTGACAGTCGTGATCTGAAAATTATATCTAATTTATATTGGAATCAAAATGCCAAGGTAAGAGTTGACAGCCAGTACACCGAAAATATCAAAATACAGAGAGGAGTCCGCCAGGGTTGCGTGCTCTCCCTACTACTTTTCAATGTCTATAGTGAAGCGGTATTTCAAGAAGCGCTCTCAGACTCAATAGAAGGTATATCTATCAATGGAGAAGTTTTGAATAACTTACGTTTTGCAGACGATACAGTAATAATTACGGATAACAACAATGATTTACAGAACGCTGTCATGAGTACGGACTGAAGATAAATTTAAAGAAAACTAAATGCATGATCATGACTAAATCTGCACATGCAAATATCCAATTGACTATTGAAGATACTGCAATTGAGAATGTTAATAACTATAAATATTTAGGAACATGGATAACATCAGATGTAGACCAAACCAAAGAAATTAAGACACGTATTGAAATAGCACGTACATCATTTATTAAACTTAAAAAGTTTCTTTGTTGTCGGGATATAAGGTTAGAACTACGCCTGAGAATGCTTCGATGTTACGTGTTCTCTACTCTTCTTTATGGTCTGGAAGCTTGGACACTAAAACAAGTTCGTCTGAATAAGCTGGTTGCCTTTGAATTTTGGTGTTACAGAAGAATCCTACGAATATCATGGATTCAAAGAATGTCAAACATGGAAGTAACTACAAGGATAGGAAATGAGGCGGAAATAATATTAACTATTAAAAGACGAAAACTTGAGTACTTGGGACATGTGATGAAAGGGCAAAAATACGCATTATTACAACTTATTATGCAGGGCAAAATCCGAGGAAAGCGAAATGTGGGAAGACGAAGAATATCCTGGCTTAAGAACTTAAGGGAATGGTTTGAATGCAGTAGTGCAGAACTTTTTAGAGCGGCAGTCAACAGAGTCCGCATAGCCATGATGATTTCCAACCTTCGATAGAAGATGGAATTTAAAGAAGAAGAAGATAAATAGGCTATAACACTCGCTACATCTTTTAAATTCGTCGTATTTAAGTTTTGTTGTTGATTATGATTCATCAAAATTTGTTGATCTCATCAATTGCAGCGACATAATTCATTTTTTTTTATATTTGTTGAGATTTAAATTTTGAAGCTAAATATCCTAAACTTACGATTCGTGTTTGATCTAACAGAGTATTTTGTTGTGCGTTTAACCAGAAACTGGTAATATGAACATAAAAATCGCGTATGGCAAAGTGCCTCGATAGCAAATAGCGTGATAGGCGATAATAATATACCAGACCACATTGTATCAACATTACATTAATTAATCCCCATTAACATGATACAAACCTAACCTAACATAAAGTAACAAATCGTGCACGTTATACGAGGTGCACGCATGATGAAAACCGCCCGCACCGCTTGCAATATCCATATCTATTCCTCTTCATAATGCGAGTTGTTAATTACCGTCTAAAATTATGTGATGCCAGTCGAAACTTACGTCTCGTTACTAGACTTCTTCTTTCTTACTTTCATTCGACGTTATTTTATGTTGATAGACTCTGAAGCTTATAAGTCTTAAAACTTGCATAGGCGTGGTACATATACTGAACATAAATTACATGAATTTGAGTATTCGAAAAATAAACAAAAATTTATCCCTTATTTTATTTAGCATTATATTTTTATTCTGTATGAGTTAATGAGATAAATGATTATTTTTATTTTTAACTGCTTTTTGGTTACTATCAGTTTTAAGTCCAATTGATGGTGCTTTAATTAATTATTATGTAGTCTGTCTAATTTCTGGTACAATAATTTTGTTTACTATCTTGTGGGGATTTACATGTGTACAATCTGCGAGCTGGTAGTTTGAACCACGCATTGATAACAATCGTGTTCTTTTCTGGACAGAACTAAAGAAGTCTGTTGCACTCTTTTATTCCGTAGTCCCAGTCCATTTCCACCAATGATGTTTTCAACTTTTTTTTTCCACTTTTGGCTTCTTCCATTATCTTCCAGTATGAGATCTTCCAGTTTTATCATTATTTCATGTTTTTTCTAGCGCTGCATTCAGACTTGTAGATCTTTACAAAACTGTTCAATCTTAGTATCGGGTAATCGGTTATTTGAGCATAGATTTGTATAGTACTCATATTGATTGAGTTTCCTAGCAGTTATAGAATTATAGCTTTGTTGTAACATTTTTTTTATTATTAATATGTTAAATATTTCTAATTCCTTTTACCCCCGTGCGATACGCCTATGATCGTGTATCGATAGCAAAATATTGTAGATATCCAGCTAAAATGGAATTCCCTAATTAGGAATGGTTTTTAATCCTTCCGTCTTAATACTCTGTATGAAAAGAACAAATGCTTTCCGGTATGCAGTTTCGTATCTTTTGACAATATCTTAATCCCAAGTATTGTCTGTTTCTTATGTCCAACTGTTAATACCGATTATTTTACCTCAAAATTTCCAATAGTCATTAAGGCCTTATCTTCTGAGAAATACATACGACTGTCCGATGATTTTAAGTGGGGAATATAGCTTCTTCTTTTTTCTTGGACAGTTGGTGAAATTTTGAGTGGAACCAAGTTACTTCTCGGTGGACTCTTGTTGAGTGAGGTAATATCTCGTGTTACGTGTTGGTGGGCCGTTGTTGAGTTAAGGCCAATATCTCGTGTTACGCTTTGCTCACTTTATTTCTTATCGAATCGTCTTTGTGAATTATTTTCCAAGTGTGTATACACTTTATATTTGAGTTTTCTTTCCTTAGACTATATTAAATTATATATATAGTTCTACACTACCTTTAATGGTTATTAAATTCAGTGTTTAGTACCAGAAAAGTATTAAATCTAATAGTAAATTAAATCTTCACCTGAAGATGGCCGATTTTTGAATGTAATTGAACCATTCAAGAAATTTCTATAAATATTACCTATGAACATACAAGTCTCAGTTTTTTATTAAATAATAGTGCGAGATAGTTAATTGACTTAGCCAAGTGCGGTTTGGTTTATGTTTCATTCTTGTAACCTTTTTGTTTTTTTTTTTTGTAAATTTAGAGTTAAGTAATTTTTGCTATCAATTGTATTTCCTATAATTTTTGTTCATTATCTTTCCTATGATATCTCGAGATACGCCAAACTATATTTGTATATGATTGTCTTATACATCTTGGTAAAGGTATTTTTTTATTACATTATAGCTTAATTTTATACAAATATAACACCATTTCATAGTTGTGTATTTTTATTACCTGGGTTGCATTTAGCAGCATCATAATTTTGTGTTTAATATCTAGACTCGGCAGTCACAAGCACTTAAGTCATTTTTTTATGAAAAATACATAATCTCGCAAACTATCCAAATTTGTGTAATACGCCAACTGGAATAAACACCTAAGTCATATACCGCTTATATATCAAAGTATTTTATGGTGCTCTTTATAACTCTTTATTTTTATTTCATAACGGTGGCTGTAATAAACACTTAACTCGACTTAAGTACTTTTACTCAGTCATAACAAATATAGCGAGTTCGATGTGAAACGGCGTTCTAAACCACTTATGTAGATATAGGTATTTATGCTCATCAAATTTGTTTCTAAAATAATAAATATTGTTAGTGACATAAGTATTAAATACATGCAGAGTCAGTGTATTTCGTGATGATATTGATATCCACAGTCGGTTCTTCCTCTTTTGTTTATACAAGACACTTGAATTTCGGGTGAATTTTCCTTTTAAAACCATTTTCAACTAGTTCCGATAAAGTTGACGGCCTGATCTGGTGATAGTTTTATAGTCTGAAATTTATTTCTGTTAAATAATGAAATGGATTTAAATAGTAAATTTACAAGTCTTAGAGGTAGACAGATATTGGAGCTAGTTTCACAAACACTAGTTTCGGATACACCTGGACCTGGTATGTATTATTTTTGTTGACAATATTTTTTTCATCTATGCTACGTAAATAGTGTGCAGTAAATTCTTAAATATTTTAAAACTTCTAGATGTGTTCCATTGGTGTAGAAATGTTAAAGTAAAGGGAAAACGATGTACGTATAATTAAAAACCGTTTAAAGAATGAAGTTGATTTTGATTACAATAATATTAATTTAATTGGATTACGGACATTATTCTTAGAATTTACGTACCAAAGATAAGAGGGGTGCTTTTACGCTTCTACCAATTTCTATCATTTGAATGTATGACTTGCATTTAAATGAATGGTTGTGAAATGTTTTAAAAAATTCAGTAGATAATTTTATAAAGAAAAATATTATAAATCCTTTAAATTTACTATCAGATTTAAAAAAAATGTATCTAACTATTAGAAAATCCCTGGTGCACGCGTAAATGACACATATTTTAATTTGTTGTTGATACCTACTTAATTGAGTTTTCGTTCCTTTTAGTTAATCAGGAAGACTTAGCAGCAGAACCTGAGCCAAGTACATCGGGTATCCATAAATCGTATATTCCAGAAAAAAAAAAACTTGAAATAAGTGATTACTCAAGTGACGATTCTGTTACTGACCCTACATTTGTACCTGAAAGTTCTAATCGTGTCGTATCACATACACAATTGGAAGTTAATGACGAGCATAATCCTCCTGAGATTCCTTCTTCTTCCGATGATATTACACAACCAGTTACAGTTACAGAAAACAGAAAGAGAAAACGGGAAAGAAAAACTAAAACTTTTTGGTCAAAAATTTTGGTCAGGAATATGTGACTGCAGCAGGTAAAACTATAGAAAAACGTATTATGAAGCCACTGAACAACTGTCGTAACAAATGTCGTGAAAAAGTAAGTGAACAACAAAGACAACAAATACTTGCAGACTTTTGGAACTTAGGGTCATATGATCTTAGGGCAATGTTCGTTTCCTCAATGATGATTATACACGAGAAACAAACTGAAAGACGACGTGTAGACGATCCAGACAAACAAAGATATAAGATGTATACATACAAATATCATTTCGAAATTAACTCTAACCGAATAACAGTGTGTCAAGGATTTTTTCTCAAAACCTTGGATGTCACAGATAATTTCGTTAAACTTATTAGACTAAAGAGGAGAAGCAGCTCCAGCGGCATCGTGGGACCAGATCAACGTGGTAAGAAACCATCTTCAAGCAAACATTCTGCAGATAAATTACTGGAAGTAATAAACCATATTAATTCTTTTTCACTTTATGAAAGTTATTATACCAGACGAAGATGAAGAAGGAGCACATGTAAATATTTGCCATCCTATTTAACTATTTCTAAAATGCATTCATTATATTCCGAGTCGCACGTTCAACCTGTCAGTGATAAAATATACAGAAGAGAATTTCACAAACTAAATTTAAAATTTAAAAAGCCAAAGATACTTGCAATGCATGTGATGTGTTTAAGATAAAGCTCGACATAGCTAAAGACGAAACCGCGAAAAACACAATAATTTTAGAACGTGAGTGTCACCAACATGCCACTGATTTTGCATATCGTGAAAAGAAAGCCGATAAAATATTAGCTGCTAACAATAATCAAACTCGTTGTCTCACGTTTGATTTGCAGCAATGTCTCCCGACTCCTGCTTTAGAGACATCAGTTGCTTTTTATAAGAGACAACTATGGACGTTTAATTTAAAAATCCACGATAACGCAACTGGTTTGTCTACACATTTTATGTGGCATGAGGCTATATCAGGAAGAGGTGCTAATCAAGTAGCATCATGTCTGTATAAGTACATGCTAGCGATACCTGATGATGTCACAGAAATTATTCTGTATTCAGATACCCGATGTGGGGGACAAAATAAAAATTCACATATCGCAGCAATGTTTACATATTTGTTGCAGGCTAAACCAACGTTACAAGTTATTCATCACAAGTTTATGGTATCTGGTCACTCACATATGGAAGTAGATTTGGACCATGCTATAATAGAAAAGAACAAGAAAAAAACGGCTATAAAAGTTTATCATCCACATGACTGGATGCAACTGATTCGTACAAGCAGTAATAAATTTAACGTTGTTGAAATGCAACAGGCTGATTTCTTTGATTTTGCTGCTTTGCTTAAAGGTCCTCTTATTATTCGAAAAAAAGATTGCGGTGGTAATAATTTTAAGTGGTTTGACGTTAAATGGCTTTCTTACGGACGCGATTTCGGTAGTATTAATTACAAAACATCTCTTCAGCAAAATGAGCAGTTCAAAACTATTTCTTTCAAAAGAACAACAAGACAAACAAGAAATTTTATACTGCAGCCGATTACGGACCAACAGTAGGCAATAAGTGCAGAGAAAAAGCGAGATTTAATTTCTTTGCTACCTTTAATACCGGAATACTTTCATCACTTTTACGAAAATCTAAAGAGTGCTGCCGATGTTAGAGACGTAGATCCGGACTTAGACAGAGACGAGAGTGACTTATAATAATGTTTAATTAATAAATATTGATTTTGTATATTGAAGACTTAATAAAAATTGTTACTCATAGTACCTTTCTTGAATTGTAAGGATTTAGGTTTCCTAAATAGTATCTGCCTTAACCACTTAAGTCAAATTTTCCAGTTGAACATAATAACTTAAGTCAGTTATTTTATTGTTTAATGATAATGCATTCATATGGATAGCACAGTTGAAAGCATCATAAATAATATCATACAAATACATTATAAAAGAGAATATGTGCCTTTAAACTTTTTCACCAGAAACTTTAAACCTTCCCCTGTAAAATTTTTCTTATTTTCAATTTAAGACTTAAGTGTTTATTCCTTCTGGGTCTAGATATATTGTTATTGTTTTATGCATGTATTTTATTTGTCGGCTCCTAACAAGTTCCCTGATAAAATAATAGCTCTGAACAATTACTATCTTTAAATATTACTATGATTTTGAACTGTAGAAAGATCAGGCTGATTAAGTTTCGTAGGTAAGTAAGTGTAATACTTAATATATTTATTATTTGTTTATATACTGCGTTGACCAGATTTATTTGATAATTTACTGTTGGTATCTTTCCTTGAGTTTGATCTCTGAACCTAAATATCTTTTCTTATCTCTCTTCTTTTTTAAGGTTTTCTTAATTTTCTTCTTAACCCCAAAAAATTGAGTGGCGCCCTGTTTCTATCTTCTCTTATCTTTGGTAATTTTACCCATCTATCTTTTTGTTTATTTCTGTATCTTTTCTAATATCTCTTATCCTATCTTTACCTATTTCTTCCGTTGGATCCATTCCCGGTTCCAAAAGCTAGTTTCGAACCCACGACTCGCTCTCCACCAACCATCTGGCTGCCGTCCGCAGTGTCTCCATTGGTTATCTTTCTAGCACCACCCAAAAAAGATTTCCGAGGTTACATTGTTTATCATCATTAAGGTATTATTCCAATTCTGCTTTTGGATATTATCTGAGTAAAACATTATCTTCTTATCAATGCTCATTTTTCCTGAATCAGGCCATCTCATCTCGCTTATTCGTTAAGTTAAGAGGTAGGCTAATTCTTTTATTTGTCAGTTTGTAGAGAATTGATTTCTTTTGAGCTTGCTATTAAAAAGTGGTTTACACCAAAATAGGGAGTTAAGAGGTTTGCTAATTAGGGTATTAATATTAATTTTTTCGCCGAGTATTATTAGAAATTACAGTCTTCAAAAACTCATCTGCTTCTCATCTAAAAGTAATTCTTTTTTTCAGAAGTTTTTTTATTAATAACAGTTTTTGTTAGCACACAAAACATTTATTCATTTCAGTCCATATTTATTGAACATTATACTCTTTGCGATGTTTTTCTGGGTTCTATCTTTTCGTAATTACTAACGATATATTTCTATCTTTTGTATCATAATATTTTTATATTTTAATATTGTAAAGTGTAAAAACTTATCTTTTTATAATGGATTAGCATCAAACAAATTTCTAAACAGTTCTAGATGTTCAAAAAGTATGTCATGAGCTATTTGAATGGTAAAAGATAAAAATCGTCTAAATCTTTTATCGAGAAACATAAATTTCGATCTAGCTAAACTTATCCCTTAGACATAGTTTATTGAACCACATTTGCCCATAAATCTCTTGCTTAATTGTCATCGTCTGTTAAAAGCATTTAGTACGCCGCTGTGAAAATCGGACATTAGTTTATGTTGATAGACTTTGAGGCCAATAAGTCTTCTATCACGCGATGATCATTTCGATGCAGAAGAACAATAATTATTTTTTCAATCGGTACTTGCGCCCGCCGGCCGGTTCTTCTCTTAAATGCGAGATGGCTGGTACACGAGTCCACACATTACCGCTTGCCGTCATCTTGATTTTATGCGGGTGTCTTAACTTATGATATGCATAAGAGCTGATGGCCAATCTGTACAGGGTGTTCTTCAATACGGTAGTGTTATTTCCTATTGACGAATTTGATTCAGACAGAAATGCGATAACGCAAATCTTAGGACACAAAACTAAGGACAAGAATTACAGATGCTGTGGACTTTTAGTAATCTCACGTATTTTTTAAGAAAAATTGTATCCATTCATTTTTATAAAGAGTTATTTCAAATTTACACCATATCAAAATATAAGACAAATACACTATCTCGATACACTTTCCGTTAAATATTTCTCATTTCCACTTCACGGAATTCTCTTGCCCCGGGATGAATTAACATATCGAGCAAAGAAATATTGATCAAGGCAGATAATCACTTACCAGAAATTAATGTTGGATCTGTAAATATTTTATACAGACATCTCAGCAGAGATAACATTTTAACGAAAATATCTTTCGGTTTTCGTCTTACACGAGAGTAAAACACATGTCAAGAATGCCTTTTACATAAATTATTTAAAATACTTCTACATGTTTGTTATATATTGAGTAATTTTTCATTTTTAAAGCTTTCTATAAAACATTCTGAAGCAACAAACATGTTTATGTAGCTTGTCTACGTTTTGATTATAAATAAATATTACTCTGTTTATTTTAGCTAACATATTTATCATATCCAACAATAAAACACTGAAACACTGAAACACAGAATTATGTCTGTATTTTTTAATTATTTGATTTCGATAAATTCTTATAAATATAGCTTATACCTTTATTTTCAATGCCTAGAATTTGAAAATCATCATTAAAAAATGATTATGGTCTAAAAGGTGAAGTGTGTACGTGCGCCCTTTTATGTTCTGCTATACGTTTGTTAGAAGTTTTACCAGTTTGACCGATGCAATTTTTTGGGCAGTCACCATATTCGTTTGTATGCAGTTTTCTTTTGTTCTAAAAGTATTTTTAAATAATACATTAGAATTCTTTTAGAATGGAAGAGTTAATGTATGTTACGAAGTTTGGTAATTAAAATGTTATATTATAAATAAATATTGATAAAAATATTGTTTCATTCGAATCAGGTTCTAATTTGTTTTTATGAAAATTGACAATAGAATTAGAAGAAATGTATCAATGGGACTTTCAGTTTAAAATGAACCGTAGTTCAAAGATGACATTTTCTTACTAAGTATTCTCCTAAATATTAGAATTCTTGCCTTTTCTTTTTGGAAACAAAGCTTTCTTATTTTATTTTAACAACCCTAATTCCCCATTAAACACTTCATCTTATATTATCTGATATATTATGACTTCTTTTGCGTTTTTTAGAATAGGCACATTTTGACGCCTCTTATTCGTCTCTAGGGAATGATAGTAAAGAGTTTAGTGAGTTATTGTTCATTCGTTCAAAGTCTGATATTATATTTTATATTTGCTTAAGAGCAAATTTTTATTTCCTATAAAAGTATTGTCTGTTTGGATCTATTACATTCATTGAATCTTCATCAGACTCCTGACTTTCGTAAGATTGACCATCGTTAGTATCGCTAGCATAAAATTCGCTCTCAGAACTATGGTCACTCAAAATTGATTCTTCGAGTTTACTGTTTGGCGTGTCGTCACCACCTTGGTCGGAAAAATCACTATCGGCCTCTTCGTTCGATCGCCCAACAATTTCTTCAAAATTAGCACCGTCTGGATGCACACTTTTTTTACTTTTATCGCCATTGAAATGAAAACTATTACAAACTACGTCGTAGAGTCCATCGAACACCAATGTGTTCTATTCGATAACATCTACGCAACTGATCGCGATTACGCATAAGCATAACGGACAACTCCCTACTACCTTAAAGTACTGTACGACACCACTCGTTTGGATCAATAGTGGGGAAAATATGAAGCTTTGTTTGAACTGCGGAGTCCGAAGGACTCCACGACATCGGTTAAGGGTTAAAATACCGTAGCTTCGAAAGAACTGAGGTTACAAATATTGAAAATGCTGTCAGAATTATAGAATATAGATTACAATGAAAGTAGTCACTCCAAGAGAATTCTGCAGACCATAAATGAAGATTATACATAAAAATTTTTGCCTTCTTTTATAAATTTCAGAAACAGGCAAAAATTTATTTTTTCACTGCGTTAGAAAAGTTGATTGACAGAAAGTAGGGGACTAAAATGAAGTTAGCACAAATGACATAGGACGTATGCCTATGATGAAGTTAGCTCTTCTGTCAATATAGAACAGAATATTTTGTCTACCGGACAGAAAGAGAGAGGGCGAATATTTATTCTACGAGACAGAAAGAGAAAGAAAAGAGCCAAGTACTTTTTGAAGAAAAAATAGTAAAAACGTAGGTGAAGGCAAAGGAATTAATTAATTAATAAAGAAATTAAAATAAAATAATTATATATAAATATAAATTAATATAGATGTGACGTTTATAACGTTACTTTAAATTTTTTAAATAATATTTTAAATATTTAAAAAAAAATGAAAATAATTTAGAGTGAATGAAAGTCGACGAAACACATTATAATATACTGCAACAATTTTTTTAAAAGTTATTAATACCCAAAAACAAAAACTTGTATTTAATGGAAAAAATTGTAATTATATTCTTTTATTTTATAAAATAAGGAGCTAAAACATATCAAATATTAAACAAAAACATATTTCTCTTTCACGTTCTTTCTTTCGATTTAAACTAAAATTTGACAAGTCTCGTAATATATCCACTTTTTATCTATCCAGTGGCTTTTTGACGCTTATCTTAACATCTTTAATAAGTCCAACCATTACCGGTGGATGGTATAATGGGACTGCGGTGTGGTGGCAAGGTATCCAATTTAAACGGATCGGTCCATAAGTGTAGCTCTAAAGTGATAGAAGCTCTACAGGGAAGGCGAGATAAGACTCCGCAGATTAACACTGATTACATCTGGAAGACTGCGGGATGTCGATAAACAATGATCGACCGGAAAATTACTAAATAATATCACACCGAGTGGTGGGTTCAAAATATCAGATTTGGCCTCAGGGTAATATTTTGTGCTATTTGCATATTTAAATGAAACTGAGTATGTGATACCATTATAGTTCGGTTAAAATGTGAGATAAAGATCGGAACAAAAGAAGCAAATAGAAGACACTATGTTTACACAATAATTAGTAATAAAAAAAGACTTTATGTCATCAGTAGACTGTAAACTTTCAAACATGGAATACTATTGAGGGACATTAAATGTCACGGAACATCTTATTCCATTAAAAAAAGAGGTAAATATTTACATTAAACGGATTTGCCAATTTTTCGTATTTTCGCCAATCGCGTATTTTTTTTAACCTGAAAATCCGAGAAAAGGCCAAATTTCATTAAGTGTGATGCAGCAATTTAATAAAACTATGAAAGAAGATAAAAAAATAAAAGTAGAATAAAAATCGGTAGATCATTAAAAATTGACAGTACAAACAACTAATAAAATAGTAAATTATCATAATAATATGACAGGTAATAAAAAAATTGTTATTGTCAACAGGTTTTTGATGTTAAATCATGTAAAAATGCATATTAATATTATTAAATAGTCCAAATTGATTTAAGTTGCATATCAAAATTACCGATATGCGCACTAGTTTAGTTTTTTTAGACCTGCACATTGTTTTTTTATGAAACAAACAACAAAGTATACTGGTAAATCACTCTCTCTTCAATCCTGACCCCCCAGAGTGAGTGTAGTGGTCGATGTGATGTCGTGTATTGTCCGTCTCCAGAGATCTCTGTCTCTGATCATTTCTTTTAATTCATGCATAGGTCTTTGGCATATTCCTGTAATTTGATCTATCCATCTTGTTGGGGATCTTCCTTGTGATCTTCGGCGTTCTACCTTTCCTTGTATTATGAGTCTTTCCATGTTTTCTGTGTTTGCTCTCATAACATGCGCAAAATATTTTAATTGTTTGAGATGGACTTTACTAGATTCGTTGGCTAACTTTTAGCTCTCTTAAAATTGAATTATTTGTTCTACGGTCGGTCCAAGGAATTCGTAACATTCGTCTCCAACAGAATATTTCAGTGGCGTCTATCTTTCTTTTCTCCGATTGTCTCAGAGTCCAAGATTCACATCCGTAGGTCAGTATTGGGAATATTAAGTAGTTGATCAACCTCATCTTTATCGCTCTTGAAATTTGACAGTCCTTCCATATTTTGGTCATTTTTGCTATGGCAACTTTTGCTAGATCACATCTACGTTTAACCTCCTCTTGTAATGACCCTGTGTTTGTAATTAATGACCCCAGATATAAGTATGAGCTCACAACCTCGAACCGGTCAATTGTGGTTATGTGTGGATGATTGTTGTGTAGTCTATCCACTATCATGATCTTTGTCTTTGATATGTTTAATTGCAAATCAAAAGTAAATATGGTACTGGTAAATCAAAAGAAGTCAAATATTTATAAATATTAAACCTATCTTACTATGCCGGTGGATACAATTCTGCCGCAGCTTTAAAAAAATGGTGCAGCCTCTCCATGCGGTCAGGATATCTCCTTTTAAAGTAAAATTTGGAGAATATTCAATAAACTGCTCCTGTCTGACGCCATATTTAGGAATAGTACTGCGAACTTCCCGCCATAACCTCTCAATATTATTGGTGTGTGGAACAGTATCAGGATCGACATAGTGCTTTGAATGATTCGCAATTTGATGTTTAAATCCTTAATGGGCCAAACAATTTTATAATTACCTACAATCACTATAAGTGGTTGTCCCAGGAAGAATCCATTCGTGAATTATTCCGAGCAAAGTATTGGCACCCCTCCTATAAACATAAGTAACGAAAAAGTTCCCAGTGTTCATTTTGTATCTTTTAAATATCCATTGCCCAGTATACAGACGCCCTCTATTGTATTTTCTTTTTCCAAACTTGGCTTCGTCAATCTCCACAATGATATTTGGTTCACCAAGTTTTGTAGAGTTGTTTTTAGTGAAACTCATAAACACTTCCCTGTAATACACCAATCCATCATTGTAGAAGGAGAGATCCCCATTTTACTCTTCACAAGAGATTGACAAAATTAGAGAGTGATGATACATTGGCAACTAGAACAAGACTAAACATATCAGCTATAATGGAGTTATTAACAATATGTACTGATAATACATATTTTCACTAAATAATTAATTCTCTAAACAAAATTTTGGCCTAGCAATGGGCTCTAGTATATCTCCATTATTAGTCGATATATTTATGGCAGATTTTGAAACAAATATTATTTCTAAACAAAATTTAAAAGCCACAGTATGGTGGAGATATGTAGATAAGGTATTCTTAATATGGCCTCATGGATCAGAGTTGTTGGACACATTCTTGAATGATAAAAACGAAAAAGAAGAGACAATACCAGTTACTATGGAAAAGGAATATAATAACACACTACCTTTCCTAGATGTTTTAATCTCTAAGAACGATACAGATATTTAAATCTTAAATCAAATCAATTAATATTAAAATGGAATTCATTAAATCGTTATACGATAGAGAGAAAATTACTTGTTTTAACCAAAAATTCGTTCTTGGAGGAAAAACATTTATTAACATCTGTTTTATTAAAAAATGATTATCCTTTATCGTTTATAAATAAGGAATTTTCAACAATCGACCGAATAGAACAGAACAACTTGGAAAGAGATCCTACAGCATACACAAGGAATAATACGAGGAAAATAACAATACCATACATAAAAGGATTATCAGAAAAACTTAAAAAGATAAGAAATAAATTCAACATTTCAACAACATTCAAAACAACAAACAAATTGAGATCTATTTTGTCTAAAACCAAACCTAACAATGAACAAAGGACAAAAAATTGCAATTATAAAGTACCTTGTAAATGTAATCAGTTTTATTTAGGTGAAACATCAAGGCCAGTAAATTTTAAAATAAATGAACATCAATCTTATATATTAAAAATAAAGAATTTGATAGATCTCAAATATGTAAGCATGCATGGGATCATGAACATAGGATTCAATGAAATGATTCAATTATAGTCCTAAAAGAACCAGATGGTCAAAAGAGAAAAATCAAAAAAGCGGCTCTAATTATGCTAAATGACACCAATTGTGTCGCAAATTATTCGGCAGAATATAGTAGGATCTGGTTACCCATATTAAAAGAGGAAGTTATTAAAAGGAAAATATCAATATTAGTAAGTCAGTAACATATAGAGGATACATCATTTTTTTAAACAAACAAATAAAATCAGAATTTGGTGTTTATTAAATGTAAACTAAATGCACGACCAAATACTTACCATGTCGGGATAGTATTATGAGGTTTTTTCCTGGTTTTTCCCTCATAATTTACTATGGAAACACTAACAGGAGAATTTTACTGTCATCATGGTGTTTGTCTTTTGAAGGACAAATTACATGCTATGATTTTTTCTGACAGATATTCTTAAGTTGAAGTTGATTTCATGTAATAAAATGAACTATCTTACGTTAAGTAAAATCGTCCCAGGAATGCAACTCAACAATATTGGCAATATCATTTTAAAGTTGTCTATAAAATTATTGACAGAGAAATCAGAGAAAAGCTAAATATCTTAAAGCCATCCCTGGTAGCGGTTGGGTCCAGAAGTAAAAATCATGCTGGGCTTTAAAAGAGGCTATTATATATGTCAAAGTGTTGGGTTAAATATATGCATTAGTATCTTAAACATAATTTCTATATTAGTAAGGGGTAATAAGATGAAATATATTTGTTTTTGTATTAATCCTTTATAAAATATGGATAAAGTGGAAATAAATTCCAACCCACAGTATATGAATTGTACCAAAAGCCTTACTCGGCATCAACAACGAATCATAAGTGGACAAAATATAAGTAACAATTAGTTTGGATTTACCAGGCAGTTTATGTGTCTAAAGGCAGGAGTAAAATGTAAGAATCTGATTAAAATACGTATTATCAGAATCTTTCACTGATTAAGAGTGTTTACTAATAAAAAAATGCATATGTTAATAAGGACAATATCTAAAATATATATGGCCAAATATAAGTTAACAGGATCATTCTTCATTCTCTTAATAAATCTTGACAATGAAGTTTTACTTAAGTCAGAATCATGGCATACTTGTCTTTATAATTTATTTTCATTGATAACTAAAGCTACATTTTGTATCAACTCTAAAGATTTAGTGCCATGGTCTGACTTTCTTTTATAGTTGAACAAAAATGTTAAGTACAAAATATTTTTCAAATTTAGTCATTATATGTATTGGTATCTCAAACATAAGCACAAAGATTTCTGTTTTTATTACTACCTAATAAAACTTATTTATTTTACTCACGCGTATGACCAGTAGCGCTCAGCGGTACTTAGTCGTTTTTGGTGCCTCGAAAATAAATAAAGAACCGTATACCAATATTTGTTTTTCTTTTAGAATAACACTAATTGACGTGAGAATGTTTTTTCAAACAATAATAGTAGCTTATAGGTATGGGAACATTCTTTTACTAAATAACACTGTGACAGGTGCCAATTGACGACTACTTTTGTTTCGACAAATTTAGGCTTATCGACTATCGTTCTAGAAAAAAGACACATGCATATATTTATTAAATATAGTATAGCTGCGCATTGTACAGGAACTAAACTAACAAGTAAATCAAGAGGTATTAAAAAACTGCAAATTAATATACAGGGTAGGCCACTCAAAAGAGTCGAACCCGATATTTGGCAAAATTCATTGCCAAATATTCATTCATAGCCAATTCATTATTTAATTATATAAATATATCCCCCTTTCAGTACCACAACTTTTAAATTTTAAATAGGGAAAACTTCGTGTATAGCACAACATTAGATAGGTAGTTCACTATAAAAGTTATGTATTTCAAAGTTGACGTTTTTTTTTAGTTATGTAATTAAAGGTTCAAAATATTATCCAACAACGTCCATATAATTATAAACTCGAAATTACTACGAACATTTTGAACCATTTTAGGTATTACTAGAACGCTTACCCATTAATGGCCAAGCATTGAAATACTTATATTTTTTGCACTTTATAAATAAGGGCATAAGAACAATATTTCACTTAAAATTATTAATAATAATAATTGCAATATACAAAAAAAAAATGTTTCGTTAACGAAACTTTGGCATAATATATGTAGTAAATTGAAAATTATACGTTTTATAGTGTGTAAATGAAATTTCTTGATTTTATCAATTAAAACTTAAGGTATTGCTATAATAATATAATAAAATATAATATAATAGTTAATTTTATAAAATAAAATGATTACTTAACAGTCTGGTAGTATGGCAGTAGCGCCATTATGGCATCTCATTTTTTATGGAAAGCACTAAAACAGTCAGCGTGCAAGTGAACCTTGCATTTTCCGCACATATAAACAGAATTGGTTTTGCACACTCTATCTGCACCGCCGTCTACGTCCATCCTCTTCGCGAACGATATTATAACCAGTCTGGTCATATTGAATATCAGAAGGTAAACTTCCTTTAGAAGGACGACCCCATGCGGATGTGGATGGCTTTGGCTCTGGGTCTGATTCGGAGTCATCTTCTTCAGCAGCTGTTTTTATCGTTTATCTTTTTTCGTTCTGTATCAGTGACAAAACCAACGAAGAACGAAATTGCAATTGGGAGACTCGAGAATCATTTGCAATGTTGTAAATTCTCCATGAATTTACAACTGTGCAATCCACGAGGTTCATAAACAAGGGCCACCACCACTTTTTACTTCTTACTCGGATCCGGTAATTTGATTAATCATATTGGGTTAATCATATTGGGCTGAGGTATTGAATCTTCCTTTCGTAGCTTCCTTGCAACTGATACTTCTGCCTTTTTGTCGAAAGCATGATCAAACTCGCCTCTGTTTTTCTTTCCAAGCACTTTGCTACTTTGTAGAGGACATCCTGGTAACCTATTCTCTCTCACGGTGCTAGTAAAGAAAATTCCTTTTTCACCTAGAATGTGAAATAGTGCATAGCTCGAAAAGAAGTTGTCGAAGAAAACTCTATGTTCTGAAGGGTTTTGCATTACACGTAGCAGATCCAAAACTACTTGCGTCCCTAATGTGTATTGTGATTTCTGCCTTTCTGGATTTGCGCCACCATAAGGAATGAATTGGTATAGATATCCCTCTGAGCTACACAAGCACCACCTTGAAGCCAAAGCGCACTGGTTTACCCTTCATAAACATCTTTGCAGAATGTCGGCCGAAATAAGGAACCATTTGTTCATCTATAGACATATTATGAGAAAATAGTCCAAACTGCAAATATCGTTCGTTCATCAGCAAATATAATGGACGTATTTTGGCAAATTTATCATTTTTGTCTAAGTCATTATTGTCAGAGACATGAAGATTTCTTTTTATGTTTCCGAAGGTGTTTCGACTCATGCACTTTCTCACCAGCTCCACGCCTTTATCTGGGTCTTTTGACCAATACATATCACACGCCGGAAGTGTATGATAACCGGTAAGGATTAAAATACCAAAAAAATTCTGCAGTTGAGCTGGAGAGAGTTTAAAATCATGTCTGTTGTTGTCCCGGGCATACGTGAGGCTGAATTCGAGTATCTTCTGGAATACAATATCGTCAAAAAATAAAGAGAATATTTCAAATGGTGTTTTCCCAGCCAGTCTCAGCTTTATTTCTTCCTTATTATTAAATTCATTGTCTTTTGGAGAAGAGGAATAGTTTTCTGACGATTTAGACCAGTCAGGTGTGTATTGCGTTGATTTGCATTTTCGTTCGGAATTTACTTTTCTTTCTATCTTTTCTTCCCCCTACTTGTAGATGGTTCCAATATGGATTCTGTGGGCGTCTTAGCCTCTTCTCGAGACCTTGTGTAAATCTCGAATGTACCAGCGATATCAGTCAAAGCTTCATCCTCTATAAGAAGATTATCATCCAAATCCTCTTCATCTGTTAACAGATCAACTAAAGGAGGTATATAAACTGCATCTATATCATCCGCTTCTTCTAAATCAGAATCTTCTTCCAGTATAGCTTGCAATTCTTTCACTGAAAGAGGTCTCTTCATTTCATATTCGGATAGTCTAAAAATAAAATATCCTTTCAGAACATGTATATGTAAATGATTATCGTACAAATCTGATAATAATTATGTATATGGCATTTACAAAACACTAATAACAAATTTAGCCAATTATTACATACCCTCTGGACATCTTGATTCCCGTATAAATACTGCAAAATTGTAAAAATTAGCTACTACCGAGTAACTCACTATTATTATATCAAAGAAACCACTACACAGTTGGAAATAATAGTTAAGACTGAAAAATTTTGTATTATTCCTAGACTATCAAATATGGATCATAAATTAATTCAGGGATCGTGCCAAAGTTTCGTAAACGAAACATTATCTTTAAAGTGTTATAAAATTTTATGAGTAGTCATATTTCAAATTTTGTTTGGATAATATAATTCTACAATCTCTAATTGAACAAAGAATGCTGGTTTGGTCGAATTTTTAATATCTTGTGATATATTATGCGAGCTCAAACGACACCGACAGATACTAGTAAATTTGGAGTGTTTTGTTTATTATTTTAAAAACTATGCAGCACGTAATTTAGACAATTAAGATAACAAACACGTCAATAAACTATCTATATGAAAGACCCATACATAAAATATAATAATCATCATATGAAAATCGTAGAAAAAAAATAATTAAAAAAATGTTTCGTTTTTGATACTTTGGCCATTAATGGGTTATTTGTCATCTCCGTTCTTCCAGTTAGCAGGAAAGCTAGAATGCTATTGTAAATCTTACTCTTAAGTGACTCCATAGAAAGTAGTAAAGTGGAATTAAACCGGGGATCTTGCAGGCCGTTCAGTAAAACTACTTTGTCCAATCCATTGCCTTGGAACATGTTTATTAATATATCCATAACTATAAGAGTGCCATAAATTTCTGCTCATATTTCATATATTTAATTTCAAAGGTTGTTGGTGTTGGTTGTATGATTCTTGGAAAACTATAGGATTTTCGCCAGCTCAAAGAGTGACAATTGTGTCGATTTAGAGTCCCTTTGGAAAAAAAACATTCACCCAAAACAAAAATAATAAATAGAACTATTGGAGTTACTATTTATTTTCTCAGTCGTTATCTCACAAAACTGTAGTGGCTTATCTGGACCATCTTTGTTTATTTTCTGTACCAAGTGTACTTTATAGATACGAAATTTATAAAGCTTTAGTACTCTGCGGACAATAGTGCGCTAAAAACCATATTCTTGATTTATTTTTTTAGTACTTGAAATAGATTCCAAATTAATCTAACCTACAATTGTCACTTCTGCCGCTTGAGGTTTAACAATTTTTTTACACTCCCCTTTGAAGCCAAGCTTCTATACTGGCATTGTATTAATTTCTTCTCTACAGTAAAATGCTAAAGGTTTTTAGTAGTGGTCTGTCAACTCTCTAAGTATCCTATTGGGATGATTTCTAAGGGCAAGAAAGATCTCATATCCTGTTTATTTATCATTATTAGTAATCTTTTTGCTTTAAATTACTGTAAACGTACCTTAGCGGTACATATTTGGATATTCTTATGGGATCTTGGATCATTTGTTTTGCACTGTAGCTTACTTTTTCTACCTATCATTGGAGATAATTACCTTCTTAGTGCCTACGCTTTGTAGACCACTTGTTTCACATGTTTTGTGACTTTCAGTTTTTTGTTGAGTGGTACTCTTAGGGATTTTGCTTCATTAGTCCATTCTATGGGACTGTTGGCTATTATCATCCCTCTGTTTGGTCTACTATGTCTTTTTTAGGACGTGACAGCCTGTCTTTTCGCTGGGTTTAGTGCAATTTTTTGCTTTATACACTATCTTTGAAGTCTATTTAGGTCACTTTGAAGGTGATTGGTCAATAAGTCCGGGTTTCTGCTTCTAGCTGTTATGGCAGTGTCATCAGAATACAGGCTTAACAACGAGCTGGGTTTAGTTGGTGTATCTGCTATGTATATGGTATACAGATAAGGCGACAGCACCGTTTTCTGAGGTTCCCTGGTGGTTGTGCAGGGAGGAGTGTTGCTTCCAAGATTCCGACTGCCTCCAAGATTCCGACTTCGCACAGGGTTGACCCTATACGAAGTCTGAACCTCCTGCTTTATAGGTATGACGGAAGAATACATATTATCGCTTTACTGTAACCATATTCATACATTTTGTTCAGCAGTGCTTCGTGCCAAACTCAGTAAAAAGCCCTCTGCACAACTCTCTGCACAAACCTCTGCACAACATACTTTTTACAAACCGTTCATCAATTATTCAACAACTGTTTTTCCGAACGATGAGACCAATCTGCTCCAAAAAGGGTTTAAATTCAACCCACATTCATGATTTCAGTAAAAAGCCTTACTGACGTCTAATAAGGCGACTGCTGTGTACATTTTCTTTTTAAATACTTTAATAATGTAATCGGGCAGTCATAACCTATAGCTCACATAAATCCAGCTCTAAATCAAGCTCTAAATCAGCTCTAAATCCAAACCGCGCTTCTGGGATAGTCCCTATCACCTCTGATTCCTCATTGAGTCTGTTTAGTATGACTCTTTCGGCAAATATCAAGCTTATTGGTCTATAATTTTCTAAAAAGGTTCCATTTGTTACCGTATTGCCAATTGTGATTAAATGAGCTTCTTTCCATTTATCCGGAAAGTATCTTAGTCTCATCATGCTGTTTATTATGTTTTTTATTTAAACTATTTATTTTACCGGCAGATTTTTGACCACCCTATTGGTGATGATATCCGGTCCTAAAACTTTCTTTGGATTTGTAATTTTTATCTTGTTGTTTGATTCTTTCCGAGAAGGTATGTGTCAAACTTATATTCTGCCCCTTTTTCTTCTTAGGTTTCTGGCTCTTCTTTTTAACTCTTCTGTTAAATTTAGGTCTTCGTTGTGGTAGTATGTACATAATTGTTTCTACATGGCATTTCCAGCGTATCTCTCATGACTTTCACTTTTTCTTCCTCGCTGTAGACAATTCCGTTTTCTACGTGTAGTGATGAAATCGGTTTTTTGTCGTTTCGTAATATTTTTAAAAGTGTCCAGAAAGCAGATTTGTTTGGATTCAGTTCTTGGATATATTAGTCCCAGTTTTCGTTCCTGTGATTTTCCAGTTGTTTCGTCACTTCACTATTTAGTTCATTAGCAATCGTTTTGTCTTCTTGGTTCCTTGTTCTGTTAACACTTCTTTTCTTCGTATTTTTCTCTTTAATAAGATCTTTTAGTTCATCGCTTATATCTTTAAATCTTTCTTTTATCATTATGGTCTGTTCTAAGTTAAGCACACTTTCCTTAAGTCACACTATGTTCTTTATTGTGGGTATTGCTCTGATTTTCTCGTTTACAAATCTTCTGTAGTTCTTGTTCCCTCTTTCTTGTTCAAAATTGCTAATTTAACCTTAAATTCAAATGAAAAGATGGGGAATTTAAGCATATTTCGCGTATGTAGATCTAACAGTTTTTGACCAATAGCAATCAAGCGGTAACTTTATTTAATGATTTCTTTATAGTTTAAATGGACCGTTCACATATAATTTTTAAATAAGCCAACAAATATGTTGTATACTTTCTCGTCATCTTGTTGTTGTTATTTTATGTGTTTTTATTTATGACGAACTAAATGTATGATTTATCTCAGTTTACTAGTAGTTAATACGGTCGGATTTTTCAAACGAGGGCGCAACCCAAACTGCCTATCCCGTGGCATTCTGTTACCTCGCGGCAACTATACGTAACACCAAGTTAATAATTTTCGTAACCAAAATGACATCATAAGCGGTATATTATCTACCCTGACAGTTTTTAATAGACAAGTTACACGTTTCAAGATCGTTATTTTTACCTACATCATCTGTAATTAAAACCTGTAACATTCTTAATTCCTCTTGATCACTTTTAACCAACTTTATCTATTAAGTGTCCCCCGAGGCGTACATGTTCTAGACCGTACGTACGATAAACAAGAAAATTTAAAAGATATTCGAGGTTATCTTCGGAGATAATCTCTGAAAGAGCACTAGAAACCCGGAGTAAAAAATTAACATGCCTAGAAATTTGATACAGAAACACATAAGAACGCTTAGCTTGGAAGGTAAATGGGCATACTTATCATTGTTTTTACTACCAAACTATTCATTGTCTACTCTTAATATATTGTGGAATAATTGTTTTTTTTCCGGTAAAGAAAGAATTTAGTAAAAATTATTCATAAAAACAATAAATAATAAAATATCAGGTAATTACTGAAATAAAGTCATATGTTACATATGTTGACATAATTTTGGGAATGAGTGAAATATTACAGGAATACACTAATAGCCCAGAGAAATGAAAGAAAATACAGTGCTTTTCACAGTCAAATGTGATCTGCCAATTCAATATCTTCTAACTATTTGAGTAAGTTTCATCGTATGCCTGTCCGTCACCAGTTACTTTTCTTATTACCCAATCTATCATAATAAGGAGCTAAATATTGAACATGTGTTTTTCGGTTTTTTGATCCAATATAAATTTTGCGAAATATTCGATCGTCTCTCTTCTTTTAGAACACCCGATATATATAAATTGTGTTATTCTACCCATATAGAACCTAAAAGAATTGCTAGATAGTAGTAGGTACTAGTTACAGCGGTTCGCTTGATAAATTCTCATTTCTCTAGCTCATAAAGGAATAATATTTAGATCTTCAATAAAAATGCAAAAATAATAAAGAAAAAAGTAAAAACTTGACAACCAAGCAAAAGATTACTATTATTTGCTATTTTACCGGTAGAACAATTATGGAACATACTTATAAATAAATGAAAACTCACAGAGTGGAGTAGAGTAAAATAAAAACCATCACATTTTTGACGTTAATTACTATATAACTGGGAATAAGCCACAATTAAAGATAAAAATACGTTTATTGACCTTTCAATTTCCACTTCGGAAATCGTTCTCAAAATACAAACAGTAAATTAGACAAATTTTGTTTTTTGTTACTTAGTGAAAAATTCTTCGAATAATTTAATTTTATTTGACTCATTTATATTGACAATTCAGATATACATTATGCATTTTAAAGTAGACTACTTTAAAATGATATTGCCAATATTGTTGAGTTACCAATATTGAAAGAGGAAGTTATTAATAAGAAAATACCAGTATTAGCAAGTCAGTAACATATAGAGGTACTTATATCATTTATGTTTTTTAAATAACGAAACATATAAAATCAGAATTTTGGTGTTTATTGAAGGTAAACTAAATGCACGAACAAATACTTACCATACCGGAATAGTATTATGAGATTTTTTTCCTGGTTTTTCCCTCATAATTTACTATGGAATCACTAACAGGAGAATTTTACTGTCATCATGTCATGTGTTTGTCTTTTTAAAGACGAATTACATGCTATGATTTTTTTCTGACGGATATTCTCAAGTTAAAGTTGATTTCATATAATCGAATGAACTATCTTATAAGTAAAGTCGTCCCAGGAGCGCAACTCAACAATATTGGCAATATCATTTTAAAGTCGTCTACTTTAAAATGCATAATGTATGTATGAATTGTCAATATAAATGAGTCAGATAAAATTAAATTATTAGAAGAATTTTTCACTATGTAACAAAAAAATAAATTTTGTTTAATTTACTATTTGTATTTTGAGAACGATTTCCGAAGTGCAAATTGAAACGTCAATAAACGTATTTTTATCTTTAATTGTGGCTTACTTCCAGTTATATAGTGATTAATTTAAAATGTCACAAGAAAATACCTTCAGAACAATATTCTTGACGTTATTATAAAGTATATAAAATATTACCATATATACCTATTACTAAGATTACTATTGACTGTTTTATTATTAATGGCATTCTGAGTTCGATTGATATGACACATCTTGAGAAACAATCTATTTTAAGGTTTAGTTATCTACAATACATTATTTTCAGAAATATATTGCTTACCAAATATCCATAAAGTCGATTGCCCTTTTTGATCCATAACAAGCTATCAAATCTGTCACCTACAATATATCAAAAATGGTAGTTTTCTTGTTCACCAATATTCCAGGAAATTTGGTATACTCGATAATACGGTCTAAGTGGAGTATATTAAAGATCAGACAAGGTTGTTCAAAGAAATTTCCTAAATTGATTAAAATTAATTTTTTAAAATACGTACTTTAGGTGTACAATAGGTGTCAGAAAATAATCACTTACAATATTTCTTATGTTATTTGCGTTAATACTCCCACGTACAGTTTCTGCTCTAGGGATATCTTCAAGCTCCGTGATGGTTAAAGTATTCTCTGATTCATATCCATCTCTATCGCGAACAAAGTTATGTAACACAACACAAGCCTTCACAATATCGACAGCATAATAAGGATTCAAGTTGATAGGTCGATGAAAAATTCGCCACTTATTACTTAATATCCCAAAAGTACACGCCACATATCTTCGGGCTCTAGAGGGGCGATAATTAAAAACTTTTTTCTTGGTTGTTAAGTTATGTCAATCGTAAGGTCTATGAAGTGCAAATGCATCGTCTGCAATAAAGACATGGGGTACTTCAGGCCTCATTCTGAGTCTTGTTTATGTTGTGGTTCGGGAATACACTCAGAACGCATAATTAACCATATGTTATTGCATACCTTTTTAACAATGCTGCTTATTGTGGAAAAACCAAGTCGATAACTGTAGTGTAGATCCGTGAAAGTACAGCCACTGGCGAGATATCTACAAAAAACAGTATATTGTACTAAATATTGTAGTAGTAATAACCAGGTTTTTTTGTTGTTGCAGGTAAACAGGTGATGAAAAAATGGGGAAATATCCGTGATACGTTTAAAAAATCTGGTTTTTGAAATGTATATTTCTAACGAGCAGTTACAATTTTAAAAAAAGGTATTTAAGGAACGCCAAAGAGAAGATAGTTTGGACTTTAACTAACAATGGACTATCAGAAGTATCAGAGGTAACAACATCTGACACTAGTTTCACCCACAGCAACATTTTTAAAGAAAATACTGCTGCCAATGTAACTACTCCACATGATTACAAATTTTCCAAAACACCAACAGAAAGAAAACGTAAAGCAGGCCCTGTTGAGTTACAAATGATTGAAGCTCTTAAGGAGAAAGCTGATCATCACATGTCCTTTTTTTGCTGGTATAATTCCTTCGTTACAAAGTTTCAATGAATTTGAGATATTGGAATTTTAGATGGGAGTACTGCAAATATTACAAACAATTAAAGAACGACAGCAGATGTTTTCTAGACAACTGTCCACTGCTACAAATCTAAACATTCCAAAGTCAGTATTAACAACGTCAGGTATTACAACAAACCGATCATATCATACATTGCCACATGCACGCCCTGACGTGCTACAAATACAAACCACTCATTTCTCACCAATAATACCATCCACTTCTTACCAGCTGCAGCGGTCTTCTCTTTCAACAACAGCATTACCCCAGTAACAGTTTAGTGATTCCCAAATTTCATTAGATTCCATTGATTTCATTTAATGTTGAATATCATTCACATTGTCAACACCATATTATAATAAACTCTAATAAATTCGAATGTGTTTTTACTTACCTAATTGTAACTGCCAATATTTGCATTGAGTTAATGTATTTTCTAATAAATGTGTTTTGCTTCTGAAGAGAATCCTTCAACCGATGATGTAGTGGATATTGTCATCCTAAAGTAATTAAAAAATTTGTTGTTATCTTCTCGCAGTTCCAAGAATAGAGTATAAAATACACCAAACTCTTTCCTTTTCATATTAATGGGACGAATCCACACATTTCTAGTTCTCTTTCTTATTTTTATACGCCGATAGAGAATCGGCGTTTAGAATGAATCGTTAGAATGAATCGTTAGAATGAATCGTTTTCTCAGAAATAACGCTTGAAGCAAACGGCGATTTTAAATGTCAGAGTAACGTTCATGAGATCACTTTTGTAGCATTTGCAACTTCATTGATTCTTTGGTATATATTGGAATCCACTCGTATATGTAATATATTGAAATCCCCTCATAAATGTGAAATTTTTTTAATATATTTTAGTTTCTTATTTGTACGTATTAAAACACCGAATTCTTTCAATTCCTCTTAGCGTTGCCAAGTTATATAAACCATCTTAGAGTTGTTTATTTATTTCGCAGCTGCGTATTTTTCTTCAATATTATTCTTTGATTTAAGCCGCTCGATGTACTGCGTTTTCAAATTAATAATTTACGTCTTAATTTTCGTTGTGTTTTGTTTATTTCAGCGTTTTGTTTATTCTAACTTATGCGATCAATTTTAAAAGATAATTTCATCACTTTCGTTGGAGCCGCGGTGGTCTTCAACGTTATGTCCAAATTTTTCGTTGAATTTGTAAAGTTTTCTGTTTTCGTCTCTTTTCATGAAGAATTTGTAATGTCCTTTTGTTCTTCGTTATAGAAAATAATTTAAGTAGCAGTTAACAGTGCCAATTTAAGGTTTAATTGTAGTCCAATTCTACCGGTCCGTTTTTTTTAAGAGGCAGAGCCAAAAGTTTTGTTTAGTGTCGGCTTTGGCCTCAAATGGTCGATCCAATTCACAGTGGAGATGATTTTGTTCGTGTGTTCGTGTCCAGAGAGCCCCAGTTATGGTTTCAGAAACTTAATGTCTGATCAAGTGAAATCCAGGTAACTTTTTAGGTGTTTGTTTAATTTTAAAGTAAAGACAAACATTTTTTTTAACAATAATTGCTTTCATAACAATTTAAATTTTTAATAATTAAAAAATTGTAAATTTTAGATTTAAACTATGGCTGTCATTTTAATTGTTGTTTTAAATTTAATGTTAATTTATGACAGCTCGTTTTAGTATTTTTGATATTGATTTTTTTTGTTTTTAAAAAAAAGAAGTAGAAGAAGTTTGTATTTTTGTATTTTGTATATTTGAGATAATATTTTTTGCGTTGTCTTATTATTGTAACTGTTTGTGGTGACACAACAATAAATGTTAAATTTTGTTTCCTAATATTTTGTCTATTTTTTTAAATGAATCCCTTTTTTTGGAATAGTATCCCAAGTTATCGTTACAAAAATGTCGCCCAGATATGTTTTGATTTTTTAATAATTATTTCCCTAGTTACAACTTCCCTAGTTATTTTTATTTTGTTTGTCCCCAGAGATTATGTTAGTGACCCGTTTGTTTCTTTTTTTTTTGTAGTTGCCCAATCCGACTCCTTGCCATTTACTTATCCACGACCCTAGCTCTCCTAACAAACCCTGAGTGCCGTTCGCATATGTTTCTATTATTTTGCTTGCCCTATTTCTGCCCCAATAGTTTCTGCCCCCAACTTTCAGCCCCCGTAGAAATACCCCAAGTTGTAGGCAAAAATATATTCGTTACACTATTTTAAAATAAATTTGTATCAACTTGATGGTAAAAGAAGCAGTTTTAAACGTTTTAGATTATTTGTTATATGAAAGTTTAAATTCAACATTTTTAGGCATATTTCAAATGTCCCATATTTGATGCCTAAACTCAAAATCGAAATTTCATTCTATAAGTTTTGGAAGACTAGGCTCTAAAATTAAAATTCCATTTTTGGAGGTTCATTGCCATTTTTATCTCTGGCACACAATTTTAAATAAAACAATTTTCTCACGTTTATTATTTTATTTTTCCTCATTCTCTATAATTTTTATTCATATCCTTTTCTTTTGGTGTAGATTTCGTTTTGTCACTTCCATACGAGAAATAAAACACCCCTATCTGAAAACGTCAATGAAAGCATGCGAACAAATATATTTACAATTTTTGCTAAGGGCACGAATTCCTCTCTATACTTAAATCAAGAAGTAAAATAATCAGGGGCGTACGCGCTCAGCACAAGTCTTGACGTATTCGTATATTTCATGCGTTTAATAAATTACAAGTGACTTGAGGACCGCAGCCAAAGAACGCCCAGTTTATTAATGACATACTAATGCCACGTAGACTGTTATTATACTCTGACACTCTTAGTTATGTATTTATATACATATACGTTTGAGATTGTGATAGAAGGGATTTCATTTTATGCAGGGATGGATTTATGAAATTCTATCAAACTTGTGCGTGGATTTAAAATGAATAGTAAAAAAATTTACAAGCCAATTTGGAGAGGAGTCAAACATCCAACAGTAATAAGGTGTTGCCTTATACATATCAAAAATTAGTGAAAATTATGGCTTTATTAAATAACTATAAGGCTTATATTACTAGAGATTTTAAATCCCCAAATGTGAGCTGATGTTTAGGTGAAATAGCATGTTGTGCTAAGGCGCAAAAGTGTTTGGATAAGTTAATCTTAGTCAATCAGAATCTTAGTCAGTCAATGAGTAATCAAAATCTACCGTTAGTGAGGTTCTTCTACCCTTATGTCCTTACGCCTGGTCTCCCTATGTAACAAGTGTTATATTCTACAAAAGGAATATGTACACAACATTAATTTGTTTAAAGATAGATAAAGGAGTTTTAGTTTTAAATAATAAACTTAAAGTCTTAGTGTTCTTAATTGCAACTTTGACCGGCATATTTCACAACAATTTAAAAGGTTTATTTCCAACTTAAGAAAAGTATGGTAAGGAAGAATATTGGGATATTGACAAAGTCAAAGCAGTCCCATGTATTATAGTTTGGAGAACAGTACTATCAACTATACAATTTGAGTTGAGTTCATATTAGTTGGTGATTATTAAGTAAATCGTTAATTGGGAAACTATAACTCTTAGAGAAAAGATATTTGTTAACCAAAGAAAGAGAGTTTTTATCAAGAATACTTCTTAATAAAAGATGGGATTCTCGGCCATGTGTTAACCTATGTAACCTAAAACTAAGAACTTATATGAAGTTGATTCTGAATTTAAATGAAGGAAAAGAATGGTAATTGAGAAACCTATTGAAAGCCATTGGTTTCATATATCAACTTGTCACCAAGGTGTTGTCTGTCATCCTGAATACGTGCATATCTTAAAAGGCTATGCTTTTGAGGAATCTTCCTGCTGAATAAAAGAAAAGGCTCTTCCTTCCTAAAAAACACAAAAGGAGTTATAAAACTTTTAAAAAAAAGAAATAAACAAATTGGTTTAGGGAAAAAATTAAAGATTTATTGTTTTTTCACCACAAAAAGTTACAAATATATATAAAAATAGAAAAAAACACTATATAAATAGTTACAAAGATAAATACCAAAATAACAAAGAAAAAATCCTTACTAAATCCTATCAGTTTAAAAACTCTCGAAGTTGGAGATACTACAATCCTTGCAATTATTACTGGGCGATAATTTGTAGCAAAAATAAATTATTACTAATAAAAAAATATTTTTAAATTAAACTATGCATAGAGGTTCTATGCATACCTTTTTTAGAAAACAAAAACAAAATCTCAAATATGATTAGGTATTTACCAGATGTAAAAAATAGTGCTAACGGTCATATGTTTATACTAAATCTTAAAACTTAAGAACAATTAATATGACAGCTAGGCCCTAGGCAACACACTAAGATCTACAATTTTAATTTTTACAATTTCTTTAATTGTTATGAAAGCAATTATTATTAGAAAACGTTTATTTTTCCTTTATTTATTCCTTTATTTATTTAACACAAAAGTTACCTGGACTGCACTAAAATTTCTGGAGTTAGCAACTGGACTTACTTAAATTTCTAGTGGTGGAAACTGGACACACACTCTCTGCCACACGAACAAATTCATCTCCAAACTGCGAAAAAGCCTGTGATAACAACCAGGGACAAACAAATCTGGAAAGATGCTGGGCAAAATGGAAACATGTGGTTATCCTTCAAAGTTGTTGTAAACGCCGTTTTACAATTATCTCGAATGAGAGACGGCATAAAACAAAACCTAGTGATTCAAAATTGACACATTACATTGCGTATAATTTATTCTTTTTTTAACCAATTTGCCGGTTCACTTAAACTGCACACGCAGTCGTGTGCTCTCTTTGATCAATCTTTCAAACCTCACTTAAACTGTAACTATTAACTGCTCAATACTACACATTTAACTACTACTGTCACTTTATACTATATTTCCATGACAAAAAAAAAACCAAAAGATTACGAATTTGAACTTCGGACTCCAATAACAATAAACGCGCTTTTAACAGCGGCCGGCCTTACCGAGAGTGAGGTAATTCTCTTCCCATCAATACTTTATCAGCGACCTAAATGGACGTTTATTTGAAACAAAATATTAGGCGGAAAACGATAAAAGAAAATACTAAAGAATATGCGTCTGTGATATATAAAATAACTGAAAAATGTATTTATATCAACTCGGCGACGCAAAGAGGATTGCTACAACATCAGCTAAAATTCTACTAGAATAGTCCTTTAATTAAGGCTAAAGACCAAATTTAGGACCTAAAAATAGCAACTTAAGAATATTGTGGGAACCTCCACGTCAAAAAGATTCTTAATCTATTTAGGAATAAATGGAGTTTTGCTGAACTCAGGAGTGCCCAAGTTATTAATCTTTTTCCGAAGATGTGACATAGATTTAGCGTAAATTGAATTAAATTTTCTATAGAAAAAAGACAGCAAATTGACTGCAAAACCTATGGTTTTATTCGCCTAACAATAATCTGATGTGTATGTCACTTGTAGTTGGTATGTATTATATAAATATTACTATAATTACAATTTTACAAAAGTGGCTGAATCGATCCTGTACATATATAAAATTATGACAGATTTTTAAGTTTATGCAGCTATCCTGGCGCATGTTATGTCTGTGTGAGTTTTTTCGTTTTCTTGTTTTGCCGAGTGGAATTATCAATCAAAAATACCGCCCATTCACGATTCTATTGTAGACGCAGTCGAGATACATAATGTACAACATATTCAACGAGCTCTGGGTACATTCTGATGGCGCTAACGTATATTTCACAATTCGAATATATATTTTTATTTTAATATCTTGGAGAATACGTAGACCATTATTCATATTATAGAAAATCATTTATTTTTTATGCATTTTTTGTTTGTTTGTTAATGAATTTCGATTTTTTCCTAACAGCATATGAATTAAATTAAAGTCATTATAGAGGAAAAGTCGAAAAGTTTCATATAAAAAAGCATACTACATTCATCGAAAAATGATTCTGACTAGAATAAATTATGTATAAGCAGCGGACAAACCAAAAGAAACCTCGTTACAATAATTTCATTTACAAAAACAATCTTCCAAAATCACTAAGTGTAAATGTAAGTTTCCATCAAATAAAGAATCAATCTCAAATATGTTTGATGGCGATTTTTGTAGAGATTTTGCAAATGATCACTACAATTACTATGAATTTAGAAAATTGTGCAAATACAGAGAAACATTCATATTTTACTCATATTGAAGTATTTCACAGGTCCGGTGAAAGTTTCCATGAAGGAAAGGTTTTGAAATAAGTAAGGGCCTTTCAGTAGTTCTTGGAAGACACAGTCGGACGTTGGTAGCTTTTTAAGACACCGTTCCAACTTTGTCAACTAAATACCCGCAGATCAACTGAAAGCATGGCATAGGGTAGTATATATATATCATTACAGGATCAGAGCGGTGATCTCTATATCGCTTTGATACTGAATAATCACAGACGGTAACAAAATTATGGTTTTACCTACTGGGATAATACGGTCAAGAGAGCAACGGAAGACTACGTGACTATACTTTCCTACGAAAATATTAATATAGCTAAAGAATTTAATGATGACTCCTAGTAAGAAAGCTCTTTAAATATAACAGGAATGCAAAGAACCCCCGTTCAGCCGCTATTAATATAAATACTGGACTAAGCATAGGTACTTGAAATTTACAAACCTTATATGAAGCTGGATAAACTCATAATACTATAGAAAAAATGAAGAGACTGAATATCTAAATATTAGATATTAGCGAAATGCATTGAATGTGTCACAGAGGGTGTGATATTCTTCTTGATGTGGCTATTACGAATGTTGGCGATCATCATGGCAATATTTATCTAATCTGCAGCAGCGCGAAAAAGCTGCACAGATGTTGTATTGAACCAGATTCTGAGGTTCTTTAACCAATATGTTCTTCTTCTTCCTGGACTTTGTTTTCCAAATATTTTTACTTGCAGAATGGCTTGAAAGTCATTCAGATTAGTCAGGAGAAGGCATTGCAGTATTCTTACTTTTGTATCAAGAGAGAGGTTGTGACTCATAAGGAAGGCCCCCATCCGATTGAAGGTGGATCTAGCTTTTCCGATGCGTACCCTAATCTCCTGGTTGTTGTCCATTTTTCATTAATTATGGTGCCGAGTTAGTTGTAGTGTGTCACTCTTTCTACACGGAATTGGTGGACATAGCGTTGACATTCTGTTATCCTTTTCTTGCTAATTATCATCAGCTTTGCCTTCTTAATGTTTATATTAAGTCCATATTGTTGACTGTAATACGTGATTTTGTTAATAAGAACTTGTAGGTCTTCTTAGTTGTCCGCAAATACTATGGCGTCATCTGCATATCTGATGTTGTTTAGCCGGTAACCATTTAGTAGAATAACTTTTTCAGTTTCGTGCCAAGCTTCGATAAATATTCTTTCAGAGTGTAAATTAAAGATTAGAGGAGACAAAATATAGCCTTGCCTCACTCCACGCATGATTTTCACATAGTCAGTGTGTTCACCTTCAACTATGAGATTTGCTGTCTGATTCCAGAAGAGTTGGAATTCGAGAACAAATCGAACACAGGGCTGGAAGAGTTCACTTAAATTCTGATGCCCTTTCGAGATGACCATGCAGTGTAAATAGTAATTACTGTCTTAGATAATAAATACCAGCCTCAATAGCTACAAAACGCCCAAACAAATAATCCACATATAAAAAGAATATTAAATAGGATACGTCGATGTGAGACACCTTCTTATGCGAGCACTGTTATAAGGAGTTAATTGGTAAGATATTACGCTATAAGCTCATAAATAAATACTCTTAGATAATTTGAAACCACCCGTTTTATATTAAAACACGTGAAAATGTTATCCAATTTTTCGTGGTATATTTTTCTGTATCTTTCTTCTTTTACTTTCCAGCTTTTCACTTACCTTTCTTCTTCTCCATATTTTTGTCTTATCTATTGTTTTCATTATCATGATTACCAAATGGTGATCTCTTTCAATCTCTGCCTTTTTACCTTTGCTTTCTTCTTCTTTAAGTTCCATCTTCTATCGAAGGTTGGAAATCATCATGGCTATGCGGACTCTGTTGACTGCCGCTCTAAAAAGTTCTGCACTACTGCATTCAAACCATTTTCTTAAGTTCTTAAGCCAGGATATTCTTCGTCTTCCCACATTTCGCTTTCCTCGGATTTTGCTCTGCATAATAAGTTGTTATAATGCGTATTTTTGCCCTCTCATCACATGTCCCAAGTACTCAAGTTTTCGTCTTTTAATAGTTAATATTATTTCCGCTTCATTTCCTATCCTTCTAGTTACTTCCATGTTTGACATTCTTTGAATCCATGATATTCGTAGGATTCTTCTGTAACACCAAAATTAAAAGGCGGCCAACTTATTCAGATGAACTTGTTTTAGTGTCCAAACTTCCAAACCATAAAGAAGAGTAGAGAACACGGTAACATCGAAGCATTCTCAGGCGTAGTTCTAACCTTATATCCCGACAACAAAGAAACATTTTAAGTTTAATAAATGATGTACGTGCTATTTCAATACGTGTCTTAATTTCTTTGGTTTGGTCTATATCTGATGTTATCCATATTCCTAAGTATTTATAGTTATTAACACTCTCAATTGCAGTATCTTCAATAGTCAATTGGATATTTGCATGTGCAGATTTAGTCATGATCATGCATTTAGTTTTCTTTAAATTTATCTTCAGTTCGTACTCATGACAGCGTTCATTAAGGCGTTGCATTACGTTCTGTAAATCATTGTCGTGATCCGTTATTATTACTCTATCGTCTGCAAAACGTAAGTTATTCAAAACTTCTCAATTGATAGATATACCTTCTATTGAGTCTGAGCGCGCTTCTTGAAATACCGCTTCACTGTAGACATTGAAAAGTAGTAAGGACAGCACGCAACCCTGGCGGACTCCTCTCTGTATTTTGATATTTTCGGTGTACTGGCTATCAACTCTTACCTTGGCAGTTTGATTCCAATATAAATTATATATAATTTTCAGATCACGACTGTCAATATTTTTGCTTTTTAATATATCTACAAGCTTTTTATGTTGAACTTTACCTCTTTTACTCTATTCCATTTATTACCGCTCACCAGAATATCTGTTATTGATTTTCATTTCTGTTTTCTACTACGCCTGTACATGTGTGTATGTCTTTATCTTTAAATTTCGTGTTTGTTATGACCAGTCTGTTTTCTCTGCATATTTGTCTCTTGTTTTATTGCCTACTTGTTTTTGCGATAAACTATTATTACTGCCCATGTTTCCATCATCGTTTTCATCTCACTCTGTTGTCCTATTCTCCATTTTTAAGCCTTTCTTACTCATGGCGTCGACTACTTCGTTCCTCCAGGATCTTCGGGGTAGTCCTCTTTTCCTCCTTCCTATGGTGCTCCATTCGATTATTCTCTTTATCCATTTACTGTCGCTAGTTCTTCTTACATGTCCATACCACTTTTTTGTTCTATATATATGTTAGTATGTCTGTTTCTATTATTATTTATATTTAGGTGTGTATCCCACCATACTGAGTTAAGTTGTCGGATTGCTCTTCTTGTTTGTCCTAATCTTTGCGTAATTTCTTCCTCTTTTATCGCCTTTTTCGTGATTGTAAACCTTAAGTATTTGAATTTGTCCTTTCCTTTGATTGTTACGTTGTCATCAATCTGTAGATCTTCTATGTCTTCTTCACTTGTAGATAGGTACTCTGTTTTCGCGAGGTTAATATTTAGGCCAGCCTTGGTATATTCTTCTTGAAGTTTCTTCATCATGTAGCAGAGGTCGTCTTGGTCTTGTACAATCACTACTTGATCGTCTGCAAAGCTTAACTTATATATAGGTATTAGTTCCGTGCCTTCGCATTTTCTTTTTCATGAAGTCAAGGCTTTCTCTAAGTATATTTTGAATATAATTTCGATACGGCAATATCGAAAAAATATACGAGCATATAAAGGCGAGTATAAAATGAGCAGCAGTCGAAGCCCTTGGAGAAAAAGAACATAAAATAAATAAACAGCACTATTATGAAATAAATGAACCGACAAAAATAATAATTGAAGAAAAAAAGCAACTATACAGAAAATGGCTGACTACAAACAACGATGAAGTTTATAAAGAATATAGAGACAAAAATAGAGAAGTGAAAAAACAAATAACATAACAAAATAATGAAGAATGGAAAAGAACCTGCTTAAATATTGAAACATATATAGGAGGTACAAGAAATTCGGAGAGTAAAAAGTGGTAAAGTAAAGAGTAGTAAAAAGAAAAAATTTAATTGGAAAACATACAGGACAAAGAATGGAAGAACTATTACAAGAAACTGTTAACAGAACAAACACCACAATTCATTGGAAAAGAAAACAGGCAAAGACGAAGCAGATCCCCACAACAAGAAATAGAAATAATAGATAAGGAAATGAGAACGGCCATATAAGCAATAAAAAATAAGAAAGCACCGGGACCTGGAGACATCTCACCTAAGCTTATAAAATATGGCTTAAAAAAATTACACCGGATGATACAATGGATATTTCAGAAAGCCATAAATGGAGAACAGCTCCCAAAGAAATGGACAGAGGCATATATGAAATCTATATTTAAGAAAGGAGATATAAAACGATGCGAAAACTACAGAGGAATAAGCGTAATATCATCAATAGGAAGATTATATGGGAATATACTGCGAGCAAAGATATAGCAAGCGATAAAAGGCAAAATCGTTGAGGATCAGGCAGGCTTCGCGGAAGGAAGATCATGCATAGACCACATATACACACTGCAACAACTGCTGGAAAAGAAAAAAGCAAAACATAGAGATACAAATTTGGCATTTGTTGACCTGAGATAGGCGTATGACTCTGTACCAAGGTCAAAACTATGGGAGGCAATGTACAAATTAGACATACAGACTGAACTCATAGAAGCTACAAAAGCTCTGCATAAAGAAAATAAAGGGGCCATTAAAGTGGGAACGAGAATCATAGGAGACATCACCACAACAAAAGGGCTCCTGCAGGGTTGTTCCACATCCCCAACCCTATTCAGAATATCTTTTAACGTAGATAATTATCTAATAGATAAATAAAAACAAATATTGTCACTATTTAAGTTTAATTTTATTCTTATTATTATAATTAACACTTTTTTATGTATACAGAGAGGTATGAATGTCTATAGACAAAGATTTTATGAATACCTCATCCCGTTGAACACTTTCCATTTTTTATTTTTAAATAATTTCGACCGTCGCGCTCCTTCAATTCGGTTCTCGTCTTTTCATTTTATTTTATGCGATCCATTTTTCTTTTGTGCGCTGCTCAGGTCCATATGGTGGACACAAAAGTTGAATGTATAATTTATTTGTATGCAAGCAGAGAGTGTTCGCCCCATTACAATGCAATTATTGTCTATAAGGAACTGATGTACACCTCCATAAATCAGCCAGGTGACTTATTGAACATTGTTAATGCAAAGAAGTAGGAATGCCAGAAAGGAAATTATGGTTTAAGTGAATATTTTTACCAATTGAATCGACAGGATACAAATAGATGTTTTAAAAGGATATATTAATATCTTTATATTGTATTTTCTGGATTTTGTAATTGGTAGTATATAATATTCGTTAATTAAAATCCAACAAAAATGGAAATATACCGATAGAAAAGAAATACAATTTAAAAAATGTAATAAAAAAAATAATTAAGATAAACATTTGATATATTATTAAAAATTGATTTCATTACATACACTAGTCTTCCAAAAAGTAACCCACAACACCTCCAATATACTACCAGTGTAAAGCTATTTTTCTTCGGATTCTTCACCATATCAATATATTTTTAAGAAATTACTGTACCAATAAAGTGCTCCAAGTGCTGGAGATAAATTTCGAGAAAACCAAAATAATGACCAATATGGTTCCCAGCGAAAAGATACAGATCAATAACAACAAGGTAGAATTAATCGATAAATACACATACTTGGGTCATGAAATTAGAACAACCAGAGACAACCAAACCTGCGAGCTAAATAGACGAATCATGTTGGGATGGGCGGCATATGGACGGATGAGAGACATTTTTAAAACAAATATCCCAATTCACCTGAAAAGGAAGGCATTTAACCAATGCATCTTACCAGTCTTGACCTACGGAGCAGAGACCCTAACTTTAACGAAAGCTACTGCCGAAAAACTGAGGGTAACACAAAGGAGAATGGAGAGATCAATGCTGGGCCTGACCTTGAAAGATCGCCTGAGAAATGAGGAGATACGCCGGCGAACTGGTGTAGACGATATTATACTGCGAATTAATAAACAAAAGTGAAGGTGGGCTGGACATGTTGCTAGAATGAAAGACGGAAGACGGACGAAGAGATTATTGAAGTGAAGACCAAGAGCCGACAAGCCAAGTCGAGGCAGACCACCCACCCGATGGACCGACGACCTAAGGAGAAAAGAAACAAACTGGATTGCAGCAGCTAGAGACAGAGAGAACTGGAGACGTTTGGAGGAGGCCTATATCCAACAATGGATGTGAAAATGGGGCTGGATGATGATGATGATTACTGTACCAATGTTTTCTAAAAAATGTTACCGTTTTACCCATATACCCAAAAAAAAATTGTGTGCTTTATCCATCGAGCAAAAAGATAAAAGAAGGAATGTAAAGGTAGTGGGGACAAAAATATTGTTAGACAGGAAGTGCTATCTTGAGAGGCTACTTTAAACAAGGAAAGACAGTCTCTTTCCTTGTTTAAGAAGTCAAATTTAGTTTGGTTATGTTATTGTTTGTCCCAACTGTCACATGAAATTTTATTTATATTGAAGTTTTTTACCAATTGTGTCACTTTTTAGACTATTATCGTTAATATTTAATTAAAACTTTCTTGTCTAAAAAATATTTTACATCTATTGTTAACAAGTGTTGGAAAATTTAAATTTAGCGCCTTTGCATTTCCGGATATGTCCGCCATCAGAGGCCACTTTTTTGGTCTCCTTTTTATAACGATTAGATTCCCTCTTTTATCTTTTTGCTCGATGGTTTTATCTTAATAATAATCTATAAAACGAATACCTTAGTTAGACAAAAAAAAAGAAACACTGGCAGACTTTCTGAAAATAGATGGAACACGACTTGTACAGAACACAAAAAAAAATATGGAGAATGATCAGAGGTGAAAAAAGGGATGAACGAACTAATAAAAACAAAACACATTCAGAAAGAAACATGGGTACTTTCGATTCCTGTTTGCTAAAGGTGACGATGATGAACCACCAACACCAGAGCTGACGACAAACGAAGAAATAAATATTAAGCAGGAAGAAGTAAAGGAAGCATTTAGGAAATTAAAAATAGATAATCACCAGGGGAGGACAAAATACCGAACAATCTCCTCAAGTACAGACGACCAGATCTGACCAAACAACTATTAAAACTAATTCAAAAAATAATAGAACAATACAGAATTCTCTTCTACTTCTCTCTACAAAAGAGATAAAGCGGACCCGGAAAATTATAGAGGAATCAATTTATTAAACACAAAAGTAAAATTTACAACCAAAGTGATAACAAATAAATTAAATGAAATTATAACCCTAGCAGAAGAGCAACAAGGTTTTAGGTTGGGAAGATCATGCACCGCCGCTATATTTATAATGAGGCAAGTGCAAGAGAAATCATTAGAATACAACAAACCAGCATATCTGTGTTTCGTAGACCTTACAAAGGCATTTGACCGGGTCAAATTAAAAAAAGTTATCCACTTGCTGTATGCAAGAGAGATACCTCTAGGAATAATAAAAAAATCGAAAATATCTACCAAAACAACACAATAAAAGTAAAAGTAGAAGAACTAACCGACCCTATTGAAGCCGGAAATGAGATAAGATAGGGAGATTCCCTGAATCCTCTATTGTTTAACCTGATCATGGATGAAATAATAATAAAATTAAAAACAGCAAAAGTAACCAAATGGGAGAAAAACAACTTAAAATAATAAAATAATCTGCTATGCAGACGACGCAATACTACTTGCTCAAAGTGAAGATGATTTACAACGTATACTGCATCAATTTAACATAACCGCCAAAAAATTTAACATGTTAATTTCCCCAACAAAGACAAAATGCATGGTTACAACAGCAAATTTACTAAGATGTAAATTGGAGAGCAGGAAGGTCAAGTAATAGAACAAATGATGGAGTTTAAATATCTGGGCATCAGATTATCGAGCTACGGAAAGCTCGAAACCGAAGTGGAAGATCAAGTAAATAGAGCAAACAGAGTCGCAGGCTGCCTAAATGAAACAATATAAAGAAACAAAAATATGGGTAATGAAACGAAAGGCAGAATTTACAAAACAGTCAGTATGCCAATAATGACATACGCGACAGAAACAAGACCTGACACAGAGAGGACAAAAAGGATGTTAGAAACAGCAGAGATGAAAAAATTTAGAAAAATTGATGGTAAGACACTATGGAACAGAGCTGGAAGTACAGATATATGACATAGATGATAGGTGGAGAACATCAAAAACTGGGTAAGAAATACAAGGCTAGAATAGAACGATCATATAAGCCGAATGACAACAAATGGAGTAGTAAAAACGGCAACAGATGGTTCCCCAATAGAAAGATGATCAGTAGGAAGACCACGAAAACGATGGAATGACAACTTACTGGAGGCACATTGAAAAACAGACAGTGTCATGTCTATATAAAAAGAAGAAGAAGAAGATCTTAATATGCGACATACTGTGGAATTCATTAGACACAATCGGTACATGTTATTATTGCAAAAGTTGTTGCAGTCTTCTTCTTGCAGTACCGTCTCCTATCGGAGGTTGGCTACCATCACAGCAATCTTTACTTTGTTGGCTGCAGCTCTGAACAACTGTATTGAACTGCACCCATACCACTCCCTTAAATTTTGCAACCAGGAAGTCCTCCTACGTCCCACATTTTTTTTTCCTGAGATTTTTCCTTGGAATATGAGTCTAAGCAGAGAGTATTTTTCTCCTCTCATTTTGTGGCCCAGATATTCCAGTTTTTTCGTTTGTATGGTTTTTATGACTTCGCATTCCTTCCCCATCTTCAGCAGAACATCTTGATTTGTTACTCTTTCTGTCCATGGTATTTTCCACATTCTCCCATAACACCACATCTCGAATGCCTCAATGTTTTTCATGTTTATCTTTTTCAGTGTCCAGGCTTCCATGCCGTACAGCAGAACGGAGAAAACATAGCACCTTAACATTCTCGTTCTTAAGTTTATATTTATGTCCTGGCTGCATAGGAATTTTTTCATTTTGACAAACGATTGTCTAGCTATCTCTATTCGCCTCTTGATTTCTCTTGTTTAGTCATTAGTATTAGTGAATCAAACCCATAATAATTTGTAGGACGTAACCCTTTCAACTGGCTGATTATTTATGGTTAAATATACATTGGTGTATAGCTTCTTTGTTACAATCATGAATTTAGTCTTTTTGATGTTCAGTTTTAGACCATACTTATTGGTATTGGTGTTTATATTTTCCATAAAAACTGTAAATTTGCTAGGTTATCTGTCACGATTAGCATGTCATCAGCGTATCGTATATTGTTAATTAACTCTCCGTTAATGTTCATACCAATGTTTTGCTCTAGGAGCGCTTCCTGACATATTGTTTCGCTATATATATATATATATATATATATATATATATATATATATATATATATATATATATTGAATAATAGTGGAGAAAGCACACAACCCTGACGCACACCTCGACGTATCTCAATTTTTTTGGTTAACTCATTATCAACTTTGATTTTTGCTGTCTTTTCCCAGTGCAACCTGGATATGATGTTAATGTCGCGTCTGTCGATGTTTTTGCTTCTTAGGATTTCATACAGCTTTTGGTGTCAGACTTTATCGAAGACCTTCTCAAAATCTATGAAACCTACGTAGAGGTCTTGGTTTACATTCAAACATCTTTGCATTAACACACTTAGACCAAACAAAGCTTCCCGTATTCCCAGTCCACCTCTGAACCCAAACTGTGTGGCGCTTATGTCCTCTTCTAATTTATTAAATATTCTTTTGTTATTTTTAAAAATACTTCGAGTGTGTGGCTCATCAATGCTATAGTTCTGTGGTCTAAACATTCTCTGGCATTATTCGTCTTCGGGATTGTGACAAAAGTAGAGGAGAGCCATTTCTTTGGTATGATACCTGTTCTATAAATTGTGTTAACGAGGTTCACCATTATTTCAAGTTTCAACAGTTCTACAGGAATTTCATTTAGTCCTGCAGCTTTACCCCCTTTTGTGTTCCTTATAGCATATTCTACCTCGCTTTTTAGGATTTCAGGTCCTGTTGTGTCATTTGTAGGTTCTGCCACTGCTATTTCTGGTCTTTCGTCTGCAAAAAGTTTTTCAAGTTCAGTTTTTCATTTAGATTTGTAATTATTTTACCTTTTTTGTCCTTTATGATGGATGCTTGTTTCACTTTTTTACTTGTTATGGGACTACATAACGAAAGACTTGTAAAACTGGTATGGGATGAGATTCCCATAGGCAAAACACCACTCGGACGTCCCAGAATGCGATGGAGAGATAACATCCAAGCAGATCGCCGGAAAATGAACACTCCATTTGACCCTAGGTTGATGGAAGACCGAACAAATTGGAAAAAAGTTGTACAGTCAGCCAAGACCCACCCAGGGTTGTAGCGCTGCGTGATTATGATGATGAAAATCGAAACCTCTTTTTTAATTCAATTGATTAAGCGATAACTCTACACAACGGACAATTATTTCCCCCGTTGGTGACCGCTATGGGGAAGTTTCACAGTATTAAGAAATAAAATCTTCCTCGGATCATGAACTGCATTAGGATAGTCCTTAAGACGTAGGAGATCAATAAATTGTTGCATATGTCTTAAACTATGAATTCAAAAAGTTGGTTTTAAGTATGTTTGACTAATTTACTAAACTTTTCACAATTTCTAATTTTAATTTTCTTTTCTTCGTTTTCTTTTTAACTTAGACAGTAGAGTCCACGCCACGGCTTTTTTATATTATTTTTGCACAATTTTTTTTATTATCAAGCAAATACAATGAAACAAACAATGAACAGAATAAATAATATATAGTTTTTAACCTCAGATAAAATAATTTATAGCTCCTTAAACCAAATAAGGCGTTTGTAGTTTAAAAAAAGTCACGAATAGCTATTTATTACATGGTTTCAACCGGTTTTAGAATTGGACAGATCAGCTTGGTAAATGTAGTAAAATGGTTCATTAAAAAACTTATTTATGAGGAAATAAAGTTGAAATGCACGTCGTCTTTCACCAATCTGTCGAGAATAATATGTTCTTGTAGTTTTACGGATTCAAATAAAATTAATACGAATCGAGGTAGACTGGGAAGTTATAAAAATAGTTGCATTCTGCATTTTATACTGATCATAAATTGATAGAGTAGCTAGTAAACTATTTATTTTAAGCTGTATTCACCTAGTCGTATATAAAATAACTTTTAGGTTTAGTATTGCAGTTGTAAAATATAAAATACTCGCTGAGTGAAAAACAAAATCGAAATCACAATTTTCACGTTGTCAGTGACGTGACTATGGACGTATAAATAAAGATGGACTAGGCATGCCCTGCACTCTGTTTTTGGTCCACTAAAGACTTACTACTCCAAAGTAGCTTCCAATTTAATGCTCAAATTTCCCGGGAGAGCTATTACCATTACGTCATTGCAGAACTGCTTGGAGATGTGTTTCTCCGAGCCATGGCTCCTTCAAATGTCATAAGTGGATTCAAAGTATCTGGAATATGGCCGATAAATCCAAACATAGTTGTAACAATAAAACACTGAAAACTTTGTTTTCAAACTTCCACAAAATTTATTTTAACTCTTATCACTACAGCTGTTTCGGCTGATTGCCTTTCTCAAGTGATCTATTTTTGGCTTGGGTTTACAAATTTATAGTCTCTAATGAAATAGGTTGAGGAGGGGAGAACTGTTTGTCTCAAGTTGGTCATTCAGAATTATATCTGTGTCTTTTAATTTGTTGATTTCCATAGATTCTAACAAAGATAGCTTAAGGCCTTTATTTTGAATGTGAAGAATTTTAAATTTGTCATTAAAAGAATGATTATGATCTAGAAGGTGAAGTGCGTATGTCGAATCTGTTTTTCTATTCTTGAAAGCCCTTTTATGTTCTGCTATTCGTTTACTAAAGTTTCTACCAGTTTGACCGATGTAAATTTTTAAGCAGTCGCCACATTGAAGTTTGTACACACCACTATTTAAGTGTTTTTTATTTTGGCTCTTGTTATTTTTAATCTATTTGCCTAGGTTGTTATTTGTTCGGAAAGCTAGTGTTATTTCTTTCTTTTTTATGTGTTTGGCAATTCTTGTTGTTATTTTGCATGTATATGTAATCAAGCAGAAGGTACTGGGTTTTTTCTCTGATGATGAAAATACTAATTTTAGGGCTTTCTTGTGTAGTTTTTGATTCAACATTTTATTAATTGTTTGTTCGTTGTATCCGTTGTTTACTGCTATTTGCTTAATTATATTTAATTCTGTCTGTTTGAATATGGGAAGATTTCAAAACATCCCATATTCAAACAGTTTTTATATTGGTGGAGATACGTAGACGACGTACTGCTATTTTTCACAGGAACTAACAGGCAACTCGACCAATTTTTATCGTATATTAATTCACTTCATAGTCATATTCAATTTACAATAGAAACAGAACAAAATCAATCCATACATTTTTTAGATTTAAAAATTAGCAGACTTCAAAACAAACATGACTTCTCCATATTTCATAAACCTACCCATACTGACACCACTATACACAATTCATCATCCCATCCAATACAACATAAACTGGCAGCATATCATAGTATGTTACATAGATTGTCAGAAATTCCGATGTCAAAATACAGCTTTGAGACAGAATTAAATATAATTAAGCAAATAGCAGTAAACAACGGATACAACGAACAAACAATTAATAAAATGTTAAATCAAAAACTACACAAGAAAGCCCTAAAATTAGTATTTTCACCACCAGAGAAAAAACCCAGTACCTTCTGCTCGATTACATATACAGGCAAAATAACAACAAAAATTGCCAAACACATAAAAAAGAAAGGAATAACACCAGCTTTCCGAACAAATAACAACATAGGCAAATAGATTAAAAATAACAAGAGCCAAAATAAAAAACACTTAAATAGTGGTGTGTACAAACTTCAATGTGGCGACTGCCCAAAAACTTACATCGGTCAAACTGGTAGAAACTTTGATAAACGAATAGCAGAATATAAAAGGGCTTTCAAGAATAGAAAAACAGATTCGACATACGCACTTCACCTTCTAGATCATAATCATTCTTTTAATGACAAACTTAAAATTCTTCACATTCAAAATAAAGGCCTTAAGCTATCTTTGTTAGAATCTATGGAAATCAACAAATTAAAAAACACAGATATAATTCTGAATGACCAACTTAAGACAAACAGTTTTCCCCTCCTCAACCTATTTCATTAGAGACTATAAATTTGTAAACCCAAGCCAAAAATAGATCACTTGAGAAAGGCAATCAGCCGAAACAGCTGTAGTGATAAGAGTTAAAATAAATTTTGTGGAACTTTGAAAACAAAGTTTTCAGTGTTTTATTGTTACATAAAATGAATTTCCATCAAGTAACGGTCGAATCCATCAATTATCCAAACATAGTTATTGACGACGAATTTATGACCAGCGCTGTCACGGACCGTCCAGATCCAACTTTGATTTAGAAATCAGTTCTGGGTCCAATACAGCCAGTACATCAATTTCTATAGAACTAACGTTGTCTGAGGCCCTAAAACCTTGCACTCCAACATCAAATATAATGTCTGTGAAACATTTTCCCCACAAGACATCAGACCCTATCCCAAGACAGCACCTCGTGCCCAACCTTTTCTAGGTAGAAAACGGTGGTGCTCTCTCATCCTAACTGATACTCCTGAAAAAACGGAAATTGAAGAACTTGCTCTTAAAAAAGCCGTAACTAATAAGAAAAGAGGAGAAAAGCTTCATACACTTAGAAACACTGAACTTTTCGATTCGATTGATGAACAGGAGGATGATCTTCCCAGCCTTCTAGATAGCAGCGGTGGCTCTAAGTTGTTTTTGGTTGGAAACATTTTGTGCCTGAAGGAAAATACATTTTAGGTTAAATTCTTAAGGCGGAAGGGACTAGAAGGAAGCTGTTTCACTTTTCCAACTGTAGAGGACGTCAGCGAAGTGGACCGGACAGACGTACAAAAGCTGTTACAGCCGTCTGTCAGCAAAACGGCCAGGGCTACTGACATAAAATTTAACCATAGATTTGATACTAATGTTTTCTAAATAATGGTTCTTTCTTGGCTCAATTTATTTTTGTATTTTGTGTTTTTATTTAATAAAGTACGTAGTTTAATTTTTTTTTTTTTTTTTTTATTTAAACAAATATACCCGCATCAACCACTAAGGGTTATTAGCAGGGGGACATACACAAACAGTAAGATACACATTGTTACATAAAAAAAAAAATATTTTTTACAATTTCGTATATAGTTTAGTCATTTTAAGAAAACTTAATAAAGCCTGTAAATTTGACGTTAGTACACTTTTTAAATTGTCACTAAGGCCACACGCGATTCTTTCGTTCTGGTACACTGGACACTCAACAATTATATGTTTCACTGATAACTGAGTTTTGCACTTGGTACACGTCGGAGCAGGCTCCTGGTTGAAGATATGCTTGTGGGTAAGGAAAGTATGTCCTATTCGGAGTCGGTTGATAATGACTTGGTCTTTTCTATTATTTGGTAAGATGAGTTTGGTTCCTACTTGACTTAGACATTCTTTAAGTTTGTTGGTAGTATGATCCCAAGTAGTTTGCCACGCCCTGTACATGTGGGCTTTGATATTAACTTTGTGATCAGTCCAAGGCATTTGATTTATGATAGGAATACTTTGGTCAGTGGTTGCATTGCTTGCCAGAGAGTCCACTTCCTCATTACCACTTATTCCCATATGGGAAGGTACCCAGATGAAGGAAATATCTTTTTGTTGACTCTGTAGATTAGATAACTCTTCTTTGATCTTGAGTAGTATGGCGTGAGTTGTATATAGCTGTTTTATTCCAAGTAATGCGCTCATTGAATCGGTGATGATAACAAATTTGCTTTCATTGATAGAACCACATTTTTTCATAGCCTGGTGAATTGCCGTGAGTTCTCCGGTATATATACAACAATTTGTTGGGATTCGTATGGTAGACTTGACGTTTTCGTAGATGTAGGCTGCAGCATGTCCTTCATCACATTTGGAAGCATCAGTGAATATTTGATGGGTTGTTGGGTATTTGGATATTATATTTTTATAAGCTTGCTGTATAAGGAAAGGATGTGTGGAATGTTTCGGGAGTTCTTTTAGAGACGTGTCGATTTTTGGAGATTTGATCATCCAAGGAGGAACATTTACATGAATAGGCATAGTAAAACTGAACTGTTCTAAATTAAGACCAATATGTTTTATACGTTCAGGAAATGGTAGTTTTTTTATTGCAATGTTTCTGTAAAGATCGGACGATATATTTTTTCTGCTAAGTATTGTTGAGTAGGTTACGTTGCTGTTGTTTGCTGAAATTCTGGCAACGTAATTTAGTGATAGGAGTTTTCTTCGTTGGCTTAAGGGCAGTTCATTAGCCAGAGCTTGTAAGCTACTTACTGGACTAGTTCTTGTTGCACCTAAAACTAGTCTCAAGCACATATTTTGAATGTAGTCAAGTTTTTTTAGAGATGTTTTGTTAGCAGTATCGTAGCATAAACAGCCGTAGTCAAGTTTGCTTCGTATTAAAGATCTATATAGCGTAAGTAAGGTTGTTGTATCTGCCCCCCAAGAGGTATTTGACAGCATTTTTAGTAGATTAATTCTGGATTGGCAAGAACGTTGCAGATTGGTGATGTGGGTTTCCCAGTTTAAGTTACGTTCAAAGAAAGTCCTAAGAAATTTATTTCTTCTGCTTGTTTTAGGACAACTCCATTTAGTGTTAATTGAACATTAGGATAATTTTTTCTTTTGCTAAAAATTAAATAACGTGTCTTTTCACTAGAGAATATAAAACCCGTGTTTTGCGACCAGCTTTCAATTGTGTGTAAGGTAGTTTGCAGTATATGTGTTCCCAGAATTACATTGTTTGTTCTTAGATAAATGACTAAGTCATCTGCATATAAGCTAATAAATACAGGTAGTTTTATTTGATGTATAATACTATTTATTGCAACTAGAAAGAGAGTAGGACTTAGAGTAGATCCTTGTGGGGTGCCGTTTTGAAGTACTCGTCTGGAAGATGTAAATCCATTGGTTCTAACTCGAAAAGTTCGTGCTTTTAGAAAATTTTTTATAAAGAACAACATGTGCCCTTGAACATCCCATTCTTGAAGTGTTTTCAGTATAAGATGTCTCCATGTTGTGTCAAACGCTTTTCTTATGTCAAAAAATACGGCAATAAGTTTTTGGTTGTGCAGAAAGGATTCATGTATACTTGATTCAAGTGTTATTAGATTGTCTGTTGTGGATCTACCCGTACGAAATCCACTTTGTCTGATACTTATCAGGTTATTGTTTTCGAGGTACCATTTAAGACGATAATTAAGGATTTTTTCTAAAAGTTTGCAGGTACAACACGTAAGTGATATTGGACGATAGGAATTTGGATCGTCTTTTGGTTTATTATATTTAAGGACTGGAATTATAGTTGCTTGCGACCATAGATCAGGAAAGTCATGGTGAATAAAAATATTATTAAAAATATCAACTAACATTAGCTTTGCATTCAGAGGAAGATTTCGTAAGAAAAGAGGATGGATATCATCAGGACCTGGACTAGAATTTTTAGCACTTAAACAAAATTCTAATTCTTGAAGACTTACTGGTTTGTTTATTGGATTGCCGCTTTCTGTGATTTGTATATTTGAAGACTCCGTTAGTTTTTTGTGCTCTAAAAAGGATTGGCTGTAATTGGAATCACCAGAATTAAGTTCGTATATATCTGCTAGAATTTCTGGAATATCTTCTTTGTTTGAATGCGTTTTGTTATTGTATGATAAAGTATCTATACCTCGAAAGTATTTTGTCCCTTTTATTCTGCGGACTTTGTTCCATATGTTGCCTAAGGGAGTGGAAGGATTTATTGAAGAAACGTACTTTTTCCAACTTTCTCGTTTTGCTTTTTTGATTAATTTTCTGCTTTGAGCTCTGAGATTTTTAAACCTTAAAAGGTTTTCGACAGTTTTATGTTTCTTGTAAACGTTAAAAGCGTGTTTAGACAAAGTGAGTGCTTGTGCAATTTCGTTATTCCACCATGGAACTGGCTGCCTTTGACTCGATTTTGTTTTTCCCAATGCGATTGTTGCTGCAGAAATAATAATGTTATTAAATATTTCAAGATTTTGGTTTGCGTTATTGGTTAAATTAGATGTTTTTGTTTGTTCTTCAATCAGTGTTCGATATAAATTCCAATCAGCTGACTTTATTTTCCATGTCTGGTGAATTGGAAAAGTTGATTTAACATTAGTGTTAGTGGTAATTGTGATAGGGAAATGATCACTATCATATAAATACCCCAATGTGTCCCAGTACAATAAAGGAGCTAGCGACGGACTGCATAAAGAGAGATCTATGGCAGAAAATGTACCATTGTATGAATTGAACCTAGTAGATTTGCCAGTGTTTAGTAAAACTAAATTTAAATTATCAATTAGATTATTCAGGAGATTACCGCATTTGTCGGTTTTGCTACTTCCCCAAGTACTGTTGTGACAGTTAAAATCGCCTAATATTATTTTTGGGTGTGGAATTTGGTTTATAACATTGCTCAGTTCAGTTATGTCTAAATCAGTAGGATGAGGTAAGTATACATTGCAAATATTGATTTTCATTTTGTGGGTGACTGACACTGCAACTATTTCGAGATTTGTTTGCAGTTGTATTTCAGTTGACTCTATATCATTCCTTACAAAAATTGCTGTTCCACCGCTTGAGTGATCTGCAACTCGGTTTCTTAGAAAAGGAACATAGTTTTTTAATGTAACATTTTGGTGCTTGAAATGGGTCTCTTGTAGGCATATGACTAAAGGAAGATATTCGTGTATAAGAAGCTTAATGGATTCTATATGTGAAAAATAACCGTTGGGGTTCCACTGTAATATGAATGTGCTGGCCATTTACTCTTTATGTGTTAACTAGTTATTGTTGGGAACTTGATTCGTAGTCAGTTTCGTCAGTAGAAGAAGGACTGTTGAGAAGCAGCTTCTTCTTCAATCTGGTGATATTGTTTTTTAAAGTTTTATTTTGTATTTGAGAATATATAAAGTTTAAAATTTCTTTTATTTCTTGGCTTTCATTTGAATAATTTTTAACAATGTGTTCAGGATGTTTTGAGTAAAGGGAATTTGCGAGAAAATCACATATTTCATGAAAAGTTAGTGTAAAGGAAGGGTTTCTATTTTCAATTTTTTCTTTAATTTGATTTAGAAAAATTGGAATATCTACTTGGGTTTTGGGCTTTTTCTTAGGTTTTTGAGTATCGGGAGGAGGTAGGTTATTTTCAAGGATTTCAGGAGAGGAGATTTGTCTTTTAGTAGCAGGAGTAATTTCAGTGGTTTTTCTATCGCTTTCAATTACTAAGGAATTATCTTGGAATATTTTTGGCTGATTCAAAATTTGTATTTCATTGTTTGTTTGTGAGGAAGTGGTTTGGTCCTTTGTAGCTGATGCATGATTTTGTATGGTATTGGGTTCTGGTTCCATTAATGTTTCGGTATCTTCTTGGTATTGGTTTCGTGGTTGATCTTGTAGCTGATTATATTCTTCATGGGTAGAGTTATGTATATTCACGTGGTGGTCAGTTTCCATTTGATTAATTGATTTACTAGATGATGATAAGGAAGGACAGTCAGAATCGTGATGTCCAACAATCTTGCATTTGGAGCAGTTTAAACCATCTATGGAAATGTATAGTCGATATGATGTATTGTCGAATGAGATTAAAAATGAGTCAGGAATTGATGCATTTTCTAAAGGAGTTATGAACATTTGCCTCCTAAAGCTGAGCACGTGGCTGTATTCTGGGTCTTGCATGCCTACTCGTAGAAACGTCATGTTGGAGGCAGATTTTATACCCATCGTTTTTAAGTGGTCTTCAATTATGCTATTAGGTATAGTAGGGCATACATTAGATATGATGAGTCTCTGGGCAGGGGTTATAAGTCTTCTTACTTCAATCTGGTTACCATCAATATTTATATATTTGTAGGAGCTAAGAAATTGATCAACTACATATTTAGAGGAGAGGTAGATGCAGATGCGGTTGTTTGCTATTTTGGATGCCCAAACAACATTTTTGGGCTGTACTATTGATCCAACAGCTTTTACATATTCGAAAACTTTTATTCCTTGTATGGTTGAAAGTATAATACCTTGGTCTTTTGAAGGATATTTGAAACTGTTTAATGCATTGGAGTAAGATATATGTGACGTAGTGGGTATATTTCGTGAAGTAGTAGCTGATTCCGGTTCATCCATCTTCCCGCTGAGAATTTTCGTACATTGGCACAGAGGATCTGAAGCCGGACCTGGCCGCTTGATAAAATTGGGCAGCAGCCTAGCCTAATTATTACTTGTTAAAAGCAAGAACTAGCAAAAAGTTGTTGTCGATAATCGATAAGTTGAATTGAAATCGATAAAATATTTTGCCTTTTAAACTTCTGATTTTAAGGTTATTAATAATGCAGTTTTGTACTCACAGAATTCTACGATTTTCAGTGCACTGTCACATTTAACTTTAAGTTGCAAACAGTATATAAATTAGATTATATTTTTAATTTTAACTACTAGTAATTAACAAATTTGTCAGAACCGATATTAAGCTGTATGATACGCTAGATATCGGGGCCGGACTACCGTAGTTTAATTTGTTTCATTATTTAGTTTAATTACCTTTTCCGAATTTTTAATTTGGAAACCTCTTAGCTGAAAAATTTGCAGTTACTAAGGGTCTCAGACAAGAATGTTGTATCTCTCCGACTCTATTTAAGATTTATATCTCTGCAGCTCTGAAACAATGGAAAAGGAAAGTCAAAAGAATGGGTATACAATTGAACGATTAGGATTACATATATACTTTACAGTTTGCAGATGATCAGGTGGTGATCTCAAATGACAAAGATGACATGGAATACATGCTTAGAAAACTAATACAGAACAATACCAGAAATGGGGATTAAATATCAATTTAGAAAAGACAAAATACCTCTTAATTGGATCTGAAGCAGAACAACTCGATATCGATGACAATCAAAAAATAAATCCATGCAACGAATATAAATATCTGGGCGTCATCTTCGACCGTAGTGGAAAAGACGAACGAGAAATAGAACATCGAATTGTACAAGCACGAAGAGCTATAGCATGTTTGAACGGAGTTCTATGGAGTAAAGAAATATCAAATAAAAGAAAATGGAACATCTATGAGACAATGGTTAAAACTAGCCTACTTTATGGAGCTGAGATATGGAGAATAACCGAGAAATATAAGAAAGAGGTCGAAGCCACGGAAATGGATGCCATCAGAAGATCGATGAGAATATCAAGAGCCGACAGAATACGGAATAAAGTGATAAAACAACAAATGGGTATAGAGGGCACTATGGTTGAGGATATTGAGAGAAAACAGCTCATATGATATGGGCATGTGAGCCGAATGGGGGACGAAAGATTGCCTAAAAAATGATGATGTGGCAACCCCCAGAGAAGAGGAAACGAGGAAGACCACCACAAAGCTGGAACCTGGGAGTTAGAATAGCGATTAGCGCTCGAAATCTGGACGAAGACCTAACTCAAGACAGAATACAGTGGCATTTGGGAGTCGGACAACGTCGTAAGACGTTATAAAACCGAATATATGTAATGTAATTTAATTTAATTACCTTTCATAATTGGTAATAATTACTTGCTATGCATCATAGGGGGATACTTTACCCCAAGGATCAAGTAGCCCCCTCACGGGAGTATCCCTCATGGATAGGGGTTCTTGAACCGCACTAGTGTTTTACAAAAACTGATCTACCTTATTTGTTCTACAAGAAAAAAAATTCTAGTTGAACACCAGTGGAACGAGCTTACCACATTATGAACCTGTTTAATGAAATTAAGAAAATAACTATTATAGTCTGAAATAATCTTTTAATACTAAAACAGGGACCAACCACCCCACCTCTCCCCTAATCCTTGTATTCACTCTTTTCTTATTTCTTGTTCACCACAAACTTCTAGGGTTATTTAATTATAATCTTGCAAACAATTAATATATTCGTAAATTGTAACTGTTACTGATAAGGATAGATAAAACCAACTGATTTTTGAATACTTGTGTTCATTCTCTTAATTTTATTTCGGCTTCTTTAACCTCTGTGTGATAAATTATTCCCATCTATGTTTTCAAAATATGGTTAGTTAATTGAATGACCATTTAATTGGCATACTGTTCAACATATTTAAGCTGCTTTTATGACATTTTGTGACATTTATTCCAGTTCCCTAATTCAATTAAAGAAAATAGTCACAATTTTTTTGATATAACTATTTTTACTATCCCCAAACCTAAAACGTGCTATAGATGATATAAACAGTCTTAAAAACACAATTACAAAACAGTCGGAAATGCCCAAAATAAATTTTGTCCGAGAAATCAAAAAGAAAATCAATAAGCCAAGAAATTAAAACAAAAATGAGACAGAAAAATATGACAGTTCCCGTCCACCTTAAGCAAGAAGTTAGCACCGACAGAGGGGGAATAAAACATTTCTCAAAACAATTAGTATTTTCAATATATATACCGATATGAATTGTTTCTCTTGTTTATGAGTTAATTTCGGGAACTTTATAGAAACCACATCAAGAAAAAGGATCCTTTGTCGGCCTACAATATTTCAGTTAAGAACAGGATTGTAAATTTTATGTATTTACAATTTATTTGAAGTATACCTATATCTAAAAATATTGCAGTTAATAAATATATATCCTATATAGCCTAAAATGGTATCGATTGTGTTAATATTTCAGCATTAATGACTGAAGAGACAATTCATTTACATTCTTAATTAAAAGAGTACGATTGAAAGAAGTACACTGGAGTTTTGTGATCTGATAAAAGTTTATGTCTTGAAGAAGACAATAAAATGAAATATGTGCAATAATATATACAAGATATTATAAAATGAAATCAGATGGCTATTTTTGGTAGAAACGTTATTAACAAATATATATCGAACAATGCACATGTTTGCAATTTTTTAAATATCTTTAAAAAATATAGAATTTATTAGCAAATTTAAAGTCTTATAGCTCATATAAAAGCTTAAGATTAATATTTTTTATATGTTTATATGCGTATTTTTTACCTATAGCATTGTTAAATAAGTTCTTCTTCTAATTTTATATGAGCAAATTGCCTGTTTTTCTTCACGTCAACTCCTACCCTACTGGAATTTTATCCTTCCACCTTTTTTCTTTCTTGTACTTATTAATTAAGGTTGCTTGTTCTATATAGGTATCTAAGCTCATTACTTCTTATTCTATTTAGTAGCGTTTTTCCGGGTATTCTCATTTCATTTGTCTCCAAAGACCTTCTTGTGGTGCTTGTGTCTGGTCTTCTTTCTGCGACATATGTCGTGCCAGGTCCAGGTCTGATAATAGACTTGTGTATTTGCGTTTTTATTTCCGTTTTCAGGTGTCTGTTTCTTCATATTGTCTCGCTAAGGCATCCTGCTACTTTTAATTTAATCAAAAGCGACAGTTTGAGAACACATGTTTCCTTACTTTCTCTTTAATATAATTGTCACTCTATAACCTCAGAAATCTTCTTTGGATGGTGCTAGAAAGATATCCAATTGAGACACTGCGGACGGCAGCCAGATGGTTGGTGCAGAGCGAGTCGTGGGTTCGAAACTAGCTTTTGGAACCGGGAGTGGGTCCAACGGACGAAATAAGTAAAGATAGGATAAGAGATAGTAGAAAAGATATAGAAATAAACAAAAAGATAGATGGGTAAAATTACCAAAGATAAGAGAAGATAGAAACAGGGCGCCACTCAATTTTTTGGGGTTAAGGAGAAAATTGAGAAAGCTTAGAAAAGAAAAGAGATAAGGAAAGATATCCTTCAGAGATCAGAGATCAAACCCAAGGAAAGATGCCAACAGTTAATTATCAAATAAATTTGGTCAACACAATATATAAACAAATAATAAATATATTAGGTATTACACTTACTTATCTACGAAACTTAATCAGCCTGATCTTTCTACTGGTCAAAGGTATAGTAATAAATTAATATACTAAGCAAATATTTAGAGCTACTATTTTATTAGGGAACTTATTAGGAGCCGACAAATAAAATACATGCATAAAACATTAACAATATATTAAACACAAAATTATGACGCTGCTAAATGCAACACAAGTAATAAAAATACACAACTATGAAATGGTGTTATAATATGTATAAAATTAAGCAATAATATAATAAATAAATACCTTTACCAAGATATATAAGGCAATCATATACAAATATAGTTTGGCGTATCTCGAGATATTATAGGAAAGATAATGTGCAAAAATATGTTGAATGTTAAATGAGTTGAAAACATTAACTAGCCAAACCGCACTTGGCTAGGTGGGTTACTGTCTCGCACTATTAATTAATGCTAAACTGAGATGTTCATAGTTATTATTTATGGAAAGTTCTTGAATTGTTCTTTAAATTAAATATAAAAAGCGGCAATCTACAGATTAAGATATGGATGAATGATGGGTGATACGTCCAGATAATGGCAGGTGGTATGATACCATGCCATATTACTCGCCCAGATAATTTTTAGATAAAGATTATGGTAACTTATATAATTCCTGATGACGGCAGCTTAATTCACTGAATTTAATATACTGTACTGGTATTCAACACGGAATTTAATTAGGTACCATTAAAGGTAGTGTAGAACTATATATAACTTATATAGTCTAAGACAAAAAAAAATGAAATATAGAGTGTATACACACTTAGAAAATAATTCACAAAGACGATAATTTCAGGCAAGCGACCATAATCAACGAGAGGCCACCTGTGCTTAATCGACCTGTGCTCAATGAGAGCCCACCGAGAAGTAAGTTGGTTCAACAACTTGTTGTTGTTGTCAACAATTGGACATGAGAAGCAGACAATACTTGGGATTAAGTTATAAAAAGATACGGGCCTTCGGCGAAAATTAACAATTTATGTAAAAGAACCTGCATACTCAAAAGCATTAGATCCTTTCATACTAAGTATTAAGACGGAAAGGATTAACTGTCTTTAGTAATTAGGGAAGTCCATTATAATTTAGTAGATCCAATATTATTTTCTTATCGTAAACACGGGAATTCCTAATTATCGGCGTATCGCACAGGGGTAAAAGAAATTAAAAATAATTAATAATTTAATAATAAAAAAAATGTTACAACTCGATAAGTTTATTACCAGATATATTTTTTTGAAATACTCGACTGCTAATGGATATTGACTTAGATAAAATTTACATTTACATATCCATTTTTACACTTTGTGGAATACAATTTTTTTGACTAAATTATATAACTTTGCATTTTTTTTAGTTTAATAGATTTTTACAGATGCTACAGTTTGGGATAAGTATGTCTTTTAGGTTATTACCAAGAAGTGGTATAACACGACTACCACTGAACTGTTCGGCGCTGCAGTAAACAAAGTAAAGATAGCCGTGATGATCGCCAACATCCGGAACGGATAGGCACTTTAAGAAGAAGAAGAAGACCAAGATTGTAATTTTTTCTAGCTAATAGGTAGTGTTGACGATCAAAAAATACTTATTTTACGGAATTCGTGGTGTTGCAGTACTGGCACAAAATCTGATTGCCGGAATTTTTTAGGTGTCCATGTGTGAGGCGTGTGTGTCCTATTCTCAATGTCCGCATAATAGATTTGACCTTTCTTTCCAGATTACTATAATTTTATTATCATTAAGTTGGATGGACGATATTTTATTCTTAATAAATTTAAATGTACAGTTATAAACTCAATATCATAAATGTAATGTCATTTAGTGAAAGTAGGTGGTAACCACACTATAATGAAAATACTAGATAAGCAAGAAGAATCATAGAAAAACTTGCACCAATAAGAAACGTTTTTGACCAACTTAATTACATTCCTGGATCTTACTTAAAATTACATATGTACATCCTGAATAAGCCAGCGAAATATGGCTTAAAAGTATTTTCCTTAGTGGACGCCAAATGTTTTTACAAGGTAAATATGGAAGTATACGTTGGAGCTCAGCTTCCAGGGCCGTATCTCGTTAGCACTAAAACCACCGATTTAGTGGAAAGAATATGTGAGCCTGTGTTTCGATCCTCTAGAAATATAACCATGGATAATTGGTATACAAGTTACGAAATTCGCATGCTGGAGCAGCACAAAATTGCAATTGTCGGAACAGTTCGAAAAAACAAAAGGGAGATTCCAAAGGAATTTTTGTTCTTCCCAGCTGACTACAGTGCTCGTTTATGTTTGCATTTCATAAATCCATTACTTTGGTGTGGTTTATAGCAAAGAAAAAAGTCATGACGCAGTTATCATCTTTTCAATATGATCACTCGATTGATGAAGATTCTGGAGATATTATTACTTTTTAGAACATTACAAAGTCGTACGTTGACTTAGTCGATCAGAAATGTGCGGCTTATAACGTAAGCAGAAATACCCGTAGATGACCAATGGCCATTTTTTATAATTTACTCAACATTGCGGTAATAAACTCTCATGTCATACATAAATGTATGACATGAGAGGTCAAATGTATGACGAAATTAGGTCGTTTTCATGTGCACTAGCAAATGAAAACGACCTAATTTCGGAACGAAGATTGTTTCTGAAATTATTGGCTTAGCCTTGACAAGAGAGAACATGCTAACCAGATCAAGAGACCCTCATTTACAAAAGAATCATATACAAATACATGAGGTCGTTGCGCCTATTGTCCAAATCGTAAAACACGATATTTTTGTCTCAAATGACAAAAATGGCTATGCTTAGCGCATGTTAAATTAATTTGCGAAGACTGCAATGAAAATTGAAATAGGGATTAGAATTTTGTTAACTTTTTTTTGCCTTTTCTTAAAAATGTTGTTTATTTTACCATTGAGTTTAAAATGGTTAAGATGTAATAAAAATTAAATAAAAAAAGATTGTACATATATCAAATAGTTCTATTTTAATCTTTTCTCGTGTATTGTGTAAAATAAAAACTAGGCCTTACAGACCCCACCCGACTGTTCATATAATTTGCATTAACATTAGCCCGATTACTTAAGAGTTAATAACAAATGACTGTTTAAGATAACTTTTAATCGAACAAAAGGCAATGTATTTTTAATAGTAACTGGAATTTAATAAAATAATCTTATTTATTACTAAATGGATGATAATAGCTCAGAGATGCCTTAGCCACCTGACCATGAAATTGTCACTGGAATAGGGTCAGACTATCAAACAAAAAAGTTCACACGGCCATTAGAAAAACAAACGCGAATTTAACGACTTCAATTCTCTAATAGTCGCATTGTTTTTTCTCTCTAATTGAAGATAATTCGAAATAATTCCACTAAATTAGATAATCAATCAAATACTATTAAATGGCATTCGAACAAAAGAACCAACAGGTTGTTTATTCGATTTCTTTCTAAGACCGGATGTGTCAAATATTTTAACAGGTTGGAACAGGTACTTATATACGTAAGTACAACTGAACTACTTAAAAATAATAAATGAGGCTTTAATTTGCATATATTTATAATTATGATCGACTGAAGGGACTTATATGGAATGAAGATGAAGAACTATTATTGCCTTATTTTTGGCCTTGCCCATACATCTTCTGTTATTAGTTTCTATTTAAATACTTGTAACTTTGACAATTTTATGAGAACTATTTAGAGGATAGATTTACAAAAGGTAATAAATAAAAAATACCAAAGAGGCAGGCGAAAATTTTCCTTAATTAGTTTTTCTTAATGTCCGCAAAACACATTCTTGTGTAGGGGTTATAATAAAGTATCCATAATAGGGTACAATAGTACGTTAACTAATTACTTAAAGTGAACTTCTTCTTCTTATAGGGGCATATCCCAGCGGAGATTACGAATCATTGTAGCTATTGTAGCTGTAGCCATTGTAGCTCAATAACTCTATGAAGGTGTAGCCAAATTATTCACAAAGTTCTCTTGACCTTCATCGGAAGGACCTCAAAATATTACACAAAAAACGGGCCGGGGTCTGAACAGCCCCCATTCTTAAATGGATAAACTATGCTTATACGAAAAAAAAACTGTACCAGTAACACAATATTTTAATAGTATTTAACATTTATTATACTATTCTAAAGAATTCAAAATACCCCCAATACCTAAAAACGAAAGTCTTCAATCAATGTATACTCCCTGTCCTCACATATGGCTCTCAGACATGGACGTTTACAAAGGAAAATATGGAAAAAATAGCAAAGACAGAAAGATGCATGGAAAGACAAATGCTGAACATTAAACTATCAGACAGAAAAAGAAACGAATGGATCCGTAATAAAACAAAAGTGACAGATGTCTCAACCCAAGTAGCAAAGCTTAAATGGAAGTTCGTCGGACACACCCTAAGGCAGAAAGATGAAAGATGGACTAAGACAAATATACATCGGAGACCATGGAATCACAAACGAAAAAGGAAATGCCACAAATGCGATGGTCAGATGACCTGAAGAAACACGCCGGGTCAAAATGGATGGAAATTGCCCAAGATAGAGAGGCATGGAAGAAGGAGGAGGAGGCCTACATCCTAGAATGGATGTTTAGGGCTGTATAGATAGATAGATAGATATATTAAAGCATATACATTACTACAAAATACATTCTTCTGCTGATGCCAAAAGACAAAATAACAACTACGTACTATTTGTACAATGTACACAAACTATCTTATCATATTTTGGTAGTTTTTCTGTCTTGGCCTCTACAACACACATGGCACCGCCTCCTTTTATTGTTTGTTTGTTCTACGTTGGGATCAGTAATATTCAAAAGTTCTGGGAATACATCTGCAGTATGACTCTTTTTATTCTTTTCGATGTGCTTATTGTTTTATTGTTAAAGTGTAAATAAAAAAATGTTTAGACGTTAGGCCATAAACCAATAAATAATATTAACTATAAATTTCAGATCCCTGGCTCAATTTCCTTCTCTGTCCTCTTGCTCCTTTTCTTTATCACCCCAGAAATCAAAGTGTACTTCTCTCCATTCTTTCTCTTCTTTCAACATCCCCCATCTCATTTGCCCATCTCTGGCAGTTAAAAATGTAGGCGGGAGTGTCCGGTACCCCACAAAGAGGCAGATTTACCTATTCTATTTGTGAAGGTGTCAAAAGTACCATGTCCGGTTAAAAACTGCGTCAGGAAGTAGTCTAGTTTCCTGAACTTACATTCCCACCACCTCCTTCGTCCATCTTGCCTTTCCACTATCATTCGCCCATTCTCTCTTCCACTCTACTATCGTTCTTTCTCTCTCATGCTCATCTATATTTACATCAATCCTCCTCGCATATATCCTCGCTTGCTCTTTACACAACAAAACGATCGGTTTCACCGCTCCAATGACATATAGAGCCTCATTTAAAACTGTTCTATATGCGCTAGATACCCTCAGCAGTATTCGCCTTTGCGAAGTCTCCATCAGCTTAGCGTATTTCGCAGTGTTTAGTACACTACACCACACAGGCGCAGCGTAAGTTACCACCGACTAGAAAACTTCATTTAGCACCTTTCTTTTGGTGCTTCCTGGGCATCCAATGTTTGGCATCAGCGGTATCAATGCCTCCAGATTTCGGTTCGCCTTCTCCACTGTCTTTTGGATGTGTAATCTGATCCTTAGACCTTCCGACAACCTAACTCCCAGATACTTAATTAATTTAATCGGTGTAACCTCTACACCTTCCACTATAAAGCGAAGAGAGAATTTTTTCCGGGTCCTTTTGAGAGATAGCACCTCCGTTTTCTGAGGCGCCAGCTGTAGATCGTTTTCTCTTATCGTTTTTTCTGGTTTATTAAATCTAGGATAACATTTTGGCCTCAAGCTTTTTTTGCCTTTTTTTTTAACCTATTCTCTATCCTTTCATTGTTGGATATAGGTCTCCCCAGTTCTCTCCATCTTTCCCTATCTTGAGCTGTTCTCTGCCATGTGGGACCTCCTTGTTTCCTGATGTCATCTTTCCACCTCATCTGTGGTCTGCCTCTTGATCTCTTTGCATTGTATGGACGCCACTTTTCGATGGCATTGTTCCATCGTCCGTCTTGGAGACGTTCATTGTGTCCAGCCCATTTCCATTTCAGCTTTGCTGCTTGTTCTATCGCGTCTACTGTCTTTGTTCTGGTTCTGATCCACTGGTTACGTTTTCTATCTCTAAGTGATACACCCAACATTTGTCTCTCCATCGCTCTTTGTGCCTTCCTTATCCTATCCAAATTGGCCTGTGTAAATGTCCATGTCTGTGCTCCGTAGGGGAGCACCGGTATGATACAGGAGTTATATACCTTGCTTCGCAGATTAACGCAGTTCACAAGTTCCCATATCTTCAATCCGTACCTTCATATAAACTCGGAATGGTGCTTTACATCTAAAAGGCACGAGCTACTCATCTATACACAGATGGTCGCCTGGATTAAGCGATTTCTTACAACTAGATATAAAAATATCACATACATCTCCTATTGGGCCAAGTTTTTCTACTGATTTTTGTTCTTGTTTGGTTTTAAGATTGTCAAAACGTATAAATGAACTTGTTTGTTTAAACCTACCTCTAGACATAGAAGTTGGTATTATAGGAGGCAGTAAGCAATATCGTCACACCAAACCAAATCGATCGCCTCTTTTGATCCATGAAGAGCTCCAAGTATAATCCAATAGGCTTGAATATAGGTTCCAATATAGGCTTGAATCTCTACAGAATCAACGCAAACATACACTTTAGTTTTATTTGGGTTTTTACTATTCTATTTTTTGTAACACGCTAGAGCCTTCCAATTAGTTTCCATGACAATTATGTTTAGAATTTTGTCTGAAAAAAAACACAAGGGAAGCGTTTTTCACACTTAATATATCATTACCGTAATTTATAAGTTCTAGAGCACGTCTACGAATATTGGCCTTTGCGCGTTTCACTTTTGTGTTTTTTTGGCAACCTTGACACTCAGTTTCATCTTTAGATACATATACCGGTAAGCCTTCGGAGACAGTAACTGTTGGTTTATCTTGCTCTATGTTTTGATTAATAATAAAGTCATTTTCTTCTTCTACCTCTATTACATTGTCTTTAACTTCTAAATCACTTTCTGCATTTTCAGTGATATCAAGCCTTGGACTGTCAAGTAAACGTCAAAGTTCATCATCACTCAGTTGCTTTCGGCTGTATAAATGAAGCGTACCTCGTGTTCATAATTTTATGCACTATTATAATGATATTGCTTCATTAAAACCTTCATCGTGAAGGTTTATTCGTGGGGTAAGCAATGATAAGCAATGATATTGCTTCATTAAAACCTTTATCGTGAAAATTATTCCCCCAAGTTTTCGTCATGTTGATAGCAGTAAATCAATTTCATAAGAGTTAATAGCAGTATCAGTATTATCAGTTACTGTTATTAAGTTCTTACGCATTATATACATTTTTAATAAGAGTTTTTACAGTTTGTTCCTTTGCTTGTGGTTTCCTTAATCTCTTAATATCAATTCGGGTTTTTTAATCAGCTTTAATTTGGTTCATATATGGCTACTATGCTTTACTGCTTTCATTCTATAAAAAGCTTAATAAATCTATTAAACATTTTCCGAACCTTTCTGATGATCGCTACGCTTGCTGTGGTTATAAAGGTGTCTATTTTGAACTTATATGCAGTGAAACAAGCTAAATGTGGTAAATCTCCCGGGTCTGATGAAGTTCCTATCGAATTAATTAAAATTGTGAATACTAAATATATTGATCTTCTTTTGGATCTATTCAATACCATATATAGAACAGGTATAATACCTAAAGAATCGCTCCAATCAACATTCATACTGATTCCCATAAAAGCCAATGCAAAGAAGTGCAATGAACATCGCACCATAGCCTTAATGAGTCATGTCTTGAAATTGTTTTTAAAAGTAATTCACAATAGAATACATAAGAAATTAGATGAAGGCATAAGTGATACACAAATGGGATTTAGAAAAGAACTGGGAACACGAGATACACTGTTTGCAGTAAGTGTTCTTTCGCAGAGATGCTAAGATATTATTCAGGAAGTATCTGCCTGTTTCATTGATTTTGAGAAGGCATTTGACACGGTGCAGCATAATCGACTTAAAGAAATTTTATTAAATAAAAACATAGACAGTAGAGACATTAGAATCATCTGTAACCTCTATTGGAATCAAACAGCAAACGCGAAAGTTGAAAACGAACTGACCGAGGATATCCAGATTTGCCGTGGGGTCCGCCAAGGGTGTATTTTATCACCCTTGTTATTCAATTTATACAGTGAAGTTATCTCAGAATTAGCGCTTGCCGAAATCAGTGAGGGCCTTATAATAAACGGCGAGCCACTTAATAACATAAGATATGCTGACGACACCATCCTTCTGGCAGGAACACTAGAAGAACAGCAACACCTTGCTGAACAACTAAATATATATTGCAACGATAATGGACTAAAAATCAATTTGAAGAAAACCAAGTTCATGGTATTTACAAAAGCACAAAACATCAAAGTTAAGCTAGTACTAGATAATACAGAAATTGAACAAATATCTTCGTACAAATACCTTGGAGTATGGATCACAGAAGATGCTGATCAAACAAAAGAAATAAAATGCTGCATTGAAATTGCGCGGTCAACTTTTAATAGAATGAGAAAACTTTTTTGTAATTGCTATATCAATATATCGCTCCGGATAAGAATGCTTCGATGTCACATTTTCTCTACCCTTTTGTATGGAGTAGAAGCTTGGACACTTCAAAAATCCAACATTAAAAACCTAGAAGCATTCGAAATGTGGTGTTACCGACGTATTTTGAAAATATCATGGATGGGTCGCAAAACAAACGAACAAGTTCTCGAACAACTAGAAAAACAATGCGAAGTTTTAAATTCCATAACAATCAGGAAATTGAAATACTTGGGGCACATCATGAGAGGTGAAAAATACGAACTACTAAGGAATATAATGCAGGGTCAAATCAAAGGTAGGAGAAGCGTAGGAAGACGTAAAATCTCGTGGCTACGCAATCTCCGTGAATGGTTTGGATGCAGTTCAATTGAACTATTCAGGCGCGTAACCAATAAAATTATAATTGCCAGAATGATTTCCAATCTACGATAGGAGTGAAACTTGAAGAAGAAGAAGATTTTGAACTTTTTAATTGCTTTGATCGGGGATTAAAAGAGTATCAACTTTAATTATAAAGAGGAGAAAGATTAGTGGCAACTTCATAAAAATAGATCGTCACCTGCTAAAACCTTTGAAAAGATATTTTTTTTTGTCCAGCAAACATATTTCAAATATTACTTAAAAGCTAATAATTTTAAGTAGAAACCCATAGATAAGATTATAAAACAAAATATTGTATTATTTAGATGAGACCAGGTTTGGTAGTCATGAAAGCATAAAAAGAAGAATACTTTCACTCCGAAAGTCTTCTACATACAATATTTTCACTGAAAGAATCATAAATTTAATACTACAATCTTGACATGTTTTTAAATATTTAAAATAATTTTAAACAACAACAGCTACAAGCCAACAATCTCTAACTTGCGTTCGAGCTGTCAGGGCAAGAGACAAGAGTTAACTTACAATGTTGTGTACGTGAATATCCTCATTTATCTTAATTTGTGGCGCGTATTTTAGTCATAGGGATTCTTGGTCCCATAAAGCAACAGATATCGTTTGTCTGTCTTTACCGCAAACTTGAGCCGCACGATGGCTCGATGCGAAAAGACGCACTAACTCAAGATATTGGAGCTGGGAGTTGAATTGACGACCCAGGCGGCACGCTGCTAATTGCAAGAACGGGCGAAATCCCGGCCAATATGGCTATCTTCTTCTTTCTTTAACTATAACGGACGAGTTCTTATTATGTAACCGGGAATTTATTTGCCATTTGATACGCGATTTGCTCAAAAATTACGACGTCATTGTTCGTTCGCATTCGCTTTTTCATTTGTCTTTATATCAACGTAAAATATCTAACTATTACTACATTTTATTTTAATAAAAATATTATCTTCTGGATAATTTTCGTAAAGCTGGATTCTTTTTATTATTTTAATTATGTCGCATTCCTAAAAAAACTCTTTAAAATAAGTTTTTATAAAATTATTTTATGAAAAACACATAGTTATATAGAAGAGTTTTATCAATAAGAAGATTTATGTAAAACAAATTTTTTTGATAACCTTGCGTTAATACTCCAAAAAATAAATTGACTAGTATACTGGGTATCCTATATCCGATATTTATTAAGTTTTTTCTCCTTCTTATTCAATGTATGGTTTAAGACATTTTGTTGTCTGTCTCAGGTTTAGGAAGGCTCTTTCAGCCTCATTGTATGCAGATGCTGCTTGTCTGGCGCACGTTCAAAAAGCATATGATCCAAAGCTACTTTTTTTCGGCAGTTATTCAGCCTATTAGCGCATATCGGCGCAATATCAATTTTGATATTCGATTCATACATTTTTTCTGAACGCAGATGATGTTTTTAATACTGTAACGACCAGATATACGGATATGTATGTGTGTATTTACAGCGTTAACAGGTTTTTTAGACCCATTGCTGGATAGATAATTTCCATCGTTTTCTATTCTTTGCTAATAGCTTCCAATCTCTGATTCCCATCTCTCTGACATCTTCCATCACTACATCTCCATTTCTTTCTTGGTCTTCCTCTCTTTTTTTGCCCTCAGGTATTCTCCAAGCAATATTCTTGACTAGCTATTACCTTGCATTCTTTCTAGATGACCGGGCCATTCTAGTCTACGTTTTTTAACCACTTTTGTTATTGTAGGGTTAGCATACAAATGGTACACTTCTGCATTAGTTCGTCTTTTCCATTCTCCCTCTACTACTTTTCCATCAAATATTCTGCGAAGTATCTTTTTTCCCATGCTTTTAATGTGTTCTGTATGGTTTTGTTCATAGTCCATGTCTCGGCAGCATATAGCATTGTGGGTCTAATTATAGTTTTGTATCCTCTTATTTTTGTATTACGAGATATATCTTTTTGATACTAATCTTGGTCAGTTGTTTCAGGTTGATTTCAGTTTCTTCCTTACATGTCTGATCAATAAGTTTACCTAAGTACATATATTCATCCACCTTCTTAAATTCTACAACTGATCCATCCTCCACCTCAAATTTAAAGGATCCCCATTTTAGAGCTTTCCTAAATCAGTCTTTTTGGTATATTTGATAGTTCTTTTCCATTTCTTGCAATGAGAACCACATCACCAGCGTATGCTAAGCATTTGAGCTTCTTGTATAAAATAGTTGAGAACTTATTTATCCCACTAACCCTTACAATTTTTTCCAGAACTATATTGAATAGCAATGTAGACACTGGGTCTCCTTAGCGAACACATTTATTCACTTCGAATTCTTCTGAGACTTTACCGTTGCATTTCACAGCACAGATGGTTTGTCTAATTGTCATTTTTACCAATCTTATTATTTTTTCTGGCACTTGCAATTCTTTTATTGTTTCTATTAATTTATTTCTATCTACTGTATCGTAGGCAGCTTTGTAATCAATGAAAACTACTTGTGGTGAAATGTTGTATTCATAGCAATTGTCAGGATTTGTTTTAGCATAAAAATTTGATCGGTTGTTAATATTCCTCTATAGTTTGCGCATTTAGTTCTATCTCCCTTTTTGTGTATAGGAATTATAATATCTCAGGAGAAATACCAACAGTATGGCTAAAATCTTAATTGCACTTCCAAAAAAAGCGAATATTACCGTACGACAAGCCTTATAAGTCATCTTTTAAAATTGTTTCTAAAGATAATTCATAAGAGAATCTACAAGTTATGTGAAAGTCAAATTTCTCCCAACAAGTTCGAATTCACAAAATACTGTTGGTGCTAAAGAGGCTTTGTTCTCAGTACAAGTCTTATTCCAGAGGTGCAGAGATGCCAGCTGTGACGTATACGCATGTCTGGTTGATAACGAGAAAGCGTTTGATCGAGTACAGCACGCCAAGATGGTGCAAATACTAAAAGAAGCAGCAATTAATAACCAAGATCTGAAAATAATTAGAAATCTTTACTGGAATCAGACAGCAAATCTCAGAGTTGAAGGTGAACACATTGACTACGTGAAAATCATGCGTGGAGTGAGTCAATGCTGTATTTTGTCTCTTCTAATCTTCAACCAGTACTCTGAAAGAATATTTATCAAAGCTTTGCATGAAACTGAAAAGGGTATTCTACTAAATGGTTACCGGCTAAACATCAGCAGATATGCAGTTAACACCATAGTATTTGCGGACAACTTAGAAGACTTACAAGTTCTTATGACCAAAATCACGTATTACAGTCAACAATATGGGCTTAATATAAACGTTAAGCAAACAAAGCTTATGATAATTAGCAAGAAAAGGATAACAGAATGTCAACTCTACGTCAACCAATCCTCTGTAGAAAGAGTGACGCACTACAACCACCTTACCTCAACACTCTAATAAATGAAGAATGGACCAACAACTAGGAGATTAAAGCACGCATCGGAGAAGCTGGATCTATCTTGTGTTGTGACAAGAGTCACAACCTCTCCCTTGATATAAAAGTAAGAATGCTGCGATGTTACGTCTTCTCTGTCATTTTTATGGTGTTGAATCGTCGACCTTGAACGAAGATATGTGCAAAAAACTGGATGCATTTGAGATGTGGCTATATCGGAGAATACTTAAGATCCCGTGAACTGACCGAATCACAAATGAGTCGGTCCTCAGAAGAATGAACAAGAACCGAGATGTATCGACCATCATCAAATCTCGAATATTAAAATTCTTCTGACATATTATGCGAAATGAATCCAGATATTCTCTCTTCAAGTCATCCTGCAAGGAACAATATTTGGAAAACGAGGTCCAGGGAAAAGAAGAACATCTTGGTTAAAGAACCTCAGAATCTGGTTTAATGATGATGATGATGATCGCCAACATTCTTAACGGATAGGCATATCAAGAAGAATAAACAATAAATAGCCCGAGAGCTTTATTCAAGTGAATTAACTCTGATCATTGCTCAACCTACTTATCAACAGCAAATATCTCCTTTTATTTTTTTAAGCATTAATAATATTATTATAATTAAACTGTACTATTTGTTTAAATAGACATAACATGCCATTGACAATTGATATCATCATTTTGCACCACTTGTTCATCTTTGAAAAGATGCCTTCAAGATTCAACTTGTCGATAAAAATTATGTTTTTACTTTTAGCCAACTTATATAATTGTGGTAACTAGAATAATAAAACAATTGTAACGATTAGCTAGGAATAAAAGATTTTTAGACTTTACATAAAAACAAGAACATATTTTATACATATTTAACAAACCTTTTCGCATTTAATTATTTTATCAACGTAAATAATTTTTTATTCTATTAATATATTTGTTATTTGATCCCATATTTGCTAAATGTCAGACGTTCAGAAAACGTCCGAGTTCGGACGTCCAGGGAACGTCCAAGTACGGACGTCCAGAGTACGTCCATATTTAGTCCACCCAAAGTACGTCCTACTTCGTACGTTTCATTTACGTCCGTTTAACGTCCAAGTACGTCCGGACCAAAATTGGACGTATATTGGACGTCCAGAAAACGTCGTGTGTTACTAGGATAAGGAGCCCACTGACCACTGAGAGTTCTTTATTTAGCGTAAGATATCCGAATAGACCAATTCTAAGGTAATTTAAAGGGTTTTTAAAAAGTTTGAGAACACTGGGACTGTGAGTCCTAATGGTACCTGTACAAATAATATTGCTGAAAAGAATACCTTATTGAATGTTTTTGTATTACAATATAAGTTCTTTTATCTTACATTTTATTGAATTCAAATCGAAAAAAATAGATTATTGTTAAATAAACTAAAAACCAAAATAACGTGCGAAAACGCGTAAATGACTTATTTTAGAAAGCGTGTAAATAATTTATTTTTAAAACAATATTATATTACTTTTAAATTACGATAAAAATAAAAGGATTTAGTAACTTTCTGTATTTTTTTTAATTTAACTGCAGCTGCACCATGAATTTAGCGTATCAAAAGGTGAATCTTTGACAAAAATTCTGCACAGTCAAGGTAACAGAATTTCTCTGTTGAGATAAAAGAGAATTTACAACTGAAGAATTACAAAACGCCTGTAAAGAATACAATCAGTGAGAAAGCGACGGTGGGACTCGTCGACAGTGGCTAGATAACCTCCTGTTAAAATCAGTCGATTGGCTTAAAATTATGATCCCCATGCATAAGTCAGTGGCGGTATACCTAAACTTTGTGACGTTCTTAATAGCACTTACACAATATATACAGAATATTGGTCAAAATAAATAATACCGAAATCAAAATGTACTTGCCAAATACGGCTTTTTTGCCATTAACATAGATTTTAATAAAGATCGCTTAAAGCATTTATTTTGAATATGGAGAATTTGAAATTGATCGTTAAAAGAATGATTATGATCTAGAAGTTAAGTTAAAGTGCTTACGTAGAATCTGTTTTTCTATTATTGAAAGTCCTTTTGTGTTCTGCAATACGTTTGTTAAAATCTCTACCAGTTTGACCGATGTAAGTTTTTGAGACAGTCACCACATGTAGATTTGTGTACACCACTATGTAAGTGCGTTTTATTTTGGCTCTTTTTGTTTGTAATATGTGCTTAGGTTAGTGTTGTTCTGAAAGCAATCTGGTGTGTTTCGTTTCTTTTTTATGTGTTTGGTTATTTTTGTTGATATATTGTCTATATATGTAATCGAACAAAATGAACTGAATATTTTCTCTGGTGGTAGAAAGACTAATTTTAGGGCCTTTTATGTAAAATTTTGTTTATTGTTTGTCTGTTGTACTGCTTTGTTGCTTGTTTACTGCTTTTCGCTTAATGATAGGTAATACTATCGTGAAGTTATATTTTAACATAGGAATTTCTGTTAATCTATGTACCCAATCTATGTAACAACATGCTATGGTAGGCTGCTAATTTATGTTGTATGATGGGATGATGAATTATTCATATTTGTATGGGTAGGTTTATGAAATACGGAGAACTGTTAGATTGCAAGTCTCATAACTTTTAAATCTAGAGAATTTATGGATTTATTTTATTTTATTTTTATTGTAATTTTAATGACTATCGAGCGAATTATTGTGAAGTGGAAATTGGTCAAGTTACCTGTTAGTTTCTGTAAAGCTCACCTATATATAAATTTTTTTGAAGCAAACAAAAACTTGCGATTTTTAATTAAAAAAAAAGTAGAGTTGTGTTTAAAATTTTATACAAACTAATCTTACCGAATGTAACAAATGTAATGTAAACAAATCTAATGTTATTGTAATAATTAATCGGTACGTATTAAGTTTGGCAGTGAAAGACACTAGGGGCACTACTTATTGTCCTACACTTGGTGCACCTGTGAATATACCTTCTAATGTTCTGCCAACTATAGAAGATTTTATGAAGCAATATTTACTTATTAGAAATGAACTAAAAGGTATGGATTCCGGCAAGGATCCTAGTGTTCTAGTTATTTCTTAATTACTTACCAGTAAAATCGAACCCATCTAAGAAAAAGCCTCAGTTCCCACTGTATCAAGATATCTTATTATCGATTAATTTCTGATATCCTGAGTAAGTACTAAACTCTCATCAGATATCCAAAACAAAAACGTAATGAGACTAATATAAGAGTTAAAAAAATTCAAAGATGTTTCAAGAAAACTCTTTGATATCGCTACATGTAAATGTGTTCCGTTTGATTTATGTGTTTGTAATAAAAACGTAAAATACCACCTTTAGAAAGATACTTTATACAAGATCAACTATCAAAGCAGCAGCACTTGCATCTGCACTACTGCAAGATCTGGGAGTTATTTTGAAAAATGACGCCTCTTCCGTTATTGACCGAAGTAAGTTCCGAAAAATACGTCAAAACACCGTTCAGCTCTGCCAAGTGCATTCGAATCCACCACAGAGATAATACTTCGATGGCAGAAAAGATAAAACTCTGTGCCAAGAAAAGGTTAAAGATAAACTTCATCGCAAGATAAAAACACATTTAGCACATTTTGTTTCTTGAAGAACCAGGTTAATTTAAATCAAATATCTAAGTCACATTAGTCCAACGTCTGGAAGACATATTGCCACATTTCTATTAAATTTTTTTGAAGAATCCGGTATTGGCACAGGTAATCGTTTAGTAGTAGGCTGCGACGGTACAACAGTAAACACTGTGAGAAAGAATGGGACTTTACGGTTTTTAGAAACTGAAACGTCCTCTCCAGTGGTCAATTTGTCTCTTACACATAAATGAATTGCTCCTCCAGTATATCTTTCAATATCTTGATGGAGAAACTTCAGGACCTCGTGAATACTCTGGCACTATAGGTAAACTATTGGAGTCTTGCGAAAATTTGCCAGTAGTTCATTTTGATCCTATTCATACCACTCTACCACAATTAGATGCTGCAATTATAAGGGATCTTAGCATTGATTAAAAGTATTTATACGAAATTTGTCATTCGGTTCCTAGTAGAAAGTGCTCGATAGATTTAGCAACTCGTAATCCGGATAAATTATCACATGTACGATGGGTTACAAAGGCAAATCGTTGTGTGAATCCGTCTTTGGTTTTAAGATCTTTGGCTAAATTTGTGGTGAAAGTCTATGCGCCAGTGTGGTTTAATATTAAAACAAAGCCATGTATAGTGAAGAAGCAAGACATGTCTTTGAAATGATTCAATTGTCACGCTACTTAAGCAATGAGTTAAAAGCCGTATTGGTATATTGATCATAAAATTGATCCTGTTATCAAAAGAAATTCGTATTTTTGTCATCCGGAGGACCTTCTCCTAGCAATGCTTTTTGATGATCGTCCTGCCATAAGACAACTTGTCTTACGCAGAATGTTGAAGACGCGCACAAAAATACCTACTTTGGACACTAATGTGAGAGAATTTCTAATTCCTCATTTAAATTTCAATGCTGGTGAATATTATGAACTTATTGATTGGTAAAATTGCTCTGTTTCTCTTTTATGTTCTATAACTGATAAAGATATTAGAAAATATTAATGGTGAAGAAATTTTTCCAACAAATTTTGTGTCATTGCCTTGTCATACTCCAGCAGTAGAAATATTTGTGAAGGTAACAGAAGCTTCCAATTCTGTTCTTGGCTATGACTATGGATTTATTAGGGCAATTATTCATTTAAGAACCATATTACCTCGATTTAACACTAAGGCGCAATACAGTGCATACATTTTAGGAGTTTAAAGATAAGTAGCAGTTTAATTTCCATTTAATAGTCTAGGATACAATATTTAGTTGAACTTTTTTTTTTAATTGAACCTGTTTATTTAGTAAATGGTTTGTTTTCTATATTAAAAATATTTACAAAATAAGAGATTTTTATTGTTTTCTATATTAAAAGTTTTTATAAAATAAGGGATTTGTATTTTCTTGTCTATTTAAATGTAGAAGACTTTTTGAAACTATCTATTCCGCGCTATTACAATAGAAAAGAAATTTTAAATCATGTTTTATGTTTTATTCCAACCTACTGTGAAACCGATGATCGACCGCAACTGATGAAATTGGCGGAGGAACATTTAATTGCGAATTTTCATGGGTCATGCTCACAGTCCACCACTCAGGTTTAAGTCCGATAAATTTGCCGTTTCTTTTCGTGTAACATAAATGCGATAAACACAGTAATGGTAAAAAGTAAAACAATAATAATAAAGTAGGATGTATGTTTTGCAATATATCAGTTTTATGCTAATTTAGATTGCTTTTAATAGTTCTAATACTAGACGATGTCCAAAGTAAGAACGGTTATTATTGGAAATGAATCAAACCTATTAAATCTTATATTATTAGTGTTTAATAGCAACCACGTACGACCAAATGAAATAAGATAAATACCTATTGAAGTGTAAAAAGCGATGATTTCTTAATACAGGATAAAAAAATTACCTACCTCAGCGCACACAGTATTATAATAGCCCAGTCAATAAGAGTGGTAATTTGATGAGGCCGAAATATTTTCTTATTCAAATATTTGAAAGATATTTAAAATAAAATAGCTTAATCATTCTGAATTTTCAAATAATTTGCTCTAAAGAGTATGTGACGTGATATTAATACAAAACTCAAATGCAAACAAACTGCATTTTAATATTGTTCTGAAGCTATTTTCTTGTGTCGAAAGAAAATGTAAAAAGTATTTTGAAGTGTGTATATTTTAGGCAATTCCTAGCCGAGCGCTTTCGGCTTTACAAAGCCATCATCAGAGCTATGCTACAATAAAATGTTCTTATAAGTACTAATTGGTAAAGATTATAATTTTGACTTACGTCAATTTTTTAAATACCACTACAAAGGAGAGATCTCATTTCCTTATATTTCCAAATTATGATTTTTGTTGCAATTCTTAGAACATATAAAAAAACATATAAAAAACCGACACTGGACTTGACAAACACGTTCTTCTTCTTCTTATGGCGCCGTCTCCTTTCGAAGGTTGGCGATCCAAATGGCAATTGTAGTTTTGGAAACTGCTGCGCGAAAGATTTCTGCGGATGAGCGGTCGAACCATCTCCTTAGGTCTTTCAGCCATGAGTTCTGACGTCTTCCTACTGATCTTTTGCCTTGTACTTTTCCTTCCAGTATAACTTGAAGTAATTTATATTTTTCGCCTCTCAACACATGACCCAAGTATTGCATTTTCCTCTCTTTGATTATTCTTAGTAATTCTTTTTGTTTACTCATTCGACGAAGTACCTCAACATTAGTAACTCTTTGTACCCATGGAATTCTCAATATTCGTCTGTATACATACATCTCAAAGGCATCTATTCTTTTTTCTATTTCGGAGTCCATTGTCCAACTTTCACAGCCATATAGTAAGACAGAAAAAACGTAGCATCTAATCATTCGGATTCTAAGCTGCAGACTAAGGTCTGATCTTGTAAAAAATGTTTTCATGCTCATGAATGTTCTTCTTGCTTGTTCGATTCTTGATAGTATTTCTTTTTTTGGGTTACACTGACTATTGATATTTGCTCCCAAATATTTTATAGAATTTACCTGTTCTATCATTTGACCCTTGGCATACACATGTATGTTTATTGGTGTCTTTGAAAATACTAAAGTTTTCGTTTTGGAAACATTTAGATGTAAGCCGAACATTTCGCTGTGGTGAACTACCGCATTTATTATATTTTGTAGTTCTTGTGCGTTGCTTGCTATTAAAACAGTATCATCAGCATATCTGATGTTGTTTATGCTGATTCCGTTAATCTTAACTCCGCCTTGGACCTGATCTAATGCTTCTCTGAATATGGACTCCGAGTATAAATTAAACAGAAGGGGTGATAAGACGCAACCCTGTCTCACTCCTCGTCGGATTTGTATATCTTCAGATGTTGTGTGCTCTATTTCAATGGTTGCCGTTTGGTGCCAGTATAGTTCTGAGATAATTCGCAAGTCTTGTTCGTCAACTCCAGTTGTTCTCAGAATTTCAATCATCTTTTGATGGTTAACACAGTCAAATGCTTTTCGATAGTCAATAAAGCATGCATATACATCTACATTCATGTCTCTGCATCGTTGCGTTAACACATTTAAAGCAAACAGAGCCTCTCGTGTTCCCAATCCGTTTCGAAATCCGAATTGAGTGTCACTCATCTGAAACTCGCACTTCTTGTAAATTCGTGTATGTATAATTCTGAGAAAAGCTTTAAGGACATGAGACATCAAGCTTAATATTCGATAATCATCGCATTGTGAGGAATTCGATCTTTTTGGTAATGCTACGAATGTTGATTTTAGCCAGTCTGTTGGTATTTTACCTTTGTCATATATCTTATTGAATAGTGTTGTTATTAAGTCTATCTTAACAAACACGTTAAAAAAATTGAAAAAAATTTTTTAGTCATGGTGCGGGTGTAAGAACCCGACCATTGTTTGATCTGAGGAGGTAGGCAGAATAGAACTAATGAAATCAAATGTCGGTCCTTTTAAACGATTTTTCAAAAGTGACAGTTGACAAATGTCATATATAGGAAATAGAGATTGTTTTTTAAATTCTTACAAAAATATTTAATGTTTGGAATTACTAATAGTCATCAAAGACTTTCTAAAAATTAAGTGTTTAAATTAAATTTTATGTGTTCATTACATCATACAGAATGACATTAGTTTTTAAATTCACTCAAGTCATTGCTCAAGGTCAATGTATGTTCAATCTGACAGCCATCCTTAAGAAACAAGGGCTCACATTGTTCAACAACAATATAAAGAAAAAACATGGTATTAATGTTATGTTATCTGATACTTAATGCCGGGTCCAGACCAAGCAGACAAAACAAAAACATTCATGTTTCGCGACAAAGTGGCGACAAATCGAAAACATTTGATGAGACATTCCTGAAACAATTTTGTTTTGTTTGCAGATTTGAAAACTTTTTCAGGTCCCGTCTCAGGTCGGTAAAGATCAAAAGGTCTGTGTTTTGTCTGTGTTTTTGACGACAAGTTGTCGACGCAGTGTGGACGCGTGTGCGTGCCAAAACGAGTTAAGCAGTAGGAGAAATAGAATGTACAATTTTTATCAAAATCAAGTGTATTTTTCTGTTGTGTAGTGAATAAATAAATACTAGTGTATTTTTCTAAACATGTCGGGGGACAAAAAGTGGAATACACAAAATACATGCAAGTTAATAGAAATTTACAGGGAGCATCCGATATTATGGGACCCTAAAAGTAAAGATTATAAAAATCGCTACAAGAAAGCCGATGCATTAAAGGAAATTTCTTTATCGCTAAATGTGCCACTAAATGATGTTGAAAAAAAAAATAAAGAATGTTAACAACCAGTATGCTAGAGAAAGACGAAACTACAAGAAACTTAAAAAATCTGGGGCTGGGAAACTTTTCAGTTCAAAATGGTTTGGTTATGGTAGGAATCACCTGTTGCTAAAAATCTTAAAGTGATTGCTAAACGTTCTGTTACACTTATAGCATTTCTAAAGTTAGTATGTCTTTTTGCAACTGCAGGACCAACAAGGCATATTAGATTCTCAAAATCTTCGGTGGACATTCTTAAAAAATTTTTGAAGCTTGATCGAATTTCACCACTTAGTCCAATATCATCTGCGCGCAGCTGAGCTAACAATTTGTCTATCGAACAACTTTCTCGCATTTTTAGGCTTGGTCTAATCCAAAAACGTTTGGGTTTTCGTTTAGCAACCTGGGATGATGATGAGAGCAAAAAAAAACAACTTGCGGCTAGCAATAAATCTTCAGTTTCATTTTTTTTTATTAAAACGCCACATGGTTAACCAACACTAATCACAACAACAACGTCACCAACTGAATTTTGTTTTTATATTTTGTTGTTCTGGTGTGGACAGTTTGTCTCAATTTTGTTTTGTCTTTTGACGACAAATTTTGTCGCCGATTTATCGTGTTTGTGTTTCAGAATTGTGTTTTCGTTTTGTCTGCTTGGTCTGGACCCGGCATAAGTGTATTGAGAATTGTATCTCTTGATAGAAATTTTTAAGAAATTTGCATAAGAAATTTTTTTAAGAATGTATTTTCATGTTTCAATTAAGAATAACTGTCAAATGAATTACAAATTGTTGTAAATTTCTAATAAAGTTTAAAATTTGTTTAAAAATATAAAAGTATGAAAAAATATATAATAAGATTGCATGAGGTCACCCTTCTTCCTCTAAAGTCTCCCATAATAATTTAAAAAGAGGTTTATAATTGCAATTGAGGTTGGTTTGTGTGTTTAAGCAACAATCAGGGTTTTGTTTCATTTCTTTGGATATCTCAAGATCTTCCAAGAGATTCATGAGTCTAAAGTTTTTATTGGGAATGTTGTGTAAAATGTTACTGTTTTCAGAAGGAGAAAAGGAATGATTATTAAATTTAATGTGATATCCAAAGTTTGATTTTTCTGGGTTATTGAGGTGTTCTTTGATTCTTTGATTCAGAGTTCTCATTGTTCTACCTACATAAGTCATATTACAGTCACCACAGGACAGCTTGTAAATACCACTTTTGTTTAGTTTTTCAACTTTGTCTTTGGTCTTGCTGAAGATGGACTTGATGTTATATTTGGTTTTAAAGGAGATGTTTAAGTCACTGATTTTATTAACAAGTACTCTTGAAATTTTTTCTGAAATTGGTCCTAGGTAAGTTAAGGATCTATATATGGAAGTAGTGTTGGATTTTTTATCAACATTAAAAGCTAGGTACTGATAAAAAATCCAACACTACTTCCATATATAGATCCTTAACTTACCCAGGACCAATTTCAGAAAAAATTTCAAGAGTACTTGTTAATAAAATCAGTGACTTAAACATCTCCTTTAAAACCAAATATAACATCAAGTCCATCTTCAGCAAGACCAAAGACAAAGTTGAAAAACTAAACAAAAGTGGTATTTACAAGCTGTCCTGTGGTGACTGTAATATGACTTATGTAGGTAGAACAATGAGAACTCTGAATCAAAGAATCAAAGAACACCTCAATAACCCAGAAAAATCAAACTTTGGATATCACATTAAATTTAATAATCATTCCTTTTCTCCTTCTGAAAACAGTAAAATTTTACACAACATTCCCAATAAAAACTTTAGACTCATAAATCTCTTGGAAGATCTTGAGATATCCAAAGAAATGAAATAAAACCCTGATTGTTGCTTAAACACACAAATCAACCTTAATTGCAATTATAAACCTCTTTTTAAATTATTATGGGAGACTTTAGAGGAAGAAGGGTGACCTCATGCAATCTTATTATATATTTTTTCATACTTTTATATTTTTAAACAAATTTTAAACTTTATTAGAAATTTACAACATTTTGTAATTCATTTGACAGTTATTCTTAATTGAAACATGAAAATACATTCTTAAAAAAATTTCTTATGCAAATTTCTTAAAAATTTCTATCAAGAGATACAATTCTCAATACACTTAAGGATCAGATAACATAACATTAATACCATGTTTTTTCTTTATATTGTTGTTGAACAATTTGAGCCCTTGTTTCTTAAGGATGGCTGTCAGATTGAACATACATTGACCTTGAGCAATGACTTGAGTGAATTTAAAAACTAATGTCATTCTGTATGATGTGATGAACACATAAAATTTAATTTAAACACTTAATTTTTAGAAAGTCTTTGATGACTATTAGTAATTCCAAACATTAAATATTTTTGTAAGAATTTAAAAAACAATCTCTATTTCCTATATATGACATTTGTCAACTGTCACTTTTGAAAAATCGTTTAAAAGGACCGACATTTGATTTCATTAGTTCTATTCTGCCTACCTCCTCAGATCAAACAATGGTCGGGTTCTTACACCCGCACCATGACAAAAAATTTTTTTTCAATTTTTTTAACGTGTTTGTGAAGTCCAGTGTTGGTTTTTTATATGTTTTTTTATATGTTCTAAGAATTGCAACAAAAATCATAATTTGGAAATATAAGGAAATGAGATCTCTCCTTTGTAGTGGTATTTAAAAAATTGACGTAAGTTAAAATTATAATCTTTACCAATTAGTACTTATAAGAACATTTTATTGTAGCATAGCTCTGATGATGGCTTTGTAAAGCCGAAAGCGCTCAGCTAGGAATTGCCTAAAATATACACACTTCAAAAATACTTTTTACATTTTCTTTCGACTTGTCATAAGTGTGTACAAAAAAATATCAGTCTTTTGATTATTTTCTTGTGGCATTGTAAATTAATTATTATTAAACTGGCAATAAGCCACAATTAAAGATAAAAATACGTTTATTGACGTTTCAATTTCCACTTCGGAAATCGTTCTCAAAATACAAACAGTAAATTCTGTTTACTGACGTAACTAGACGAAAATAATTACAATAACTGTACACATAAGGATATCTCCAAACTATTTATTAAAGATTATTTGTTGACACATACAAAAAACTGACATTTCGAACGTGTAACTCTCCAATGACGTCACGACTTATGGGCAATATCTCATCTTCTTATCATAGTATCATGGAATAAACTATTTGATGAAGAACTTTTGTTTATAGTCATATGTCATATTATATAGTCTTATGTCATATTATATATGAGAAAGAAACAAAATTATTCTGGGAAAAAGATACGAACTTACTGAAAATAAACTATTATAATATTTTTAATATATAAGATAAATAAAAGCTTTTAAAAACGGTTGTAATGTAAATAATAAATACTTACTGCAGTGCAATTGCTCTCCTTTTCCTTGACATAGGACGTTTACTGGGACTCATTTTTTATCTTGTCTCTTATAACTTATATCACTAACCTAATGTAATACTTAAAAATACGCGTAAACTAAAGAACTTTTAACTTATACCACTAAACTAATAATATATTACTTAATCATACCCGTAAACTAAATAATTTCAATGTTTTCAAAATAAATAAGAATACTGTAAACTGTAAAAACTAAGCAAGTTGATAAAGAAAATACAAGAATGAAAGAACTAAAATGGATTCTAATTCAAGCGAACTAACTGGCCGTACCCATAGAGAAATAAAAATAAGGCCGTACCGTACGTTCATGAGATTTGACGTCACTAATGCGATAACGATCAAGCTCAGCGACAATGATGAGGAACACGTTTCACTATTAGATTTCAGTATTTTTTGCAATTTCCTTCAAAGTTTGAATACGCTTTTCTCGATTATTACTGGACACAGAAAGGTAAAAAAGAATCAACGATTACAGAAAAAAAAACTCTTTTAACTGACGGGCGTGAAAAGTTTGGTTATAATAGAACGTTAAACAGTATAATCCAATTTTTCAACAGAAAATTCTAAAAAATAAAAGAAGTAAAACCATCAGTTTAAAGGCAACATAATTTCATATAACATGTCCAAATTTCGAGACATTTCGTCGGTAAATAACAGAAAAAATTTTGGTGCACCGATAAAACAGCCTTAAACTTTTGTTTAATTTAAATAGCTTTACAGTACTGCTACTGTACCTACATGTTGCATAATACAATCAACAGATTATGATTTTTTCTTTTTTATGTTAGAAATTAACTGTATTTCTTTATTAAGTCTTTAAGGAAGTTATTTTATTGCGTACATAATCCGTTCAAGGTAAGTCATGTATAAATCCACGTTTTAAAGATTTCTCAGCATCTTCTTCCTTTGGTATCATATTAGTTATCTCTGACGTTTTAAATTACATCGGCGAGTTGTTAAAGGTTTTCAGATATTTGGAATAGCTGTGGTACTGCTTATTCCTATACAACCGCGAAAACTCTTGACCCATGATATCTGCTTCTTTCCAATAATATTCTTTCTTCTAATTATTTTTCTGTTCATTTCATAGTTACCGTCATACTAATTTTTGCTCTGACCATCCTGTGATCGCTACTTGTTGTGAATCTGTTTAGAACTGCTACACCTTTATACTGAATAGTTAATATTTAATTATAATAGGTAAAATATTTTGGATAAAATACAAACCGCATAACTTTAAAACCATTACAATTAAATTCATGTAAAATTAACTGGACTATATTTTTTGTACGTCAAGGCGGATTCATAGCTACTGGATTTCTGCTCCGGATTACACGCTCAATTACCAATTAGCGATACCTGCTAATTATCTTCTCGAAGAGTGACGAGAAAAGTCCGTTCTTTCTAAGAGTAATTCCATATCTCAGGACAACGCTACGTTAGCATTTTATTTTTTGCTTTTCGTAAAGTTCGTCAACTTCTTAATCCCCGGACTTTTCTTGATACTGAAAAGACATGAGAACGTAGAAATATGGATGGACAAAAGGATAAATTAGATTATTTAAGTACGAAAAATATTGTTATAGAGATAAACAATTAAGTATATATACGAGAATATACTAGATATCAATATTATCATAACGTGTTGGTCAATAATTTTTGTTTTATTAGACTATTGTGGCAATAAAATGTTATACTTACTATTTAATCCATTTTTTTAAATAATACTAGATTAAAAAATTATATCACTAGAGATCAGAACAAAAATTTATAATTAAAGCTATATAACTCAGTTGAGAAATAGGGGAGGGTTATGAAAATTAAGAAACCAGAATACTCCACGAATGGATAACAGTCCCTCATTTGTTTTTGTGCTTCCTGTACTCCCAAACTATACAGAAATAAAAGCCTTCTCGTAATTGATAAATGCAAGGCCCAGTGGTACGTTGTACTCAATGCATTATTTAATTAATAATTAATGTCTTAATTAATATAATATGGTATGCAAATTATGGTTATTCCTCTTCTACTTTTTGTAGATCTTTCGATCTGTTCAATTCTGAAGCTGCCTCTGGTTAATTTTTTGGGAGGTAGATTGCCAACTATCCCTCTATCTTTTAGGTGGTCTTCCGGGGGGTCTTGAACCGGGCGGATTGTTTTCTAGGGCAATTTTTGGGAGTCTATTCTCATCCATTCGTCTTACATGGTTGTACCACATCCTCTTGCGCTGCCTTCCCCATCTTACAATATCTTGAATTTTGCACTGCTCTCTAATGTTTGTATTTCTCGCTCTGTCTCTTCTTGTTTTCCCCATTATTGTTCTTAGGGTTTTCATTTCGGCAACCCTTAGCATCTGTTTTGTTTTGTTAGTATCTTCGCGCACTTCTATGCCATATGTCATGATCGGTCGTATGCAAGTTTTATAGATTCTAATTTTACTATCTGTGCGCATATACGGATTTGACCAGACTATCTCCCGTAGACATCCTGACAGTTCAGATGCTTTGTTGATCTGACTCCTCAGGTCCTTTACTGGGTCGTGGGTGCTTGATATATATATGCCCAGATATCTGAATTGCATCACCTGTTCTATGGGGTTGTCCTCAACCACTAACTTACATCTGAGCGGATCTTTTGCTATTGTCATACATTTAGTTTTGTTGGTAGAGATGTTCATATTTAGTAGTCGGCTTGTTTGAAAGAACTGAAAGAGCTGCCTTTGAAGATCATCTTCTGATTCGGCACTAATTGCTGCATCGTCTGCGTAACACACCATACCAATTCTTCTGTTGCCCATTTTATATCTGAGATTAAGAGATGTTACTTTGTTGATAATTTTGCCCATGAGAAGATTAAACAAGAAGGGGCTTAAACTGTTGCCTTGTCTAATTCCTCCCGGTGTTGGAATATTTTCAGTGAATTCGTCTCCTGCTCTAACTTTGGTTACGTTGTTGTTATTTAGTTTATGGAGCATCCTTGTTATACTGGTCGGTGTTTCATTTTCTATTAATATATTTAGAATGTCTCCCAGGCGAACTCTGTCAAATGCCTTAGTCAAATCAATGAAGCAAATATACGCTGGCACGCCGAACTCTATAGCTTTTTCTTTTATTTGTTTTATTATAAATACTGCGTCTGTTATAGACCGCTCTTTTGTAAAACCTTGTTGTTCTTCGGCATTAGTGATTTGCTTTTCCAATTTGTCCTTGAGAATACCCGTGAAAAGCTTCATTGTTGTATTTAAGAGGGTTATTCTATAGTTTTGTGGGCAGGTTTTTTGTTTTTTTTTTAAATATGGGGATTGTGATACTATTATGCCATTCCTCTGGTGTTTCTGTTTTGTTTAATATTTTGTTAAATAGTTGTGCCAGTTTACTTGCAAGTTCCGGGCCTCCATATTTTAAAAGTTCATTGGGTATACCATCCGTTCCCGTGGTTATTCCATTTATCGTTAATATAGTTTAGATCGAGCAAGTGGAGGAGTATTGTGTTTACTTTCATAAAACTTCTTGTTTATAAGTTTTTAATAAGTACTGTAAGCCATAACCTGGAAGAAATTGAATCTCTTTCAATTCGTTTAAAAGAGATTCAATTTTAATTCAGAGTTCACTTATCTTTCCTAATAAAGTTCTTATAGGCCTTCCTGTCATTCACCTACCAAACACTTCTTTTACTTTCACCAAACCAATGTCTGAATTTATTGAAATTCAGTGAAAGAGAAAATTTAATCATTTGTGGAGATTTAAATTTTAAGGATTTATAATGGCTAGTTTAAACTTCGCTTTTTATTAATTCCAGTGTTCCATTTTATAATTTATTTTATCAAAATAATCTTAAAAAATTTGTAACACAACCTACCAGATATCGTCAAGGTTATACATCTTTAGTTTTAGACTTAATAATCACTAATAAGGAAGATAATAACAAAACGGCTTGTGAACTGGATAGTTACTAACCTTGTGAACAGGCTGGGTTCCTAGGGCTAATAGAAAAGTGTACAGAACGTCTATTAAGCCTATTTGTCTTATATTCATAGATTATGAAAAGGCGTTTGATACTATAGTATAGATCATCATAAAGTGCTTCGAGAATTGGCTGACTGCCGCAGTGACTACCAATATATCGCCTTAATTAAAAGTATTTACAAAACTCTTACAGCTTGTGTCTGCCTTCATGAAGATACCAAGAAGTTTAGAATAAAACGTGGAATTAGACAAGGTGATACTATCTCCACTAAATTATTTACAGCTGTTTTTGAATATATGTTCAAGTAAATGAAACAAAAGGGTAATATGGGAATTAATATATATGGGGAATATCTGAACCACCTAAGATTTGCCGCTGACATTGTTTTAATATCTAATAGAGCTGATAAAGCTGCAAAAATGCTGCACAGGCTTTATAAAGTGTCATCAACAATTGGTCTTAAAATTAACACCCCAAAGACAAAAATTATGACCAACCTTGTGTTCAGTCATAGCATCGACCAAGTAATAGCTTACAAATATCTAGGGCATGAGATTTGCTTAGGCTGAGATAATCAGACAACTGAAATATAAAGAAGGATAGATTTCACATGGGCTGCCTTTGGTAGACTGAATAAAATTTTCAAGTCTGTTATCCCAGTTTGTTTAAAAAGAAAGGTTTCTAACCAGTGCCTTTTATCGGTTCTTACATAATATGGTGCAGAAACACTGACTCTGACAAAAAGAACAATAGATAAAATAAGAGTTACACAACGCGCTATGAAAAGACCAATATTATGTATTATCATCAGAGATAAAGTGCTAAACCTAGAAATAAGAAGAAGAACAGGAGTCAAAGATGTAGTTGAAAAAATATTCATGGCTAAATAGGCTTGGGCCTATTTAGGGAGGGACGGTGTGGACGAGGACGCAAGGAAAATCGGCGCGGCAAATTGGCAACGGTTGGCGATGAACAGAAACGACTGGCGAAATAGACTGGGGAAGGTCAAGGCTCAACTAGAGCTGTAGCACCACTGATGATGATGAAATAGGCTTGGGCTGGACATGTTGCCAGATTAACGGATGATAGATGGACCAGAAAAATTCTGCAGTGGACAAATATAGGCTAATTGATGATGATGAATAAGGAAGAACTTATTAGTGAAATTCATTATCTTTGTTCAATAGGCATTTCGAACCATGTAGTTCTTTAGGCACAAGCTCAATTTGGCATTACTGGTGGTCATTGATCATTATGGTGGTCATTGATCATTAGTGGTAATCAATGAAAAAATAGATTGTATTAGATTATATCAGTAATTTAGCAAAGTAATTTGGTCAGATTTAGACGGTTACTCGAATAATAATCCTTGGAATAAATGTCAAGAAATTATATATAAATTAATAGACACATATACGAAGACGTATGGGTTTTGATTTAATTTGAGTCTCTTACCACTCCTTAACACGTGTTTCTGGGTCTACCCGTCATCAGAGAGAGTTTGTAAGACGACTCAAACTAAATCAAAACGCACCGACTACTCTGGCAATTATAGGAAAATAATTACCAGAGTATGCTACTAGAGACCTCTAGTGAGGTAACATGATGTTACATGTGTCGATAGCAATTAAAGTAAACTAAGTACCCAAGCTTAATCAAGCCATTCAGAGCGATGCTAGGAATATTTATATTCCACTATGCATCAACAATTTACCCATATAAATTACCATCATTCTTGTGCTCATTGCGTCGAGTAAGGACGATAAATATACGAAGACGATTCAGTTTCGATTAAATTTAAGTCTCTTACCACTCCTTGATACGTGTTTCTGGGTCTACCCGTCATCAGAGAGAGTTTTCAATAGATACATGTTCTTCAAGGTATAATCTTAGGACTAATCCCAGAAATCCTTTGATCGATAATCGACTGATCGCAATGAGTAAAGGAAAAAGATTTCATAGAAAAGCCTAAGAAAAACTCCATCTAAAGAAAATATACGTATTTATGGACAATTTTCCAATATAATGACAGAAGAGTTAATATTGTCGAGAAGTAACAGAAATGACAGTCAAAAACGGTTTCATATGCTGACGATTTAAAGTCATATTACTGTCCAGATTTCGCCAATACTCTTCTAATATAGAGTGACTTTAACCAGGGAATAAAATGGGCTATTCTAATAAATACGCGTAAGTGTAGTGTCCTTGAATGTGGATATAATAATCCATATAATAATATAGTATATATTTTGTATAGAATCCATTTGAGGAGCAGATTGTCATATCGCACTTTGCCCATTTTTAAAATTTTTCAGGAAATGAGAAAAACTGCTACTCGATTATTAATAAAGTTAAAAATAAAACACAAAATATGAAAAAATGTAATTTTTAATTATCAACTTACCCTATTTATAAGAAACAACAAGCTTTATTAGTTTTTTCAAAAAAAAATTTTTAATGAATGACAAAACGCCATTTGATTGTCTTTGAAGGACAAAATGTGGTTTTATTTTCCCTAAGTAATTAAAATCAAAATATGAACTGAAAATTTGTGTTTGTAAAGCAATATCTGTAGTAAAAAAAATCATATGACATGTATGTCGTCCTCCAGAAGACAGCAGCATTCTTCTCCATCTTCACATTGATCGCAGATTCTTTGCCTGATAGACTAACTAAAATTTTTGATAAACTATCCAGTTTTTTCTTTTTAACAGCATGCTTCGTTGGCAATACCGGCAGTACTATGTCACTTAGTTTTTTCTTTAGTTGAATTAAACTTGAAAACTTTTTAGAATTGTCATCATTTCTTTATAAAACCTCTGTTTTTTACAAGATTTTACTTTCCCCAGCAGTTTGTTTGCCTCGAGTTATGATTATTCTTTTGGCTTCACTGATACCTATAACTTTTTTGAGTGAAAGTGCTGCATGTTTTATGTCATACAAAGTCCAATCAGATCCCAGCTTGCGCACTTGTCCTTTCTTAGAATAGATTTCATAATATTTTTCTGGTGACTTTATAAAAGCATGGGCACGTAAGTCTAGCTCAACTTGACCAAAAACTCGATCAGCTGGCATAAACGAATGGCCACGAACGGGAAATGTCATCGTAAGTGTTTGAATAGTTTTTGGGGCATTATTCAAAAGCCACAAGGTGAGTGCATGTACCATGTGGGAATTTTTATTTTGACCCCCACATCCGTCCGAAAACAATCTTAAATGTTTAATATCTGGGTCAAAATCAGTCTATTTTAGAAAGTCAGTCAACGCAGAACTTATTTCTACCACACCTCTTCCTGCTTCATGCTCAAGCCATGTATAAAAAACAGGAGTTTTTGTTAAAATATCTGTCACACAAAATGCATAAAAAGCCAGTTGCTGAAAATAGAATGCTTCCGTAATAGGCGCCTTTGGAAGATTTTGGACCTGTTGAAGATCAAAGCAATATGTCACGCTATCAGCAGATTCCTCTTTCATTGATTTAAAAAACTGCTTTGCTCGCGTCTTATGAATAGTTAAATCCATTTTTAATTTTAATCTTTGCGCTTCATCCTTGGTGGTATTTATCTCAGTGTTTGTTCTTATGCAAAAGCCACAAACATCAGTAGCTGGACTTCCAAAGGCTAAAACAAACGAGCAACTTAGTAAAAAATAAAAAACTTTTTTTTAATAATATCTACTTATATTAAACTTATTGCTGAAAATACTTCGACCAAAGTACTTGTAGTTTGTTTGGAGTGAATTATCTGGAATCTGATCATTATACATCGAAAAATAAATATGTACTAATGCTAAAGCTTGGTTTATTTAAATAAAAACTTACATAAAATTCTGTGTGAAAATCATGTGATTTACCATTCTTTCTCTTCCTTTGCCTTTTTATTTCCTTAATATTCATCATCTGTGCTAATTTGTTATCCTGAGCATTTTTGTTCTTTTCTTCATTATCATAGAAATTTTGTCTAATAATTTTTATGTCGGCCAACAAAAGATCTGTACATGCAAATTTTTTTCATTTGTGAACCCAATTATTTTTAAGATTCAATAACTCTGGATCTAAATCTGAATATCTAAAAGAAAACAAATTAAACCACAAAAACACAACATAACCTATAGTTTACCTTATTTCTCTCTTACGTTCTTTTGCCGTAGTATTTATTTTTCTTTTTCTCGTTCCTCTATTTGTATCACCTACAATATGCTCACCTTCACTCATTTTAATACTATTATCACCTATTATTATTATAAAAACAACCTATTAAACACGAATAATATCAGATATTGTTGATTCCTAAATCAACGTCTCAGAGCAAAATAAAGTCGTTAAATAGTAAAAAAGCAATGCAAGCAAAATAGCGCTATTTGTTTGTCTCTCGCTACTGGACAAAATGAGTTTTGTTTGTCTAAGTGATTTTTGAAGCCAAAAATATACGTGAAATATTACGTTTAGAATATCTAGGAGTATGTAAATTAATAAATGCTGTTTTAACTAATCCAACGCCACCTCTAAGTCAAAAAGTGAAAATATGGACAAAGTGCGATTTGAAAGTCTGCTCCTCATTTGATATCGCTAAAGGAAGTTAATGATCTTAGTGTTACGGTTAACCAAATATTTAGTTCACTCTAAATTGATCTCTGCATTATACTTTATATCAAAAACTTTTCATAGAATGTATCCACACTTTTGAAGCTCTACAAAAGGGATAACAAGTCTCACCCAGAATTTGCAGTGTCAGTTTGGTCACCCCATTTGCAAAAGAATACTAATGTATTAGGCATATAACAAAGAGCTACTAAGCTACTTTTTAATTATGAAAGACTAAATTATAAAACCTAACTAAGAAAGTGTCTTCATTAGCCCATTGAAGGAAAAAGTTATACCTTGTTATAAAATTCATAATGGGTATTTTTGAGGAACATCAAACTTTTTAATATCAAAGAAGAGGCTAGACTAAAAGGAAGGACTAATATAGTATTCTTTTTTATAAGAATTAATAAAAATTCTTAGCAACAAAGTTTTAATTAATGAAAAAGATCAAATATTGGGATTGTGGATCATTGCACGGATTATACTTTTTAAAAAGCTTCTAAATAGACCGAACCTACAGTCTCTTAAAAAATATTTGCTTCATCCAAGCGAGAGAGATGCCTATCAAGTAGTCTGTCAGCGATACCAAATACTTAAGGAACAGCTACTGCACCGAAATTTATTATAAAAAATTTGTGAAACTCGGCAGCGTGTCAAAACCGTATATTAAAGCAATAAAGAGATTATATCAGCAGCATACGCCGGTTTGACAGATATATGGCTTTGATTTTCGATTCAGTATGTTGAAGTTTATTACCGAGCTTGTCGTGTTTTTTATACAGTTATATTTTTTGTATTTGTAACTTACGACCTACAGATCTTTGAAAAATCTTGTTAAACTAATATATAGTACTTGTTTGTAAGTTGTTATTTAAATGGATATTTATGTAAGAATATTTAACCAAACTTTATATAATTATATGTGTCGGTTTTGCTAATTGAAAAAAACACCAACTGATTAAGAGACGTTTCTAAAAACATTATAAAGTTGAAACTACACTAATTTGTTTATCACGCACACTTCTGTGCACTGAGAAAATGAGACAAAAAATATCAATAGCAAAAAATGCAAGCTGAATGCAATCTGGAAAAATCTGACTAAAATATGTAATGGAATGTTGGACCTTCAAGATAATTGACAAAAACAGCAAATATGCGTTCGAGATGTTCTACTGGAGACATACACTGAGAATTTCTTGGACTTCCCACAAAACAAATATATCAATACTAGAACAACTGAATCTTAAGGAAAGGTTAAGAACACATCTAATGTAGCAAATAATAGACATTTTTTAAAAGTCTCTCCAAGAAATGATTTTAGGAAGCTTGAAATATAGGGTGAGGTGGAAAGTAACAGAGCTAGAGGCAGAGCCCCTTAAAGTTACACCGACCACATCGTTTTAACAATAGCTGCTCTACTATGTGAATGTGAAACACTAATGGCAGATCAAAAAAAAATTAAGAAAAATCGACAGGACCAGTTTTTGATAACCCGTAATAAAACAATACTTGTATCAGGTTAGCAAATAATAAGAGATTAAAACACGAATTTCCACTTCTTACTTATCGCAACTTATGCACAAACAAAAACTTTTGCCGAAATAGAGAAACCATAACTGGAGACTTAAACACAAAGACAACATACTATGAATTAAACTATCATAAGCCAAACTTCGGAAAAACTCAGGTGTGCACCGTCCACCTTCGTAAAAGAGACTCTTTCAGAAAACTGAACATTCAATAGTGTAATATAGCCCGTGAACACTGCAGTTTTCCTAAATACCTATATAGCTATGTAGCTATCTATGAGTCAGCAAGAATCATCAGTGGATGTTTTGAATATTTCAATGCTCTATCCTATTGTACGTATTAGTCTGTCGAATATTCGAGGAAACGTTGCTAGATATGTGGAACGAAAAAAACAAAATTTAGATTCACCACATATATTCTTCAGTTACCAGCCTACCACATGAAGATCCAAATCGAAAAAAATCTTTTTCAATTGCCAGATCCACACGAGATCCACAGAAAACAAGCTATTCCTCGCTATATTAATTCTTAAGAGGGAACTTTTTTCTGGTAGCCATCTTCCTTACCCTGTATGGATGACTTTTATGCGACTACAAGTTGAAGTGTAAAACCACCATGGAAAAATGATTGCCTGCTGACTCCGATTCCCTGTGTGAATATGTGGCTGTACAAGATTTAACACATCTATTTAGCTGTACTGTGTTGGAGAAACCCTGCACTAAACACGATCTCTTACATGCTACTGACACAGTCTTTCAGACCGCTCATTTCTGAATAGACTTAATTAATTAAACTGGACACCTAAAGTAAGTAAGTATGTTAAGTAACTATTCTTCTCGATTATCAAACCAAACAAACCAAAAGATAATCCCTGTTCTTACTATCCCATCTCTTTTATATACTGCTAATGTAAAATTTTAGAAAAATTTTAATCTTTCGTCCAATGGAAAAAGTTATGGAACAAATGACCATCTACAAAGTATAAAAACCCTAATAGAGAAAGCAAAGGAATACAATAAACCTCTAGTTCTAATATTTATCGATTTTCACAAAGACTTTGAGACAGTTGAGCTAAGCAAAATATTAAGAATGCAGGCTAGATTATAGATATATAAATACTAAATTATTATACAAAATATACTTGCAGGCAACAACCACTGTTAGATTACATACTAACAGTAATCGCAGAAAAATAGAACGGGGGGTTAGACAAGGAGACCCAATGTCACCTAAACTTTTTAATGCTAGAACATGCTTTTAAGAATTTGGATTGGATAACAAAGGGAATAAAAATAGATGGAGAATATCTAAACAACTTACGTTTCGCCGATGATACACTTATAATAGTTGAAGATCTAGGTATGGTAAGAGAGATGGTACAGGAAATCGTTGTGGCTACAGAAAATGTAGGTTTAAATATAAATATCTCGAAAACAAAAATCATGACCAATTTGGTACCCAAACAGAACATCAGTATTGATGGGAAAGAAATAGAGCTCATAGATAAATATAAATACCTGGGACATAAAATTATGATTGGCAGGGAAAGCCAGACTCATGAACTGAAGAGAAGAATCGGCCTTGGGTGGGCAGCATTTGGAAAACTGAGAGAAACTTTTAAAAGTGAGCTGCCCACATGCCTAAAGAGAAAGGTATTTGATCAGTGCGTCCTCCCAGTCTTGACGTACGTAGCTGGATGAACGATGATTTGAGGCTGGATGATGAACTATCCAGAAGAAGACTTACTGGAGGATAACTGGATGGTTTGTACCTAAACTACCATTTTGGTTAAATACATAGATGTATTTATAAAGATGTTGGTATTTGTAAAGGTGATAGTCTGGTTAAATAAATGTTGTAAGTCAAATGTTATTCTACTTATTATTGAATACCCCACACTAAGTCTTACAGTACACTATTTGAGGGATACAACACCAAGTCCATTTAAAGGGTTAAAAAACACAGGATTTTTTTTTAATTATAACGAATGCAATATATAAATATAAATAAAACACTTTTTATTGAAAAAAGTTTAATAGAATATAATAATTTCTCCTGTATAGTTATGAAAATGGACATATAGTTGCATCCTTACAAAGTATAGGTATAAGCCACAATCTTTTATTTATTATTTTTTATAATATTTTACAAATCGTGTTAATGAGTGACATTCGTCTATATGGCTCTGGATCACTTCATGTTTTGGTTTGGTTTTAATAAGGGATTATTATCGCTTCCGTCCATTTTTAAGAAATTTTATGGCTGCTCCATATTTTATTATGGAAATTAAGTAGATACACTTTGGCGTTTTTTAGGAGGTTTTAAATAAAACTTATGGGACTAGTATGTGGTCCTGCTTCAGACGTTTTAGCCGGAGTTAAGGATTATTTAATATTATAAGGGTAACATTTACCCTTTCTGACTAGTTGAACACTGATGAGAGCTAAAAATATTTACTGAAAGTCTCCTCGTCAAACCAAAATGTACCAGTTTTTCATATTGTTTATATTGTTTAAGGAAACAAAGTGATTAAAGTTTTAAAAATACCTTCCTGTTCGTTTTCTAACTATAATTAATATTTTTTTAAATGATACAGTAATCCAAACTCATAATTAAGAAATATTTTGTAAGAGATGTTTTGTAGTACATTATATTGCTAAAGATACCTAAAGATTTCATTTTTAATTAGTGAGCAGTACAAAATTATGAGTAGTGCAATACGCTCTTGATACCTTTTCGCAACCCATCTAATTCATCATGTCCATCAGATCAACAACTCTTCAGCAACATTAATTCCTGACGTAATTCCTGACACGATAAAAATTCTCACATCCTCTTTCGGTCGAAGAGAAGAAATGCAGGTTATTTATTCGTTTCGGAGGTGTATTGCCCGCGGTAACGAGACCGGCCCATAATTCACCAGGTAGGGACGTGGGGGAGACGATGCTCTCTGAAGGAGACTGCCACAACCTCCAATTTAATTATTAATTACTGATGATACTCGACGCAATTAAATGTTTTGTAATGCTTTGACCCCACGGCGAAGGATGATGCACGCAACATGTGGGAATTATTGCAGTTTTTTAAAGAAGATAAATTGGCTCACACCTTTTTCTCTAAAATGTTACACAGAGATCTTAAAATAAATACAAAATTTGTTTAATAAATTTAATTCGACTTTGGTATAGCCTAAAATTTTATTTTTTCAACATAAATTAGTATTTGCATTTGAACGATAAACGCCTAAGCTCTAAAACTTTGAAAAAAGAAGATGAACATTTATAAAACTATCAATAAATCAATAATACAATTACAGAATAGCGAGTAGGTACTCGTCCACATTCCTAGTGGATAAAAGACGTATTTTAGAGATGAGACCCTACGATAAGCAAGCCTTGTATCTCGCTCAACTCCTGTACTAGAGAGAAATCATGCACTAATCTCATTCCTACTCAATTTCTCCGTATTTAACCGATTTTTCAAACCAACTCACCAACCGGCTTGGCAAATATGGTGTTTAAATATGCCCTCAACTTAAACAGAGATTCAAGAAAAGAGCCCTAAGTTCCCGACAGCTCGCTCGTTCCTGTTAAGTATTCCTCTTTATGACTGTTGGACATAATATAACATAAAGCTACTTACGATAGGTTTTATTAATTTATTAAGCTTTATAAGGATATAAAAAATTAACATTATTCCTGTTCACATGGAGTCCATAACCTAAGTGTGTTGTCATGTCTGGTTGTCATGTCACCGCTGTCACTTGTGGTTCAGTTTACCAAGTGCAACGTTGCCATGTATATGCGTACATGAAAACCATACATAACACGCCCCCTTTAATAAAAACAAAATAAAAAAAAATAACTCACATAATATATCATAGGTACATCATCATCATCATCATCAATCAGCCCTGAGTTGTCCATTGTTGAACATAGACCTCCTCTAGATTTTTCCATCTGCTTCTGTTCTGCGCCTCTGCTATCCAATTGGTCACGATTCTTTTGAGGTCGTCGGTCCATCGCGTTGGGGATCTTCCTCGGCTTCGCTTCTCAGCAATTTTTTGTCCAACTGTCGTCTTTCACTCTTGCAACATGTCCAGCCCATCTCCATTTTTGCCTTGTAATATGTTCGATAATGTCTTCCACTCCGGTTCGTCTACGGGCTTCCTCGTTTCTTATTATATCTCTTAAGCTCATTCCAAGCATTCATCTCTCCATCTTTCGTTGTGTCCTTCTCAATTTTTCGGCTGATGTTTTTGTGAGAGTTAAGGTTTCTGCTCCGTATGTGAGGACTGGTAGAACGCACTGGTTCACATAGGTACATAAATAACAATTCACAAATATGTCAATAGGTAAATCTATCAGGAGGGCGAATGACTCTACCACTTCTGGAGGTTTTCAAACTAGGTGAAGTACTGTATGATGTAGAAGGTTCATTAATGTCATTGATGGGTGATGTTCTATTAGATGTTGAAGGTACATCAATATCTTTGATAGTCTTATTTGTTTTACAGTCTATATTTCAAAATATACGCCATAAAGATAGAATAAAAATCTTTCACATCTATACACTACACCAAGAAGCTCCTTTTCAATGTGGTTGTATCTCCTTTGGGTTGGAGTTAATGATACTGATGCAAATTTAATTGGAAACTCATCTTGCGGGACCATGGCCCCCAAACCATATGGGCTGGCATCAACAGAGAGTATGGTCTTTTTGCCAGGGTTAAAATAACGCAAAGTAGTGGCTAACGCCACAAGATTCTTTAATTTAACAAAATATGCCTGTTCATTATGTTCACAATGCCACTCATTTTTACTAGAAAGTAAACATCTTAGGCTTAGATGGGCTGGACATGTGTCAAGAGCAAATGAAAATTACACACCCAGACGAACTCTATTATCGGTCCCAGTGGGAAATAGGAGTAGAGGCAGAGCACGACTGAGATGGAGGGACGGTGTGGACGAGGACGCAAGGAAGATCGGCGAGGCAAATTGGCAACGGTTGGCGATGAACAGAAACGACTGGCGAAATAGACTGGGGAAGGTCAAGGCTCAACTAGAGCTGTAGCACCACTGATGATGATGATGAAACATCTTAGAGGACTAGTGTGTTCTGACAGGTTTAGTATACATTTTTCAAGATATACTGTGGTTCCCAAAAAACGTTGTAATTCTTTTCGATTACTTGGTAGTGTCATTTTTGGAATAGCTTTTGTTTTATCATGATCAGGTGAAATGCTAATATTACTTATCTGATGACCTAAAAATTTCACTTTTGTTTGACAAAATTTAAGACACACCATTTATTTTTGTTGCCATTATTCTTGTTGTTAATTTGCATTGCATTTAAAAAAATTTTTGCTCGATGATTATTGCATTATTGTGCATATGACAATATACACAAGTTGCAGCTTGTGGGTATAAAATCGACTTTTTTCGACACAAGCGACCCACCTCTATTGAAATTTATCTTAGCGTATACAATTACTTGTAATTACCACTGAAGTATATTTGTAATATGTACAATTATTAAATTTTAACTCAACGTTTTTAACTTTGTACGAACCAGGCCTTTTATTATTTTCCTGAAAATCAAATATTCAATAAAAGTACGGCAAAACCAAAGGGTTAATGTACTTACTAAAATTATTGACTCTTGACCCCTTGATTATATGTACAAAACGTAAAAAATAGTTATTACGATAATTATATAGCGGCTAGGCGGTCATCACACGCCTTTAGCGGCTATATCAGAATATTTTGTGAGTGACATGGCTAAATATAGCAATTTCACTCTCGTAGAGCTGTTAACATCAACACCTTTGTTATTATCAACGTTGCTCCATTCACATACCTGTAAAACAAATCGTTACATTTGGGTGTTCTTTTTCTCCGGTTCAGCAGAAAACTGTCCCAATATTTTATCGGAAATAACATCTTGTAATTCGAAAACATTGTTTTTGAATTCATTCCAAGTCTTTGTTTTAGCTAAAAGATCAATATCAAACTTTAGAAAAATGAGGTAATTATGAAAATAAATATATCTATCTATTTAGATTTTTCTGTGACGTTCTAAATATTATGTCTAATTTACTTTTTAAAAAACTTAGAATGAAGTAAAAACATCCTTTGTAAAATGGTATAAAATTAAAATTTTACAATTAGCCAAAATAGGTTTATGAATTTTCAGAACGTTTTCAATCTTATCAGATCATCATCAGTGAAAAAAGTCTATAAAGTAGTTGGAATTACACATAATGAGGTCATGTAACCATTATGGATTAGGGGAATTTAGAATCAGAGCCAGAATGACTACATACTACTGCTTCACTGTTAATAAGCGCACACCGTATGGTACATTTAACGTTCGCACTAGAATATGTCAATTGCGATATTAACAACTTGGCTAATATTTGTTTTACTGAAGATTTGCACTTTGTGGATCCGATAGGATTCGATATAAGTATTCCAGTTTACAGACGCGCCAGTGCGTGATTTGCTCACCGGTTGCTCACTGTCACCGACCCAACATAAGAGCAGCCAGAAATTTTAAAGGTGGCTTGATTTTGATATGGGGATGGATTTGCTTTAGAGATCACACATAATAAATACTGCTTCGTAGGGGGTCCCTGACCGCTGATAGGTATATAAGAGAGATTCTTGAAGAAAAACTTCCTTTTGTTGGAGAGAATTTCGTTCTTATGCAAGACAACGCTTGTAAGCACGTTGCTGGAATAACAAAACAATATCTTCAAGAGGTTAATATTTGAGTTCTTGATTGGCCAGCAGTCAGCACAGATCCAAACCCAATTGAGTATCTTTGAAACTACCTAGAAAGACGCATAAGAGGCCGTATCGTCGCTCCAGATAATTTTATAGAACTAAAAAATGCTTTAACAGAAGAATGGGAATATTTGAGAGACTTCTGCAGAGAATGAGGGACATCATTCGAGCCAGAGGTGCTAACATCAGACACTAAAATACTCAATTTATCCTTGAAATTTCGTAGATTTGTATTTTTGTTGAATACTTGTTATTTTTATTTTTTTGGCCTGTTATAATCTTTGATTTTTTATTTTACTGAAATATAGCACTGTTAAAATATTCCTACGTTTCATTCCCTGACCTCTAAACACACCACTAAAATTAACAATCAAAGTGATAACAAATAAATTAAATGAAATTACAATACTAGCAGAAGAACAACAAGGTTTTAGGTCAAGAAGATCATGCACCGGCATTATATATAATGAGCTAACTGCAAGTGAAATCATTAGAATAGAACAAACCAGCATATCTATGTTTCGTGGACCTTAAGAAGGCATTTGACCGGGTCCAATTAAAAGACTTTATCCACTTACTGTATGCAAGAGAGATACCTCTAGGAATAATCAAAATGATCGAAAATATCTACCAAAACAACACCATAAAAGTAAAAGTAAAAGAAGAACTCCAATAATGACATGTGCGGCAGAAACAAGATTTGACATAGACAGGACAAAAGGATGTTAGAAATAGCAGAAATAAAAACACTTAGAAAAATTTATGGTAAGACACTATGGGACAGACCTAAAAGTACAGATATACGACGAGAACATCAAAAACTGGGTTAAAAATAGAAGATTAGAATGTTACGATCGTATAAGCCGAATGACAACAAATAGACTAGTAAAGACGGCAAGAGATGGTTCCCCAATAGGAAGATGATCAGTAGGAAGACCACGAAAACGATAGAATGACAACTTACTGGAGGCACATTAAAAAACAGACAGAGTATGTCTATATAAAAAAAAATAAAAAGAAGAAGAATAGTTGTAGGGGAAAATATTTCTTATTTCTTAATAGGTGTCCAAGGTATAATGTATTGCCGACTTTAATGGTATGAAGTAACCGTCTCCTGTAAGTCTACATCTTAAATGCTTCTATCTTGGTAATTAGTAATTTCCATTAAACGTTGTGGATCCATTTTTTGCGCGATTGTCTGGTACTTCTTCTGCCGTTTGGTGATTTATCTCTTGCTATTTTGTCCAAAAGATGCTCTTCCTTTCTGCTTGTGCTTATTCTATTTTTTTCTGTAAAATGTCCATTCATGTATACTCTGTACGTTATATCTTTTTCTAATATCTTCATTTCTCTTTCGATCCCTCTATGTATTTGCTGAAATTCTTTACTACTCTCATATCTGCCGTTTTCAGTAGTCTTTGTGTTGTGGCTGCGTTGGGTCTTTTTTCTGATGCATATGAAATTATTGGTCTTATACTTACTCTATAAATTCTTGTCTTCATATCAGTCTGATTTTTGTATTTGATCTCTCAGTTCTTTGTCCATAACTGGACAATGTAGTTCCAAGGTATTTTATTTTCATTACTTGTTCAATACTGATGCCATCGATTTCTATTTTAGATAGGTTTGGTTCTTTGCTGATTACTACTATTTAAGTTCTCTGAGTACTGATTATTATTGACTTATTCTTTTGCTCTGATGCTAAATCTTGTGTATCAATCTATGTCGTCTGCGTAACAGAGTATTTTTACTTCTTTGTTACCCTTTCTGTATCACCTTCCTTTGTTAACGCTTTAATGATTTCATCTATAGTTTCCGCTACCTACTTCTATTTTATTGTGACTTCTATTTTGTTGTTTTGGTAGACGTTTTCAATAGTTTTTATAATATCTCGGGGAACTTCTCAATTATAAAGAAGATTGATTACATCTTTGAGTCTGTAGCGTTTTAAATTTGTTTTAACTATAAAATAATTAAGTATAAAATTTTGTAGTACGCCCCTGAGCTTGATAAACAATTTTGTCTCTTTGTATGAATTCAAAATTCCCAAGAAAGAATTTATGTATGTGTTAGAAATTGCGTTCTATTTTTTTACGTTTTTGAAGAAAGTTGAGGAATATCTTAAGGTTAAATTTCGGTTTAATTCGGCGTTAAATGTTAAATTAAGAAGTTAAATGTATTTGAAAGTGTCAATTTCGAACTGGAAATGTTTTAAGGTTGTTTGGCGAGATGGTGAGAGTGGGTTATTTTTGTTTGAGTTCGGAGGCACGAACGGGCATCGGAAGAGAAGACGTAATGGGGAAGGATTTGCGTTTGGTTTGTAAATCGAACGAAGGTCAATTTTAGGTTTGGAGAAGCATTTCAAGTTGAAAGGACGTGTGGCATTTTTAATCAACAAGCCAGCAATTTTGTGTAATGAGTTAAGTGTTCAAGAGCGGTGACTAGTGAAATTACTCTCTGTAATATGGCAGTTTAGAATAGAGTAACCACTGAATAGTTAAAGGATTTATGCAGTATACCAGGATATGGCAAATATTTAAAGCAGTACATAGGGTGTGCCACAACCTCGTTTGTCGTCTGTTTGCTTCCAACCTCGTTTGTCGTCTTTGATCGTCGTTCCAAACTATGGAGATGATCTTCCTTTATTCCAGTTCATAAATTGTCCAGATAGCTTCTACCCCAGAGATATTAACAAGGTTTTAAGAAAAAGTGTAAAATATGTTAATTAAAGGTAACATGTAATGTATAATTTTTAAAGTAAAATAATTTTTTTTTTCTAAGTAACAATAATTGCTTTCGTTTAAAATTTAAGAATCTGTAAGAATTAAAATTATATGTACTAGTGGTTATAAATGTCATATTTATTCTGTCTTAAAATGTTTTGTTGACATATGACAGCTAGCTTTAATTTGTTCCTGTTGTGACAATTTTTGATTTGTTTGTAGAAAAGGTTAAACGTTACGATTTTCATTTATAAGGATATCCTTAATTTCAATAATCTATTTTGGCCACAGTGATAAATAACCTAGTAACCATCTTGAAAGATTTTGTAGCAATCTCATTTGTAAACAGATATACACATAAGTTTTTTCTCTGTAATTTTGTATTTTACTACTATTTATATAGTATATCTTTTGTGCCATCTGTATTTTAATAACTGTTTTTTTTTATGACAAAAATAAATGTTTGATTTATTTCTCTGATTTATTTTTTTTGTTTTTAGTTTAGAAAAGTCTCCTAACCCTTTTGTGTATTCTTGATTTTAGGAAAGAAGAACCTTTCTTTCTTCCAGCAGGAAGTCTTTTCGAAGCGGCGTCCGAATTGAAATAGCTAGAGGTATTTCTTGTTTGTCATATTTTGTTCATTTTGTTCCAGGAGATTTATGTAAGTATCCTTTTGTTTCGTTTTGTAGTTACTTCAATCTGACCCCTTTGATTCAACTCATCCACGACTCAGCTCTCCAACTAATCCCTGAGTGCCGTACGTACAAGTATCGATTGTTTTGCTTGCCCTATCTCAACCCCCTTAGTTTCTGTTCCCAATTTTCTACCCCCATGATCTTACCCTAAGGCAGTCTGTCGATATTAGAGAATTAAATTTACTATATAAGAAAGTCGTAGTTTTCCCAATATTCTGAAATGATTTTTACTGTATTCATCTCATTTTACTGTGTTCTCTTTCATTGAACCAGATTTCTTAATACTATCGAAGTAGTAATTTCTACTACGAAGCTACAAATGCTTGGATGTTGCTTTTTTATAATAAAAACAATTTTTCTATATAGCATATTTTTCAAATTTTACTATAACTACCAACGCACCCTTCTTAGATATTAATTCGCTAGGTTGGTAATGTAGCGGTCTTAATGTATAATAAAATTCAACTTTTCGTTGTTATTGATAAGCACTAGCCTGCATTATTAGAAGTTTGTAGAAAAAAAATTTTAATGCTAGTAACAAAAAGTAAAACTTATCAATTCAGTAAACGCAACAAAAGGACGTTGATCCTTTTGTTTTCGCATCGCTAATGACCTGTACTATAATAAAGCATGTTCTAATGGTCTAGGCATTACTTGTTTTAATCTAAAAATTATCCTGACAATTGGTGGAATAAAATAGGATGATTAGTGGCACGCTTCGTTTCATTTGTCAACATGAAATTCCGCCAGCGAGATAAGTGAGCATCTAGTTATCCATGTCCGGGATGTCTTAAATGAATTTATTGCTTAGTGGATTTAGTTAGACTTGGGTCACATCATCATGGCTCGCTTGATTTTTTATAGGTTTTCAAATTAGATTAAAAGCGTTAGACGGGTCGTAAACCATAATCAGATGACGCAATCGATTATTTTTAGTATTATATCTGGCATAGGTAGGCGACGAGACTAAGTAGGTAGGCGACTATATACAAAAGTTCGCCTTATTTATTGGAAAGTTACGCAGGTTAATGCTTTATTAGATCTAACGAGCAGATTTTATCGACAAACATTTTTTTTGGCTGTAAAAAAATTGAATTCATCATTCTTTAAATAAATAAATGAAACTACACAAAGTTTTTTCGGATCTATATTTAGGCTAGAGTGTTGCTGTCAAACAAAATTAATTATATTACGAAATTATTAGAAAAATTTAAAGTTTTTTATTTGTTTTTTGTCTTTATAAAGGGGAGTCTTGAATCTTCAGAAGACATCTCAGTTCAGGACGCCGTCTGACTGACCTTAGTGCAGGATTCATTCTTCGTACTTTTGGCGATAGTTCCTGAGGTACTTTAAAATATCCTTTCTTCGCCGAGTTGTAGTTACACACTTTGCCTGTCCCTTTTTTCCTTTCAAAATGATGGCTTTGGTTTTCTCTGCTGTTAGTTTTAGTCCGTGCTGCATCATCAATTTCTTTACGATGATGCCTGCGTTCCGAACCCGGTATTTGAGATCTCGCTCATCTCGGGTCACAACCAGTACAGCGAGGTCATCCGAGAATGCAAAGGTGGTTGTCCCCCTCCGTATTCACAGTTCATAACCCCGTCATATGCTAGGTTCCACAGAGTCGTGCTCAATATAGATCACTGGGGTACCCCGGCCGTCACATCAACGATCGTGCTTTTCTCCACCATAATCCGCCTCTCAGATAGATACTCCGCCACCACATTTATCAGGTAACCAGGACATTCTCTCTGCTCCATTGCCTTCATTACCTCGTTCCACTGCAGCATATTGAATGCATTTCTAATATCGAACAACAGCAGGGCCACCCAGCAATGTTATATTGCTCAGCGCTTTGAGTTTACTCACGATTGAAGCAATCGTACTTTTCACTTTACAAAAACCAAATTTCCTCCAAAAATAAACCACCTGACCTCTCAATTATGTCGTCTATGCGTACTTGCAGCATCCTTTTATACAGCTTACCGATGCATGGAAAGAGACAGATGGGGCGATACTTTTCCCCAGCCTTGGAGAGCAGTGCTAAGCTCGATGTTTTTCAAGGCTCTTTCCTGAGCTGTGTCTGTGCTTCCAGCAATGCATTCATGTGTTCCCCAAGTGACTCAGGCCCTGCTTGTCCTAAACCCCTTACCGTTTTAGGTGGTATCTAATTCAGTCCGTGGGACCTGCGTGTCTTGAGTGAACCCAATGCCTCGACAAGTTCATCCATGGTAAAGGGTACGATCCGCTCAGCTTTCTTGTCCTTCCATATTCCATGCCATTTGCCGGTTAAAAAGAGCTCTTGTGTTACCTCAAACTTCTTGTTCATAGGCATTTCGTGGGAGGATATGCATGGAACCGCTTAATGGCGATCCTGTATCCCCGATCCCAGATGTTCTCATCCAACTTTTTACACAGCTCTTTCTAGTGCCTTCGTTTTCTATACTGCGTGTGTTGCGCAGTATTCTTCCTCGATCTCCCCATGACCTTAGGGTTAATTCCTGCGCTGTCCCTTGCTCTCGTTAACCAGTGCCTCGATGTCCGCATTTCACCAGTATAGCATCCTGTTGACATCTGGGCGACCTATCTTGCTTGGTTCCATAGCTTAGGATAATTATCCCTCCAGATACTGACAAAGAATGTAGCGTAGAATCTTTTAAGTAATTTTAAACTGTTTGTCCTCGTTTTAGTGTAGTGTTTTGTACAATTTTATGTCATTATTAATGTTTCCACATTCTACGCTTGCCGGATAGTTTATATTTGACGAAATGCCCCTGAAGATGCTATTTTAAGCGAAAGTACTAGGGCTAGATTTAATTAACTTGTGCTCGATAATAGCCTTATTTTTCAAAGTTCATTTATTCGAGCATTCAACCTCATTTCAATAATTAATGTTACCCTAAATAAATCTTATGTAAAACATGTAAAATAAAAAATAAAATAATATTCGTTTAAAGTTATGTTTTTGTGTCAATCTTAACAATGTAAAAATACAAAGTGAAATTTTCTTTGTGATAATATTTCATATTGCTGCCAAGGATAGAATATTGCGAAGAATTTTAATAAGCAAGCAATTTTGTAAAAGAGGATAGTTACTCACTTAGGTATTGCCACTGTCTGATTAGTAGACGCGACACTTGTTCAATTGACTTAATTGGAACTCCGGATGGAGTTTAATAGCAAGGAAAGTTATAGTTTGTTACCTACAAAAATTATTTAAAATAAGACTAAATCCAGTGGTAAATAGAAAATTTTAGCAGGTATTTTTTAAAAGATAACACAAATTATAGATGTGAACAATTTTATTATCTGCTATTCTTTTTATATAACTATCTCTTATTATTTTTATTTATTTTTATTTATTTTATTATCTATTCCCAAAAAATCTAATGCGTAAAAGTTTGAAGGCTACCGAAGAACAAGCCTTATGAGCCACATACTGACAACAAAATTTGGATTCAGGAATGCATTACGTACTCAAGAAGCTCTTTTTACAATACCAGTTTTCTTTCAACTATGTAGTTAGTAGTAGTAGTTAATTGTTATAAAATAAAACATGATGAACTGATGGAAATGAGGTGCGTGACAGGGATTTATACTATCCTCATTATTATATCCCCATGCAATATATATATTAAGCGCACATTATGAATCTAGCGCTTACTGATATAGACGAGGGAATACTTATAAATGGAGAACGATTGAACAAATATTGCAGCATATAGAAGGGATACGATGGCATTCGGCCATCTAGCGTGCGGCCTAAACCTACCTTCCTACAAGTGAACCGATGAAAAAAATATTGCTAGAGTGCTAGTCCCTATCAGTCCCTATCTGTCGAACTCCAGATTTTAATTGTAGCCACATTATCAACTATTACATTAGCAGTATTATTTATACATAGTTTTTGTAATAAATGGGTTAGATGTTTTGGCGTACCTATTTCTATAAGTATATGCCACACTTTATTCCATTTCACGTTATCGAAGACGTTGAAATAGTCAACGAAGCATAAATATGTTTCTATGTTAAACTCTCGAGATTTTTCGATAATTTGACGAATATTAAGAATATGTTCTCTTGTTCCTCTACCTGGGACGAGTCCGCATTGTTTTCAAGGAATTGTGGTAAGAGAATTGATTTTAGTCTTTCGTTGGTAATGGTTAGAAGTACTTTGCTTGCGTTTGATATCACTGTACGGTAATTACTGCAATCTGTCGGTGAACCTTTTTTATATTTGGGAATAAACGTTTACACCAGTCATTTGGCCACTTTCCGGTATTCCGGATCTCATTGCAAATTCTAAGCATTACTTCCGTCCCTAATATATCTTCTTCTTAAAGTGCCTATCCGTTCCGGATGTTGGCGATCCTCACGGCTATCTTTACTTTGTTTACTGCAGCGCGAAACAGTTCAGTGGTAGTCGTGTTATAATACTTTCGTAAATTTTAAAGCCAGGAAATGCGTCTTCTTCCCGGTTCTCTCTTACCATTTACCTTCCCTTGGAGAATCAACTGGAGAAGGCCGTAACGTTCTTGATTTCTTATTACATGTCCCAGATATTCCAACTTTTTAGTTTTGACGGTCATGAGAATTTCACATTCTTTCCCCATTCCACGCAGGACCTCGACATTAGTAACTCTGTCAACCTAGGATATACGTAAGATGCGCCTATAACACTACATTTCTAAAGATTCAAGCCAATTCATAGATGCAACAGTCACGTGTCCACGTTTCCATTCCGTATAATATGTAGCAGTTCAATAGATGGCATTTTGTTTTTAATGATATGTCTCGACTGTTGAAAATGGTTCTCATTCTAAGAAATGCTGCTTTCGCTTTTATTATTCACTGTTTAATTTCTGTTGAGTGGTCCCATTGGCTATTTAAATTGATGTCTAGATATGTATATTGCTCGACTCTTTCGATATTCTGTTGGTTGATTGTAAGTTGAGCGTTTAGTATTGGTTTTTTACTTCTTCTTCTTCAGGTGCCATCTCCGCTACGGAGGTTGGCAATCATCATAGCTATCTTAATTTTTGAGGCAGTAGCTCTAAATAGTTGTTTTGAGCTGCATCCAAACCATTCTCTCAGGTTCTTCAGCTATGAAATTCGTCTTCTTCCGATGCTTCTTCTGCCAATGCTTCCGGTTTTTTACTAATTGTCATAAATTTGGTTTTCTTTATGTTAAGAGCTAGTCCGTATCTGTTGCTGACTTCTGTTATGCGATTTGTTAATATATGTAAGTCATTCAGATTAACGGCAAAAACTATAGTCTCATCTGCATATCTAATGTTATTCAACCATTTACCGTTTATTAGTATTCCTTTCACAACCGTCTAAAGCTTCCTTAAATACCCATTCAGAATAAATATTGAACAACAATGGAGACAAAATACAGCCCTGTCGTACTCCACGTTCTATTGCAATTTTATCAGTTAACTGGTCTTCTTGTTGTCAATTCCAATGTCTTGCATTAGAGTCATTAATTTGTCATGTTTTATTCTGTCAAATGCCTTCTGGTAATCTTTCAGGTAAAACAGCACCTGTACAGCAAAAAGGGCCTCCATTGTTCGCAGAGCATCACGAAATCCGAATTGTGTTCTTGTTAGTTGTTCCTCACATTTTGTATATATTCTTTTGTGAATGACCTTTAGAAATGTTTTAAGTAAATGGCTTATAAGGCTTATAATTCTATAGTCTTCGCACTTTCTCGCATTGGGTTTTTTGGAAGATTTATAAAAGTTGACACTAACCATTTTAGGGGAATTACGCCTGTATCATATATATATATATATATATATATATATATATATATATATATATATATATATATATATATATATATATTGTTAAATATATTTGTCAACCATTTTATGCCATCATAGTCCATAAGTTTTAAAAAGTCTGAGTGCAAATTATCAGGGCCTACTGCTTTACCATCTTTGGTGCTTTTGATGGCATATTTTACTTCTTCGACTGTAAATGATGGTCCAGATTCGCAATTGGTGTTTATTGTGATACCAGTGTTACTTAGTATATCTTCAAAAGTTTTTTCTACGTATTTAATCCAAATATCCCTTTTATGCTCTATATAATATAACATATAATATAACATAATAAACATAATAGGTATATGAATGGAAATAAAACAAATCAGCTTAGCACAGATAGGATTGAATAACCTTCTACGAAACACGAAAACCTTAAAAGAAAAACCAGTGAAATATGACAGGTACGTGTTACTTAAAAATAAAAAAAATCAGGTGTTTAGAAAAATAAGTAAACTAGTAAACGTATATGGTTTCATTCTTCAGTGTGAATAGTTTCTCACGTGGCTACATAGTACGTTAATTAAACTTAATCGGCGCTGTAGAGATATATTAGAAAAGTTGACATATTTAAGATGGCTCTTTAAGAGTGGACGGTTTGAAAAATTGCATTAATATTTCTTTTATAAGCAACTCCATCCAATTAAGCAGCTCGGCGGCGCCTCGGGCCAAATAAAAGGGTTTTGATTATTAAGGCCAACAGCCAAGGTATATTGCTAGTGCTAGTGCCGATGATGATCCGCTGAATGTATTAATAAATAAAAATTTAATTATATAATGAAATGTCAACTTTGATGTAGCAGTTGCAGGTTGTGGCTGATAATACTTAATAAGGGGAAGGTCTTTGAAAAATAAACAAAATTTATTTAGCAATACTTGCATATTACATATTTTTATATTTTATTTTAGTATATACTATAGGGGAGAGTCGGCTATTGGTGCGCACCTAAGGCTAATTCAGGATATTGCAAAAACTTAAAACATTTTAGTTTCTATTTTTTTTTTCTCAAGAATACGGTTAAGAGTATTTTTTCTCTTAAAAATACTAAGAAGTCTTTCATCATTTTGACATAAGGTCCATGTTTCGGCCCTATATATCAAAACCGGTCTTATTAAGGTCTTGTATATATTGAGCTTTACTGCACGTTTTATATTTTTATTTTATAAATGTTTCTGGCGACCGTGAATAGTTCTGTTTACAAAATCCACAAGAAAAATAAATTCCTACAGCTGGCTGTATACCATGTATCACAAAAAGAGGTTAAATCTTTGTAAGTGGGTATATTTAGAAAAACCCTTAAAAGGCTACATCACATTAACAAACGTTTTCGGAATAATAATTTCATCATCAGGTTAAAAGCCTAAAATAAGTATGAACCATTTAATTAAAGCAAACGTGATTGAAATGTTGACTAAGGTTAAAAAAGCAAAATTGTTATACTTACAGGTTAACATGCCCGACCCACCAAAATATTAGGGTAAAAACCCTTTAAAAAAAAAGTTACCAAAGATTGTACATCTTGATGTTAAAAATTAATGATGTTTAATATTTTATTATATTTTACTTCAGGTAACATACACCCATGCCGTACGTGAATACCAGCGTCCGGAGAGTAGACCTCTTCAAACGGACTTCAGCTGGTGACTGATTGACAAGATACCTATGAACGGTGTTGAAAACAAAATGTCAATGCACCATGGAACAGTGTTAGTTATACATAATATTACACAGCCAAATCTTAAAAGATTTAAGATCTTAAAAATGATAACAGCAATCCAGGTGCTATGATTTAAAAAGTTTTTTATTATTAAATTTTGGATATGAAAGGTGTAAAATTACCGATGGAGTTAAAGATCATCTTTCATAGAATGACGTATGAATTAGGCAGCCTATGTTACTCTTTGTCATATGGAGTGTCGTCTAAAAAGTGTAATTTGTGACTAATTAGCTTAGATATATGATATTGTCGTTTATGTTGATCACATCTAGGACAAGGTAAAATTGAATTGTATATATTTGTAGCTAATATAAGACCTCGTCTTTAAATGAAATTGTTTATGACTGCTCATATGGTAAAAAGGTTAATATAAGTGGGTCTAATAAATTGAATAAGGGTTAAAAATCTTCCGGCTGAAGAAATTAAAGTTATAACCTATGGGATTAAATTTAAAATGGGAAGATTGAGCTAATCAGAGACTTAAAAAAAATTAAAGAAGAGGAAAGACAAATTAGAGATAATAGAGGTCCCTCTTGCTAAAAGCATCCAGCAACCTGAACAAAATCTATTTTATTTATATTAAATTCGGTTTATAAAAACCTGAAATTTGACGGATGAGTTTGCTGTAATAAGTTGTTGACTAAGAGAAGGGAGCAACAGTTGAATGAGGATTTTTTTTAATTAATAATTGGGAGGATGATATAAAATGGGCCTGTGTCTGAGAAATTCTTCTTCTTCTTAACGTGCCCTATCAAGTCCCCTTGACGTTGGAGATTAACATGGCGAAACTGTCTCTGTCTCGAGCTTATCTAAAGAGTTGCTCAGCTTTCCTTATTCCTGTCTACTCCCTGATATTCTTCAACCAAGAGGCCTGCTTTCTACCAATTCCTCTGCGTCCTTCGATTTTACCCATCCTAATAAGTTGAAGAATATTATATCAGTCTCCTTTTACTACGTGTCCAAAATAGGCCATCGTTCTACATTTGATGTTATCAAGCAGCTCGCGAGTAGCATTTGCTCTCTCAAGGACTGCCACATTTGTCAGCATAGAAGTCCATGGAATTTTTAGTATACGACTGTGCAGTCACATTTTAAAGGCTTCCAGACGATTAATGGTGGATATTTTTAATGTTCATGCTTCGACATCGTATAAGAGGACTGACCAAATGTAGAATTTAACCATGCGCTTTCGAAGTTGAAGTTGAAGTTATCATTACAGAAGAATGACCTCATTTTTAAAAATGTCGTGCGGGCTATCTCGATTCTACATTTTATCTCTTGATCTGGATCTAGTTGTTCAGTAATATGGCAACCAAGATAATTAAAACTGGACACTCTTTGAATTATATGACCATCAACATATAATCGTGCATCTTGATGTGCTAAACGGCTAAACACCATGTGTTTTGTTTTTGAACAGTTTATGTTTAGGCCAAACTCTCTTCCCACTGTATCGATGGCATTTAAAAGGCATTGTAGTCCATTCATATTATCACTTAAAATAACTGTATCGTCTGCATATCTGATTGTATTTATCAGAGTTCCATTAACTTTTACGCCCCATTCCAAATTATGCAGCGCTTCTTTAAATATTCTATCTGAATATAAATTAAATAACAGTGGGGATAGTATACAATCCTGTCTGACACCTGTTTGTATTTTACATATTTCTGTTGATTTTCCGTTTATGCAAGCTGTCGCTGTTTGACGCCAGTATAACTTTTTTATGAATCGTCTTGACTATCAACTCCTTTATCTTTTAATATTGTAATTAATTTGTGATGCTGTACGCGATCAAAGGCCTTTTAATAGCCAATAAATACAGCAAAGACGTCTTTTCTTTGACCCGACATTTCTGCAGTAATACATTTAGTGCAAAGAGGGCGTCCCTCCAGTCCATTTCTGAAGCCAAATTGTGTTTCATCCTGGTCTTCTTCACATTTATCTCTGATTCTACTGTGAATGATGCGTAGAAATATTTTCAAAGTGTGGCTCATAAGGCTTATCAGTCTATAATCGCTACAGTTTTTCGGACTTTGTTTTTTTGGTAGTGTTATGAATTCGGACTTTAACCAATCTTTAGGAATATCATCAGTCGAATAAACATCATTGAAAAGCTTGACCAGTATTCCAATGTTGTCCTAATTTATAAGCTTTAACATCTCTGTCGGTATGTTATCAGGGCCAACGGCTTTCTTGATCTTTGCTAACTTTATAGCATGCCGTATTTCTGATTTTAGTATTTCTGGTCCTTTACCTTCAACTAAAGTCTCCAGTTCTTCGGGTCTATCATCATTATACAGTTCACTTATATAATTACACCAGGTTGTTCGAATTTCATGTCCGTCTATTATCATTTTTCCCGACGAATCGGTTATAGTATGTGGAGTTTTCTTATGATAAAGACCAGCTACTTCTCTAAGTTTTTTAAACATATTAAACGTATCATGTTTTTCATTCAACTCCTCTTCCTTGCATTTATCCGGCATCCATTTTTCTTTAGCCACCTTTATTTTTTGTTTAATTAGTTTCTGTTTTTCCTTATATTCTGTCTTGTTACCTTTCAGTTTCTTTTTTTGCTCCATTAGTTCCAGGATTTCATCAGTCATCCATTGTTGTTTTTTGTGCCTGTGTAACGTTGTTGAATATTTTTCTATTACTTTCAAGGTAAGATCTTTAAATGTGTTCCATATTTCTGTGTTGTTTTCATTTTGAATGATTACTGAGTTTAAAACTAATGAGTAGATGGTTGACATATGAAATGACAGAAAAATAATAATAGAAAGTAGAATGGACAGGAATATGATGTAGACATGAAGAGTAGGAAACATGATGAAATAGTGAACTGTGATGGACGTGGGTGCTTATGAAGTTAACAATAGGGACGGAAAAATGGAGGGGGGGTGATAATAGTGTAAAGAGAGTTGTATATTTTTTCTAAGACGTGCATATTCTTGATAAATAAATTTTTTTCATTTTCCCCTCTTACGAGTGGAATTTTAGGGGGAAGCCAGACATTAGGAGTGACAAACTTTTTTTCATCTTTTTGGGGTCCCAAAATTGATATTCTCAGTAAAATTCGGCTTGATTGCTCCGTTTGACGGAAAAATCTCTGACGACTTTGCAAATACTTTAAAAAAGCATTTAAACTAAATTTATTTATTGAATAAAATTTCAATCGTCAGTAAAATTTTGTTTGTTGAAATTTCGTCTTGATATTAAAATTATTATTAATAGAATCCTTTTTTGGCGCCTATTTCGCACGCCTTTAATACAGCCCATAGAAAACCAGAAGAGATAAGTCGAGAGTGGCTTGTTCTGTCTTGCATGTACCATTTAAACCGGAATTCCTTATAACATTATGTGATAATGAAGGCATTCTTAAAAATAATCACATTCTGATATTCTATAGCCGTATGTACATGAGTAAGGCAAGGCTTTACATATTATTGTTCGGATGGTAAAAATTATGATCAACAAGCTGGTTAGGTTTCTTGTATATACCAGATGTCTCACATACTTTGTTAGTAATATATATGTATTTAATTTCATAAATTCAATACTGGACAATATAATAAATTGGCACTTTTATTAGCTTCGGAAAATTTTAACAAATGAAACTTGAGTTATCATTGTTATTAATTATTTTAAAGTCATTCGACATACTGATTTTACATTTATACTCTGGTAGTGGTAGAGTAAAATTAGTTTTTAGAGAGATAAAAACAAGAAACAGATGACTCGTTATCACGATGATAACCATTACTATTATTAACAGCATCATCGTGGATATTACCATTGTGGTTCTATGTGGCAATATTGTGTATTTCTCTTGTAACATATTGAGTGCCACTATGGACAAAAAAAATCTGTCCGTGGGGCCAAATTTTTTTTTTGTCTCGATTTTTAAATAAAAATAACCATAAATATATTTTTTTGCTATTAAAAATTGAAAAAAATAAAAAAACTAATTTAAAAAAAAAATGGTGACACGTTGGTCTCATGCGGCCTCTGAGTTTAAATTTTTGCTTTCGGGACATATGAGACCAATGTGCCACCACACATTGCTGATGTAATATATTCACAGATTTCGACTTACAAAGGTTTATTTGAACCAGCTCTAACTAATACAGTCCTTATACACTGAAATTATATTCTTAATTTCACATATGTACACCCTTTTTTGTACACCCTGAATTCTAGCATTCGGTGCTCTTTTTGATATCAGGTATCTTCACAAAAAAATCCAAGGCGAAAGATCTGGTGATCTGGTAGGCCACTCTATTGGACGACTTCTGCCAATCAAACACCATCCATAATGTGTGGGGGTGCCCCGTCAAACGGAGAACTGTTAAAAAGTCAGTTCATCCTGTAGAAGATTATTATCAAATTTCAATATTTCGATATAAGTTGTTTTGTTGAGATATTTTTTAAGAAATAATGGTCCAATAATGTGATTCCCTAAAATGCCAACCCATACATTTAATTTCAGGTGTTTGTGTGTTTAATTTAAGACACATACACAGGTGTTTGTGTATGTGTCTTGATGAATGAATTAGAATTACTGTTACTCCAATAACGACAATTATGTCTATTTACTTCACCATTTAAAATAAAAGTGTACTCGTCGGTAAAACACGTATTGTACAATCGATGTTAGTTGTTATTTATGAGTTCCCTAAATTCTTCAGAAAATTAAAGCCGAAGATCAGGGTTATCTTTGTTTAATGGATGAAGTAATCGTATTTTATAAAGATAAAATTTATGGGATTTTATAATTAGATAAACACTAGATTCTGACACACCATATGCACGATATAGTTGTCTGATATATAAAACCTAGAGCTAAGATTAATACTATTACAAAAATTAATATTAAACTCACCAGTCTTCCGTGTTGAACCGCGTCGATATCCATTGGGCCGAGCTTTCGACATCCTCTACGATGTCTTCCTCAACTTCCGAGGTCTCAGTTTCCCGTACCCCCAGACACTACTACACTTGTCACTGTTCACTTCATGTCACTATTACAGCTGGGAACAGGGGACGGTTCATTTATACTGTCGATGGTGACGTGGTCTAGGTGGGGCTTGGGGTGTGGATTGGTGCGAGAGTTTGCGCGAACATTTCTGACAATGGAATTTTGATTCGAGGATGGAGGGGGCGATATTGTCTGATATACTGTCAATTATCCATTTGTAAATGTCTCAATACCGCCACTTCCACTGCTTTATTTCTACTTCGTGCTCTGTATTGTTAACGGTGCCTGTAGCCTCAAACTTATCAGTTAAATGTTTAACATATTGATGGGGCGGGCATGTTTTCGACGGTGAAGTACTTGAGGGTCTTAAAAGTACCCTTGTTTTGGACGCTGCCGGAAGGATTATCGCAGGTACCAGATATTAGATATAATTAGGGTTTAATGATGGTCATTGAGATTTACTTAGTTACTAGTTATTAGTTTGTCAGAGAATAGTAAAAAGTGAACATGGAAATTTCAACGTTAGTAAGTAATCGTGGTAAAATTTTGCTCAAAGTGAACAGTTTTACTTTTTCTCAAGATAAAGTACTAAAATCGGGAGAAATGTATTGGAGGTGCGTAAAACGGTCGTATAAAGCGAAGATATTAACGAAAGGGCCAGAAAAGTTAGTGATCCGAAGTAATCTAGAACATAATCACGAGTGTGATATCAAGACGCTTAATAGACAGATTGTGCGTAGCAGTGCCAAAAGGAAGGCTAAGGATAATTTGACCGAAAGGCCGTCCAAAATCATACATAGTGCGTTGAAAGAAAATGTAGATTGCTTGAGCCACATGTCTCTTAAAAACGTTAATTTAATACGAAATAAAATATACAGTGAACGGCGAATGGCTCAACCGAAACTGCCCAAAAGTAAAGAAGAAACTATTGCTGCGGTAAATATTATGAATATCAAAACACTTAAAGACGAGAATTTTATATTTGCGGTTGAACTAAGTTCTAACATTATCATCTTCTCGTGTAATACTATCATGCGTTTTCTGTGTGGCAGTGAAACGATTTATATGGACGGTACATTTAGTTACTGAGCTCAATTACATTATATACCATTGTGTTATTGTTTACTTCCCGACAAATCGGAACAAACCTATATAAAACTATTGAATGTTTTGAAACGCAAATGTGAAGTAATTGTTCTAAAATTCAATCCAAAAATCATTTTCTCCGATTTTGAAATTGCTATCCACAATGCTGCACGTTTTGAATTTCTAAATGTGCACATTAAAGGGTGCCGTTTTCATCTTATGCAAGCTTGGTATCGTAATATAGGTGGTTGTGGCTTAATTCGGGAATATAAATTGGCAGACAGTTAAATATCTAAATGGCTGAAATATATTTTTGGACTGCCATGTTTACCTCCCTCAGAAGTCGAAGAATCTTTCATATATGATTTTATGGCTATTCAACCAAAGGATTCAAAAATTGAAAAGTTTTCCGACTACTTATTGGACAACTACATTGGCGACCACGCAACATTTCCGTCGGAGATGTGGGCTGCGATGAGTGAGAGTTTACAATTAACAACTAATGCTTGTGAATCGTTCCACTCGCTTTTTAATGATAATTTTTACCATGCTCATCCAAATATTTTCCATTTTATTGATGTTTTAAAAAATTTTCAAACTGAAACTTACATTAAAATTAATAGTGTCTGTAATAGTGAAAGTAATAGACTTAAAGATCCAAAGAGTAGAAAAAAAATATGTTCGTTAGAAATAGGATACATGAGTATCAAACTAACTGTATCAATCGATTCCATTTCGTAAAATGTATGTCGTATTTATTTCAAAGTGACAAATAAACCTTATCAAGTTTAATCTCTAGAATTTTATTACCTGACTTTCCATTTACATTTCAATTACACCCAGCGTCCAAATCATGTAGGCAGAAACAAATAATTTTATTTTTCAGTGTCGAATTTTAAATTTAGCGTCCAAATCATTCACGCCCTATTGATGACTTAGGTTTTCTTCTGGGTGGTGCGTATTAAAGATCCTTGCCGTAGCCTTAGCACACTGATTATTTTCATAGTATAGCTTAATTAATTCGGTTGTTTCTTTACTAGAATATCCCATTTTTGTAAGCCTTTACAATAATATCTCTGATTAATCAGTCATTGATAAATCTTAAATCAAAGGGAACCGTGTAAGCACTAAAGGGGATAATTAGGATTCATTATCTTTAAAAAAAATCATATACCTAAAAGAGTGATATTTTTACAAAAAGAAAAAAAAATATCTTTAACACAGTGGCGTATTGATATCGATATGTAGGTTGATTGAACTATTGTACAGGAGGTCACTAAGAACATGTAAGTAGTTAGTTTTGTGACATTGTCTGGTTTCCTTGTTATTACTGATAACCAATAAGTTAGGTAAATTCAAAATTTTTATCAAAGTTATTAAGTAAATAAAGGAAGTGGAGTGTCGTGTGGACAAAAAAAATTATCTTTCAAATGATGTGCCATTCGACTACACTTGCTATAAAAAAAAACTGGGGGTTGATGTAGGGCAGTAGGGGGTTACATTTGGAGGCATCAATTTTACATAAAAATTTGTCTCCCTCACAATACAAATTGACTGTTTTTTGAGTTTTGAAGAGTTTCTAGAGAGGGCGTGGTCAAATTTTTTGTTGGAACACACTGTATATTTTTTTAATATAAAAAAAATTTTCACTTTATAGATTTAAACTTTCCTGAGGAAAACAATCAGAATTTCAAGAAAAGATTTTTCTTAAAATATAACAACACTCATGAATATTTTTCTACGCTAAAACAAGTGGCAGCGTTTGCCAAACAGAGTGGTATCACAGAGCAATCAATTCTCAAACAAACAAAGACATCCAGTATACACTAACAAATTTTTGCTGTGATTAAGTCAAAGTCATTTTCCTTGGAATGTTTATTGTCAACTGTTAGATTATAATTGTTTTCTCTCGAACATACACTGTCAGATCATTCACGCGTGAATTGTAATTTGTTAGCCAATTAGTTTGAGCGAATTTCTAAAGTTGTAGATTTAGTGGCGGAATTGTTAGTAAACAACCTACAGGAGTAGTCATTTAGTCATTACGTATTTTAATTAATGATACAATGTATTGGTTAGCTGTCGTTTAGTTGTATTGTTTATTTAAATAGTTTTCTTTTTTCTACATATATTGTATTGCTGTATTATGTTTCTACAGTGTTGTGGAAGCTTGATGGAGTATGGTTTGCTAAGTAGCTTTTTAAATCCGACAATACTTCAGTATTGTCTTAGTTATTATCTTCAAACGAAAATATCTTTATTTATTTTCATACTGAGTAGTACTGGATGTGATACGAGAAACGATCGTGCGCGAGTAGCGGAGAAATCTTGCATTTCTTTACTGCACATTTCATAGATTTCATAAATTCATATTGTCAATTGTCATATTTTATATTCGTTTGTTTATTTACACCTTCTGTCACTGAAGAAAATGGGATTTAGGAAATGCTGTGTAATAAATTGTAAAAATACAACAAAAAATTGTCAATTTAAATTTTATTTGTTTCCAACTTTGAAGCACAAATTACTACAAAGAGAAAAGTGGATTTATATCATAAAAAAGCATAAGTAACATAACCTAAATTATGCATTATTCTTTCGTCCGATTTTAAAGTCAGTTTGAAATAAATAATAAATAAAAGTTCACTTTTAAGTGTAAATTTTAGTTTCATAATACTCACTTAGAGTTCATTTTAACCCAAAAATCCAGTTTAATGTCCAAAGTTTACAAAATGCATCAAGTTTAAGTTTTTCTGAAGATGCATTATGATATATTCGCTATTTAAAAGTTTACAGGGAAATAATTCATTGTTCAAACCAATATGATGACATCATGGGCTTAACCTGCTAATATATGCATTTATGCATTAGCATTATTTATGGTAATTTATTTTTCTTAATTCTTCCACATAATTCTTCCATTCTTTTTTGACATTTGCCACTACTAAAGCTTTTCCCTCTGAGTCAGTGCTTGGTTGAAAAGTTATTTGGTGATTTACTTTCTCAAATCCAGTTTTTATTATTGCATCCAAATTAACAGTAATGCTGTAATTTAATAATATATTTATTTGTAGTTACACTACATACAACGTTTTCCTTTTAATAACATACCGACATAACCTCAATTTTACTTTTTCTTCTTATTCTTTTTTGGGGCTACGTCCTTGACAGTTATCCGGTAACCTCGATCTAACATGAAAGCGCAGTAAATTTTGCTGATTTACGACACCAGGTGTCGCTGTTCCGAACTTGCACGGTCCCAATACTTTATTGCTTGCTTTGTTGCTTGTTTTCTCAATACCCAGCTTAACAAAATTTACTTAGATTTTTACTCTTTGGCAATTTTTTTTATTTACAAAATCTCGCTTCAACTTAATAAGGTTATTAGCAGAATGGTAACAGATTATTATACTTTGCTTAGTAAATTAAAGTCTTTTAAAAACACAAGTAGGTTATCTATAGTGTTTTTTGAATTTAAAATGTCTTTAAGATTGGTAAATGGTATTTAATTCTGTGACGATTGAACTCTTTGCACTTTTCCACTAGCACATATTTTACCGTCAGGAATGAACCGGACTCATCACAAATTAGGCGTTCTTTTTTCTCAACCAGATGTTTATGAGAAATTGGGTATGTCCAAGTCGTAAACGGAAAATAATTGCTTTCGTCAGGATATCTCGGGTGGTTGCCATGGTCCAATCTTATTTTTCATTTCCTGAAGCTTTGATAATGTGGATTTCCATCTATTGTTTCAGTTCTCGAACAGGTGCTTTATTAAATAGCTTTTTAGATCCATACATAGATCCCATAGATAGAATCCCCATAGATTGGGGTGATATACGGATACTATTGTTGTTTATAGCTCAATACATAGATCCCATAGATAGAATCCCTATAGATTGGGGTGATATGGGGATACTATTGTTGTTTATAGCTTCTTTGGCATTTTTGTCTGCTGCTTTGTGACCTGCTATTCCAACATGTGATGGTCCAGCATCTTATACTCCAGAATCTCCCAGCATTATACTCTCGAATGATTCGTTTTCGACCCTCTTCTGGTATATTCTAAAAGCATTTAAGTCTTTTGAACAAACAAACAAGCTCGTGAGACGTGATCATGTTCTGTATTCTGAGAAAGATTTCCGAAGTAGAAATCGAAACGTAAAAAATAAACTTATTATAAACTTAAATTGTGGCTTATTCCCCAAAATATAGAAAATGGCAAATACTTTTGTTTTACATTCAAACTTAACTTAAATACTACTAAAAAAAATTAAATAAATTGTTTTTAAACAAATTAGGTGGTTTATTTGACAATTTATTTATTGAAATAATGCATATTTGTAATGTACACAAAAAGTACCTACAAGTTCAAAAAGAAACGTTGAAATACATAAAAAAGAACAGAGATACAGTTAACAGCGCCTTCCCCCTCCCTTCAGCTCCCGAAAGTTTCAAAGCTGACCGATTTTATATACATTTTGAAGCTTTGTGGAGGTTTCCATTAAAGAGCAATAATTTTAAAATTCAGTACTTTAAACCTATAATGTACATTCTTTCAAATAGCGCTAATTAGATTTCTTAAGTGTTATAAACAAAGGTGCTATGAATTAAATAAAAAAAGAGGCTAACTTTGTACCAAATTATTTTAGGACAAACTTTTTTTTATTTAAATTTGTGAAAAAATTCAGGCTTTTTAAATATATAATGATAATATTTTTACAGCAAATGGTTAAAAAGTTATTCTAATTGTTGATAAGCAAAAAATCGACATGTTTTTGCAATATTTAAAATTAATTTTCTTAATTTTTTAGTAAAACTGTATAAATTTCTGACTTATATTGTTGCAAAAAATGTTAATTTGGGATAAACAAATCAATTAACTTTTAAACTATTGGACCGATTACTTTGAAATTTTAACCCTATTTTAAGCACTGCAAGACACATTACTCCATGAAATATAGATATTATAAGTTTATTTTCAAAAATGTTATTAATATTTATAAAAAACCGAAATTTTTGACTTATTTTGCAACTTTCTAAGCAACAAATAAGGATAGAAACATTTATAAAACGCCATTTTGAAGGTTTTTATATAAATTATAAGTTTCCTTTCTTCTAAAATTTGTTTAAATTGCTTCACTTTTTGCTGATAGACGACAAAATAAAAAATTTTCGGTTTTTTGACCTTAATTTTTTAATAACTAATTAAGTCCAAGAAATCGACTGCAGGAAACATATAGGTTTTTGTTACAGAGGTCCATACTACTCAAAACAACTGTCGTTTGCCTGGCCGGACGAGTGTCAAAAACAGGGTACTTTTTTTGCTTATTTCCCTGACCTATATTGCTTAAAAACATAAACGAAGTCAAATGGATGCAAATAAAACAGCAGCAATACTTTAAAAAATGGTCCCATTTTGTTGAATTGCCCTCTATAACTCAAAAGGAGTGCCATTACTAAACTATTTTAAATTCAGAGCATCGGGGGACACGTTTCACATCTGCTCCGTATATGGTCGTGTATGGATGATTTACGTAGCGAGATATCTTTCTCTTGTTAGGGCTTAATACAACAGTTTGCTCTTTATCTTATCAACGTATGTCTCCTGCACGGTTGTACCATAGAAAAGACGTATTGTACGTGAAAGGTGACATACTCCGGGATATATCTCTTTATAAGTGTGGTGGTTTGCGTTGGTCATGCTGCGATACTTAGACATGACAGAAACAAAAATGATAGGAAAATATATTAAGCGTGTAAAGTAATAAAATAGTTTACCTTTATTGGCTGATAACTAATGATATTTAAACCATTGTATACTATGATTTGTGTAAATCTAATGCAACCGTAGTGTACATAAATGCTAGACTAAAAAACAATACAAAAATTAGTTCAAATCAACGTAAACATCGAAGTGGGTTTCTATAGGGACCCCATATATTTTTTAATTTTTACGCGTAATTTTCAAGTTAAGTTCTAAAATAAGAATAGTTATATTTATTCTAAATCGTATTAGTTAAACCTAAAAATAAAATACATATTATTTCAGTTAAATATATTAAAATTTACGAAAACTATATTCCTACTGTTTTATAAATAAAAATAGTAATAAAAATCTTATCTCTAAGTGTCTAAAAATATTCATTCTAATAAACATGTCTGCACAAACTAACCGTTTGCTTTTACTATTACTATTTATGGTCGTTTCATTTTACTCTTCTATTTCTTACCCAGTTTTTGATGTTCTGCAAAAACAACAAAGCACCTGGCGAAAATGGTATCATTGCTGAGTTTCTAAAAGAAGGTGGCGAAATGGTGCAAGAAGAAATTTCTGAGTTAATACGCGAAGTGTGGATCAAAGAAAAAATAGCCAATCAGTGGAAAGAAGCAATCTTATGTCCAGTACATAAAAAAGGAGACGTTACAGAATGTAAAAATTACAGGGGAATAGCTTATACAAGATACAGTGTATAAGATTCTGGCCATATCAATTAGAAATAAAATTAAAACAAAATTTGAAAGTTGTCTAGGTGAATATCAAGCAGGTTACGGAGAAAACAGATCGGTAATAGACCAAATTTTTACAATAAAACAAATTTTAGCTAGCTCATATGAATTTAACCCAACATTACACATGCTGTTTATTGATTTAAGAGAGGCATATGATACTATAAAAAGAAATAAAGTATATGAAGCACTAGAATATTTTGAATTTTCACCAAAAATAGTAAGACTGACTAAATGCATACTCAATGATGCTAAAAGTAAGTCATGTTAGAAGGACGGGTTTCGGATAGCTTTATCACCAACAGAGGTCTGCGACAAGGTGACCCGTTATCAACAGATTTTTTCAATTTGATCTTAGAGAAGATTTTACGAGAATGTAACATCTACACTAGAGTCAAAATATATCATCACAGGCATTAATGCGTAGCTTATGCAGATGATGTTACGTTAATAACAAGGAGACCTGCAGAATTAACAGAAACCTTTATTATAATAGAGAGAATAGCCAGGGAATACGGTTTAGAAATAAACCAAGAAAAAACAAAATATATGGTGATTAGGGGAAACGAAAATCATCTAGGAGAGTCCTTTAAGATACAAATCCCAAGTAAAGAATATAACTTTGAAGTTGTTAGCCAATTCGATTACTTGGGAGTGACACTAACATATTAGGAACGAAGAGAACCAAGAAATCATAAAAATAATGGCAAAAGGTAGTGAGAATGTTGGAAGCCTGACTAAGATACTGAGGTCGAAGATAATATCCAGAACAGCAAAAAAACGAATATATACAACAGTTATCCGACTTACAGAACTCTATGCTAGCGAGACCTGGACACTAAATAAAGATATGAAAGTAAAATTAGATAGATGGAAGCGAAAAATTCTTAGAAGGATATACGAAGGTGTAAAAGAGTGGAACATCTGGCGAAGAAGAATGAATGAAGAAATAATGCAAATATATGAGCAACCAAAAATAACAAGACACGCTAAAATTCAAAGATTAAGATAGCTCGGACATATAGCAAGAATGAAGGAAAGAAGAGTTCCCAATGTATTAATAAACACGGAGGCTGGTACAAAAAGAAAAAGAGGCTGCCCCTGAAGAAAATTGCTGGAGTCGGCAAAAGAAGATCTGATGTCGCTGCGGTTACAAGATTGGAAAAACTTAGCACAAGATAGAAAGAAATGAAACAAAATCGTTGAAGCCTTGGGCCTTTGAGGCCTATTGAGCTGATCTATATATATATATATATATATATATATATATATATATATATATATATATATATATATATATATATATATATATAAACGAAAACTATATCCTTACTCTTTTATAAAAAAAATAGTAATAAAAATCTTATCTCCAAGTGTCTAAAAATATTCATTCTAATAAACATGTCTGCCCAAACTAACCGTTTATTTTTACTATTACTATTTATGGTCGTTTATTCTACTCTTCTATTTCTTACCCAGTTTTTGATGTTCTGCACCTTGAACCTATGTGCCATAGTGTCTTACCATCAATTTTTTTAAGTATTTTCACCTCTGCTGTTTTTAACATCCTTTTTCTCCTCTCTGTGTCAGGTCTTGTTTCTGCCTCGTATGTCAATATTGGGAGAGTCAAAGATTCTAGGACACTTAAAATACCTTCCACGTTTCTTCACGTCGATCTTTGTACTCTATGATATTTTCAGTATGTAAACTTTTCAGTAAACTTTTTTTTAAACCCAAGCCTATTAATAGGAATATCAAATTTTATATAGATCAAAATTGTTGTTTTTTTGCTAGTATCCAATAGAAAATCAGAAATTACGACATATTTATAAACTCTTAAAACACCTAATCTTTTATTACAAGTTTTAGTAGTGAACTTTTGGTAAATATGACATCATACATAACTCCTTAAGGAACAACAATTTATCAAGATGTTAAAAGTAAATCTCTTACCATTTTGTTAACCAAGTATGATGATACTTTTGGTTACCACCAACGGACCGCTTCTATCCATTTGTTATAATTTGTCACACAACACCAACTTAAACGACAACAAATGAGTGACGTGTAATTTTTCTCATCCTTCAGTGGTTAATGATAGATTAAACAAATTTAAATACGACAAAAAAGCGTAATGTAAAGTTGTGTTGGAGTATTTTGTATAAACGTTTGAAGATTTCGATATAGGAGATTAATTACTTGAGAAGCTCACAGTGCGCTTATTACGCAGTCATTTATGAGGAAGAGTTAGCGTGTATCTTTTTTATTTGCCTAAATATCCTACATGACTTACTACTTTTACTGATGAGGCCGATATTCCGTAATTTTTAATTTCCCCCCAAGCAAGTGTTCTTGCTCCTTTTCTTCATTCCAGGGTTAAATCCTTGTTTTACTCTTTAGTTTGTCAATTTCTATTCATTAGGTTTATGTTGTTTCCATTTTATTTATTTATATTTCACAAAAAAGACATTTTACAAAATAAAATGTAATTACAAGTAGAAGTAGGAATTTTACATACCTATCATCATGTCAGTTCTGAAACATAATTTCAGGGAAAAAGGTTAAACGAAATATCTTTTACTTTTAGTTTGGATAATTTAATGGACTTGGGCAAAAATCACCCAAAAATTCGTTAAATATTTGGACTGGATTTTAAAAAGACAACTAATATGTTCTTAAAAATTTTTCATTAGTCCCTAAAAAAGAACAAAACGCTAGACACTATTCGCGATTGAAAACAAAGTATCTAACCTCTGGCGGAATAAATTTAAACTACTATAAATGGTATAAACAAACCAGACAGCTGTTGATTTGAATAGAATTATTAAGTTTTTTTAGTACATTTCAGCATTATGACTACGTTAAAGTATTTTAAATCAAATTGATATTGTTTTCGTCCTCAATGCAATTCAAGATCGACAAAATTTAATGTCCCTATTTCTCTTTCCTAAACTGGAAAACTTAAAGAAAAAATGGTCTGATGCTTTAAAGATCCAAAAGAAGTAACACCTCATGTACGTTTGCAGTCTACATTTTCTTAGCAGTGACTTAATTTTGTCAGGTTAGTAATTAAATAATAACATATTTTTATTGATAATATACCAAAATAGATGTTTATGAATTAAACAAACATTTTGATTCTAATGTCAGACATCTTGCAAATATTGCAGTAACAACAAAGAGAACAAGCCTGAAGAAAAATGCTGTGCCATCCCAAAATTTACTTCAAAGTTATGCCATTACAAAAATCAATAACCCTGCTATGACACAAATTAGGATGGACAGAATCCAAAGAAGACATATACAGAGGTATGTATTTACATCAAAATATTTTAAACTGTATTTAGCATTGTTACATTATTTTCCATTGTTGCCGGAAAATTGTAGTAGAAATCATCCAAGTACATCAGCAATGTATTCCAGTTTATATTTTTCTCCAGATATATCTGAAATTAAACCATTTGGTTGTCTGATGAATGATTGTATTGATCACTTCTTCTTCTTCAGATGCAAATCCACTAATGAATGTTAGCGATCAAATTTTCCATTAGTTCTCTATTTCTTGCAATATGTATCAGAGATTGTATGTCGTTAATCCCTGTCCATTGCCTTATGTTTCGAAGCCAGGACATTTTCTTGCGCCCCATTCCTCTCTTGCCTTCAATTTTACCCTCGATTATAAGTTGGAGGAACTGGTATTTTTCATTTCGCATGATGTGACCTAGATACGCCGTTTTCCTTTTTTTGATGGTTTCGAAAAGTTGGCGTTCTTGGTTTATTCTTTTAAGGACATCTATATTTGTGATTTTCGCTGTCCATGGTATTTTTAGGATACGGCGATAAAGCCACATTTCGAAAGCTAATCTGTTTATATCCCTCGTTTTGAGTGTCCAGCCCTCTACGCCATATAGCAGCACTGACCATACGTAGCACTTAGTAAACCTTAGTCTCAGTTAAAGATCAAACTCTGAACAAACAGTACTTTCTTGAATTTTACGAGCTTGCTCAATGCGACATTTTACTTCTATGTAAATAAAAGATGTTTTTACTACTTGTAAATAAAAGATTTATTTTGTTTTAATAATCTATTATTAATAAAAAACTACCTTGTGAATGCCTTCATTTTTATTTAGGTAAAACATAAAGATCATTAAATGTTAGAATAACTGAACATCAAATGTATAATATTAAAAAAAGCCAGTTCCAAACATTAAAGTTAAATTTTAAGAATTCATCACTTCAAAACTGCTTCCCCTTCAACCAATGGACTCTTTGCTTCACCACAATACACAAAGATATCATTAAGGCTAATGTCCTTTTTTAAATGATAAAAATAACTCATCTTAAACCAAACTAAACTTGGAAAAGCAATGGTAAACATTCGACTGTCATGTTTGTTTATACTATTTATATCGGCCATGACACTGCAATCGACCTGCCCTCTACATTCAGTTTTAATCGCGAATACATCTATATTAACTAAAACTAAAAATTACGCAGAAAAATAAAGCTTAATCATGTTCAAGACTATCATAGAAAGGATGGAATCTGGTTCCATGGTATTTTTAGGGATTGAAGATGTTTCTTCTATTTAATTTTTAATTTACCTTGGTAAAGTTTGGGCAGTTTTACCATGAGAACAGTAATTAAGCATTTCTTATTGAATCTTACGGGAATTATCGGAAACTCATCAAAATGCTTAGTCTTATATTCTATGGATCTATGGAATTGTAGTTTAATGCTCTAATATTATCCACGGTATTGTTACCAGTTTTACGTCCAGTACGAATTGAATTGATCAAATGATTTTAGAAAAATCTTTAAAATAAGCATTATTTAAATATTGTACATCATAAGGTCTTGGTTTTGTGTATGCCTTTTTTCTAAGTATTCTTGAATAACACAAACATTATTTTTCATTAAAAAATTTAAAAGGGCATTCGATAAAGCGGAATTACGATTCTGTGCATCACAACCGTCACTGTAAAGGATAATAAATTTTTTGTTTGTATCCATGTTTGGTAAGTCTTTGGTAGATAGAAAAGTGAAAATAATCGAGGCCAAATAGGTCGGCTTAAACACTCCTTCTCATTCGTTCCATAAAAAACAGTAAACATCCTTTGTATGAACATCAAAAATAGTAAAATTGTGAAGAATCAGTTTTATAATAGAGCGCAGATACGTTTAACTGTGGGCACAATAGAACAGATTGAAGATTCATAGTGAAAACTTGATTTAGTGAATTCTTGTCATTTTCTTTTTTATTACGCGCCTATTTTTTATTTCTGTGTTCTTGATAAACTAACTCTGAAACGTTTTGTGTTCGATATTCTAGACAGATATTACATTCGTCGTTTTTGGGACTGAATAAAGCCAAATTTTACTCCTCAAAAATATATTTAAATAGGGTCAATCCAGCCCGTTCTGTTTTTCTATCTGTTAACCAAACATTTTTGTAAAAGTCATACAATTCAGCTTTGAGACTCTAGCTTTGGCAAGTTGGAAAAAAAATCTCTAATTGTTTTGTTTTTCTCATCATTTTTTAACTGTTTTTTATTGTCGAAATCATTACTTTTTGTAGCATCTACTATATTACCTACTAGGTCACAGCCTTAGTCTTTCCTTTTTCTTGTCTAGAATTAATCATTTAGGATAAATGTATGACGGCCCATAAGAGGTCATTGGGTGCACTGAGTATAACTTTAGAAGATATTTATGGTGGAGCCATGATTCTATTGTCAGGTAACTTTCGTCAGACTCTTCCTCCAATCATTCCCCGATATATTGATGCAGACTAACTAAACGCATGCCTAAAATTATCCAATTTGTGGCGGCGCGTTAACAAGATCAAAGTGCAATTGTATTTTCAAAGCATTTGTTAGACATGAAAATAGTAAAGTCGCTATTGGCGTCTCGACCGCATTGATCACATTACCCACAGATTTGTGTTACTTCACAAACTCGAAAGAGAAGCTTATTCAGCGTACTTTTCTGGATATAGCACAGTTTATTAACCATAACTGATTGAGTGAACGATCAATAGTAATACAGATGTCGATAATCTTAATGCAACCATTTAGAATTTTCTTCCAGAAAAGTTTTTTCAGTCAAATCAATTGACACAATTTATAAACCAGGATAAAGTAGTTAATTATCCTACAGAGTTAAATTCATTGGAATTGCCTGGACCTAACAATTCACAATTAAAAGTAGGGTCAGTTGTCATTATGCTACGTAACATTAATCAACCTCAACTGAGCAAAGATGGCATTAAAGCAAAGTACATCAAGGAAAAAAACCAAGGCACACGATGTCTTGATGTCTTGTATACCGATTATTGCAACAGACTTGATTTTAAGCGCCTACAATTTCCTGTGCGTTTGACTTTTTTAATGATGACAAAGAAATCGCAAGGCCAACTATTTGAAGTTTGCAGAATTAACAGAGTTTCCATGTTTCTTCTTCTTCTTCTTCTTCTTCTTCTTCTTCTTCTTCTTCTTCTCGTAGCACTACAACTCGGGGTGCGTCTTGGCTGACTGCACAACTTGCTTCCATCTTGAACGGTCGTCCATAATTTTTGGGTTAGTGGATAGCCCTATTGTTCTTAGATCTGACCATATATTTTCTCTCCATCGTATTTGTGGACGTCCTTAGGGCCTTATTCCTGTGTGGGCTTCCTTCCATATAAACTTGGCAAGGCGGTTATTAGGGAGTCTATGGACATGACCAGCCCATCTTAGACGTTGGGATTTAATTTCTTGGACTATGTCGCTCGTTCTATACATCAGCATTTGTTCTTAATCGGTATTTGTTGCTATTAATGTCGTGATAAGGCTTAAAGATTCTTTTGAGAATTTTCCTCTCAATTTACCATGTTTCAGGCATGGAGAAATTAAGTTATTATTAAAGTAATTTATGTGCCGGTTTTAATAAAAATTTATTTATATATATATATATATATATATATATATATATATATATATATATATATATATATATATATATATATATATATATTATTGTGATATTCAACGTCTTAGTGCGCCAAGCAATTAATTATCTCATTAATTCATTAATGAAAATTATTTAAATGATATGATTATGATTCTATCACACTTTTTAATTCTCTTATCTCGGGGTTCTATTCGTGCTTCAATATCTATGCTATTACATGTGAAAGGTAAGGTCCAAAGAATACCGGAATAATAAAAAACATATAGGATCTAACATTATATATTGAAATAAAATAATGAAATAAAATTCACAATAAAAAATTTTCAATAAACAAAATTTCATTGATGATGGGTGGTCCAAATCCTTGTTCCCTGTAGTCTATACTATCTACTCTTAGTCGATTTACCTCTTAGGTAATCAGCAATCTTACAACAAATTATTGCAAGTCTATCGTCCTTAATGATCTCCTTCAAATGCACGAATCGTTCAAATTATGCTAGCTTCTTCTTCTCTCAATAAACTGAATCTCTCGTTGGCCTGAGTGAAAAATAACTCTTGGAATATCTTTTCTTTACGATAAACTGAATCTCTCGTTGGCCTGAACAGTGACTCTTGGAATATAAGTAGAAAATATAACTTACAATCTTTTACTGGATCAGCTTCTGTCAGATACACTAACTACACGAAAACTCACAAACTTTCACTGCTACTGCTTCCTACCTCTGGCAAACTACTCGAGAACAACGGCCGTTCGCCTTGCACCCTTGGAAACCAACTGACTATCTTTTTTTCTTTCAAAACTAACTAACGCCTCATTCTCAAACCAAACCTCCCACCTTTTCCAATCTCATCCAATCAAAACGCGTCATACATCTCTCATTTCTTCATTTCGAAAACACACAAATTTTTACCTACAATTCTAAAATTTCCTAAAACTTATTTACAAAATCATTTCCTACCAATTCTTAAGAACTAACAAAAACATATCTTTCTAAAACTATTCTATTGTCCTAATCACTGCACTAATGTATTTGGAAAACCAAATACAGTTCTAAGTCTAATATATCTTCCAAATACAGTCTTAAGTTCGCTCACGTCACTCAAATATATTTTAACAAAGAAAATAATTTATGCATAGCTTACGTTTTGTTCAATATAGGTAATCCAAAGATAAAAGGACTTTCATTCTTCGAAATGTTTGTCGTTTATTAATTCGACTTATCTGAATTATTTTAATTTTTTGAACTTTGAAATATTTTTAAACAAACCGATATTTTCTTGATTTTACATATCATAACAATATATATAGTGAAAAGATAATCAAAAAATAAAAAAGTCAGCTTTCATTAAAACTTACATTTTTCTTCTTCTTGTAGTGCCTATTTGCTTCGGATGTTGGCGACCATCATGGCAATCTGTACTTTGCAATATGCTGCTTTGAAAAGATTTGTTAAAATCTAACATACTATATCTTTTTCACAGCAGAATTTTATTAAGTAATATTTGGTCCCATAGCCATATTTTAGACTAAGTTACCAAATACTTGTCTGTCTCTCAATAGTTATAACTCACCATGTATATTACCTTTGTTTATGTAGTGTTTATTTTATTTCAGCACTTCTAATCGGCCATCTCAGAATTTGTCAAGGCACACCAGCGAGAGTCATTTTTTCCTATTTGCCTCCAACGAGTGAAAAGATCTATCTGATCCTCAACAGATACGGACACTTTACTTTCGTGTTTTTCACTTCCAGTCCCTTTATCAGCAAAATTATGTGAAGGCTACCATATTACGCCAGCGCTGGCTGGCTCTTGGGCTGAAAGATCGAGACCGTTTAAGCAAATATGTGACAGGAGATCGACTATCGCGAATATATTGATGTCTCGTACTTTTAGTTTATGGGGGTAGGATGATAAGTTCGTGCTTAGAGTAGAATAGATCGGTTTAAATATTGTAGGTTTTACACCTACTTGTTATTTGGTGGATTCAAAAAATCTATTAGGATATATAAAATGGAGGATGGCTATTTGTTACATACAATTGAACAATTTTCTCTTCTTAATGTACTGTATCAAAATTTGAGCATAGGCATATATTATTTGTATGGTTTATCAATCAGTGTTTGTACACATATATAGCTACACCTATAGGTTAACGTCGAATCCGAACAACTAAGTGTAGAGTAGCTGTATTGGACACATTACTTTTTGATTTGTCATCCCTTCAAAGGAAGAATTCAGGCAATCTTTTTGATTTGTGGAGTGTAATAAACTTTCACAAAACAGAATTGGTGATAGGACAGATATGAATAAGGTATAACCAATCAAACACCCGTTAATCAACTGAGAACATAACAGGAACTGCATCTATCTTATTATCTACTGTAGATTTTCTAATTTAACAATAATATGAACCCACATACACACGCAAAATACAGACCCATATACGTACACATCTCACTGTGATGCTTATAATGACAGATCGTATATATCTGATTGGCTCTAGACCTCTAATTTGGCTCTGATAACCTTAAGGCTCTTTTATCAAAGCTGCATTAAAGGTTCTTATACCTATAATAAGTTCTAACGTAGTTCTTACTGTGCTATAAATGTGCCTATAGGAATTTGATTGGAGCCTTCAAGGCATCTAATGATATTAAAGAATAACTTTTCAAGGTTCAAAATATGCCTCGAAATGACCAGCAGTGAATACCTTTAGGAGACCTCATTGATTGAGAATACCAGGATTTTTTTATAACCAGTCGTCCGTTCTTTGGTATTGTTTACTTAGGTATTTCTAATTATTGCTTTCTTAGTCTCTTTTTTAGGAACGCAAGTGGGACCATGGTGTGCTTAGCTATATTATTGGTATTGACTTTAGTCTACACCCACAGGTTTTTTATAGCTCTCAAATTTTTACTTCTCCATTTCTTGGTTTATTGCATTAGCTTCTGACACAGTTCATTCACAGGATTCCTGCGGTTAAGTTAAATTTAATAAAATATAGCAATTGATTCTGACTTTCAATAGGGACAGTTGCCCTTATATTTACAAATTTAAGGCGATCAAACAAAAGTTAATAAAAAGGGGCAATAATGTACTCTTTGTTTGGATTAAAGCACATATAGGTTTGGAAAAAAATGAACATGTAGACCAATTAGCAAAAGAAAGTATTTTATCTGGTAGAGAAACTTCCTAAAAAATCACGGCTTGCGACTTTCTGGCTTCCTTAAAATTAGGATTACACCAAAGGTGGGATAATATATGGAAGGAATAATCCATTGTTAGTCCAAATAGATACACTTCTCTTCAAACAGATATTCCTAAAACTCCTTGGAATAAGTTTTTTAATGTACTTAAGAAATATGTTACCACGATCATTAGACTGTTACTGTTACCCTAAACATTTATTTATACTTAAGGTTTTAGATAATGATCGATGTGAATTTTGTTCAGAAGAAACAAACCTAGAACATATATTTTTCAGTTACCTCAGAAATACTATAATTTTATCCAGATTAATAAATAACTTACATAAACACAATATATTAGTCCCTTGGAACCTTCAGAACTTATTATCACTAGACTCGAGAGCAGTGTATGATTCCTTAGTTATGTTTTTGAAAGATAGTAAAATCACCATGTAAATAATTATGCATTAGTTATTAATAACGTAACCTTTGTTTCTAACCCAATTGTTAAATTCCTTCCTCACCGTGGCCTAGTATTGTATGTCTGAAAAAATACCTTAATGGGCCCCTAGGCGAGAAGATAGTGACCATAGTAAAAACATGATCGAAACTTGATATTTTAGCTCGGAAGCTTGTTGGTTGTTCTATTTCATATGCTCTCATATTCTCTCCCTTTAAATTTTTTTGTGTACTTAACGAAAGGTGTTCTGCCTGCATTAGATAGAAAAGTGATAGAGGAGCAAACTCCGGTATGGACTGAACTTCTCTTGAAACATACTCGGTCTAAGGGAAAAAATATGTATGAAAAATAACCTGGTCGTTCTGACAGGATTGAGATATAGACCAGCATCTTCATACTCAAAAAAACAAAAATGTTTACAATACTTGAAGAGCAATCTAAATCTGAATTTTCAATTAAAATAAATCGGTAATATTTAAGATATTTTTTGATTTGAACCTATTACCTGCAATATATCTTTTTCTTATGGTACATTATCCTATTAGTGGATGTTGGCGACAATTTTGACATACTTCTCTCACTCTTGTGTGGCTCTAAAGAGTGCATGGGCATTGAGGTTTGTCCAATCTCTTATGTTTTTAAGCCATGAGTATTTCTTTCTTCTAATACCCATTTTTCTTCTATCTATCCTTTTATAATAAGTTTTAAGAATTTATACTTAGAATTTCTAAATATATGACCCAGATGAACAGTTTTTCTTTTTTTTTATTATTGGCAGCAATTCTCGTTCTCTGTCTATTCGATTTAATACTTCAACATTTGTTGTGTGATCTGTCCAGGGAATTTTAAGTAGTCTTCTAAATACCCACAGTTCAAAGGCCTTCAATCGGTTCATCACATTGGCCTTTATGGTCCAGGTTTCTACACCATATAGCAGTATAGAGTAAATGTAACATTTTACCAAAGCGATATCGAAGCGTTAAGTTACTGCAATATATGAGAAATTATAAAGAAACACCTTCCTTCTACTAATAATAGTAACTCTGTTTCTGTTAATAATCCAGCCTATGATAAACTGTTCAAAATTCGACCTCTACTAGACAAGATTAAACAACGCCTTTTACTGGTTTCCGAGGAGGAACATCTAGCTATTGACGAACAATTTATTCCTACGAAATGCTGGCATCATCTCAAATAATATAATCCGGCAAAACCTTACAAGTTGGGATACAAAAATCAAGTGCGTAGTGGTGTATCAGCTTTTAGTTATCACTTTAATATTTTTGCTGGTGAACAAAGCAATACTTTTCCAAATGGAGTGCCTGATTTAGTAGTCAGTGACAATGTTGTCACTAGACTGACAAAGAGAGTGCCGAAGAACGTTAATTAAAAAATATTTTTCGGTAACTGCTTTAATCGTTAAAAATTTAAGATTTATCTTACAAAAAATGGATTGATTCTTTTAAGTAAGGTTCGATTAAACCGTGTTTAAAATTTAGGAATCCCATCCGAAAAAAAAAATAATGAAGAAAAAAGAACGCGGTCTTATTATAGAAAATATTTCTCTTGTTGAAGACGTAAAAATAAGTCTAATAACTTGGTTCGATAATAAGTCAGTAAATACGTTATCAACTTGCGTTGGTAATGAACCAAGAATCACAAATCGAAGGTAGTTTCGAAAAGAAAAAATGTACAAACAGATTCCATGCTCTAAAGCTGTTGAAATTTATAATCAGCTGATGGAAGGACAGGACTTGAACACTCGATGCTAGAGCCTTACAAAATCCATCTAAGATTTGGTAAGAAAAGAAGATCTATTTATTGTGATCACATGGATACTCTGGCGTAGAAAAAATAAACAAAATTTCTATATGCCAACATTTGACTTCAAACAAGCCGATTCTGAACAAGTAAATCTGAGAAGTCACTACCAAGAAGAAGAGGTCATCCAGTAGGACAAAATGAAACTCCAACGTCTAGTCATCAAGGAACTCCAATGTCTATTCATCAAGGAACTCCACCTGTGTTTAACAATTAAACAACCCCAACACCAATAAAAAGAAAAATAAAAACTCAGTTACATACAGTTTGTAGTTATTGCATATGAAAACATATATGAGTTTACAAAAAAACTTCTATATATATATAGGACTAAACAGTTGTTTTTAAATGTACTAATACCTTTTATATGCCTTAATAAAAATCACAATACATAAAAATATTTTTTATCTCATGTTTGTAATAATTCATGCAGTAGATGGTTAAGGTAAAATAGGCCGTAGAGGTGTAGGAACAAAACAGGTTTCTTTGTTAAAAAACATTTGTGAATAGACACAGATATCAAATGCAGAACAATCATTATTGCATGTAGCAGAAGATCGCGAAGCCTAAAGTTCTAGAATTATTTTTAAATAGGCGTAGATTTCTTAAATAAAAAATAAAACACAACCCCCAGCACAGAGTCAAATTTTAAGTAAGAGTGTATAAGATCGGGCAGGGTGATTATGCTTAGGATCAGGAATAGTTTTACCCCCTGGATCTTTTGCTTCTTCCTTCTGCAAAATTAGACTGTATAAACGCTATATTTGATCTTAACAATTGAATTAAATTAAATACGTAAAGAAATAATAAATAAGACTTACTCACAATCAATTTAATTTAACTATCAGACGACCGGTTTCGCTTTCTACAATATGCAAAGCATCCTCAGGTCTCGATACAAAGTTAAACAAATGCTAAAATAATAAAAACCCATATTAGGGTGTTAATCTGGGTGTCTAATAACGATAAACAAAGTAGATGTTGTAAATTACAATAATTATGCCAATATTACATGTCTGTGGTTTTATTTAAATGAGTAAGTTGAATAAAAAATATAAAAGTTTTAAAAGTTTAAACAGACAAGGTAAGGCCCACAAATTGTTATAAAATAGTCTCTTCGATTGTAATAAATTAATAAATGAGCAAATAAATAAAATAAACATTACTTACATGCCGGTACTCTATTAATTGATGGATGGTAGAACATGGTTGAAACTACTATGTATTGTTGAATGGAGAACTCAATTCTATTATTGCAGTTGTTTGACAGTAAACGGGAAGTTCTTGAGGAGATAGATTTGATCCAATGAAGAAGAGATATGTGTGTGATTGTTTGTTAAATGAAAGTGATGTAATATACCATTGTGTTATTAAAAGCTATTTATACTTATTCGAGAGATATATATTTGAAATGTGTGTTATTTATTGAGTAATTGTTTTATGAAGGTGACAGTTTTATGACAATGAATAAGTTTAGATGTAAAAATTGTGTGGGTGTGCAATGATTTTCAACTTGTAGTTATCATATTACTTTGATAAAGTTCTATTGGCAATTATTACAATCGAAGAAACTATTTTATAGCAATTTGTGGGCCTTACCTTGTCTGTTTAAACTTTTAAAACTTTTATATTTTTTATTCAACTTACTCATTTAAATAAAACCACAGACATGTAATATTGGCATAATTATTGTAATTTACATCTACTTTGTTTATCGTTATTAGACAACACCCTAATATGGGTTTTTATTATTTCAGCATTTGTTTAACTTTGTATCGAGACCTGAGGATGCTTTGCATATTGTAGAAAGCGAAACCGGTCGTCTGATAATTAAATTAAATTGATTGTGAGTAAGTCTTATATATTATTTTTTTACCTATTTGAAATGGACTCACAAAAGCAACACATTCATGATTTAAATTAAATACATTCAATATTGATCTACATAGTGATCGAATAGATATCAAAAGATAATTAGTTTATAATTTTTGACTAGAAAAAACTTACAAACAAATCTTATTAAGAACACTCTACTTGTACTAAATCTATTTCTACAAAACATTTGTTAAAGACTACATGGTTAAAAGACAATGAAAGTCATTAACTATGCAATACCCCAGGTAAACATATTTTCTTTTGTTAAAGTCTTGTAAGCAATACATTCTGAGTTGTCTAGCAAACGGTTGTACGATTGCTGCCGGGCACCTCAGGTCGAGTCTTCAACATAAATTCGCCTTTCTTCGATTTCTTCGGACTCTAGATGAAATCCACCACGTTGGCGATGTTTTCGTGACTGCTACCATGTTATTTCTTTTTTGTACATTGCAAATTTTCATTTTTTCGTTATCTAGGATCTTATTACAGCAACACGGCGTTTTCATCGTTTTACAAAACAGAATTGTTATCACGCTAATTTAACGCTGTAAATGATGTAACGCTGTAACGACTATAGTGGACCTGTATCGTATTGAACAACTTACTTCCAACACCGTTAAATATGTCGTGCTATTAATATTTCTAAAAAATAATATACTGCCATAGAGAAAACTTCAATTTAACCCTTTTGTTTACGAAATATATGTCTCTAAGCTAAAAAAAAAATGAATGATTTTTTGCGATTTTTTAATACTAATCTTAAATTTTCACAGTTTACAGTTTTTGCACCTCAAAATGTCCTTATTTGAGGACATTATGGGAAAATGGAGTGAAAATTTTGGTAATAAAAAATATTTAAGATCCAAAGTTGACCATAAAAGCCTTCTTGAATGTTTCGAAAATTCAGCTTTGAAAATTCAACAGATTTGATCTAAATCAAGAATTGTACCAGGCACAGTAATCCGATTTGGCTCAATATACAGATAAACAAGCCACAGAAATACCATCCGAAGATAAATTCGATAAAGTGCCACTCAATGAACGAAAAAAAGACTTCAGAATCGAAATAAATGGAACAAAATGGATGTTTTTTTCTTATAGCTTTAGTGGAATTGTCGATACAGTCCCCTCTGCCTCCGAGAGGCAAAATTGAAAAGTTAACAACTATGGATGCTAATAAAACCATTTTGAAGTTCCTGGAGTTTAAAATAGTTGTTTCTAAGTTGATCCTTAAAGATAGCATTTCTGAAAATTCTGATTTTGGGAACATTTGAACACTGTTAACTAGAAACAGTTACAAATCTAGAACATTACTTTAAATGTCTACTAAGAGCGTAGCAATTTTAAATGCCTTGGTATATATTGAAATCCCCTCGTATATATTAAAACACCGAAATAATATTTCAATCTTCTTTGCGTCGCCGAGATGATATAAACACTACAGTTTGCTTATATATTACAGACGCATATTCTTTGGTATTTTCTTTGATCGTTTTCCGCTTAATATTGCGTTTCAAATAAACATCCATCTCGATCGCGGTGAAAGTATTGCGGGGAAGGGAATAACCTCACTCTCGGTAAGGCCAGCCGCTGTTAAAGGCGTATTTAGTTTAATTGGAGACCGAATTTCTCTTCAATTTCGTATTTTTTTTGTTTTCATCTTATGTTATGAAAGATTAGTAGTTTGTAGCAGTTAATTGTACAGTTTAAGTGAGGTTGGGAAGAATCGTTGAAAAGTCAAGACCGTGTGAGTGTTGGCGTCCAAAAATCGGCAAATTTGTTGAAAAAAGTGAATTATACTCAATGTAATGTGTCAGTTTTGAACGAGTAATCTCTGTATTTTATTTTCAATGCCGTCTCTCGTCTGAGATATCTGTAAACCGGCGTTTACAACCACTTTGACGGATAACCACATTGTCATGTTTCCATTTTGTCCAGCATCTTCCATCCTCGTTTTGTTTATTCCTGGTTATCATCCCAGGCTTTTTCGCAGTTTGAAGATGAATTTTTTCATGTGGTAGAGAGTGTAAGTCCAGTTTCCACCTCCAGAAATTTTAGTACGTCCAGTTCCTAACTCCAGAAATTTTATTGAAATCCAGGTAATTTTTGTGTTTGATTTTTAAAGAAAAAATAAATATTTTCTAATAATAAGTGCTTTCACAACAATCAGGGAAATTGTAATAAATAAAATTGTAGATCTAAAGGTGTGGCTTAGCTGTCATTTTAACTGTTCTCGAGTTTTAAGATTTAGTATTGACATATGGCAGTTAGCACTATTTTTGACATCGCCCAGTAACAATTGTAAATTCTTGTAGTAATTCCAACTTCTAGAGTTTGTAAACGAATAGGACCTAGTAAGTGTTTTTCTTTGTTATTTTGGTCTTCATCTTTGTAACTCTTTATAAGTATTTTTGTATTACCATTTATATTTGCAACTGTCTGTGGTGAGATATCAATGAGTGTTTAGTTTTTTTCCCTGAACCAATTTGTTATTTCTTTTGTTATAGTGTATTTTTATGTATGAGAGAGTAATAAAACAATAAATTATGTATGCAAATCCCTAAACTGTTGATACGGGTGACTCAATGAAAAACAGATATTTGTCAACAAGTTTACAGAAGTATATAGGAAAACAATTTTAAATTGAGTATGACCACCAGGTATAAAGGTTGGAGCAGAATAGAATACAATAGTTGTGAGGGTTACTAATCCCTAAATAAGGCTGCTAGTGTCGGAATCATGGAGGTTAACAGGTACTAATGAATTTGCAAGAAATGTAAGATGTTTATTTTATTGGTTATATATAACCAATAAAAGTTGAATAAGTACCTACCTATTTGCAAAATAAAGTTTAATTCTTTAGATTAAATAAAACGTTGTATTTTATCTGAAATGAGTGCATTTTACGAAGTAAGGGTTTCAACAATCAAATATTTAATTCTTTAATTCCAGGAATCTACGACAGTAATTGACTAGATAATTACCTTCTAAACTTATTCCACAGAAAATGTGATAGTGGGTTTTTCCATTTTGTAGGAAGGTCCAAGTGGCGTATTCAAAATTCTTAACAGTTCACTAAAAGTAGGTACTTCAGTTGCAAGGTGCAGTTTATTGTGTATACTAGTGTTATGGAAAATTTGGAAGTGCCGTGTAAACGCCGAAAAATTGGTCCTTTAACAGTTAATGAAAAAACATTAATATTTAATTGTTTTAAATCATTTACAGACAAACGTTTATGTGAAAGTGTTGATGAGACCGTTGAGTTAGTTAGCAGTACACTTGGTGTTGGGAAATCTACGATTTACAGAGTTATTAAAGAAGAGAAATGTGATAGTTTTCAAATGTCACGTAAAGCTCCAGGGAAACCAAAATTTCAAATAGAATATTATTTTAAAGAAGGACTTCGAAGGAAAGTGCATGAATTCTTCTTTAGACAAGAATTTCCAACATTGGATAAAGTTCTTGTCTCAGTTCAAGATGATAAGGATTACCCAGAAATGAGTCGAAGTACGTTATGGAAACTTTTAAAAGAAATAGGCTTCCGCTGGAAAAAGAATCCCAGAAAGTCTATTTTATTAGATAGAAGCGATATTGTCATATGGAAAAGACATTTTCTAAGAACCATAAAGGAAATGAGAAACCAAAAAAGAAAAATATTTTATCTTGATGAAACATGGATCAACGAGGGTCATACACCAAATAAATTTTGGCAGGATGAAACTGTTACAAGTCAAAGGCACGCTTTAGTAAATAACTTATCTACTGGTTTAAACCCACTATCGGGAAAGGGACGCAGGCTGATAATAGTACACATTGGCAGTTTAGACGGTTTTGTTGAAGGTGGTTTATTAACTTTTGAATCAACTCGTACCGGTGACTACCATGAAGACATGAACGCTGATGTCTTTCAAGAATGGTTCGAACAAATGATAGATCTTCTTCCTAAGAACTGTGTAATAGTAATGGATAATGCAAGTTATCACTCCAGACTTATAGAAGGACTGCCCACAACCAAGTGGTTAAAAAAAGACTTGCAGAATTGGCTGAGTTCAAAAAATATTACGTATCATCCCGGATCTATAAGAAAGGAACTTTATTCATTGTGTGCCCTTCATAAAGAAAAATTTAAAAATACGAAATTGATGAAATTGCCAAAAATCGTGGAATGACAGTACTTAGATCCCCACCATATCATTGTGAATTAAACCCGATTGAACTGGTATGGGCACAGATAAAGATTGAAGTTTCAAGAAAAAATACCACTTTTAAAATTCATGATGTTAAACAGTTGTTTTTGGAGGCCGTAAATAATGTAAAACTTGAAAACTGAGAAAAGGCAGTAAATCACACTATTAAAGAAGAGGAAAAAATGTGAAAGCTGGACAATATTACTGATAAAATGATCGAGCCAGTTATTATAAATCTTGGTTCTGAAAGTTCATCTTCTGAATCTGATTTGGATTTGTAACAAGTAGCTGTAAGTTTTATATTAATATTTTTATTCATCTATTTAACATACCTTAGACGGTTTTAAAAACTCTTTTTCTCTTTTGTAATTTTTAAAAATTAAAAAAATGTGAATTTTTTAAAACCCTTTTTAATGTAGGCCAGTCAGTTCTAATATAGTGTGTGATAAAAGAGGTCACTTTTGTTTACATACACATAACACTTTATAACACTGAAAAAATTCATTTATTTTTTACAATTATTCAAAGTAATTTTTCAATTAATCTTGAGCACGCCCATGGAGTGGTCGGAAGTACCAGTACAAATTATGCTAATTACTCTCTCGTTCATAAAAATAAACTATAAGGAAGTTTATAGTCCCTTTTGTGTTTTTCAGGACCAACTTTTAGAGATCTTGAAAGCTAAACAGTTAAACACTTGCGATATAAGAATAATATCTATTCTGTATTATAATCAGAAGGCAGTTGCACGCATCGAAAATAGCACAACAAATGAAATTCAAATTAAAAAAGGAGTTGTGTGTGACTAGGATGTGTGCTGTCACCAATGCTATTTAATCTCTATTTGGAAGAAATTATGACGAAAACATTGGAGGAAGAAGAGATTGGGATAAAAGTTACCGGCCAACCAATTAATAATATTAGATCCGCAGATAATACGGTTTTAATGGCGGAGACAGTAGAATACCTGCAAGCCATTTTAAACAAGGTAGTCACAGCTAGTGAAGAGAAAGGGTTAACAATGAATGTCAAGAAGATGAAATTCATAATTATTTTAAAAAAACAAAGATTAATTCCTTGAACCAATTTGTTTATTTCTTTTGTTAAGGAAGTTCATAGCCCCTTTTGTGTTTTTTAGGAAGGAAGAGCCTATTTTTTATCCAGCAGGAAGATTTTTCAAAGCGGTGTCCTTATCTTAAATGGCTTAAGGACCTTCTTGTGTTTTGTTTGTTCCAGGTGATTTATGTAAGTTCCCCTTTGTTTCATTTTTGTGGTTGCCCCATTCCAATCCCCTTGTCATTCACTTGTCCACGACCTGGTTATCCAAATAAACCTTAAGTGGCCGTTCGCCAAAGTTTCTATTTGTTTTGCTTGCCCTATCTTCACCCCAATAATTTCTGTCCCCAATTTTTAACCCCTTATAGTAATACCCTATGTGGTAGACAAAATAATCGTTATAAGAGATTCAACACATACCTGCGATGGCATCCAAGTTACAAAATTTTGTTAGATGTAAGCTGTCAGGTGTAGATAAGATAAAAAATAATAAAAAAGTGTACAGAGTATAACAAACCTATCTTTCTTATATTCGTAGATTATGAAAAGGCGTTCGATACTATAGATCATCATAAAATGCTTCGAGCATTGGCTGACTGTCGCATTGACTACGGATATATCGCCTTAATTAAAAGTATTTACGAAACTGCTACAGCTTTTGTCCGCCTTCATGAAGATACCAAGAAGTTTCGAATAGAACGTGGAATTAGACAGGGTGATACTATCGCCCTTAAATTGTTTACAGCTGTTCTTGAATATATGTTCAAGCAAATGGAAAGAGAGGATAATATGGGAATTAATATAAATGGGGAAGATCTGAACCACCTAAAATTTGCCGATAACATCGTTTTATTATCTGATAGAGTTGATAAAGCTACAAAAATGCCATGTCAAAAACATTGGTCTTAAAATTAACACCTTAAAGACAAAATTTATGACCAACCTTGTAGTTAGCGGTAAAATTTTGATTGAGAGCCATAGCATCGACCAAGTAATAGCTTGCAAATATCTAGGGCATGAGATTCGCTTAGGCGGAGATATTGAGACAATTGAAATACAAAGAAGGATAGGTCTCACATGGGCTGCCTTAGGTAGATTGAAAAACATTGTTAAGTCTAGAATCCCAGTTTGTTTAAGAAGAAAGGTTTTCAACCAGTGCGTTTTACCGGTTCTACCATATGGTGCAGAAACACTGACAAAAAGAACAATAGATAAAATAAGAGTTACACAACGCACTATGGAAAGATCAATATTAGGTATTACCATCAGAGATAAAGTACAAAACCTAGAAATAAGAAGAACAGGAGTCACAGATGCAGTTGAAAAAATAGCCAGGGCTAAATGGGCTTGGGCCGGACATGTTGCCAGATTAACGGATGATAGATGGACCAGAAAGATTCTGGAATGGCGACCAAGGCAAGATGCATATCGAAGCAGAGGACGAGCACCGACTAGATGGACGGATGATATCAAGCGCATCACCACAAACTGGATGCAAGAAGCTTAAGATCGAAATATGTGGAAAATTTTACAGGAGGCCTACGTTCAGCAGTGGACAAATAAAGGCTAATTGATGATGATGATGAAGCTTTCAGGTTAAAAGGGTAAAACAAAAGTTTATTGTAAACCATGTGACATATTTTTATGTTGTATAAAAAATAGTATACAAAATTTTATTCACAACAATTTTATATTGATGTGTATTTTGCTTTATTTTGTATTTGTCCTTTTGAACGGACCACTTACCTCGAAACAAATTGAAAATAAAATAAATAAATTATTAGTTGCTAATAAAAAAAGTAAATAACTAATAACTTAAAAAATTATTTATTATCTCCTCTAGGCTTAAGATTACATATTATATTAATATAAATAAAAGTAGCAACAACCTCTTATAACAATACTAATAATAAATTTAAATTAATCTTAATTTTACTAAAGCTACAAATAATTTCCAACTCCTGTTTATTTTATTTTTAGTTTTTAATTTTGGAGTTCTTTGGCAATACCAAAGTAATTTTGTGGATGGCATAGACATCTTTACCCACCTCAAACACTTCTTCCATATCGATAACATTATCGTCTTTATCCTCACTATTTGCACACTTTGAATCAGCAATACCAAGCTCTTTGCCTCTTTTATTAGACCAATGCTTTAGACGATGTAGACAACGACATGTGAAAGGGTTATACTCAATATAGTTGTAAGGCGCTTTAAATATCTCATCTAGATCTCCCTCAAAACAACTGATGCTATTATTGTTAAGTCTTAAGTCCCAAACTACAACGTTTTTAAGCAAATTTTTATCAAAAGATTCTAATTGATTGTTACTTAAAGACAGTTGGTTTATCTGACGTACTCCTGAAAAAGCTTCAGGATCTATTCTGGATATTTTATTATTTGAGAAAATCAACTCAAGACCCGCCAATTTACTTCGCTTTAAATTTTTAAAACTGTAAGCGGGTAATTCCTCTATAAGATTGTCTTTGAAATATAGCATGTTTAAATTTGGTGTATCTTTAAACCATTTGGTATTCCACGCAGGTATCAAGTTGTAGGCAAGGTTGATGTGAAACAATTCATGCATGTGATTAAATGCTTCGGAATATATAACACTTATTTCGTTTGAGCTTAAGTCCAGCGTGGTTAAATTGAGATGGTTAAATACTCCATTTTCTATTAGGCGAAGCTTGTTATCTAAAAGAAAAACGTGTTAAATTTTGGTACCAAATGAAAACAAGTCCAAAAAACTAGTAACTAAAATTAAAAATTGCAAAAATAAACCACTCATTAAGTGGAATAGCGGCTTCCCACGATCGGCGATATTGCGGACGGACGCAGACCAGCTCGCACCTACGCACCGTGGGAATGGTCTGGTGCGTGCACGTCTGTGCTGGTGCGTTGTATCCATCCACAGTCGGTAGTTAAGATACGAGTGCGTTTGTGTTTTAACAGACAAGGTTAAGTCAGAAATTGTTCATTCGCTGACACGAGTAGTTGTCTGTAGTATTGTCAAAGTTGTTTTGCAGTTTTTTTATAAGTTTTTTGCTAAAACATGGAATGGACAAATGAAGTTATTTTTAAATTTGTATCAAAATGAACCAAGTTTATGGAATTCTACGACGTCAGAGCATAATAACGAAGGAAACGATATATACGATGCGTGAAACCGAATAAACGACCAATTGAAAAATAGTACTATTTCGATTAAAGACTTAAAAAAGAAGAGAGACAATTTAATGTCAACATACAAATGGCAAGAAGCAAAATTAGAGACCTACACGGAATATCACGGAACGTAGGAAGAGCTCTGTCTGTGGTGCGTTGCCGTTCGTGCTCATCGGCTGTCCGCAATGATCTGTAGAATCGCCGATCGTGGGAAGCCGCTAGAAGAAACTTCCACTCGAAAAGTGTAATCAAATATTAAACACCTTGACTGCATTACGTATCCCCAGGGGCATGTGCGTAATTTTTCAACTATGCGGTAGTAAAATTGGTCAAACCGTCGCATCTTGCGGTAGCGATAAAAAAAAGGTATTTGTACGTCGTTTTAAGTGTAACAAATAGCTATCGGTAGCAAATTTTTAATTCTTGCTACTTATGTCGGTTATGAGATATGCCCTCGGAGACACGTGCCGCACATAAACAAAAACTTATTGTTACTTTGCGTCACAGACCACGGAAGGCATGTGTTGGTGCTTGTCAACATTTTAGTTTTTGGCAATATAATTGTCAAAAATGGAAATTTTAAGTTGGCATTCATGACATTGAGGCTTATTTGTAATTGGTCACTATTCTAACTTATTTATAAACTCAATTGTTTTTGTTTTTTCCAAAATGTTATAAAATTTATGAGAAACATGTATTGGATGAGCTAATTTTTAAAATTGTATTTTTAAAATATGTTAAGCAGCATAAGTTCACTAACCAAACTAATTTTATTTGTTATGAGTTAATATTGTCTCATATGTATATGAGAAAATGTCGGTGAAATGCAATTCGCATTCCGCAATTCCATGGGTACACGTGAAGCACTTTTCACCTTACAAGTCCTACTTCAGAGATGCCGCGATGTCAGTTGTGATATATATATATATATATATATATATATATATATATATATATATATATATATATGTGTCTATATTTGTTTTATTGACTACGCCAAGGCATTTGACCGTTGTCAGCACCAGAAGATGGTCACCGCCCTACAAAGAGTAGGAATGGATGAGAAGGACATTCGGTTCATCATGAATTTATACTGGAACCAGCGTGCTCAAGTCAAGGTCGAAGACCAGCTGACCGACCAAGTGAAGATCATGCGAGGAGTAAGGCAAGGATATGTGCTATCGCCGACTCTTTTCAATATATACTCTGAGGAGATTTTTACTGAAGCCCTCACAAACCTAGAGATGGGAATCCGAGTGAACGGTACATACATCAATAATATCCGCTACGCCAATGACACTGTGTTACTAGCAACCAACCTAAACGATCTGCAGGCCTTAATAGACCAAGTGCGAACTGTGAGCGTAACAGACGGACTAAACCTTAATATTAAGAAAACTAAATTCATGGTTATCAGCCGTGAGATCCAGAATTGAAATGGCACGGTCTACATTTATTAAGTTGAGATCCTTGCTGTACTGCAGTGATCTCAGTTTGGGAACCAAGATGCGGATAGTGAGATGCTACGTTCTTCCAGTGTTACTATATGGAGTTGAAGCCTGGACACTGACGCAAGCCACTGAAAAACGAATCGAAGCCTTCGAGATGTGGATATACAGAAGGATACTAAAAATATCTTATGTGGACCATGTCACCAACGTTGAGGTCCTACAGCGCATGACAAAAGAAAAAGAAGTGCTTAATTTGATTAAACAACGTAAGCTTGAGTACCTCAGCCACGCGATGCGGAACGAAGAAAAATATCGAATTCTTCAACTCGTTATGCATGGTAAAGTATTTGGCAGAAGAGGACCGGGACGCCGTCGTATCTCGTGGTTGAAAAATCTCCGACAATTGTTTTGGGATGACCTCAGCGGAGCTGATTCGTAGAGCAGTCAACAAAACCATGATAGTCTTGATGATCGCCAACATCCGGACCAGATAAGGCACTGAAGAAGAAGAAGAGTTAATATTTTTTTTGTGCTAGTTCCAATTTATAAGATTAACAAAGTAAAGATAGTCGTGATGATCGCCAACATCCGGAACGGATAGGCACTTTAAAAAGAAGATTTATCTGATGTTTTGTATTATTTATTAAATATTCATAAGTATTTTAGGCTTTTGTATTTCAAAGTAATCATTGTATGACAGACAAATGTCAATTTTGAAATCCGTTAATGTCATGTCTAATTGGCAAATCTTTTACGTGTTTGGTTCATATGCTGGTGTACGTGAGTTCGAATCCCAATTTGAATTTTCTTTTTTATTTTTGAAATTTTTACCTCACGTTAATGTTATTAAATATATGTAATATACGAAAAAATGCTAAATTTTAAAATAAAATTTACAACATAATCCGAGTTCTTGCTTTTTTATTGTTATCTTCGTAAAGTAAGTTAAGTAAAGTGGTCATGGTCATCAGCAAGCACCAAAACAGAAGGGTGAAGGTCAATGTCGACGGAACAGATCTGGAAAGAGTAACAAGAACAACGTATCTTGGAAGTAATCTTGATAAAACTTGGGACCACTCACTAGAGATAAGAATACGCCTAGAAAAGGCACGTACAATGTTTTACAAAATGCAAAAAGATCTATGCAACCGCCAGCTGGGCATCTCATTGAGAACTAGAATACTTAAGTGCTATGTTTTCTTAACCTTGCTCTATGGTGTTGAAGCCTGGAGAATGACAGAAGCAACACAAAAAAGAATCCAAGCATTCGAACTCTGGTGTTACCGTAAAATGCTCAGAATATCCTACATGAGCCATACGACAAATGCGGAAGTGTTGCGGAGGATGAATAAGGAAAGAGAGCTTATGCTTATAATAAAAGAACGGAAAACACAATATTTTGGTCACATCATAAGGAATCAAAAGTATGAACTGCTCCAACTTATAATCGAAGGCAAAGTCAGGAAGAAGACGCAACTCTTGGCTTAAAAACCTACGGCAATGGACGAACATGACCTCCATAGAACTATTCAGGGCTGCTACAAATAAGATTAAATGGGCAAATGTAATGGCCAACATTCTTAAGGATAAGGCACCGTAAGAAGAAGAAGAAAGTAAGTTATGCATATTGGCAGTTTTAAATACTTATGAATATTGCATTTTAATTTGTTTATTGTATTATTATATTGAATTATGTTACAGTATATTGTATTGTAATTTTTATATTAATATCAAAATAAACAATGAATTTTACTGAGTATGTGTAAAAATATTTTTTGGCATTCAACTACTTTTATACATATATGAAAATAAAAATATATATTTTCATTCAAATATTGATAAAATCCTTCAATTACTATACTCCTATTACTAGACAAATGTTTATACACAGCCAACGATGCACCATATACCTATATACCTAATTATTTTTCTCTTTCTGCTCTCTCTTACCTATAGCATTAAATATTTAATGATTGTGCAGATTTACTCCCATATAAATTTGTAACGGCGAACGCGTGTATAGAAGTATAACTTCCACCGACAGTCCACAGGACTGCCGCACCCGTTTTTTTATTTTTTGGTAAAGAATAAAATGTAAATTTTCTAAGGCTTCACGGAATACAATATTTTATTTCCTACAGTTACATATTCTGTCACAATTACAAAAGAAGATGTTGAACTCATTTTAACCCAACCAAAAAGTACTGTAGCGATACAACGAATAGCAAATTTGTTTACTTTTAAAGCGGATTTATCATCTTATCATATTTGTTAAAGATTAATATTACTTTCCTTTTTTATGAACATTATAAATAAAAATATAAGCGCCATAAAATGAGCACTGTACCTTACCTTTCTGGCCACTGCACAATCTAGTTTGGTACAATGTCCACATTTTTTGAGAAAAGCAAAATTAGTTACTCTTGCATAACCTGTATTTTTTTGGGATTACAGAGTACATTTTTAACTTAAGAAGTGCTTCGATGTTGTTTGAGTTAATACTCATTAATATATTGTGATTTATATTAAAGTTATTTTGAATTTACTCGAAAGGTGGCCACTGTACCAGCCTCACCCTTATACATATGCAACATTATTTGTAATTTAATTAAAACTTACATCTAAAAGATAACTTGCTTAAGTTCGGTACATTTCTGAAAGTTCCTGGCCTGATTTCTTCCACTGCACAATTTACTACGTTTAACTCAGTTAGCCTATCTATATCAGCAATAGCATCTTTGTAAAAAATTGGTATCTTCTGATCAATAAACTCTATGTTATCAAAAATGATATTCGGTATAAAATTCTTCAAGTTATTTCCAAGTAAGATGGTTGGTTTGAATCTGGGGGTAAACACGAAATATCCATTAAATGTGACATTTCTAAATGTAATATCAACTAAATTTTCAGATGAAATGTGAACAAATAGCACGAGGAATAATAAAATTAGCGCCATTTTATTTACTAAGAATTGAATATTATTTATAAGTGTTAATTACCACAAAAAACGATAAGCGTTATCTTGTTATTTATGTTTTAGAAAGACAGTAGCGTACCAATACTTCCAAAGAAAAAGATCTTTCGGTCTTGCCACTGACATTATTTGAAGACCATTATCTTAATATAGTAAATGTATTGGGGTTGAAATCGGTTTTTAAATGCATTTGTGTTTGTATTTTTAATTTCTGTAAACCTTTAAATTTCCTTTAACTTTGTTCATGTATTTTGGTCATGGCTGCGAAATTTGAATTGGTCGTCTAATCAGCTTTTTAAAGCAACAGTAAACAAAATACAGATAGTCTTGAATATCAAGATCAAAATGTCTTAAATACTGAGGCAGGTATGGAAGAAAATTTATTAAATGAACAATTAACATACAGAAATTAAGCAAAAAAGATGTCGATGGAAGAAAGCTGAACCTTCAAAATGGAAAAGAAATTTAAAGAAAAAACAGAAAATTGAATCCAAAAGGTATCAAGTTATCAAACTGCGAAAAATGCCATTTCCAGCGCAATGCACATTTTTCAGAAGAACTTAGAAAATCACTTTGCCAAAACTCATGGCATAGTGAATATTTAAAGCAAAAAGAGTTTCATCTTGAAACAACAGAATGTATACCACTAAGGAGAAGGGTTGCGAATAGAGAGTTGAAGGAAATAAAGAACAGATACAAAAATTTATTATTTAAATAATCATTTTTTTTTCTTAAAACTTTCGAAAATGCATTTCGGCCGATATGATTAATACTGCATGTAAAGGCAAGGGAGAGAAAAAAGTTTGTTCGACAAGACAATAGAGATAAGAAGACTCCACACAACAAGACAGTCCAAGAAAGTATAGAAACAGTGAAAAATGGTATAGAAAAGTTTCCTGTCATGGACTCTTAAAATTCCTGAAAAGAAACTTAACGTTTGTATCTCGACCCTCAACTTATCATTACAAAAATGTACAATTTATATAAACAAGAATTTTTAAATGAAAATTTAAAACATGTAAGCGAAATTACTTACAGGAGGATTTTTTATACCGATTACAACTTGTTGTTCTATAAGCCAGAAAAGGACCAATGCCAGCTTTGCACTAAATCTAATTCCTTAAAAGGAGAATCAGCTGTTGAAAATGATTATGTACAACACATTATAGGGAAGGAAGACTCTATGAATGCGAAAGTAGCTGATAAGGAGAAATGTCAGAAGCATAAGGCATTTATGTGTTATTACCTTTAATTTGCAATCAGTGTTACAAATGCCTTCGAGTGACGTAAGTTCTATGTATTACAATCTTAAAGTTTGCATGTACAATTTTATCATTTGTGAGCTACATAAACCAGGTGATATCTTTTGCTATGGATGGACAGAGTTACAAGGAAAAAGAGGCAGTTCAGAAATAGCTAGTTGCGTATTTAACTATAAACCTGGAATAAAGCAGCTCTGCTTGTATTCTGATACCTGTGGCGGACAAAACAGCAACAAGAATGTTACAGCACTAATTTTATATGTGGTACAAACTTCAAACCTAGAAATTATAGAGCACGAGTTACTTAAAAGTGGCCACGTTTATGAAGATGGACAGCATGCACAGTGCTATAGAAAAGGCAAAAAAATACGTTCCTGCTTATACCATTCAGGACTGGTATAATATTTTTAGAATCGCTATATCAAGACAAAGATAAGTGTCCAAAACAAAAAAAGTATGAGCTCTAAAGTTCGTCAGATAAGTTTTTTAGAATTTAAAGACCTTATAGATTTATCAACATAATTAATAAAAAAACAGGAACAAAAATACAGTAAAATCCCAGTAAATTGAGTCAAAATCCAATGCCTAAAATATGAAAAAAGTAAACCAGAAATAATTCAGAGTTCAAAGTAATTCAAGTATTTGGTTAAATTCTTTCAAACTCTTTTAAAAAAATATCCCTTTAAAATTTATATTCAAAAATAATACATTCCATAAGAATTTCACGGTTGGTACAAATTTTTGTCAACATCGAAATGAGCTGTAGACGAAGTTCCTTCCTGAACCAACAGTGATGAAGATATTGAAGACTGAAGGAATTTGTTAATAGATGCTATAAAATTTTTGGAGCAAGCCGACAATATGTAGAGTGTTAAAAATGTTTCTAGAAAGAGAGACATAAGAAAAGACAAAATTATATGACCATACTTACTCTGTTAAAATAAATCTATGTGGAAGTTGGGTTATAACTCTAGAATTCTACCTAGTAAAATGAGATATTTCATAAGAAGAGTTTAAGCCCAACTAAACAAAATGCTGAATTATAATGCTGTCTGTTGACTTTTATAAAGTTTTTCGTTATTTTTTGCTAGTCGCCGTTGCTTCATTAAATCAAATATGTTTTTTTTATCTAAACGTTCTTTTTTGACTTTAAATTGCTTTTTAAATTCCTTTCCTAAATTTCCTTTTTCGTTCGGTTGTCTTTGAAACTTTTTCTTAAATTTCTCGTCTTGTGGTTGGATTATACTTATTAATATTTTTGCGAGACTTCTTTTTGATCACCTTTTTTAATTATAATTAGGTTACAGCTACTATGGGATTGTAATCAGATCCAATGTCAGCACCTGAAGTTTTAGCTGATTTAATGCAGTTTCTTAATGTATTTTGCATTAGAATGAAGTCTATTTGGTTTCTAATAATTTTATTTTCTGATTCTGCATTTGATTTGTAGGTGTGGAGTCTTCTAAGTGGTAATTCGAAGTGAGTATTCGATACAATAGAATCGGGTTCTTGGCAGAACTGGACAAGTCGATCTCCACGTTCATTTCTGTTCCCCAAGCTAATCCCCCACAATATTTAGCGTCGTTTGCCGATTTTTGTGTTAAAATCTCCGAGGACTATGGTATTTTCTGCTGCTTTAACAAGATCTACGGCATCAGTAAGATCTTGGAACACCAAAAAGGAAAAGAAATAAAAATATTGCCGTATTTCTAATGCTTATTTGAATTTTAATTATGTCTTTTTTCAACAGACAGCCACATTTGTGGTTTCTTTAAATTTGCAACACCCTGTACTCTTCCCGTAATCTTAACTTCGTATCTGATATTGTAGACAATAATGAGAGGTTACAAAACAATAGTAGGCGTTGCTCGTAATCAATTATGCTTCAACTATTATTAAGATGCGTTGTACAAGTATATGAATGAAAAAAGGTATCATGTTTTTTTCATCGATGTTTAGAAAGAGACGCCCACTTCGGCTAGGCTCTCAGTACTATTGTGGAATGGGAAAATGACCGGAAATGCTTACAAATCCTAACGAAATCAATTTTATCTCTTTGATTAGGATATACATTAATATAAGTAGAGGAACTGCTAATGAAATTATTATCTTAATAATTGCACATTTTTTAAATTAAAAGATCTACTATTTTTAATTGAAATTGCACACAATTTTAGTTTAAAATACATTTATTTTTTGTTTCAATTTCCACTTCGGAAATTGATCTCTAAATAATTGTATATTTCAAATTAATTTAAAAACTTTATATTTTATTGTATAAAAGTCGCAATATCTCCGGTTCCAATCAATAAAAATGTATGTTTTTTTTTTAATTTAGGGTAACTTTTTGCATATATTATAAAAATTTAATTAGTTCATTTGTAAATTGTTTATTTAATCGAATAATTTGCAATTTTATTTTGCAAAATTTTACTTTTTTCTTATTTTTATTAGTAGAGAGGTTATGAAATGATGGGTAGCTTAAATATTTATGTATTATAGTAATAAATATTATTTACGTTTACGCATAATAACCATAATAACGCAATAATAAACGTACTGGTCCTGTCCGATGATGTAGGGAATCTGTCCCTATATGTAAGTAGCGATTCTGATTTTGATTTTGAACACGTTCGCGGACACTATGGCATAACAAAGGGTTCGTAGAAACGCACCTCTGTTAAGAACGTTATTTTATCGAAAATTAAATTAAAAATAGGTAGCATAATTTATTATGAAAAAACATATATTTTTGACAAAAAAATAGGAAGCGGCAAATACCGTCTTGTCCCTAGCAAAGTCTATTTTCGTGAGCTGGATACAAGACGGCGTTTCCCGTCACACAAAAAATGGGAGGGGAAGGGACGAATTGATTAACAACTACAATTTTATTGTCTATGGTAATCTTCGAAGCAAGGTTCGACAAAAAGAGCTGGCCTGCTGGGGCACGTCTTACAAAGGTTCTTGATCACCTTTCGTATAGATCTTGATGTACAATGTTTGCATCTCAAATGGTAGGATTTATTTGGATCTGTTGGGTTTGGTATTTTATCGAGAAAGTGCATGACAGAATCAATGTTCCTGTTTGCTATTTGTTGATACAGTCGTGGCCTTTTACCACCATGTAATGGTCCCGTCTTCACCAAGTTTCTTTCATCTTGCTTATCTTTATCAATTCCTAAATATTCTTTTACAATTTCTTCGCGAAACTGAAGGAACGATAACTGTGTGTCTAATGTTCTTTTTATGTAAAATGCATTTCAAAGAGAAATTTCTAGTAGATGGAACATTACTTTTTTATACCATCTAATACTTTTTCTCGGAGATGAATAATAACTAATCATCTGGTCACTACGGTCAATACCATACATCAACTTGTTGTAATTAGCTACTTCCTCAGGTTTTACCTTTTCAACGCCATACCTGTTTTTAGCGGTAATCAATTTGGGATGATATTTCGTGGTAATGCAAATAACATCCCGTTTTTTCCCTCCATTTTGAAACGTATACTTGACCACATCGGCTCCAACGGTGTTCACCTTTCTTTAACTTGGCTTTTACGATTGTGGCAGGATTTCTTTTACGATCTTTTCGTAAGGTACCAGTTGTTTGGGTTTTTCGACAAAAAAGAATCTTAGAAAGAGAGAGGCTATTATAATAGTTGTCCATGACAATATGATGTCCACGATCTAGGTATGACTCCGTGTAAGAGAGAACTAGTTACTCGAGTTTTGGTACACCAGTCGCTTGCGTTGTTTTTCCGGAATATATTTTCAAATTTAGCACGTAACCATCGCTGGTACAAACAGAGTAGAACTTTATTCCGTACTTGGCGCTTTTACTTTTAATATACTGCCGAAAGCTCAATCGACCTCGAAATAGCATTAGTGACTCGTCTAAGGACAAATTTTCTGGAGGAACCACGGCACTTCTAAAGTTTGATAATAATCTAGTCAAAAGTGGTGTAACCTTTCGCAGTTTGTCATCAAGATTTTCGTCAATTTGTCCGTAAGACCAACTAAAATACCTTAGAAGTTCTGGGCTGTGAACTTTTTGAACAATTTTCTATGAAAAACTGGGCTGTAATATAATGGATCCATCGAGAACCTTTTTCTTATTAAACGACATTTGGAGTGACTCTGTAAGATATACAGAGCTAGGAATACCTTGAGTTCAGGTTTAGTTACTGGTTTAATAGTTTTATATCTATAATTTCGTCTGTGTGGTCTTTTGGTGGTATTCAAAATGTCAGCATATGCATTCATAGAAGTAACAATCGTGTTCATAACGTCATCATCCCAAAAATTTTTCAAAACATTCGGCTGCAGTCGGTGTAGTTTCAAACACATATTGGATACCACTACCAGCATTATCAAACTGAAAATCAGGAATATCTGTTGTGGTATCACACCAGATATCCTCTGTTGGTTGCAAATCGAGGTCAGTAACAATGTCATCCTCATCACTACTATCGTCTCTAATAGGGTGGTGGTCACTGGACCAACCAATATGATCATCATCATCACGATCTGAGATGTTATCATCACTACTGAATGCCTCAGGCTCTGAGTAAGCGTCATCAGATTCGGATGATCCTGTACTGACTTCTTCCTTGAGTTGCCAAAGCCTTTTTTCTTCTGTCTTATCCATTTTGCCCAATCGCAATGCCGATAAATTAAATTAAATATTTATATTACTCCACCCTGTAAATAAAAAAGTTTTAAACATGCAGTATTTACAAAAATTAGAATTCTTAAAAAAATAATAACTTTAATTTTAGAGTTTTATGTAATATATTACTATATTTGTTTGATATTTCTATTTTTCATTGTATGTTATGTTATGTGTTCTTGTGTTATTTCTTGGTTATAAGTGACTTATTTATATAGTAACATTACATGTAGTGTAATTTCATGTAGTTTCTTATACGTAGTTTTTTTTTGTAAAAGGTATTCATAACATACATGTTTTCTTGTTCCAGGAATTCCATCAGTTTTTCTCCTCTTGTGTTTCTTGTGCCGAATCCAAAATTTCCAATATTTTTAAGTGGTGTAAATCTGGATAATTTTTATTTTATGATTTTAAAATACATAAAACACTTATCCTATTATAAATATATTATCATCATAGGTGACTCGACAACCCGTTGTGGATTTTGGTCTGCTGACAAAAAAGTTGCAACTCCTGCCGATTACTGGTAAGTTCCCTCCATCTTTTGACCACTTGAAAATGTTAATCTCTTTGTGTATTCGCGATATGACATCCTAGCAATATGTCCAGCCCATCTAAGTCTCTGCAAGTTAACGAATTTCACAATATCTAGATCGGTATATGACTGATGTAGTTCAAAGCTATATCTTCGACGCCATAGCCCATTTTCATTTACAGCCCCAAAAATCTTTTCAAGAATTTTTCTCTCAAAAATACCAAGAAGTCTCTTATTCTTTTGGAATAAGGTACATGTTTTAGCCTTGTATATCAAAATAGGTCTTATTAAGGTCTTGTATATATTAAGCTTTACTGCACGTTTTATATTTTTATTTTTTAAATGTTTCTGGAGACCGTGAACAGTTCTGTTTGCTATTGCTATGCGTCTTTTTATTTCGTCGCTTGTTGTGTTTGTTGTATTTACTAGCGATTCAAGATATGTGAATTCATTGTCTTGTTCAAAGGTATAGTTGTTAATTTATAAATATATTATCCTTGTAATAAATTTACCACTGTCCTATTTATTTTATCATTGAAAACCCCTTCTATGGATATATCGCAACTAAAAGATAATATTAACATTCAAGAAATTTTTATAAAAGATAGAAAATTGGAGAGGTTATCAAAGTCTGGGTTCTCGAAAACAAAACAAAAATATTTACGTGAAACATTGAAATATAATATTTATTCAAATTAAAATGATCTACAAAATTAAATCTAATATCATAATGTAAAAAAAATTCTGGATAAATTCCTAAATACTTTTTTGAAAACAATTTCTAGGTGGATTATTCTACGTGGATTGAAAGTTCAGTTTTTCTTTATTTAAAAAAGAAAACGAAGGAAGGAAAAAAGAACATTTTAAACTCAAACTATAGCCTACAAAGTTTTTAAACAAACAGTTTGGCTACTCTTAATGTTGTTTTGTCCTAATAATGTACGTAAAAACAACTATACTCCATTTAAAACTTATTAATAACACATTTTTTATGCCACAGATGATAATCACCAATATATGGTCATAAACGTGTGGCAAAGAATTCGTTTGATTTGAAGTTTTCTTTTCTTAAATATTGTATTTGTATTATAATAAACCAATAATGTGGTACCTATATAATCTATTTAAGTATTCAATAGTATAATTAAGAAACGCCTGAGTTTCTTAGAAAAGATTAAAACTTTCAGTATACATAAAATTTCTCATTGTCAAAAATTTCGATTACCTTTAATTATTCCAGGATACGACAGCTTTCTGCTCAGAATTTTTTTATGCAATAATTTGCTTGAAATTTTGACAGTAGGTATAAAATAGTTAATGATTAAAATCTACCTTATGCCAATAGATGCTTTTTCTCTGGGGGTGGTTACCATCTCACCTAGATGATGGAAGAAGATTAAAAAAAAAATCATGGAGTGATAATATTTGAGACAAAAATGTTCTTAAAGGCGGGTTAATACGATTCAAGAATGCTTGGATTCCAATTTGGACCAAATGGACTTGTACCATTTGGTAACCATGTAAATGTAGCCATTTTGAAGATGGCGAAAGTGATTGTGAACGGTGTTCTAGTGGTTACTGATATGTTGATACATCAGCTTGAAATCGAGAAAAAAGGGATAAAAAGAAAAAATGCCGCAAATCTAGCATCCTTATTTTTTCTTTATCCGTACATTCTATAACGCTTCCTCAGTTTCGTATAGCACTATGAATCTAACACCCTCCCTTTCACATCATTTTTTGTTTGTGTTTACTTCACGTTTTCGATTTTTTGACACCGATGCCATTTTAATTTTACAAATAAATTTATAGTATTAAGAATTCATTATCTGCGTATATTTTTTGTAGCAGCAATCTTTCAAAAAGTTTGCTTACGGTTGTGAGTAGTCTGGTGGGTCGATAAGATACTACTTTATTTGGCACTTTTCCTGACTTAAGGATCAAAATAATTTCAGCAAATTTCCATATTTTTAGAAGGTATGATAAGCTTAGCATGCGAAATATGATTGTTAGCATAGTAATGGTACTTGTACTAAGATTAAATCATAACCTGGGGTAGTTCGTTAGTTGAGTTTGTTTATTTCTTTCTTGACTTGCGAGATGCGAGATGAAAACAATAAAGTACTAGTCCCAGAAAAGCAAGTCAAAGCACTGAAAAGTACTTTGACAGTTTATTAAATGAAGAATTTAATAGAAACCCAGTTAAGCTAACTGAAATAACAATGGTCAAAAAGATGATGATAGACCTTTTCACTTTTCTTTGTTACTATTTTTTCAATGATGATATTATTATGCTTAAGGTCTCTGCCGCATACATAGAAATTGATATTATGAAGTCATTTAACATAAATTGCATTATCAGAAAAACAGGAGATCTGTATACTATACAATTATTACATATTTTACAGAATCTCTATCTATCTATCTATCTATAGCCCAAAATCTATTCATGTGTTGAATATAGGCCTCTCCCATTCGTCTCCATTTGTCTCTGTCTTCTGTTTGTCTTTTCCACATTGGACTTGCGCTTTGCTCAATGTCAACTTTCCATCTCATTTGCGGTCGACCTCTTGACCTTTTTGCAGTATATGGTCTTCAGCGGCCAATTTCTTTATTCCATCTTCCATCCTGATATCTTTCATTATGTCCAGCCCATTTCCATTTTAATTTCAATGCATGTTCGACAGCGTCTGTTGTTTCGGTTTTGCATCTTATTCTTCTGGTTATTTCTTTCTGGCAGAATCTCTACAAAACAAATTTCATAATTATCCGCTTTGGATATAATTTAAGCATTCCATACATTTGCTTCGCATTGTATAGCATAACTGTTTGATATAATATTTAATAATATTTATTTTTGGAAACCCCGCGATTTTTATTTGTTGCGAAAAATAATATTGTACTTAATATAATAATATACATATTCTTCCCAGAAACAAATTATTTTTCTTAGCGTTAAATTACCAATAAGTAAAAGTTATCATGCGATAACCCTAACTTCTTCCCAAGCAAAATATTTCACGGAATCATAAGACACATTTTATATAAATAAATCTGAACACTTCATAAAAATATAGTAGTAAAAATGATCGTAATTAAGACTCTTCTGTTATTATTTGTTCCTTTTTGCTTCAGCAAAAGTGCCGAAGTGACTTTTAAGGATGTCACATTCAAAGGATTTAGTGTTTATACAGAAAAGTTCAAGAAAACAATCCCGTCTGGAAACAAACTTGTAGATTTTTTGCCAGAAAGAACTGTTTATGATGCCATTGAAATGAAGGAACAACATATACCTGTACTTACTGAGGGCTCGTTGGCAGACTTAGACCAGTTGGACGAATTGGTTATTGAATACTGTGATGTTGAAGAAGTTGAATCTGGAGCTATCAGTAATGTTCCTAACCTGAGAAAACTGTCATTGAAAGGTAAGTTTCAGATAATGAATTGTTTATATCAAAGTGTATTCTTTAATTCCTCCAAAGAGGGACTAAAAATTCACAGTTTAAGTCGAACTCTTGTATTTCAGTTTTGCTCTTTTTGAATTCACTTATTAATAATCAGCTGAATTTATACGCTTTTTCTGCTTCTTGTATGGTCTAGTTGTGTTTATTCTAACGTCTCACCTCTTATGATTTTGAGGTTCAGCTGTCTCTTCCACCTCTTTGGGAGTCTTTCTAGTTGCTTTTTTGTTATGGGTGTCTCCTCTCTAATTTCTTTCTCCAAGCGCAAAATGTAATATGAATTATATGTATACACCTTTTTGAGTTATCTCTTTTGTGGCTATGGAGATACCAACCAGTGTTGTCTGACCTTCGCTGGCATTTTTGTCCTTACCTTATTTTATTCCTAGGTTCAGTGATCTGGAGTATATTCCATTTTGAGCCATATTCCATTTTGGAACCATCGGTGTATATGCAATACGCATTTGCCTTTCTGTCTCCTTATACTGTCTTGTTTTAATTTTGTAGGGTTTGTTAAAGACATTTTTGGTTTAACTGAGTCGCAGTCTGCTTGTAGCAGAGGTAAGGCATCCAGCTATCCCCGCCTAAAACGAATTTCAATTGTCTTATTCCTACATCAAGGTTTGCACCAGCTGAGTGCAGTCGCATCATTGTCACCAGCGCTACGTCTCTGACATTTATGTCTATTGGGTGATACGAATGACGAAAGCCATTGCAGCAGTTGGTGTTGTTTTCATAGCACCTCTTTTATTTATGCAAGCCATCCGCTAAATATGGTTTAGTTTGTTAATCGCTGTTGCCTGTACCACTTTTGGTACCAAAGCAATAGGTCCATAAGTTAGCATGGGTTTAATGACAGCAGTGTAGACCTGGGCGATTACCCTGGGCGCAAGGCCCCAAGTGCATCCAAACGTTCGTTGACACTGCTTATAGGCAATATAAGCTCTTTCAGCTCTACCATCTAAGTGTGAGTTCCATGTTAACTTCGTGTCAACGTTAGTACCAACGTATTTCACCTTGTCAGAAAAGTTTAGATTGTAGTTTCGAATTCTTGGCGGTACAAATCCCGTAATTCTTCTTTTTCTGGTGAAGAAGACCATCAATGTTTTCTTAATATCTATAGATACTATTCCTTGGTTCCTTGCACCATCTTTCCATTAATTGGAGAGCAACTTATAATCTCTCACATAGTGTGGTCTCAAAGTTATCGCTATGAAAAATAGCAATGTTGTCTACATTGGCTCTTGTGTAAAACCCGTTGCTGCCAAGTTGGTCAACCAGGGTGTCTAGAACTATGTTCCATAGGAGTGGTAATAGCTTCCTGCAGACCATGCCATTCGTAACCGTGTTTTTAATAGAAACGTCGTCTACATCTATGCTTTTTATTTCTACTGCCATTTATTTTTATCACTTATTGGTTTGTAATTCGTTTCATCTATTTTGCGTATATTTTTTTTTATATTTGTTACAATATTTAGTTTATAAACTTTGTAAATTTATATATATATATATAATATATATATATATATATATATATATATATATATATATTTATATATATTTAAATATATTTACATTTTTTTTTAATTTTAGGAAATGCCATTAAGTCAATAGCAAAGGATGTATTTTCCCATTTAGGAATATCTACACTAGACCTTAGCCTCAATCAAATATCAACCATCCATCCACAGGCCTTTGATAATATGCCCGAACTCTTAAACATTCAACTTGCTGATAACTTTATAACGCAATGGAATCCAGAATGGCTCAAGAATACTCCGCTATTGACAAGAATCTCGGTTCAGAATAATTCCATCGAAAAGCTACCAGCTCATGGATTTAAAAATATGGCAGGTGAAAAAAAGTATGGAAAAATAGACCTTAGTATTAATCTGGTATTTAGTCATAATAAAATAAGTGAGATAGATCCTGAAGCTTTTTCGGATCTTCACAGAATTAACAACTTGTGGTTAGATAACAATGTTCTAGAAAGTTTCGATGAAAACCTTTTAACGGGAATAAAAATTAACGATTTAAGACTCAACAAAAATAATATTAAATGTTTAGATGGTAGTTTAGATAAAATACTTAAAGCAGAAACGAATCACATAGATTCGAATCCATTCGACTGTAATTGCTTAGAGAGGATCAAGGAATGGTCAAATAAAAAGAAGAATGTCGATTTTACCTTCGCTGAAATGGAGTGCACAGCACAAAGAATAAAAGTTAAGATGACAGCACTAGAGAAGAGATTGAAAGAGTTAAAAGGAGAACGAGACGTGCCGAAAGAAGTAGAAGAAATAGAAGTTTTTGAGACTAAACCTAAAAATAGAGCAATTAAATACATCAGATTTTAATAATTATCTGCGTAGTAATTTAGTGAGTTATATTTTATATGGGTAGTCAATTATTATTATATTGTAATTAGTTCTAATAAACAATTATTTTATTGTCAAATTAATTATTTGTTTACTAACAACATAATCGTTAAGCTTTCATTCTATTGCCATTTATAAAATATCTCTTATACTCCTTTCTTACTTTATGTTCACTTTGTTCACCTGTTTAGTATGTTCTTACATTTTTATGTATCAAAAATAACAGTAGAACGTTTTATGAGAAAGTAAACAATGTAAGTCGATTGCTGACTACGTAGGCATCTTTCTTTCTTTTTATCTTCTTTGGTTATGGCAAGATTACCTTCATCATCTGTTATTTTTCCGCCGTTGCGTTTTCAGAACTTTCCAGCTATTTCCTTCACCTTTCGATGGACATTGAAGTTATCATATCGGGTCTGATACTCATCTATTTCTTGAGATCGTTCTGTTTTTTGTTTCACATTGGCTTCTCTTCTCTTTCTTCTGACGATGGTATGTATTCTCTTATCATCTTGGTCATTTTCTTTGCTTTTTTTTCTCTGATCCATAATTTCAAGTGTTTCATCGGTCATCCACGATTTCCGTTGCTCTGTATCTTTTTTCAGTCGTTGTTCTTTTATTTCTCTTACTATTTCTTGTATTATGGTTAGTTCTTCTTTTATAGTTTCTGCATTTTAGCACAGTTGTATTGAGATTTTTACTCACTTTCAGTTGAACATTGGAATCTTTCAGTTTTCTAGCATCATACTTCCTCATTGACTTACTTGTAACCTTCTTTATTCTGACTTTAAAATTACCTACAACTGGTACATGATCAGAATTTATGTCTTCCCCTAGATATATTTTGACAAATATACAGCTGTTCTATACCTCTTATTTACTAGCATGATATCAATCTGATTTCTTACAATCCTCACAAAATCCGGTGGAGATTTCCAGGTGTACAATGGTTCAACTGCAGATGTTGTTTTTCTGGCCCCAATTGTTTTGTTGAAGTCATCCATTACAATTGTTAGGTCTTACTTTTTCAACATTTTCACGACTTAATTAATGTTATGGTATAGTTCTTCTATCTTTTCTTCAGTTTCTTCTGTTATAGGTGCGTACACTTGAATTATGTTGATGTCGATTGGTCTTGCTTTCAGTTGTATGAGCATCATTCTTGCTGAGATTAAGATGAAGTTGCCTACGGATTTTGTCACTTCTTTTGGTAATTTAATGCCGACATCTAATTCATGTTTGCCCTTATCTGTTCCAGAATAGAAGACACAGTGTTCCTTATTCCTTCGCTTATTTCTAGAATATTCAATTTCATGTGTGCCATTTCTTTTATTGCATTATGGATTTTACCTTCCTGTGCCAAGGTTTTCACGTCTCATGTGCCTATTCTGATGTTTTCTTTGCATTTTAATCTTTTTGTTATACTTGTAACTGCTCCTCCTGAAGATCAGATTGAGTTGCTTACTCCGAAATTAAATTTTGCTGCAAGCATAGCGATTTAATTCTAAAAGGACTTATGCAATCCGGATCTTAAATGAGGTGTGTTGTTCCAATCTTTCTTTCCCATCTCTATGCCGTTGACCGCTTCCACAGTTCTTCTGCCTTTAGCTAGTTCCTCTAGCTCCTCCACTCGCAGTCGATGGCCAATAAACGTATAATGGCCATATCTAGCTACCTTTACTTAGTTTAGCCTGCAGACCAACGCAGTTGCCCGAGGTGGGGCACGTGAAGCCATAAGTAAAAGTTAGTTGTCTTAAGATGACCAGTTATCAAGAATCATCTTTCGTCTATGACGCTCAATGTAGTCATTCCGATAAATAAAACAACTCTACACCTCCGGATACAATGATATGCTGGAACAACGTTGCAACCGCCAATATTTTCATATGTGGGTTTCCCATGAAACAACGTTCTATATGTGCAAAATAATGTACTGCTGACTATGGGGAGTATTATGAGACAACTTGCCTGTTTTGTAGTTTGAAAATTAGTCAACCTTCAGCTTTCAGGTGTAATAACTTTGTATATGTTAAAGTTTGTCGTGTTTCGCGCCAAATTTTCTGCACCTGTTTTGTAAGTCAACGTTTTCAATCGAGTAATTTGACATAAGTCAGTGATTTAAGGGAGTGGTATGGATGCAGTTCAATACAGTTGTTCAGAGCTGCAGCCAACAAAGTAAAGATTGCTGTGAGGGTAGCCAACCTCCGATAGGAGACGGTACTGCAAGAAGAAAAAGAAGTGATTACCCAAATTAACAGAGGGAAAACCCGAATGCTTAACATTGATGAGTGGAAGCAGAATATTAGAAAACATCGCAGAGATGCTGGTGATTCGTACGTTTCGTCTAGAAAAATGCCCAAAGAAGCTCTAAGTTTCATGTTTTAAAACATTATTTGTTTTAGGTGCGTATTTGTAAATGTAAGCAGTCTACTATGAGTTGATCTGCTGAGTTATTAGTGGGCAATCACGCCAAACTCTTCAAAACGAATAGAGAACTGAGTTACAATGGCGAATCAAAATTTTTTTCTTAGTCTCTTTCGATACAAGGGCCATAAAGACGAAAGGTTGGAGAAGCAACATCTCGTCAGTGCACAGTGAAATATACAGTAAAATATTGCGTATACTACTTCTTCCTTCAATATGTCTGGCCCAGTTGCATAGATTATCTGAGTTAAGTTGATTCTATCGTCTTCAAATAATTCATTCAGGTATTTTGTCCATCTTGTTATTTTATTCTCTAGATCTACAATAAGATTTCCATCTTTGTCTTTAAGTTTACCCATTTGGCATTTCTTTATGCTTCCTGTTATCTCTTTTACTTTTTTGTGCGTATTGAACTCATATTATTTTTTCTCATAGGTTTTCATTTCTTCACACTGTTCTTTAATCCACGCCCCTTTGGCTTCTTGTATTCTCTTTTTTATGTGTTTATTTATTTGTATTTGTCTAGATTATTCTTCGTCTTTCTTCTTTGTTCCATCTAGTCTAGTATATCTTGTATCATCCACCCCTTATTCTTTGTTGTTGTTGTTGTAAGATGTTTCTTTCGTTTGTATAGCTGTATTTATGTACTTTAGTTTTTGGTTAACGTTATTTGTATCGTTAGTTTGTTGCTGCACTGAACAGAGGTTTTCATTTATTTCTTCTCCTGTTTCTTTTCGTATATTTTTAATTCTAAGTTTATTTAAATCTAGTGCCTTTCTGTGTGGTCTTCTTATCTTTTTTGATCTCAGCTATATCACAGTAACTACCGGGTCCTGATCTGAGCCTATATCAGCTCCTGGGTAGTCTTAGTACATTTAACAGCATTATGATACCTCCTTGCGTTCATAACGTAGTCTATTTGATTTCTCACTATTTTTTCTTTGGTATGTTGTGGAGATGTTCATGTATATAACCGTCCAGGAGGTAATTTGAAAAAGGTGTCTGTTATTACGAAGTCTTCGCTTTGGCAAAATTAAATCAATCGATCTCCTCTGTCATTTCTGTTTCCACGCCCATATTTTCCTACTTGTTCTCCTACCTTACCTTGACCCACCTTGGCATTAAGATTACCCATTATTATGTTAATGTGTTGCTTTTTTATTGTTTTCACCATTTTTTCTAAATTGTTGTAGAATTGGTCTATGTCATTGTCATCTTTATCGGCTATTGGTGCATAGACTTGAATAAGATTTTTTAAATTATGTCTTTCTTTAATTTGTATTAATATTAAGCGATCTATTTTTTTAAATATGACTAATTAAAAAAATTTCACCGAGTACCTTTAATTTTATCACCCACTGCAGTCATCAATACACACCACTGGTGGAAAAATCTTCATCTAATCTTTCAAACATCGCAAGAACTAGAAGAAGCAAGATATGGCACGCGCTAAACGGCCGTAACTAACATGATGGACTTGACATAAATGTCAATCAATCCGTTATTGAAACCCACCTGGCTGAAGATCTGATGTGATGGTTGCTTTTGTTACTACTAAGAACGAGGAAGTGCTACACAATTGGATTCCTGTGAGTTTATTATCGATCCATTCATATTAAGTGATTTTTTATTAAAGGAAATGAAGCAATGCAATTGATCAGCTTGTCATATGCTCCGAGAATTTTTTTTATTAATAAATTTGCTTTAAATGTTCTAAATTACTATTTTTATTATTAAAATATAGATTACAACATACTTGCGATCTTACAGACATTTTAGTGATATTTTTCAACCAGAAACATGTTTTTAATGATCGCTAATCCCTAATCTGAAGTAGAACCTTGCGTGTTAAACAAAAGTTAATAGAAATATTTTTTGTTGAAGTCAACATACAACTTAAAATAAACTAAATCATTAATTTTCACAATTTTAAATTTTATAGCATACTACGGCATCTCTTGTTACTCCGCCAAGAGCAAAAATTGACTAAAACGGTTCTAAGCAGTAAAACACCTATAATTCTAGACTTCCCATAACATTTAAATTATACACAACTATTAACATTAAACAATTTTTGTCACTACAAACGGATGAGTACCTAAAGCATTTAATAGCTATAACAGTAACAGAGTCATGTTTGAGTTCATTTCTATTTAAATAGTTTTTAATGTTGAATTAAAAAGATTTGGTAGAAAGTAGAATATATAATTCTTCTTGCAGTCTCTTTTTAATACCCTTTAATATGTATACCAAATAGCGACAAAAAGTTATATACATGATTATTTCTCAAATAAAACCTATCTACATACTGCATCATCCAAATAATCCAAAAGTATTTCGCACTTAAGTATGTTTTTGATATTCTAGAAAAATTTATTTGTAGGTATATAAATTTTTTTAAACAAGTGCTTCGGTGTTTTCCCTTTTCCTTGGTTACCTCTGTTTATTTTTTTTAGTTTTTTTAATATATCTGATACCAACGTAAAGCCAATAGCCAACATTTGTAATCATCATCATCAGTATCTTGACAAACCCAGACAAACCTTTGTATCTTTGCTCATAGTTTGTTTTATGATTTTCGACCTTTTCGATGCGTTCCTTGCTTCGTTTTTCCACTTATGACAAAACAAATAGACCAGCATTTCTGTCTCTGATTGACTTGATGCAGATTCTAGATACCAGCCTCAATCTAGTGACAGTGACAATGAATACCAAGTAGAACCTGAACTACCTAAACCAGAACCATGGAAAGAACATAACAAACACACCAGTAAGAAGAGCCTGAGAAGGTCAGACAATTGGGCACGGGTACGTGTAAAGCAGGCAAGAAATGAAGGGCACCTTTATACTGACCGAAAAGAAACAGTGCATCGAGCAAATCGTATGGAAGAGTTTAACCATAATTGTAGATACGGTTGTAATACAAATATCCCTTATGACAAATTTCAATCTATTTCTATTGGGGACTTGAAAGCTGGGACCTTCAAACTTCTTTTTTATTTACTTGCATTAGCCTTCAAGATCCTGCGAGAGAAAAACCTAATGCGAGCTATGTAAAGAGAACAAGCTATACTTACACATTAGAGGGGTATAGAGTATGTAAAACATTTTTCATGAAAACTCTTGATGTCAATAATAAACGAAATTACTAATGTTATAATAAAAAAATGACCCTCAAAAACTCCTTTTCCACAAGGAACAAAGAGATCGTAAACCTTGTAACGAAAGTATTTTGCCTACCACATGGGGTAATAATACAAAGGGTAGAAAATTGGGGGGAGAACTATTGGGGGTGGAGATAGGGCAAGCAAAATAATCGCTACTTATGCGAACGGCACTCAGGGTTTCGTAGGAGAGCTGGGGTGGTGGATAAGTAAAAGATAAGGGCATTGGAATGGGGCAACTACAAAAAAAATGAAATAAAGGGCTCTTGGGATAAACAAAATAAAAATAAACAAGAAACACCTCAAGGAATTTAATATAGGGCGCCACTTGAGGTGCCTAATTATGCCTATTACAACCACTGGTTGTAACTAGGGAAATAATTAGAAAATAAATCAAAACATAAAAAACATTTCTTTTTCAAATAAACTCAAAAAGGGTTAGCTCAAAAAAAATAAACAAAAAGTTAAGAAAATAAAATTTAACCTTTATTTATGTGTCACCACAAACAGTTACAAAATGGAGAAATACAAAATACAAAACTTACGTGTCATCCGCTTACAAACTCCAGGAGTTGGAGATACTACATAAAACTACAAATTTATATGGAGGTTAACCTTGCTTAAAAATAAAACAAACTAATAACCAAAAAAATAATAAAAAACGAGCTGTCATAAGTTAACATTAAATTTCAAAAAAAAAACTAAAAATTTTAAATGTCAACGAAAGCAATTATTTAATTTAAAACAAATTGTCTGTCTTTACTTTAAAATTTGATCAAAAAGTTACCTGGATTTTCACTAACAAAATACACTAGAATTTGTGGAACCAGACGCCACTGGAATATCCGACACCATAACAGGAACTGAGGGCTTTACTCTCTGTGTAATAAACACAACTATCTATCTCCATATCTTTATATCTCGAACAAATCTATCTCCATACTGCCAAAAGCCTTGGATGATAACCAGGGAGAAACAAAACGAGGATGGAATCGACGATTCTTCCATTCCTCACTCAAACATTTACTGAACCATTAACTTCACACTGCTACACATTTTCTTCATAAAAAAAGACGAACAAACGTCTTCATAAAAAAACACAAACAACGAGGAACATTTCGAATTTGAAGTCAAATTCGGACATAACGTTGACCGCTTTTCACCGCGGCTCCAACGATAGTGACGAAATTATCTATTAAAATTGATCGCATAACTTGAAAATAAACAAACACTTGACATAGCAAAATCAACGAAACGGCGTACATATCCTTTTGCGACGCATAAACTTGAAAAGAATTTGCCGAATTAAAATAAATAAACAACTCTAAAATGGTTTATTTCAACTTGGCCGACCTAAGAAAGAAATGAAAAGATATTTGGGTTTAAATACGTACGAAATATTTTTAGATCTATTAAAAATATATAAAATGATTTTAGTATTTCGTATACGAGGGGACTTCAATATACTTCAAGGAATCAATGAAATTGAAAATGCTCTAACCTCCATGAAATAAAACAACGGATGAAATCATTTACTTAATCAAAGAGCACGTAAGGTCGTTTCCTAAGTACACTAGCCATTACTCTATGATTAGATCTTCAAATGTGAAGTATTTGAGCGTGGAACTCACAATGAAAAAAATCTACACTTTGTATGTAGAACTGTGGAAAGAAACGTAAACCCTGCGAAGGAAAGTTACTATAGGTATATTTTCCGTACTAATTTTAACCCTTCACTCAAGAGACCTCACGCCGATACGTGTGACAAATGTGACACACTACAGAATATTATTAATAATGGTGTTGATCCAGAAAGAGTTCCAACAGCAAAAATTGAAAAAGAATTACACTTGCGCAAGACACAAGCTGCAAAAAATGCAAAGGATGATGATGCATCGAATTTCAAAGATGACCCAACTAGAGTAGTTGCATGCTTTGATTTACAAAAGACGCTTCCACCTCCTAGTATAACCTGCAAAAAAGCATAATATAGCCGGCAACTTTGGACTTATAATTTTAGTGTGAACAATGTTTGCACTAGACAGGCACAGATGTTTTTGTGGCATGAAGGCCAAGGCAATCGTGGTTGCAACGAAATTGCTTCCTGTCTTTGGAAATACAACCTGACGCTCCCACCAACTGTTAAGCGCATAATTCTGTACAGTGACAACTGTAATAGCCGAAACAGAAGGCATTATATTGCAAAGTTCTGGCATTATAAAGTCCAAAAGACACACATTGATACCGTTAACCACAGGTTTCTGGTAGTGGGACATTCATTCATGGAATTGAGTTCGGGATTATCAAAAAAGCGAAAAACAGGAACCATCAGCAGGTTTATGTACCAAGTATGTGGGCCGACATCATAGTGAAATCTAGTAGGAAGTTCATGGTGACGCAAATAGAGGATGATAACTTTGTGTCTTTAGATTACCTTATTACCTTACTTAAGAAAAAATGTACCAGGTATCAGTAAAATGCAGCGTATGCATCTTGAGAAAGCAAATCCATACACACTGTTTTACACAGAAAGCGTCAACCTTCTTACCTTTTACCAGCTGAACATGAAGTCCTTAAGAGCTAGTCGACCTCTCAACGAACTCTCGTTATTAGCAGCAATAGGAGATAAGTCAAAAATTAAGAAACTTAAATTTGACTACTTACAGTCACCTTTGCCATACGTTCTCCCTATCTACTTACCACGACTTCTTCAACACCTTACAATACCTAATGGGCCCAACAATGTTACTGTCGTAGTTAACCAGAATGCGATTGTTCCCCTAGATGCTGAAAAGCCAGGAAACATTTTTGATAGCGAGTCAGGTTGGTTTGTTGTTGAATTATGTTCCTTCCTTACTTCCTCTTAATTATGAATTAATTAAGAGGAAGTCATGGCTGCGAAATATTCGATACTGGACAAACATGACTGTAGATGAATTATTTCACGTTGCAAAAGACAGAGATACTTTAAGAAATGTGGTCGTCAACCTTCGTTAATGGGGACGGCATAGAAAAAAGAAGATTCTGTTAATGATTTTGTGTTAAATTACATTATTTTCCCCACAGTTGAATTTTTTACTTAATCCAAATTTTCATATACAAAATGAACCCAAAGGGTTCAGTCAATATCTGGTCCTTTTTTGGAAGTCAATGGGTACAAGTGATCACTCTTATCACCTTATCAAGGATTATAAAATAAGGGCAAAAAGACAATATCTTAAACTTATTCTACTGCTTAAGTAACACTCCCAAGTTATTTTAAAAAGTGTTTCGTGTAAATAAAACAAGTACATATAATTTTAAAAGGGAGTTAAACTTAAACTTTTTGCTCATTATCAATAACATTTAGTCACTTGTACCCCTTGGCTTCTCGGCTCCTCATTTATTGTCTTCTAACTTTACGAAGAACATAGGGCATCCGGGAAGTTCCGTCATCCGCCTTGCATAAATTATCATTAAAATATTTTGGTATGTTATAAAATTATTCAATTTCTTTATTAATTTCAGTGGTTCTCAGATTTTTAAGACGCATTTACTTTTATTTAGAAAGTCTAGGTAGGTATTAAATTTTCTATTAATCTTAGAACATAATTCAGCTAAATTAAGTCTAAGTCTTTAAGCTCTCTAAGAGAACTCACAATAATTTCCGAAACACGAGTCATGCTCCCCACTGTGACCCACGCTCATTTTTTATATTACAAGAAGACGTTATAAATAACGAAACAGAAGCCGTCTAATTAAATTGACAGGACCGGCGAGATCAAAATCTCTTGACCTAAAAAGAAAAAGAAGAAGAAGAGGAACAAAATACGCCGCTTCTTTAGTCATAACTCTCCGCTTTTGTTGTTTTAAACATTAATATTCATATGTATATTATACAGGGTGTCCAGTGACTAATAGATTAGGGATGATAGCAGACATCAGAATCAGGAATTTAAGTCCGACAAATTTGAGCAAATGGTTTCTCGGTTAAAGGTAAAATAATTATCCTGCTAACCGAAAAACATTTTGCTGAAATTCGCTGACCTTAAATTCTTTATTATTAAGTAATAATTTTTTAAGGATGATACTGGGCCTGACATTATACGAGAAGAAATTGAATATGCAATGAAACAAGCTAAAGATGGTAAATCTCCCGGGCCTGATGAAGTTCCTATCGAATTACTTAAAATTGTGAATACTGAATCTATTGATCTTCTTTTGGATCTATTCAATACCATATATAGAACAGGTATAATACCTAAAGAATGGCTCCAATCAACATTCATACTGCTTCCCAAAAAAGCCAATGCAAAGGAGTGCAATGAACATCGCACCATAGCCTTAATGAGTCATGTCTTGAAATTGTTTTTAAAAGTAATTCACAATAGAATACATAAGAAATTAGATGAAGGCATAAGTAATACACAAATGGGATTTAGGAAAGGTCTGGGAACACGAGATGCACTGTTTGCAGTAAGTGTTCTTTCGCAGAGATGCTTAGATATTAATCAGGAAGTATATGCCTGTTTCATTAATTTTGAGAAGGCATTTGACAGAGTGCAGCATAATCGACTTAAAGAAATTTTATTAAATAAAAACATAGACAGTAGAGACATTAGAATCATCTGTAACCTCTATTGGAATCAAACAGCAAAAGTGAAAGTTGAAAACGAACTGACCAAGGATATCCAGATTCGCCGTGGGGTCCGCCAATGGTGTATTTTATCACCCTTGTTATTCAATTTATACAGTGAAGCCATCTCAGAATTAGCACTTGCCGAGATCAGTGAGGGCCTTATAATAACCGGTGAGCCACTTAATAACATAAGATATGCTGACAACACCGTCCTTTTGGCAGGAACACTAGAAGAACTGCAACACCTTGCTGAACAACTAAATATACATTGCAATGATTATGGACTAAAAATCAATTTGAAGAAAACCAAGTTCATGGTATTTACAAAAGCACAAAACATCAAAGTTAAGCTAGTACTAGATAATACAGAAATTGAACAAATATCTTCGTACAAATACGTTGGAGAATGGATCAAAGAAGATACTGATCAGACAAAAGAAATAAGATGCCGCATTGAAATTGCGCGGTCAACTTTTAATAGAGTGAGAAAACTTTTTTGTAATCGCGATATCAATATATCGCTCCGGATAAGAATGCTTCGATGTTATATTTTCTCTACCCTTTTGTATGGAGTTGAAGCTTGGACACTCAAAAAATCCAACATTAAAAACCTAGAAGCATTCGAAATGTGGTGTTACCGACGCATTTTGAAAATATCATGGATGGATCGCAAAACAAACGAACAAGTTCTCGAACAACTAGGAAAACAATGCGAAGTTTTAAATTCCATAAAGATCAGGAAATTGGAATACTTGGGGCACATCATGAGAGCTGAAAAGTACGAACTACTAAGGAATATAATGCAGGGTAAAATCAAAGGTAGAAGAAGCGTAGGAAGACGTAAAATCTCGTGGCTACGCAATCTCCGTGAGTGGTTTGGATGCAGTTCAATTGAACTATTCAGGCGAGTAACCAATAAAATTATAATTGCCAGAATGATTTCCAATCTCGATAGGAGTGGAACTTGAAGAAGAAGAAGAATTTTTTAATATCACTTTTATGTTTAATTGTTGTTGTGAAGGTAAATTAAAATAATTATTTAGTTCCAGAACAGTAATTGAAATCAACAAAACTGTTAGCGTTGTTTCATGGATCTTAGGAAAGCCTTTGACAGAGTAAGCATAATACGTAAGTAATAATCGAATATATAAGTAATAAACGAAACCACGAGACATCACCGTAATTCTAGGTGATTTTAACTCAAAAATTGGTAAAGGAAAAAGTGGCAAACATGTAGGAGAATATGGACTCGGTTAAAGAAATAAACGAGGTGACAGACTTCAATTCTGCCAGGAGAATAACATGATTGTATCTAAAACATTTTTCAACTTACCAAAGAGAAGACTTTATACGTGAAAATCACTCCAGGACAATGGAGAAAGAATAATTCGAAACCAGATTGATTTTTTACTGATAAACGAACGATATAGAAACTCCTTAAAATCCGTTAAAGCTTACCCAGGCGCAGGTTATGGTCTTTTCAGACCATAACCCTCTAATAGCGCAAATGAGTATTAAACTAAAAAGATTGGAGCAGAAAAGAAGAGCAAATCAGATAGACGTCAGTCATTTATGTAACCTGGAGGTAAATGAGAAACTGCAAAAATGTATTAATAATAATTTAAAAATACTTCATGAAAAAGAAACATTGCAGCCAACGAACAACATAGATAAAACACTGCAAAACGTAAAAATGGCGATAACAGGTCCTGCGAAGAAAATTCTGAAAATTCTTCTAAAGAAAAACCAAAAATAAAGCAAAGGTGGATGACTGATAAGATCCTTCTTCTCATGGACAATCGGAGAATAATGAAAGGAAAAAACGAACAAAGTTATAAACAAATACAGAAAGAAATCAAAATAGAAATCAGAATAGCAAAAGAAGATTTTTATAAAAGAAAATGTGAAGAAATAGAGCAATTGCAGGCAAACAATGATATTTTTAATGTACATAAAAAAGTGAAAGAACTTGCAGGTACACAAAAACGTAAGCAGAGAAAAATACCCTGTATAATGTAAACGGAAACATAATAACAGAACTAGAAGAACAGTTAAAGACATGAAAAAACTATATTGAAGAACTCTTTGCAGATGAAAGACAACAATCTGAGCTAAGTAACATACAAAGAGACGAAGGTCCAGAAGTAACGGAAGAGGAAGTAATGTACGCACTAAAAAGAACGAAATATGGTAAAGCCCAGTCCAGATGAAATACCAACGGAAATCCTTAAACTAATAGAAAAAGACATTCGGTTGACATTGAACTTTTCAATAGCATCTATACATCAGGAAAAATACCACAAGAATGGCTTTTATCCACCTTTGTTATTATATCAAAAAAGATAAATGCCAAACAATGTAGTGATTACCGTACAATCAGTCTGATGAACCATGTATTCAAAATATTCCTGAAAATTATACATTCTAGAGTACACAATAAACTGGAAATGGACATCAACAATACCCAGCTTGGATTCCGAAATGGACTCGGAACAAGAGAGGCGTTGTTTGCACTGAACGTTATGTCTCAAAGATGTCTTGACATAAATCAAGATGTATTCATGTGTTTCATAGATTACAACAAGGCCTTTGATAAAATGCGGCATGATCACCTAATCACCTCCTGACAGAAAAGAATTTAGATAAACGAGACATCCGACTAATAGCAAATATGTACTACAATCAGAAAGCAGTAGTGAGAGTAGAGAATAATACCACTGAAGAAATTGAAATAAAGCAAGGTGTGAGACAAGGGTGTATACTGTCAATAACCTTGTTTAATCTCTATTCCGAAGACGTAATGAATAGAACACTCTATGAGCAATCCGTAGGTATTAAAATAAATGGTTTTGATTAAATAATCTGAGATTTGCCGACGACACCGTTCTGATCGCAAAAACACTTGAAGAGCTACAGACATTGGTGAATAAGATAGCAGACTGCAGCGAAGAATATGGACTATCTTTGAACATAAAGAAAACTAAATTTATGGTAATATCGAAATTAACACAAAATGTCATAAATTTATATGTACACAATGAAATTATCGATCGAGTTAGCAAATACAAATATTTAGGCACTTTTATAAATGAAGACAACGATAGCTCAGCAGAAATCAAAATAAGAATAAAAAAGCCAGATCCATATTCACTAAAATGAAGAGAGTGTTCTGCGGAAGAGATTTGAGCCTTGAAATGAAACTTCGCCTGATGAGATGTCACGTACTTTCTGTGCTGTTCTACGGAATGAAGTCATGGACGTTGAAAAAGATTGATTCCAAAAAATTAGGGGCATTTGAACTGTGGATGTATCGCAGAATCCTGAGAATATCATGGACCGAGAGCTGTGGATGTATCGCAGAATCCTGAAAATATCATGGACCGAGAGAGTCACAAATGTCGAGGTCTTAAGAAGAATGAATAAAGAAAAGGACATCATATTTACGATCAAAAAACGAAAACTGCAATACTTGAGACACATTACAAGAGGCGAAAGATATAAACGGCTTCGAATAATTATGCAAGGGAAAATAGCAGGAAAAAGGTCCATAGGAAGAAGAGGAAATTCCTCGCTAAAGAATCTACGGGAATGGTAGAGCTCTAGCAACAACGAATTTTTTCGGTCAGCAGTTTTGAAAATTCGTATAGCCCTAATGATCGCCAACCTTCGAAACGAAGATGGCACTTAAAGAAAAAGAAGTAAGTAATAATACCCAAAAAAAGCAAAAAGGCAAACCAGAGTCATACTATATACGTATGCTAAAAGACCTATGCTAAAAGAGCTAGTTATTGCGATAAGAGACTAATCAAACGAAGAACAAAAGATCAAACAAAAATATTTCAAAATCTTGAGGACCCAGACTTAAAATCAGATAAGCTCATCAATACAAAATATGGAACGACCCAACTAATTTAAATGAATTCCAAAACAATATCAATAAAATTCTACAACAAAATTAATGCATATATAATGCAAATACTACGAAAAATAAGGAAAAGCTTGTAACGACTATTTTGCTTACCACAGGGTAAGAATATGGGGACAAGATTGGGCAAACAAAATAATCGAAACAAGTGCTTACGGACACTCAGTTGGTTGTTGGAGAGCTGGGTCGTGGATAAGTTGAAGATATTGGGGGTTGGATTGGGCAAACTACAAAAAAAAAAGAAATAAAGGGTACTTATACAAATCTCTTGGGACAAACAGAATGAAAATTAACGGAAACACCTCAAGAAATTTAATATAGGGCGCCACTTGAGGTGCCCAAATTATACCTATTACAACCACTAGTTGTAACTAGGGAAATAATTGTATAAACATCAAAAATATAGAGAAAAAAAAATATCTTTTTCAAATAAAACTCAAAATAGATCAGAGAAACAAATTAAACATTTATTTTTGTCTCACCAAACAGTTATCAAAAATACAGATTTTACAAGAACATATTATACAAACATAATACAAAAATTAGCAAAAACTTACGTGCTTATTTGTCTACAAAGGAGATTGCTATAAATATTTACAAATTTTACTGAAATATTAACTGTTGTACTGTTAATGAAACTGTGTCAGAAATAATTTATTACAAATAAAGAAATATCTTTAAAGTGAAAAACATTCATAGAGAGGTTAATCTTCTTTAAAAAACCAAGGCAAATTATTGTCAAAAAAAATAATAAAGTTAGCTGCTAGCTGTCAACATAAAATCTTAATCTTACTTACAACGGAGAACAAATCAAATTGAAAGCATAACCACACTCTAAGATTTACAATATTAATTATTAAAACTTTTTAAATTGTATGAAAGCAATTATTATTTTAATGTTTCTTTTCCTTCAAAAGTTTAAAACAAAAAAGGGTTACCTTGGTTTCACTAAACACACTAAGATTTTTGGGGTTACCTTCTCTGCCACACGATCAAATCTATTTCCATACTGTGAGACATATTCTGGGACGGCTTCTTAGGACAAATATTACAAACTTGAGGTTAAAAATTTGGAACACAAGACTTTGGAAAGGGCTTCTTAAAAAACAGGAATACATAAAACTGGACACAACGGCAACATGTGAGATTATCTTTCGAAAATTTTTGCAGGCAACACAAATCCCTTAGGTACTTAGAAAAATGAAAATAGTGATTACTCCTTTCAAATTGACATATTACATAGAATATAGTCTACTATTTTCAACACTTTTTAGCCGGTCTCTTTACCGACTTTCTACATTGTCAGCCGTCTGCCAGTTTCAAATCTTTTCTTGGACTCTACATTGTATAACATCTACACCGTTTCAATCTGTTCTTCGACTCCTTTGCTTCGTTACATTTTACAAGAAACTAGCCAAAAATTTCCCTTCCGTCTTGCAGCTAACCTCTCCACAAACTCTAGAACCAAAACAATCTCCCCTCGCTGTATCGACAAAAAAACAAATTTTAAATGTTCCTTTATTGCCTAAACAAACAAATATCCTTTTTTTTGACCCTCGACTAATAACGAAAAACAACTTTAATATTAGGGGAATTCATGATTTATTGCGTTTTTAACGAAGAAAACAAATAAAACCTTTTTTTTATCAGGGGGCATCATAAATTTACATAATACAAATTAACAAAATACGTGCGTATTTTAAACTTGAGTTTTACCTGGCTTATAACAAAGGGTTCGATATTTGAATCTAAACACAGACAAAAAAAACATCTATATTTACTTTTGAATCGGTAGAAATATACGCATTTAAAAATCTCGTCAAAAAAACTTGAAATATTATTTCGATTGTTTTCTTTGGTAAAAACAACAGGGACGTAACACAGAAATCTTTTCTATACACTTAAATAAAAAAACGCTACAATGCCCTTCTTAAAAGAAAAAACTCGGATAATTCTTATCCAGTTTTTGATAAAGGCAAAAACAACAAACCAAATCAGAAGATGACCTCTTAACTGAGTCGAAACTTCTTAATAATATCTTTTAGATGATGGCTAGCGTGGGATTAAACAACAAAAAACAAAGTTAGTTACAAAGAATGGGCTAGCGTGCCATCGATCGCCAGACTCTTTAAAGTCGAGTAGACTGAAATTTTTGACTCTACTTGAACTGTAGGTGACATGAGTTTCTATGCCTTGGGGGAAGCTAACCTTATGCCCTGCAGTGAACTCGCTGACATTCACAGCAGTAACACAAGTGATTTGTCGGGCAGGCATAGCCATGACACCTCGTTGCCTAAATCAGGTGCTATACATAAATCCAAAATAAATTGCTCTACACTTAACAGGTAGGCGTTACTATCTCCACTATACGCCTAGCGAGACAGGGAATTCGGCAACGGTTCTACAAAAAAAATTAGGATATAGACCAAAATCTATATACTACATATGACAAAATGTGATTCTCACATGTGTCTCCCAAATGGGTTACCTGAATTAAAATTATCAAAAGTGAAACAATATTCCGAAGGGATGAAATCAAATCAACATATAAACTCGAAAATACAGAATGGGATAGGATGAACTAATTACTTAAAGATGACATATTGTCCTTATCTGACACAAAGGCTTTAAATCTTTAATGTGCCACTTACCAAGATCCGAACCATTTAAATCTGACAAACGATAAACACTGGTGACAATTTTTCCTGATAGTTGCTTCAATATACTTTGGATGCTAGTTTGGACATAAACTTGTTAACAGCACAAGACAAAACCTTATTTCTTTTCCAAACTTTATCACCCACTTGAAATTGGACTTCTCTTCTACGTAAGTTGTAACTCCTAGCGTTACGTTCATATCCTTTTCGAAGATTAGCCTTAACCTTTTCAAAAACTTTATCTATACCTTTGACTTCTGAAGCATACATGTTACGGTCACCTGGAATTATCTCGATATCTTGATTCTGTTGATCTTATGATCAACACCATAATAGTTTCCACTTAAAGGAACGTGACGGCCATAATTCAGGAAAGCTGGAGTATATCCAGTCACTTCATGCTTTGCAGTGTTAATAGCTTGTCTGATCTTTGCTAAATTCTTGTCCCAATCTACGTGGTCTTTAACATACGTACGTATTGCTGTACCAATGGTTCTATTGTTCCTCTCCACAAAATTACACTGAGGTGCATATACTGGACTAAACCATACTTTCTGAACGTTATACCTATTACAGAGCTCAATTAAGATAGGATTGTTCAGATTTGAGGCATTATCACAAATCACATATTGAGGAACACCAAACATTAGGAAAACATCATTTTCCAAAAACTCAACAATATTCTTAGCCGTAGCCTTTCTCAAAGGTTGGACTAAAGTATATTTACTAAACCAATCAGCAACTACTAATAACCACGTATAACTTTCTTTGAACGAACAAAGGGACCTATCAGATCTATTGCAACTATTTGCCAAGGAAACTTGGCCTCTCTCTGCTTACCATTTTACCTAATGGAGCATAATTTGGTGTCTTCTGAGCACCACAAACTTTACATGACCTGACAAACTTAAGCACATCAACACGCATCTGGGGCCAATAATATCTTTCCTGAATACGGGACAAAGTTTTGGAAAATCCAAAGTGAGCACACGTAGGTGGCTCATGACAAGACTTCATAACTTCAAACCTTTGTGGTTTGGGTACCAAAATTTTCCACTCTACATCATTAGTCTTAAAAGAATTTTTGGTAGGGGCAAACTTATAAACAAAATCATTCTCCACCTTCCACTGTGGAAAATCAAGGGGGGATCGGATTATCTTTGATCTCAAATTATCGAACCAAGGGTCTATTCTATCTACATCAACTTCTAAACAATTAACATGGGGACGACTATCAAAATGTTTCTTTTCAAAAATTGGGTTCACTGATGACCTGTAAGGTCTATTGGACTTAGACCTATTCGAAATTACTACACTTAGGACAAGAAGATATGATCACACCTTTGTGACCACAACGCCAACAAGATATTGATTTACTTCTACAGTCACGGGAAATATGACCTGGTCTATTACAACTGAAACAAATAATTTTTTTCGGATTTCTTGGAGCGTGATAAGGGACTGACTGCATTAATGGAGGTGGGGACGAAAAAGACTGATTTCTAATTTCAGTATTCTCTGGTGGACTGGGTCTATTACTCTCATACTTATATTTGAGATTGGGTCTCCTAGATACAGAATTTTCTCTGTCTGTCTGTTACCTACTCCACTTCTATCTTGCTTGGTTTGATTATTCACCACATGAACTTGTTCTTTGGGCTTTTCTGAATCATCAATCGAAATACCTGCAAGAGCTTTAGTAGTCTGCAACAAGGGCAAGACATTCTGCTCTAAACGTTTATAGTTGCTACTAACATTTCTACTGTAGCAAAATCTTGAAGGGCTATCAGTGGAATGTAGTCCACTAAAATATTTTTCCTCATTATTTTCACTTTTTGGGCTTCACTAGGATATGTTTCCAAACGTTTAAAAAGGTTTTCCATCACTGCTGAATAAATAGTTATGGATTCGTTCCTTTTTTGCTTTCTATTTTTAATTTCATCCAAGAGATTTTCATTATAATCTGGGTGCAAAAAAGCAGATTTGAGTAGAGCTACCAACTCATCCCAACTATTAATTTTATCTCTAACACTCCTATACCAAATAGCAGCATTACCTTCAAATAACTCAATGGCTGAGCGAAACAGGATGTCTTCGGAAATATTCCTAGACCTAGCAGAATCTCTAACTTTCTCTAAAAATGTGGGAAGAGCTTTACTCTCACCATTAAACTTGATATGTAAATCAGAAATAATGACAGGAGTTGAAACCTGTATTATTGGGGCTGGGACTGTACAACTGGGAACTACAGGGACTGAAACTGGGCTACTAGTGGATGGTTTTACTAAATCATCAAACATTTCCTCTTTTTCTAACACATTACCCTTCAACACTAACAAATCATCTTTACACTCTTCAACAAACTTTAATACATCTTCCTCAACATCATTCATAGGGAAATTTTCTAATCTGATATCTAAATGTGTAGACCTTGTCTCAAATCTAGCAAAATCAGCCTTATTTGATTCTACATTTATTGATTGAGCACAACTATATAAATCTTTTATAATCAACATGATCTCATTCAACTCTTCTTTAGGATCTACTACATTATTAACCAAATCGACTAAACTTGAAGACAAGTGGCCTCCTTGGCCAACAAAGCTCTTAACATCTTTTCTTTATCATCAACTGTCTTATTTGGGACATTTTTACCTCTTATGAAAAGCTCATAAGATAACTCTCCTGATTTCAAATGATTAACCTGAGTGGACTTCATTTTTCAAAAATTGGATGAAAACAAACACACAAAATAACTAAAATCAACTTCAACAACTGGTAGAAAATATGACAATTTTAAGAAACAACCGTTTCCATTTATCACCTGATAGTAAGTCTCACTTGCACTCCCGCGTACTGAAATCCAAACTCAATCAGTTTGCTGCAACTTCTGCTCTTGACTTAGTAATCAGTTGGTAAACAAAAAATGAGGTCTTTAACCTGTCTCCTAAAGTTCACACTTCCACTAACAAGGACTAAAAAAATGGTTTCAAACAACATGGGACAACATGGACACTAACAAGCAACATAAACCGTACATACAAGGAAAGACAAAATACTAATAATATTGAAAACTTGACTTTGAGTGAGCTACACTAAATAATACCAAAATAAACCAACTCTTGTTCCGAAAACTAAATGAGACTGCTCCTAGTCAAAACTAAAACAGCATCTCCTGATCACAAATATTACACCTGTGGTCATTCAGATACAAGAAAGGATACACAATAAACAGTCTACTACTGAGACTAAACTTGTCGAATCTTCTCTACGACTCACAATGACTACCCTCGTACAACAACATTAATTAACCCTTGGCATTTAAATACACCTTCAGAGACGGTTAATTAGAAGACAAATTGCATAATACTACTTCTCAACTACATAGCTCAAAAGTCACTCAAACGAATACACACATTTACTCAAAATGACCCAACAAATAAAAAATTACAAAAACCGATTATTCTGTAAAATTTGTCGAATCAATAAAAAAATAAATGTAACAGTAACTGTATACTTTGCTACTGTTTTTAAATTCTTTTCAATATCAATACTTCAATTAAAACTCATATTTAAATATTTAAGTCAAATATTTGCTTTCATTTACCATTACATATAAGAAGAACAATACATATGTCACTATAAGTACATTACCTGAAAAAACAACAATACATAATGTTGGTACAAAATACATACATTGTAATACAAATACTCTACTGTTTGTGAGACACTTTGGGACACTTTCGAAAAGAAAAAAGGTTTCATATAAATGGCTTGGGAACTAAGGAAACTGAAAAAGATATGTGGCTTCAGGAAAAAGGATCAAAAATCTAAAAAAATGGAAATATTCAAATGCCCCACCGATTGGGCGCCAAAATTGTAACGACTATTTTGCTTACCACAGGGTAAGAATATGGGGGGACAAGATTGGGCAAACAAAATAGTCGAAACAAGTGCATACGGACACTCAGTTGGTTGTTGGAGAGCTGGGTCGTGGATAAGTTGAAGATATTGGGGGTTGGATTGGGCAACTACAAAAAAAAAGAAATAAAGGGGTACTTATACAAATCTCTTGGGACAAACAGAATGAAAATTAACGGAAACACCTCAAGAAATTTAATATAGGGCGCCACTTGAGGTGCCCAATTATACCTATTACAACCACTAGTTGTAACTAGGGAAATAATTGTATAACATCAAAAATATAGAGAAAAAAAAATATCTTTTTCAAATAAAACTCAAAATAGATCAGAGAAACAAATTAAACATTTATTTTTGTCTCACCAAACAGTTATCAAAAATACAGATTTTACAAGAACATATTATACAAACATAATACAAAAATTAGCAAAAACTTACGTGCTTATTTGTCTACAAAGGAGATTGCTATAAATATTTACAAATTTTACTGAAATATTAACTGTTGTACTGTTAATGAAACTGTGTCAGAAATAATTTATTACAAATAAAGAAATATCTTTAAAGTGAAAACATTCATAGAGAGGTTAATCTTCTTTAAAAAACCAAGGCAAATTATTGTCAAAAAAAATAATAAAGTTAGCTGCTAGCTGTCAACATAAAATCTTAATCTTACTTACAACGGAGAACAAATCAAATTGAAAGCATAACCACACTCTAAGATTTACAATATTAATTATTAAAACTTTTAAATTGTATGAAAGCAATTATTATTTTAATGTTTCTTTTCCTTCAAAAGTTTAAAACAAAAAAGGGTTACCTTGGTTTCACTAAACACACTAAGATTTTTGGGGTTACCTTCTCTGCCACACGATCAAATCTATTTCCATACTGTGAGACATATTCTGGGACGGCTTCTTAGGACAATATTACAAACTTGAGGTTAAAAATTTGGAACACAAGACTTTGGAAAGGGCTTCTTAAAAAACAGGAATACATAAAACTGGACACAACGGCAACATGTGAGATTATCTTTCGAAAATTTTTGCAGGCAACACAAATCCTTAGGTACTTAGAAAAATGAAAATAGTGATTACTCCTTTCAAATTTGACATATTACATAGAATATAGTCTACTATTTTCAACACTTTTTAGCCGGTCTCTTTACCGACTTTCTACATTGTCAGCCGTCTGCCCAGTTTCAAATCTTTTCTTGGACTCTACATTGTATAACATCTACACCGTTTCAAATCTGTTCTTCGACTCCTTTGCTTCGTTACATTTTACAAGAAACTAGCCAAAAATTTCCCTTCCGTCTTGCAGCTAACCTCTCCACAAACTCTAGAACCAAAACAATCTCCCCTCGCTCGTATCGACAAAAAAACAAATTTTAAATGTTCCTTTATTGCCTAAACAAACAAATATCCTTTTTTTTGACCCTCGACTAATAACGAAAAACAACTTTAATATTAGGGGAATTCATGATTTATTGCGTTTTTAACGAAGAAAAACAAATAAAACCTTTTTTTTATCAGGGGGCATCATAAATTTACATAATACAAATTAACAAAATACGTGCGTATTTTAAACTTGAGTTTTACCTGGCTTATAACAAAGGGTTCGATATTTGAATCTAAACACAGACAAAAAAAAACATCTATATTTACTTTTGAATCGGTAGAAATATACGCATTTAAAAATCTCGTCAAAAAAAACTTGAAATATTATTTCGATTGTTTTCTTTGGTAAAAACAACAGGGACGTAACACAGAAATCTTTTCTATACACTTAAATAAAAAAACGCTACAAGCTTAGGAAAATTTAAGAATAAAAAGATTTACGAACTTTAGAAGAAAATAAAAGTCTGAAAGTCCTTAGAAAACGGCCAAACAATGGAAAATGTGAAATACACAAACTAATGAACAAAGAACTAGTCCCCATATCAAATAGAGAAGAACTACTACACATAGTTGAAGACTTCTATCAAGAACTATACACAAGTAAAAGAGAAAAGCAAACGAACTTAAAAGCCGCCGCATTACGTAAAATTATCAACCAGGGTTTAAAGCTCATGCCGGAGATAACACTAAACGTAATACAAGAAGCAATGAAAAAGATGAAAAACAACAAAGCACCAGGAGAAGATGGAGTCGTAATAGAAGCTAAACCGATAGGCGGACGTGCATTCTGAACCAAATAAAAATGTTGTTGAACTTTTGTCTAACAGATTGTTGCATACCAGAAACATGGAACAATGCAGTAACAATTTTACTATACAAGAAAGGAGACAAGGCGCACCTAGAAAACTCAAAAACTATAGATCAATCAGCTTAATGAACCCCATCTATAAAATGTTTACCCGAATAATTACAAGACTAGAAAAAAGTAGGATTTCTACCAGCCCCAAGAACAAGCTGGCTTTCACTCAAAATTCGGAACAAACGATCACCTACAAATAGTAAAAACCTTAATTGACAGATCGATAGAATATAACAGATCACTGGTACTTATCTTCGTAGACTTTCACAAACCTTTCGATACCGTGGAATTAGACAGCAGTATTACTGCTCTGGAAAATAGTAGAATAGACTACCGGCTTACAAAGTTAGTGCAAACATTGTACCAAAACGCCACAATGCATGTAAAACTACATGATACCACCAGAGAAATTAATACAAAGCGAGGTGTGAGACAGGGTGACACTCCCTCATCTAAATTACTTATAACGGTCCTCTAATACGCCTTTTAAATGCCACAGTGAGAAAATAGAGGAATAAAATAGACGGAGAAGTGCTTAATTATCTGCGTTTTGCGACGATATAGTACTTATTACCGAAGATCTGCGTGAAGCACAGCAAACGCTACAAGAATTAGAAAACGTATCCTTTAACAAAAGGTCTAAAAATGAACATCAGTAAGACCAAATTATAAATAAAAGCCAAATATGATTCAGACAGATATAAAGCGAATAATAAGAACAATAAGAAGAAATATCAGAGAAGCGAAAAAAAAAACAAGCAGTGGCAAGGTTAGAAGAAATTAAGACTCTACAATTAAAATAAGATAGTCACAATGAACATCGGAAAGTTAAAGAACTCACAGGTGGACTAAGATTGAATTAAAAAGGAAATCTAACTGATTCTGATGGAAACATCATTTTGGACGAACAGTTCAAAATAAGAACAAAGAAAGAATACTTAGAGAAACTGTTTGAAGTCCAAAGAGGTAACATCGTTGCATTCGCTGCAATAAGACAGCTAAGTGATGGTAAAGTAGCAGGCTCCGATAAGCAGAAACTACTCAAAGTAATGACAAACTCAATAACAATAATGACGACGATACTAATCCATGAAAGACTTTAAAAGTTGTGTGAAAGTCAAATTTCCCAAAACTAGTTCTGTTTTATAAATGCTTTTGGTACCAGAGGCTTTGTGTTTAGTACACGTCAATTGCGACGCATATGCATGTCTGGTTGATTATAAGAAAGCGTTTAATTAAGTACAGTACAACTAGATAATGCAATTACTATAAAAAGCAGGAATTATTAACCAAAATCTGAAAATAATCATAAATCTTTTTTGGGTTCACACCTCCAATCTCAGAATTAAAGGTAAACACATTGCATTCTTCTGCCTCTCTTTTTCCCACGTAACTGCCATAAGGCATTACTTCACGGGATGAGGATCTAGCTATTGCTCCCCCTTCATATTGTTAAAGTCACTGCTTCTTTTCTTTTAATCGTCTCTATTTTCAGCTTGCCTTATTTCAATGCGGCGAAGATCCTGGAGGACTTCTATCGTAAATGTGCTGATTGCTTTCGATGATATTTTTCCATTTTTCCTATTATGGTCTCTGGTCAAATTTTTTGTTTGACAATTGCTTCAAGAGTATTGAGCAGAAAGTGCCACACTAAGAACGTGCTACGCATCTTCACTGAGCCCTAAACAGAAGTCCAAATTCTTTAGACACTCTTAAGAAACGTCATGTTTAAAGCGATAAAGATATTATTGAAAGCAGCAATATCCTGAGATCATTTGCATCAGATAGTAGTTGAGCTCGCCATTTTTGCGGTTCAGCCAAACATTAACCTGCAGTATAAGACAATACGTCCACCTGGTTGTTGTTGTGAAATGCCACTGTAATTGCCATCGTCACATGCTGTTTTAACGTTTTCTTCTTTTAAATTCATCTACGCACACTGTAGTTGTAGTTGACTATCTTTGCCAATAAACGGTCTTCTTTTTTTCAGCTAGTACTGCAACGGGTAGCATCTCAGCTATGACGTATATTCCGTCCTTAGTGAGAGCGCCCACCAAAGTGGCGTGGCAGTGACAAGTAGCAAGTAGCACGCGTCTAGCATAATGTAACCAATCCAAACGAATGATTAGAATGAATGACGCCACTGTCATTTTGGTGTAAACTGAATCATTCGTTTTCATTGGTTACATTATGCTAGACGCGTGCTACTTGCTACTTGCCACTACCACGCCACTTTGGTGGGCGCTCTCACTTAGATACTGTGCGGAATATACTGGCAACTCTTAAAGTGGTCAGACGATATGCTTATGTTACCTTTCTACGGGATTCTTGGGTTCCGAGGACATCATCCCAAATGGTTATTTCGTATGTTAATACTGAACTGACTTCTGACAACAATAACGTCATCCTGTTTTTTTGGATCACCTACACTCAGCAGTAGCCATAACAAGGCTGCTATAACGCTAACATGCTCCACTTACTTCTTAAAGCAGAGTCTGGCATCAATTGGCACTTTTAAGTACAGAAAAAATAGTTGCAATGTGATTTCATGTTCTTCTAATGTTGTTACAATGCTCAGTGTTACCGTTTTCATCGGTGTCCACTAGTAATAAATACTGCCTCAGTTTTGTACTTTGCTAGTTTAAATTAACTCTGTTCATTCACTGGCAGATTCTCTCGAAGATGATGTTGAACGTTAGATTTATATCCTCAAGGTGCTTGGCTACAATCATCACAGCCACGTTAGCTGTAGCAACTCATTATACATAATATCCCACAAGAGACGGCCTAGAACAGAGCCTGTGATTTTATATTCCTTATGGCAAGGCTGGTGTCATACTTCAAAAGTCTATCAGGGAAGTAGTTAGTCTCTATCATACTTAAATATGCCGATACCCTCATTTCGGTTGAAGATTAAAAATGAAATTTCAGTTGACGGAGTTAAAGGCACTTTTGATGTCCAGTGTGGCCACCAGACAGTACATTTTTGTAACCCCTTCAATCTGGTCCCTGCGATTGCTTTCTTAGTTGTGTTAATGACAAGATTAATTGCTGTTTAACATCTAGTATTATTGAGCAGCGGTTCAACTGCTGCCCTAATTCTTTAATAGACTATTCGTTCTAATATCTTGCCATCTCTATCCTAGCCAGATGTGTCTGTGTGTCCAGGTTTTGGTGCCTTTTTTTACCTCTTCAGGACGTGGTGTGGTTCTTTGGATGGTCGCACTGGATATATCGTTGGATACTGGTGGTGTTTGCGTGGTGGTTGTTTCATGGCCTGCGGAGAAGGTCGTCTTTAGAGGGTGGTTAGGGGAAAACGGACTTGGACGCTAAAAGGGATATTTTTAGAAATTTAATTTTTTTAATTAATACGAATGTGACTGAACTTAATAAGTTAATGGATGGATACTGAGAGTTGAGTTATTTTGCTTTGAGGGTAGCTATGCTTGTATCCTCTCTATGGACAGGTATAATTGTGCAGTGGACACTAACTTAATTTAATTAGTTTGTAGTTCAGTACATTCAGGTACATACTTTTGTTGCTGCAATTCTCAATTTAAATACAGTTGCATAGTTATTAGACGTCTCATTGTCTAATATTATAATTAATTATGGGACACCCTGTAAATAAATGCGGCTTTATTATTTCACTAGAGGTATTATTTATAATTATTGTTGTTTATTAATTGGTAAACGAGAAGATGATCATGCTAAGAGGCTTATCTTATTCTTTAGATACTTTCGATAACTTTAATAACGGAATTAACATAATTTATAATTACTTTTTTATAATTAGTCGAATGTACTACTAAAGGGGCCGCTACTCTGTTAAGCCTTTTTCTAATTTTAAGATGCAATAACTTATTTTCTTAAAACAGGTGTTATAGAAATACTTTATTTGTAATTTTGTTACTAGTTGTTTTGTCGATATGTAAATTGAAAATCAAGTGAAAAGAAAATTAACCCAACAATGCTCAATTTTTAATTTTAGATTGGGAAAAAATTATAGGTATAGCTATTTTATAAAGAAGTCCGAAAAAAGTACTTGAAAAAATTTAAAGGTATTTTTTTTTAATTTCACGACATTTTCGGTAATGTCTCAAAGACAAAAACTGCATTTGGGCAAAATTATGTATAGGAAATAAAATACTTAAGTACCTTTATAGTTCTTAAGTACTTTTATATGTTTATTAATAAAATTGAAAGAAACAGTTTGAAGCCTTATTAAATCCACATGTGTCACATTTAACAATAGTTAATTTTTTACAATTTGGCTTTTTGCATCGGGTTCGATCGCTAGTTTAGATTGGCCAATGTCCTACAGCATCTGTTTGAATATATTTTAGAGGAATAAAGCTTGTTGGCCCTTTCTTTTTTTTCAATTTTATATCCTATTCAATAGAACTTAAAGATGATTTTGCACTCGTTCCTCTTTTTATCAACGATATTCCCAACATTTGTCTTTCCATAGCTCTTTGAGTTTTGTTTTTACTGTCTAAGTTGCTCTTGGTACAGGTCCACGTCTGGGCACCATATGTCAGAACAGGTAGGACGCATGCATTAAATACCTTCGTTCTTAATCACCCCATTCTTATTCTTCTGGTTATTTCTTTAGTCTGGTTACTTTTGTCTGCTCTGATAGCTTGTCCTAAGTAAATGTATTCTTGGATGTGTTCTATATTTGTTCCACCTATGGTAATTACTGATCTGTCTTCTGTATTAGTCATTATTTTAGTTTTCTTTAGATTCATTTTTAGTCCTTTCTCAAGAGATGTTTTTTCTAGGTCTGAAATCATAATTCGTAGTTGTTCCATAGTTGTTGCTATCAGGAGTACATCATCGGCGAATCTTAGATGATTTAAATATTTCCCTTTTATACAAATCCCTTTATGGTCCCTGTCTATAGATTTAAAAATGTCTTCCAACGCCAGAGTAAATAGTTTGGGTGAGATTGTATCCCCTTGTCTGACACCTCTACAAATTCTAATTATTGGAGTTTGCAAATCTCTATTTAGCTGAGTTCTCATAGTGGCGGTTTGATATATATTGTGGATTAACATTCTGTACCGTGAATCTATTCGGCAATTAACTAGCGCTTCTTCCACTGCCCATAGTTCTATGCTGTCAAACGCTTTTTCATAGTAAACAAACGCTAGTTATATTGGAAGGTTGTATTCTTTGGCTTTTTCTATCAATATTTTAAGAGTGTGACGGTGGTGGGATGTGCTGTACCCCTTTCTAAATCCTGCCTGCTCAACTGGTTGGTATGCATCAAATTTGTTGTTAAGTCTAGTTGTGATCACATTAGTTAAAGTTTTATAGATTTGTGACAAGAGAGATATTGGTCTATAGTTAGCTAATTTTGATCTATTTCCTTTCTTATATATCAGAATTGTATTTGCCTTGTTCCAATCTTGCGGTATTTGTCCTTCAAACAAACATTTATTGAAAAGTATCTTTAGGTAGTCTTTTATCTTTTCCCCTCCTTCTTTTAACATTTTAATTAAAATTTTATTGTCTCCCAGAGCCTTATTTCTTTTCATATCTCTAATTGCTTTTTCTATTTATTCTCCGGGTATGGGGAGGGGCGGGGGGTAATATTTCAGAGTTTACACTCATTATTTTCTCTTTCAGGTTTTGTTGAGTTTCGACTATAACTGCAATTCTTTATCTGGTAAAGGCCTCTTCATATACCAGCTAGACATATAAAATAATACCCAAATTACATTAAGTGTCATAAATGAAACAAACAAAAAAAAGGGATAGATATTAATAACAGACACAGAAATCCCTAGTCAAATCAGATATCTTCAGGTTTACACAAATTGTTTTATGAAAACGGTATATAAGTATGTCAGAAGTTTGATAAATGAAATATGACAGAATTCAATAGAGAAATTAAACAAAATGAAGCGATAAAGAGAAAGAAAACGCAACCTTCTACTCCTTTTGTCATCGGCCTCCTACATGGAGGCATACAATGTATAAAAAATACGTACAGTGGTAATGAATATTTACTAGCGTGAAACAGACTTACTACCGACATGCCGGGATATAAATAAACAAACAAGAAAAGAGAACATAGCAGCCAGTGATTTGAATGAATCAAATCAAAGGCTAAGCAACAAATTGTATGTCTGAATGGGCTAGAGACCGAGAATTGTGAACCAGATGGTCGTTCCGTTGATTCTACGCCAACTTAAAACATCTTTGGCGTGGGTTTTCGGTGCACTTTCCGTGGGCTTGGCTCGCGCACCGCGGATGCCCTGAATTTATTCATTTTTAGTACGGAGAAAATGGTGCATCGCTGAGAGGTAAAGATATGATACACTTAATCAAGGAAAATCGTAACTTAATATCGGTATAAATCGATGTGATACTACGGAAACGAGTAATATTTAAATAAATTGAGAACTTTAAGAAATCGAGAACACGTGTCATACAATTCAAATTAAAAACTAAATTATAATGTTAGATGAAAGAAACAAAACATAAAAGTAATTTAGAGAATTATTGCATCAGCCAAATTGACTTTTAGCGAAACAATAGTAGCGAACAATAATTTTTAGCGTTTAGAATGGTAATTGAAGTTCAGAAACGTTTTAAGTTTGACATATTGCACTGTAGACCTAAAATATTACTTAGTTTGTTGGGTGTATTGTACAACCTGCGCTTTGACGTTAATGCTGGACATTTCTCTAATATATGTTTGATTGGTAACTTTTCTTTACAGTTGTTACATCTTGGTTCTTGTTTGTTGGAAAACACATGGCTATTAGTTAATCGCGTATGACCCAGAAGAGTCGCGTTAATATTACCTGGTCTCTCCGACTTGTTGGTAACGTGGGCCAGTGTTTTATGAATTTTTTAATATTGCGTATCTTGGCTGATGACACTTTCCACTGTTCTTTCCACATATATTGCACTGTGCATTTCACCGCTACTTCCACGTTCGCACTCGTAAATGTTTCAGTACAGTCCGTATTAAATTGCTTCTCTAAAATGCCGTTCTCTAAACCGTTCTCCTAATCATAAGACAACGGTACAAAAAACTGTAAGGCGATTTGAGGAATCTGGAGAAGTAAAATATAGATACCGATCAGGTTGACCGAAACGAATTATCAATGACAACAAAACTTCAGATATAAGCAAAGTTTTGTTGAAGTTCTACATACATCCCCAGGCAGGATTGCACAAGTACATGATGTAGGTCATTCTTCAGTCTTACGTTTATTACGTAAAAATTAATTTAAATCATACAAAATTAACTTATTGCAAGAATTAAGTGGAGATGACTTTGGTCGTAGAATAGAATTTACTGAGTTAATGATGGATAAAATTGAAAATTATTAAAATTTCGTTAACAGAATATGTTTTTCCGATGAAGTAACTTTTACACTGTGTGGAAGTGTAAATCGACACAATTTAAGGTACTGATGTGACGTAAATTCACACTGAAGACTGAATGCGTGAAAACCATACTCAAAGACCACAAAAATTAAATGTATGGTCAGATATAGTAGTTACTTATTCAATTGGGTCATTTTTTGTCGAAAGAAATTTAACGTCAGATAGTTGGTGTAAATGTTCGGCGATATTTAGATGAGATATTTCCTGGACGATAAATTGGTAGACAAGGTAGAATTGAATGGCCTTCACGTTCACTCGATTTCAATCCTAAAGATTATTTTTATTAGAGATACTTGAAAAATTCAGTTTACAAAACTTAACCAGCAAGTCTTGCAGAGCTAAGGCAACGAATTATCAATGAATCTCGAATAATTTCTAGACAATCATGGAGAAATGTGGTAGACGCCTTCTACCATCGATTAGGGTGCTGTCAACTCACAAATTGAGCAAATTTTAAAAACTTAATAACGTAACTACTATGTTCAAAATTGTTCTAAACTATCAATTGTTACGTTACATTAAGTATTTGAAAATAGTTAGTATTAAAAAATTTATTGAAACAATTTAGGCGTTGCCAGACTTCGGTTTTATGTATTTATGACCTTCCAGATTACATAAAATCATAAGTGTTACATATGGTTGAACTCGTATTGAATAGGAGATTCCAATAATAAATGAATATACAGGGTGTCGTATTTGAAAAACCAAAGTTACTAATAATATAAGAAAAACGGCAAATTTGGCATTGTCGAGTGACCTCGACACTGAGGAGTAGGCAGATTGAGACCTCAGTGCCGAGAGACAGTTCTTGTATTTATAATACAGAACACGATACTGGTACATGTCAAGTGAGGGGAGTAGGCAGATTGAGACCCCGAACTCGAACCGTACCGTATCCCTCTTAATAATGGCTCCAAAACGGGAGCCGAAACGTCGAGCATTAAATTCTCAATGCGGTTCTTCCCGAGAACCTAGTGATTTTCATATATATATATATATATTATATATATATATATAATATATATATATATATATATATATAATATATATATATATATATATATATATATTAAACCTATTGCTTAGATTAATACTATCATAAAAATTAATATTAAACTCACCAGTCTTCCGGGTTGAAACGCGTCGATATCCATTGGGCCGAGCTTTCGACATCCTCTCTGATGTCTTTCTTAGGGCTTCCGAGGTCTCAGTCTCCCGAGACCCCAGACACTACTACACTCACTAGTCACTTTACTTTCACTACAAAGTCCCTCCATCATGTAAGGCTTAAAGTGTACACGTGAAAATGTCATGACGGGTGTATACAGTTGCCGCTCGTTGAGATGAAACGACAGGATTTCACATTAGTACCCTTGTCAACACTAGTGCACTTGCTGACCTGTTTAGTTCCTTTTTCGGCAATTATTTTTTAAAGCTTTTGAGCTGTGCATATGCCTGTTTCGTCCAGATTAAATACTCGTGTTCCAAAGTAAGGATTTTTGTATACTGCTTGCAAATTGTCAAAAAACACTTCTACATTTGCTCTTGTGAAAAAAGTACCTAGGGACAAACTACATCCCTCACGCGTTGTTTGACTGAATGATGGATTTCTTTTCAAAAACCCATAGAACCAATCTTGTCCTGCCGATTTTTTAGCGTCCCATAAAATTGGATATTTTATTTTATTTTGTTTATTACTGTCATATTATAATCAAATTTTTGTATTCCGCCAACGGAAGACCATAAAACATTTTGGAACAAATTAACAAATACTCTCGGACATTGTAGTGCGAAACATACTTTAAATTTGTATCACACTAATTGTCTTTTTTCTCTTTTACATACCTAGATAGTGGTACTTAAATTACATTTTTTGATTCTGCTGCCCGCCTGATGGAGTGGCCTTGACACACGAGCTCTACTGCACTTTCATGGCAGTCTCGAGAAACAAACCTTTATTGTTTTTCTCTGACGATTTCGAACCATACTGGAATAAAAATAAAATAAATGAATACATAAAATAAAATAAAATTTTGACTAAATTTTAATGGGGCACCTTGAAAAGTTTCAAAGTGCCCAGTTGAGTTTTGTTTCATTGTACCCCAAACGTACATATTTTCTATTTTATGAAAAATTTACAAAAAACATAACAATTATAGAAAAGAAAATGCATAAAAGCCATTCAATAAATATAAACGTTTCGAATAATGCTACTCAACTAGATAAAATATTGCAGTTTTTACCTTAAAATCAAACAATTTAGTTTTGTCACACAAAAACACATTTTTTTCAGCTGCCTCCAAATTACATACAACTGAGATTATAACGAAACAAAGATCGAGGTTCTGTGTATCTTTTTTGTTCTTAATTGCGTTAGTGTTTCTTTTAATTTCTGTTGATTCGTATATCTCCCACTTCTTTTTGTTTTACTCGGTTTTTAAAATTTTTATGGTTTCGTCAAATTTATGCTTCTTCTCATTTTCATGTTTTGTGAGCGCAGTGATGTTGTTCTTATCATATTTGTGAAAACAAATTTTGGATTGAAGCAGTTGACTGGTTTGCATAATATAAAACTTCAAAACTCAAAAAATCACATGTTGTTTACAATACACGATATATTAACTCTGAAGATGTCTATATTGAATAGGTGATTTTGAATAAATGATCTTGGTTAGCAGCTGCACTGTTATCTTGAAAGTGTATTAGTCTACGTAGTTTTTTAAATCATTTTAAGGGCATCATATCTGCTATATTACTGTAGCGTGTGTTGATTGACGACTAGTCTTCGAATGATGGCATTCTTATTATACCCCTTAAAATTTATAATAATTAATGTTCCGGTTGTAAAAGTAGAGAAGAGATTTGTTTGTTCTGCAATATATTGCAGAATAAAATCATCGAAAAATATTTAAAAATCTAGCAATATGAACATTAGGTGAAGCTTCATACTCATTTTCAATGGGGATTTTGTTTCTTTATTTTGATGTTACTCGATAGTTTCGGTAGGTAAGTGTGGAAATAAACTTTCTGGTTCAAAATTAGGGTTCAGATCACTGTAGTCCATCTCCTCATCACTAGATCATACAACATCTGAAACGTGCGTTTAAGGATCTCTGTTTTTTTCTATAAAAACTGTCAGATGTGACCGTAGGAAGCTGTCAAAAAAGTTAAATAAGATTTGGATTACTGTAACAAAAAAGATTTTTATGCTTCTGGACGCCAATGTAATAAAATATGCTTATTAAAAACGTGTAATATAATGGAAAGGATAACGTATAATTTAAGCTGGCTAGCAGAAGGTGCCGGAGAGTGACTACTTGACACTCAAAGGAGAATTCGGCCAATTTGCATGCCCTACAGAGACCGTAGAATTAGAAAATGAATGACAAGGTTATAAAAAAAATCTATAGGTATATAACTAAGATAAATAAAAGTGATTGTAGAAGTTGCTCCAAAATGTGAGTGGGCGCCAGGAAAGTATTTACATAAACTTTCCAAGGTATCTTGTAAAGCTGTTTGCTGAAATAAAGAAAGGATATAGGTATGAATTGAAATATTTAGTTCTCACCAAAACTTTAATCCCTAGCCAAATATATACAATCTAAATGTAATATATCCACCACCAATTATGTACAGCTAATCTAGTTATATACAAAAAATAAATGCCCTGGTTATACAACTGATCCTGGATGATCTAAATTTACAAATAATAAAATATGAAAAAAAAAATGGTAATAATTGACCTAAAAAGGTAATTTATTTGCCTCAGAGATGGAACTCTGTATTCTGGCTTTATTGAATATAACAGTAACAAGTAATAAGGACACTATCTTGACGAGATAAGTGTCCAAACGTTTAAATATATATTGATAATAAAATCTAAAAAAAATAACTCTCTGATTAAATGTGTACACAAGAAACCATACAAGTGAGTTAGAAGGGAGGACTTAAAAACCTCTACCTGTAGTTGACAATTTGTATTTAAATATTATTCAGTAAATTATTAAAAAAAATGACGACTCTTATTATTACATGAAATACTAGAAGTTAAATATACAAAAAATTATACAAAAAATATTATAGGTAAAAAAAAATAAATCTAAGAAATAAACTTAATCCAGATTTACTATATTTTAAGGGAGATAATTCCCGCTGGTTTCCTAAAATTTTCGTAATCGGAAGGTCAGATCTGGACCTCTGGGGAGCAGCTACGACAAGGAAAAAAAAAGGCCTGGAACCAGGTATAACCGGACTAGGTTTCAACTTAATAGGTAGGTACATACTTCTTATTCCAAAATAATTAAAAAAAAAACCAAAAGCAAATTCTTCCCCCGACTTCTGTTTGAATCCCAAAGGTAGGCTAAAAAAACATTTCTTTTAGAGTTTTTTCTTATACTTTACAGAGTAGGAAAAAAAAACAAGGTTTATGAACCTTGAAATGTTTTATAAATGTTACTTATGAAAAGATAATTATGTTTTACGGCCGGGAAGTAAAATTAAAATACATATGATTTTAAATCAATTAACACTTTCTATTTAGATGTTAAATATTTCTTAATGATGGATGGAAAAAAGTTCAGATAAGTATATCGAATTGAAACGTGACAATACAGGATCTCAAAATGGCTGATGACTTTTTTTATTTTCGTTTTATTTATAACTTGGATACTTACGGCTCACAGTGGCTATAAACCAAACAGGACACTCCAAACAAAAAAAACCCCAAACTAAAACTTCCTATTACTTCTTCATAAAAAAAACTCTTAAATTCCAAAAGCCATGCCACGTATGGCCCCTACCTTGGACTCAAGTTTCTGCTACCAAAGTTCAAACAGAAGTGCGCTTCGGGTACTCAATTTGAGCCAGCTAAACTATGATTTCAAACTTGGACGCTTGGTGTCGCTGTTTCATACCAACTTAAATTTTAAGATTCAGAAAATCATTAGGAGGATTGAGATTTTAAAATTTATTTAAAAAATGTTTACGGAATGTTATAGTAACGTTCTCGTTACATTACCTGTACATTTTTATGGGCGTTGTAACCTGAGAGATGTAAACAAGAAGTATAAAGAAGTTGTTGGTACTTTATACAAGTTATCACTATAAAAATAAAATATACTAAGATTGTTTCGTATTGACACAAATTCTCTACAGTGTATCATACAGAATACAATTCCCTATTAAGGGTTAACCATTTGCAATAAACCCACTAATTTCAATAAACATATTACGATTTTTTTGTTTTTGTTTCTAAATTTTATTAAATAACTCTACCAAGAAAGTAATTGATTAATATTTTTTAAAGATAATTAAAAATTACTCATATCTTCGCATTTAAATGAGTAAAACGATTGTTTTAATATTTATTATGCAGAAAACATATTACATAAATTTAATAATAAATTTTATACAATTAGAACTTACCTTGTGAACAGGACTTGTATTTGGAAGCTTCGCCTGAAACGAAAAAAATTATAATCAATCCTAATAAACACTACCTAAAAGAATAATTATAGAACCCGAATGCCACCCGCAATGGCATCTTAAAAACTAATTTAAATTACATTGTTCTTGATTGCTTCTTGATTAGATCAAAATATTATGAAACAGAAACTGTAGACCGACTAAATGCTCGAGGTCTAATAAATCTGATTAACCGTCAACTGTTTCTTAATATCTTGATAAACAAATTGAAACAAGAACTACCGCTGCTCCTTTGGTCGGTAGATACAATAAAAAGAGTTATATGATGAGACAGCACAAATCATCGCTGGTGGAAATATTGAATAAATAATTTTATTCGTACTTTACGAAACTTTGTATTTGGACTTCCAAGAAAATAAAAAATTAATGACTAAAACAAAACGCACACGATTTTCAAATTCCAACCTGTAATACCGTCTTCCTGGAGACATTTCCCGTGACGTGCGACCGTTTTGTAATGTAACACTTTAAAAGCTGCGTTTTTACGGTATATTTCAAATGCCTTATATTTGTTGTCAAAATTCAAAATCAAAATTTTATGTTATGATATATTTTAAAAATATGGTCAAAGATTATGCAACTTAGCAACTAGCACCAATATGATTGTCAGTAGTACAAAATTTGGACACCCTGTATACCACAAAATAACATGGATTTCACCAGACCAAAAAACATGGTCCCAAATAGACCATATACTCATCACAAAGAGAAAGAAAACATCGATAACAGACGCGAGAACATACAGAGGTGCACATGCAGACATAGACCATTTCATGGTTACCGCAACGTTATGACAAAAAGTCAAAAGAACGCTAAAAACCAAGACAACAAAGGACAAATGGTACATAGAAAAACTGAATGCTACATATAGAAGAATTAAATATGCAGAAGATATAAGCAAAAAACTGAAGGAATACTGTCAACAAACAGAGGATGTTGAAACAGAATGGAAAAATATAAAAAAATGTATAAATGAAACAGCTTCTGAACATGTAGGGATAGAAAGAAAGAACAAGAAGAAGAATTGTATTATCAAGACTGTCATAACATGTTAAAAAAAATAGAAATAAGACAAAAGTGGAGCAGAACAAATAGACAAGTATATAAAGAAGAATACAACAAATTAAGGACAAAATGTAAGAAAGAAATAAGGAAAATTAACGAACCTGGTTAAATGATAAGATTAATAAAATAGAAAAAGAAAACACAAAAGCATTTTATAAGAAAATTAGCGAGCAGAACAAAACCTTTAAGGGAAAGATTAAAGGCATGAAGGATAGAAATGGTAAAGTATCAGAAAATGACGAAGATTTTAAAGAAATCTGGACTGATTATTTTAAAAAATTATTAACAGTACAAGAGGACCTAGACTTAAATAAAAACGTGGAAGAAGATACCACGATGATAGAAACCAAGCTAGAAAAACCAATGAAAGATGAAGTTAAGGAAATTATAAACAGTAGTCGCAACGGTAAAGCACCAGGTATAGACGGTATAAACATGTAACTTATAAAATGTGGTGGACATGAACTCAGAGAAAAATATACCAATTAATAACGGTGATATGGGACCAAGAAAAGATGCCAGAAGAATGGTACAAAGGACAAATTATCACAGTCAGTATCCATGCGGATTTATTAGGGAAAATTCAACAACAGATGCTATACATAAAGCAAATTATTGAGAAAGCTTGTGGATATAAATAGAAATTAAACTGCTTTTTATAGACGTCCAACAAGCATTTAATTCAATAAACCGAGCGAAATTACTTACAGCTATAAGAGAAATGAGAATACACAACAAACTAAGATAATTAATAAAAATGACAATGAGCAAAACTGTAGTAACTGTAAAAACACAAGAAGGAGACACAGAAGAATTTGTTATAAATAAAGGTCAAGGAGGTTCATTATCTGCAACTCTGTTTAATCTTTCCCTGAAATATATAGTCAGAAAAATCAACAAAGGTACACTTAGAACGAGAGAGGGACAAACAATAGCATATGCCGACGATATTGTGATAATAACAAAGGACAAAAAAAATGGAAAGTATATTAAAAGAATTGGTAGCAGAAGGGAAAGTAATGGGCTTAGTAATAAATCAAGAAAAAACAAAAATAATAAGATTTGACAAAAAATACGAAAACGAAAAGGTTAGACTGGGAGAATATACAGAGTGGCCCAAAAGTCTGGAAACGGCCAATTATCTCGTTATAATTGGACAAAATTTGAAGTACACCTATTTTGGGATACCGAGATTCCATATTTGATATTTGCAATGTTGCCACATTTGCCGTTTCTCTGATATTATTACTAACTTTGGTTTTTCAAATGCATAACCCTGTATATTCAGTCATTATTAGAATCTTCTATTCAATACGAGTTCAACTATACGTAAAACTTATGATTTTTTATAGTCTGGAAAGTCTTAAATACATAAACGAGAAGCCTGCCAACGTCTAATTGTTTCAATAAATTTTTTGATACTAATTATTTTTAACTACATTAAAACGTAACAATTGATAGATTAGACTATTTTTTAACAATAGTTACATTATTAAGTGTTCAAAAATGTGCTCAATTTGTGAGTTGAAAGTACCCTACTCGATGGTAGAATGCGTCTACCACATTTCTCCATGATTGTCTAGAAATTATTTGAGATTAATCGATAATTCGTTGCCTTTGCTCTGCAAGACTTTGCTGGTTAAGTTTAGTAAACTGAATTTTTCAAGTACCTATCCCTAATAAAAATAATCTTTAGGATTGAAATCGGGTGAACGTGGAGGCCATTCAATTCTTCCTTGTCTACCAATTTATCGTACGGAAAATACCTCATCTAAATAAGCCGAATATTTACACCAACTATCTGACGATAAATTTCCTTCGATAAAAAATAACCCAATTGACTAAGTACCTACTAAGTATACCTGATCATACATTTAATTTTTGTGGTTTGGTATGGTTTGTGGTATGGTATGGTTAAATATATTAAATTGTGGACAAGAATAGATCAATAGGGACTGACCGAAGCTATAAAACAATGAAAAAAGAGTAAACTTTATATTATATAATTACCGGATCAAGTATATTATACCATCTTCTTCTTCAAGTGCCGTCTTCGTTCCGAAGTTTGGCTATCATCAAAGCTATGCGTATTTTTGATGCTGCAGATCTAAACAGTTGGTAATTGGTGCAATTGTACCATTCCCTCAAGTTTTTCAACCATGAATGCCTTCTTCTTCCTATAGATCTCTTTCCCATTATCTTTCCCTGTATAATCAATTGCAGCAACTGGTATTTATCTCCCCTCATAACATGTCCCAAATATTGTAGTTTGCGCTTTTTAACAGTAAGTATCAGCTCTTTCTCTTTCCGCACTCTCCGCAAAACCTCAAAACCAAACTCAAAATATTATACCATAAGCAAACTAAAAAATAGTTTCCAAGATGCAAGACACATGAGACAAAAAAAAAATAAAAAAAACGGTAATTTTTGAAGATCTTGACATACTCATAACACTTTGACATGCGTTAAAGTGCCAGAAATGAGAGCTTCGAGATCACTTGCTATGAAATCATTGACAGATAGGATACCAAATACATAAACAAGAGATTTGTGTAAAACACATGATATTATATGATGGCGCAGGGACACAAAACGATGTAAGAGACCTCGAGGAAGACCTTGAAGAGGTCGCGAGATCTTATAAAAATCAGACATCAGGCCTAAGGTTTAATAAAAGAAATAGTGGGAGAAAAGAAATGCCTTTATTTTTTATTTTTTTTTTTTTTTATTAAAAATAAATCCAATTAATAGAGTTCCTAAACATAAATATTTCTTATGTCCTCATTGTATTCTACGCCGCTGTGTAAACTGGTCTTCCATTAAAATTTTCCGAGTGGTTTATGTGCTTCCAGCTTGTAATTGTGACATTATGGGGGAGATACTAATAACAATATCGTGTAATGTGGCCTTTGGCTTGGACACGCGTTAAGTCACTGAATTTATTATTGAATTTATTTGTTCCTTATTCAAATAAACGAGTTATACTCTCTTGTAGGTATTATTCGTAAGAACATCGGTAGCAAGGACATTATGGATTTTTAGTAATTGACCAACATGTTAAATGTGGGCTTTGTTTTACAACAAGATGGTACACAATCGTTGGTTTAATAAAGAATATTCTTTAGAGGAGTATTTTTTGTAGCTACTACTGCATAATATGACTTCATAGAAGCATGGAGGGAAGAGGTAGATAATATCTATTTGTATAACATGGGAACAAAGTCCTACCTTTCCCCCGAGAATAAAGTTTACTGCACGACACGTAGCGGAGGACAGTAATCATGAGGGCTTCTAGTAAAAATTTATTTGCTTTCTCTTTGAACAAGGATTTTGACTACATAGCTTTATGTCCCTGGTTTTGCCTTTTCAAGAAAGCAATTAATTTTGAGTATTTAATATTCACATTTTCTTTTATTTCAAGCATGGTACGTAGCATCGAATATTTGGAACACAATTAAGGGGCTTTTAATATGGTCCAAGATTAAAATCTAAAATAAAAACTGATTAATGTGGGATATGATCTATCTTTAAAAGGATATTCAAGAAAAAGCTGCCACAAGTGTCGCTGCAACAAATTCTATGTAAAAACTTCGTCTTAAAATTTCATTCACAATAAATTTTATTATATAAATATGATATTTTATTATATAAATATATACCTTATTTTTATTATAAATAAATATACGATTGGGACAATATATGAGGTGGAGAAAAGGAAAGTGGTGTACGTCACTTTTTTCTATACAATAGAGATAAGTGCATATTCAAAATTTTCATATTAAAATCTATCAGAAGTAACAGTGGTGTAAGTACTACCTCTTCTATTTACTCACAGATAGCAGCACAAACTTGATAGTCGAACAAAATCTCTGTAGTAGCAGGGACAATAATGATGAAAGTCAGACTTACAACCCTATTCCTTTATACCTAAGGCAGTTGTTTAGTATTTTACTGTTGTGATTTTCCATACAATGGATGACGACAGTTTAAGTAATGTGAGTGATGAGCCTAGTATTTTCGCTTTCTCAGGAGATGAGTGGGTACCTTCTGATTCTCAACAAGAAAGTACTAGTAAATTAAACTTGTGTATTATATTTGTTTCGATAAAATCAAAATTATCCTCAAAATGTTAAATTCTCTACAATAACATAAATAAACTTCTATAAATGGAACAACGTTTTTGACTGTTATTTTAATAAAGTTGGTTTGTTTCAGGCTGTGAAACAAACGAGCAAGTCTCTCCCCAAGACCATGAAAAGAAAAGTAATAGAGAAGTAGAACTTCAACAACCCAAAAAAGCACGAAATCGACAAAGGCATGAAAATAAAAAAGAAAGTGGCTGCGCAACTCAGGTTGTGAGTATAAGACAACAAAAGGAACAGTAGTGCCAGATAAATCTTTTCCAAACAACAATTGTTTTTGCAATAAAAAATGTTTTACAAATATATCATGTGAAGATATCCATATCTTTTATGTAGGTACAGACTGCTTTTATTTATGGATTGATCAAGCAAAAGAAACCTGAAGTAAAACGTCCTAAAGATCAGACACGACCTGGTAAAACAATGTCTAACCAATATTTCATTCGTAAACATGGCAAAATCACGAAAGTATGTAAAGAAATACTTTTTTGGAACCGTTCAGTTATCTGATGGCCATTAATAAGATAAAACAGGTTCAGATAACTTAGGCCATGGTGTACCAACCAATAAAATATCTGAAGAACGTATGAACTGTGTCCGGAAACATATTAAAAATTTTCCATCTTCCTTTCATATTCCATCTTCCACCAATCGCACCATACAAGAAATAAGAATCCCAACCGTAGGTATCTATCTTCTAACCTTAATGTTACCATTCTGTATCACTTGTGTAGTGAGTAATACACTTGTTTAGTGAGGAACAAGACACTGTCCCCGTTTCCTGTGATATTTATCGTCTTACATTCAATGAAGAGGACAACCTTCATTTAGATCCTTACAAAATAAAATGGCTGCAATATCAAATGATAATGAGATAAGACAGATTAAAATAGAGCACAAATTTTATCTTATAAAGGTCGAGCTGGTACATACTTCTATGAAAAATTATACAGAAAATGCCCACAGACTGACGATTCTTACTATGCATTCAGTTTTGACCTAGAAAAAGCCCTAGCTTTACCAAAACTAATCACATCTATCGTCCACTATAAACGTAATATGTATATTTACAAGTTGGGCTTCTATCAGCTTCTATCAGGCTTAGGCTACATGTATGAATGAGATGAAATAACAGCTTCAAGAGGATCTAGGGAAATCAGTGCCTGCGTCACAAAGCACGTAAAATTACGTGCAGTAAATTCAAAACATTATGTATTGTATAGTGACACCTGCACCGGCCAAAATAGAAACTGGAATTTTACCTTGGGCTTGTTACAGTTAGTTCAAAGTGAAAATAATAGTATCAAAATAGTTTATCACAAGTTTATGGTAAGTGTAGAAAGAAAAAAGCTTCCTTTTTGACAAAAATGCTTAGACAAGACTTTTAAGATCTGACACCACTCACTAAATTAATTACAAATAGAAAAACCAATACAGATAACCAATCAGTGTCATGATTAATAATGCAGTGGATTACAGTTAAAAAAGATGAGCCATTTTCACTGTTCTATAAAGCATCGCTAAATGAAGATTCTCTACTTTTCAAAAATTAATATCCTTCGAAGCAAGCAGAAAAAAAGATCAAAATTGTTAAAAAATCTTTAACTCGATTGCCTGTACACAGCAAATCGACTAACATACATTCCTCCAGTACACCATTCTTATTTTAGAAATCTTATGTCATCTGGTGAAGTCAATGACGAAGCTGGACCACTTCCTAATGTAGAAGAAAATAATGACTAAAAACTAGTGAATTTATTTTTGATTTTCTAATGTAAAAATTATAAACGTGTTTTGCTTTCTGTACATTTTCTTTAAACTCTTTAAGGAAAAGTGGTGTGTAAGTCATCACCCTTAAAAATCTACCCTTAACATTGTTTTATTTGTACAAAAATTTTAGTAGAGTTCTTATATAAGAACATATGTTCTTAGTAAATAAAAAAATACCAAAAGAATGTTTATAAATGTTACATAGATTTAATTAAAATATTTCTAATAAAACATTTTGTATCTCAAAATAATGCTCAGATGAGTTACACCACTTTTCCTTTCACTGCCTCATATACCACTGAAAACTTCTATTGGAACAAAAGATTCCATAGCTATATCTTTCTTCAAAATTATTCAAAAAAAATTTACTGGTATTTCTGATATATCACTACAATTATTTAATAATTAAAATGGAACACTTTCGTTAATTTATAAGAGAAATATATTTTATAGTGAAAGGATTAACTCATGAAATTGTATTCACTCGCCTAAAGGGTTATACCTTCAGTAAAGTGCTGCAATTTTTCCGCTCATAAAAAATGTGCCATTTTATGCACATCTTATATACTGTATAAGTGTATAATTTATTGTTATGCCGCGCAGCACCGATTTATTACTGCATATTGTTCGAAATACGACTAGAGCGATCTAATAAATGAAACATTTTAATTCTAGAATCCTACTCTAGGAAAATGTGCATTTAAATTTATTCACCTGCTAAACCACAAGAACAATCCGTCTATAATTGACAGTAATTTAATTAATTATCATCTCCGATCACATTTAATGACCTTACTTAATAGACAAGTACATCTGTTGTTCTTTACATCAACGCGGCGTTGCCAGTGAAACTAAAATAAATTGTATGGTTTTACTTCAAACAAAAATATTTTAATATTTAGAAGGATTTTGTAGGTATAGTTATGTTTTTAGATCGTTTAGTAAGGTTTAATAAGTATAGTAAAGATCCTATAGTAAAGAAAAGTATTGAGATGGATCTTCTTCTTCTTTAAGTTCCAACTTCTATCGAAGGTTGGAAATCATCATGGCTATGCGGACTCTGTTGACTGCCGCTCTAAAAAGTTCTGCACTACTGCATTCAAACCATTCCCTTAAGTTCTTAAGCCAGGATATTCTTCGTCTTCCCACATTTCGCTTTCCTCGGATTGAGATGGTAATTAAATGGACAACATCGCTTACAACTTCTTCAATGGACAGGCCATATATTTAGGATGGAAGAAAACAGGCTTTCAAAAACCTGTTAAATTCAAGAATTTAGGAGAAGACCTATTGGATGACCTATCGGATGGGAGAATATTTTGCACAAGAATGCAAGAAATCTGCTTGGCAGGTGATCGTAGAAGAGAATGGCCACAGAGCATTCGTCAACATATGCACAGCGAACGAATGAACAGGTTTTCTAAGGGAGTCCAGAGCCAGTACTATTCTTTGGTAAACAGATATGCAATGTAAAGAAACTGAAATCAAATTTAATGTATATTTTGTCTTACAGCCAAATACTATACTTTAAGGCCCCCATACACATTCATATATACTTGAACAGTATATATGAATAGGAGAAAGAATATAAGAATCTCAGGGAGTACAGTACGTCATTTTCTATGGGAATTTCCATCCCCTGGCAGTGGTGTTTTCAATTTTGGAGGGCTGCCTCAATATATAAATTAAACAGTAAAGGTGACATACTGCAACCTTGTGTTAGTCCTTTAGTTACTTTTATTGGCACTGATAGTCTATTTCCGATTTTTAGGTAAGTAGTGTTAATAATGTATACTTCTGTGATTATTCCTAAAAGCTTGCCACACAATTTAAGTTTTGGAATTGTATCACACGCCTTTTCTAGGTCAATGAAGGCCAGATGTACTTCGATACCAGATTAGCCAGATTCGCTATTCTTTTTTAATTAGATGTTGAAGTATAAACAAATTATCTGCGTAAATCCACTTTGGTCTTCGCTAATAAGATGTCCTACATCATCTTGTATTTGTCCATTTATTATTTTTCCAAACAATCTCCCGAAAGTAGGTATGGCATTTAATCCTCTGTAGCAGTTAGGATCTTAAGATTACCCTTTTTAATGATGGACACTTACTGAGCGGTTTGTTATTCAGATGGTACTTTAATTTGTTGGCAGCATTAATTCATTAGAAAAGTTATTCGTTCTATTAGACGTGAACCATATACAAGATTAATAATCAGAAAACAAAAATCATGATTGTGGACCACGCGAATATCCTCCAAACAACAGGCGCCCTAAATCAATTCGAGAAAGTAGACGAGTTCACGTATCTAGGATCTTCCTTAAGCAATGCAGCCTCCTGTCATACGGAAATTCGCAGAAGAATAGGAATGGCCAAGAACGCGATGAGTCGACTGTCAAAAATATGGAAGGACCGCTCTTTGTCCAAAAAACTCAAAATGAGACTGGTACGCACACTCGTTTTTTCAATCTTTAGTTACGGTGCCGAAACATGGACAATAAAATCAGAGGATAGGAAAAGGATTGACGCATTCGAAATGTGGTGCTGGAGACGAATGCTACGCGTCTCGTGGACGGAGCACAGATCCAATCAGTCGATTCTCGAAGAGCTAAACATTCAGACCAGACTCTCCTCTCAGTGTCTTGCAAATGTTTTAAATTTTTTTGGCCACGTTGCGAGAAGAGACAATGACAACTTAGAAAGACTAATTGTGTACGGAAACGTAGAAGGACGTAGAGGCCGAGGACGCTCACCTATCCGATGGTCAGATCAAGTACAGAAAGCCACTGGAGAGACGTTTTCCGAGTCCATGAGAGCAGCCCAAAATCGCAAGAGATGGAGAGAATTGACAACCCGCATTGTAGGGAATCACGATCCTCAGCAATGAGGAAACGACAAGAGAGAGAGAGACGTGAACCTCCTGCTTTAAGTACCTCTACAGCTATATTTCTAGGTCCTGGAGATTGTCCGTTTTTCATTTTAATTAACGCAGTACGAACCTCGTTGTTAGTAGTATTAATGTTACTATTTGTTTGTCTATCCATACTGTATTACTCTCCCATATATTCCAATTTGGACTCTTTGAGTAAATTTTTACAGTGATTTTCCCATTTTTTTAAAGGAATTAAGTTGCTTAAGGAGTTAACGGTGTTTTTCTGTAGATTAGTGATAGTTCTTCATGCTTCCGTAGTCTGAGAACCACCAATTAAATTTTCAACTTGGACACATTTTTGTTCCTAGAAATTATTTTTTGCTTCTTTTATTTGATTGCGTACATCTCCGTTTTTCCTTTGATATGTTACTCTATTGCTGTATTGCTGTTATTGTTGTGGCTATTAAAGATTTTTGTCATTTTGATGAAAGCTGATCTTGCCTTCTCGATCCTTATCTTAATTTCCGTCGATTGGTAACACTGTTCATTTAAGTTTGCACCCAGATAACAAAAGTTGGTGATTTGTGTTATAGGTATTACTGGAAGAAGCAACGAAGCATCTAGTAGATAAATGTGAAGCACCAAATGCCGAAAAAGTTTTAGAGGAATCCCCGTCAACCGAGGCTTCGCTCGGTGAAATAACAAACTCTACGACTTCTACACCTCCTCTATTACAACCGGGATCGTCAACTTCAAAGAGTAGTATTACAGGGCGACCTCTCATCATCTCAAGAGACCTAAAATTAAAACTATCGAGATGAAATTTTTAAAATAAATGTGTCCAGTAAACTCCGAGATGTGCAAGATCGCACACAACGATTAATCGCAGAGAAAATATATATATATATATATATATATATATATATATATATATTTAGTATAATGGTAAGGTTAATTGGGTTAGCAGCTGAAACAATTAACCTTACCATTATACTAATTAATAATTGGACAGCTGTGATCATTCTTCGTTTATATATATATATATATATATATATATATATATATATAATATATATATATATATATATATATATATTAGTATAATGGTAAGGTTAATTGGGTTAGCAGCTGAATAATGAAAGCCAAAGTGTGCTCTTTTCAACGACTTCGCTATATTTCGTTAAATTTCTTTAACATCTTCAGACGAATGCTACAATATGTTACAAAATGGTGAAATTGTGTATTTTACATAAGATGTAGTGAAACACTTACTTGTGTGAGGTTGCAGGCAAAAGTGGTATTAGAAAGTTCCATGTTGAAAAACTTTTTTGAAGATTTTTTTATAGCAAAAAAATAAGTTGTATGTGTTATATGGTGGCTTGAAAACTCAAACAATACAAGTGCATTTTTGTTATTTTCCTCCAGTGTGATAGTACAATACAAATATTAAAAACATTGAACATTTAAGAAACAAAACAGTTAAAACACAACTACATATCACATTGTCATTTTTTGGACCAGTCTATTCACCTATGCACAAGGAGGTGGACATCTAGTGTGTACCTCAAGGTTACAGTGTCTTGTCAGCTATCATATTAGTAGATGTCAGCCAGAAAACTAAAGCTGTGTTCAGTTCATGTGTAAAGTTACATTTAATTGCAAATTATGTTATGTTAATTTAAGACAATTAAATTCTGTTGTTAATAAATATATATATAGAATTTATTTATTTCTTTGTGATTATTTCTTTTAAAGTTATTTTAATTATTGTTATTACTCTTAAGAATTTTATTTCCTAGAAAAGTGCAACAATTGCAATAATGATGATTAAGTTACTACTTCAATTGGATGGTCAGAAGAGTTTTAATAGACAATATTGTACTATTCAGGATATTCCAGTTCGTTGACTTGATTATTTTTTGTTTCCAACTGCAGTAAAAAGGAATAAATTTCACTAAGGTGTTGTATATCTGATTTTGTGTTGATTATATTATCTGTTGTTGCTATGTGGGTCATTTCTAAAAAAAGTCTTCTCTTATAAGCTGTTTCTTTTTCGAGGATTTTGACATCTGCAAAATTCATTCTGTGGTTCTGGGTGTGAACGTGGTTGGCTAGGGTGCACCTATCTGGGTAAAGTCTACAGTCACTTTTGTGAGTGGTAACACGGTCTTTAAGACGTCTAGAGGTTTGGCCGATATATTTGCCATTGCAGTCCATACAAGGAATACTGTAAACAACATTAGATATTTGGTCATGCGGAGTACGATCTTTCATTTTTGAGAAAATAGAGTTTACTGTTAGAACTGTTTTATTGGCTATTTTGATGTTATCATATGATTTAAAGATTCTAGTTAGTTTTGGTGTTAGTTCCCGTATGTAGGGTAGCACACCATATGTTGAAAGGGTTTGACTGGTAACCGTATTCTGTGAATTTGTACTTGCTATGTTAGAATGTTGGGAGGTAGTTAGATTGATAGATGTTACTGATGTAGTATTATATAAAAGTGTTTTTAAAAGAAGAGGTGGATAGGAATTATCTATAAAGAGATCATAAAGTATTTTGAGATTCTTTTGATGGAATGATATATCTGAAATTTGTAGAACCCTATTTTTCATTTGTTTTACTAAGTTTAGTTTGGTGGAGTGTTTATGATAGGACATGTAGTTAATGTACCTGCCTGAACTCATTGATTTTGTGTACCAATCGACTATAATGATGTTATTATTTGAGCGGATTAACTTAGTGTCTAAAAAAGGAATAGATTGATTTTCATCTTCGACTTCCATGGTGAATTGTATATACGGATCGTAGCTATTGAATATAAATAGTAGTTCATCTATCATATTGTTGGGTACAGCTAAGATCATGTTATCTACATATTTCTTTAAAAAGAAAAGGTTGAAGGTTCATTCTTCGTTTATATATATATATATATATATATATATATATAAATATATATATATATATATATATATATGAAGCATTGTTTATGGCTGAAACTGGTCAACTTACCTTGACCCATTGTATTAGTTCCTCTAGTGCCAGCAATGTTTGGTCAACATGCATTTACAGCAATGCTACAAGCGAACCTGTGAAGTTCCTATGTTTGAATAGTTCGTCTCCATCGTCATTTATAGCTAAGAACCTCTTTATACTGTGGTTCCAGTGTGAATTCTAACACCTCCATTGCTTATTTTATGTCTAATTTTACTAATTTGTAGTTTTACTTAAATATATTTCTTTTACTTATGCCAATTTAAATTGTTTAATTTTTTTTACCTTTACATAATTTTTCAGCACGACACGTTTCAGGAATGATTTGGGTTGGTGCTTGTGAGATTCTGGTTGAAAATTTTAGATTCTCGTAACTACTTCCTGTTGCAAGAAATCGTAAGACACTGGTCATGTCGGTAATATGGTTATCAGAGTAAATGACACCTTTATATTCCTAACTCATACTCTAATAAAAAAAGAATCTGGCAACGTTGACCTTTAACTAAAAACTACAATAATTGACCAAACAAAGGTTAGGTTCAGCTCAATTAACTTCATTAACACTGATCCATAGATTAAATTACATTTTGCTTGCAGCTACTGCGGCGTTTTATTTTAGTTGTTTCATAACTTTGGTGGAATTAAAGTTAAAAGATTATATACTGCACTAAAAGTAAATTTTATGTTATGCTATATAAATTATCTCAAAAAAAGATGCAAATCCAAGTAAATAAAAATCCAATGGAGCCTCTTTTCTTATATTTCTTTCTTAAAAGCTGATGTACCAAATCGTACTTAGGTTTTCTCTAGTACGACTACAATGTCTTAAGTCTTGGTATTATACTATGGGCATCATTTTTTAGTTCATACGGACCATTGGGTTCTTTATTTGCATAAATTGCAGTATAAATTATATATGCAACAGTAATGTACTGGAGAGTAAAAACGACATTCTAACAAATTGGCAGCAAATTATTCTTGGGCTTTTCTGTATGTGCTCCAAAGTTGTGACGACTTTAAGTGTTGGGTCAATTTTACACCAGCAGAGTTTATTAGAATGTTTTAAAGCTTTTTCTAATGTAATCTGTGATTTAGTAAATGATTCTCTAAGAAGAATGTATCCAATACTGTTTTGGCCTCTTTCATAATACTTTTTACCCCAGATTATTACATAACTATATGTTGAGGTTTGGTTTTTTCAAATATTTTTTTGATTTTGTGCAGTAACCATTTAATAATACATTTACCGTATTTACCATTATAATAGAACCACTTCTTTGAGGCCTTTCTAAATGTTTTAATTACCCAGATTTGATTGCAAAAAGGAGAAGCGTTGTACATTATTGTTAAGTAAGTTGTAACTATTGTAATGTACTGACTGAGTTACGAATACATTTTAAATAATAAATAGACTAAATATATTAGGGAAAAATAAATAAAATTGACAGACTTAACATAACAAATTCGTTATTCATGTATCTGTATTCAAAACACATCAACTAATATTCAAATCAGAAGAACCCCAATAAAACACCATGACCTATTGCTTTTTAAAGCAATAACAAGACAATAAATCCCTATCAAAACTTCGCGAATTATTTATTTCCAATTGGATCTAATATCTGTAACATAAATTTTGTATCGTCCTGTATAAAAACCCTTATTGGCTTACGTCCGGTTTATGAAAATTTATTGCTGTTGCAATTCTTGTATATAATTTCGATTAAAAAAACGACATCCAATTAGTGTCATTTATATATCGCGAATGGTACCTGCTAACTATCTACAGTGGTGTAGGAAACATTGCTATTAATTGTTTTTCTTTGTGTTTTTATTAAAACAGCATATTGTTTTATGTCGCTGTTGTAATTATTTTGCACTTTCCATTAATATATTAATATGAAAAGGAAGAAATGTTAGTTTACCGGTGGTATGATAAGTAAGCTTCTTTAAAATGATTTTTTCACAAAATCATTTTATTTCATTGGATATCGTCCGCTTTGAGCTCAATAAAACGATTCCGGTGACTTTTTAACTTCTTTATGCCGTCTAAATAATACAATTCTGAAAGCTATACAAAATGAGCTTTTGATTCGTTAATAATCTATTTTTTTTAGCTGATTTTTTATCTGCATCTCTTCATATTTGGGACCACATAATAATCGGAGGGGACCAAATCAAGAGAATAAGCCGGATGAGAAAGTAATTTGAAGCCCCACTTATGAATTTTGGCCATTAGAACGGTATCAGTGGATAAGTTTAGCTGATGAACAACAGGGTTTACGTAGTGGAAGATCGTGTACAAATGCAATATCTGTTATAAAGCTAATAGCTGAAAGTAACCTGTAAAAATAAGCAGCCGAATAAGCCAAGGGACTCATTGAGCCCCATGCTCAACAATTTGATCATATATGAAATGCTCAACAGCGTTAGATAAAAAGAGTTAGATAAAAGAAGGATACAGAATTGGAAGCAAAGAAATAAAAATACTCTGTTACGCAGACGACACAATATTGATAGCTCAAGATAAAGATAGTCTGCAAAGACTGGTCCATTGATTTAACATAAGAGCAACAGAATTTAATATGACAATCTCATCTCAGAAAACTAAAACAATAGTAGTAAAAAGCAATTAGATTGGCAGGATGCCTTAATAATACTATATGGCGAAACAGAACCATTAACACTGAGATAAAATCAAGAACTTAGAAAGTCAGTGTAAGATCAATAATGACATATGCCTCAGAAACAAGATTTGACACAGCCACTGGTTAGGATTAAACTTGAGAGGTCGCTGGTTAAATTATATCAGATAGATAATTATAACGAAAAATGCAATATTTGTTTATACATAAAATTAGCGAAAATAGCAACTATAAATTGTGAATAAGTTATGAAATCAACTCGTGTACTCGTTATTGTTGTTTTGTACAAAGAACAGACTTACCCTTTGGTTCTATTGATGAATTCGTAACAGGCTGAAGAATTGGTCGCTGGGCATCACGACGCCGCAGCCTGGGGCGCCGAGGCTAATAACACGAGACCGGTCTATGGAGGAGCGTTTAGTTTACTGTCTTACGAAGAAGTGCCAATGCGTTGTTATGGTCAGAGCTAAGAAGGAACCCTCTAAGCGGTGGTCCGAGAGGGTGTACCAATAAATCATTCCATTGTATTGCGACCTTTTCGATAATTTTAGCTAATTGTGACGGTAACACGACACTTTACACTTGTGTGTATATTTTTGAACCATACAAAAGAGAAGCCAAATTCTCCGTTTTCACAACATCATAAATGAGATATCTAGTTTAAGTTTTACGAGACAACAGGAAACAATATATTTCAAAAATGTCTTTAAAATACAGCACCAAATTTGATCACATTAAAGTACCGTAACAGAAAAAATATTAACTGTAAAAATATGAAATGAATTCGCACATACTTTCCCAAACAGCCATAATGCAAAGACAACTGAAAACGACAAAGATGGGAGTACTGAGAAGAATTACGGGAAATACGCTGAGAGATCGAAAGAGAAGTGAAGACATTAAAAGAAAATGTAACGTACAGTGTATAAATGAATGGACACAAAATAGAAAAAAAGAATGGAATAACCATATAAGCAGAATGTAGAACACCCGTATTGTCAAAATAGCAAGAAATAAGTCACCACTAAGCAGAATTGCCTATAAAGAGGAAGAAAAAGGAGAAGAACGTTCTCATGAGGTGGTGCCTTATCTTGAAGAAATAAAATTTTTTCTTCTGTACGTGGAGCCGTTTTTCACTGAGTTCTGGCTTTAATTTGTCCAGTGATCATAATAAACAGCTATTCCGTTCATCGTCAAAGGTAAGCCTCCCTTAGGCGTTTTCGTTCATTTCTGTTCATTGTTTTTTTGCACAAATTCGTGATCAGCCAGTCGCATGATAGCATCAGTCTTGTTTGGCATATGGTTTGAGTTCTACCACTTTTTCTCTTTTTTGCCCTTAATCGTCATTCAACAATTAGAAAGCCATGATACTTCTTCTCGAGCGGGTCTTCTCTTTCCACATATTTTTTCTTGAATAATGTGGAAAAATCCATATCTTATTGGGTGTCGCATAGAGTGGGAAAATACACCAAATTTTCGTATTTTTACGGGTTTCACTACGTTGGGATGCTTTTTTGGACGTCGTAATATCTTCCCATTTGTCACTTTGTCACCCACAATATGCATAGCAGCTTTTAATACACCCAGATCTGACAAGCTAGAAGTTTATTTAATAAAGACTTATGGTAATAATCTTTGTCGTCTGATCCCACTTGTTCAACAATTTCAATCAATTTTGTTTATCTAACCTCGTCGGATTCTTTCTCACAGTCTATAAAACATACGTACACAGAATGACATATCTACATCTCTAAACCAGTACTAACAAGCTAACTAGTGCCTTTCTTGTTCCAAGATTTTTACGGAAACCAAATGGCGTATCACTAATTTGATTTTGTTTTGTCTTTGTTTGTTCGGGGCACTTTTTGGCATTTCCTTTTAATGGAAGCATTACAAATAGAGAGTTATGCCATTCTATTTTATATTTCCCTATATCTAAGACCATTCACAAATATTTTTTAACCAAGAAACCTGTTTTATTTCTACATCTCTACGGCTTATATCTACTACATTAATTCCCCTCACTATATGTCTTAGATATTGTCCTTCTTAGTACTTCCTCATTAGTTTTTTTGCTATACAAAGTATCTTCAGCATCTGTCTATAAATCCCCATTTCCCATGCTTCAATTATGTTTCTAATTTATGTACTCTAGTGACCACATTTCTGCTTTATACATAAGTACAGACCAAATATAGCACTTAAACATTCTTTGTGTTTGTTCTAAACCGAAATGATTATTACAAAGAAATGTATTCATTTTCATAAAAGTAGTTTTGGTTATTGATAATCTTTGTTTTATTGCTATTTCTGGACTTTTTCTGTTACTTCGTGAATAATATTAAGCAGAATTTGGAGACTTTTAATATTTTTTGATAAATTGACTGTATTATCTACGTATCTTATTACAATAAGAAGTTCTCCGTTGATTTTGATTCGATATGGCTATATCTCAAGTGCCTTTTTAAATAACTGGCCAGAGTAAACATTGAACAATGTTTTGGAACAAAATGTAACCTTGTCTGACTTCTCAATTGTTCCGATAGCAGTTTGAGTCTAGTAGAGATTTTTAATGACACTAATATCTTTGGCATCTATTTCTATATTTCTTAGCAGCTTCATTAATTTTACATATACATATTTTCATTAATCTCAACATTTTTGTAATAGGATCTTTAGGGCAAAAAGTACCTTTCTAGTCCTATGGTCTGTTTTTTTAACCAGGAGGAGTAATTCAAATTTTCCGCGCCGTAATGCTTGTTTGCAATTGGACCAACCGCAGGCAAGCTTACTCCACTAAATTATGACATATTGACACTAATGACATTTGTAAAATTTATTTATTATTATTATTTTCCTCTAATATTTAATATATAAATCGATTTATGACTCTTTAAGTTGTTTGTAATAACTTGGACTTGGTGATATGCGAATATTTTTCTAGATGATATTTATACTAAATATCACGACCGACGAATTTGGTTTATCTTCGATATAACGTTATGCTGTTTAATTTTTGCCATATACCATTACGAAGTTTTAATTTTATATTATCAAAAACAAATAAATTTTGGATTTTTTGAATTTAAATCAATATCATATAAAAATTTTTATAAGAAGGCTTTGTAAATTTGTAACAACTAATTTGCTTACCACAGGGTAAGAATATGGGGGACAAGATTGGGCAAACAAAATAATCGAAACAAGTGCATACGGACACTCAGTTGGTTGTTGGAGAGCTGGGTCGTGGATAAGTTGAAGATATTGGGGGTTGGATTGGGCAACTACAAAAAAAAAGAAATAAAGGGGTACTTATACAAATCTCTTGGGACAAACAGAATGAAAATTAACGGAAACACCTCAAGAAATTTAATATAGGGCGCCACTTGAGGTGCCCAATTATACCTATTACAACCACTAGTTGTAACTAGGGAAATAATTGTATAACATCAAAAATATAGAAAAAAAATATCTTTTTCAAATAAAACTCAAAATAGATCAGAGAAACAAATTAAACATTTATTTTTGTCTCACCAAACAGTTTTCAAAAATACAGCTTATACAAAGGCATATTAAATAAAATTAGCTGTCAAATACAAATGAAAAAAACTTACATATCTGTTTACAAAAGGTTACAAAACTCTTCGAAACGGTTCTTAGTAAATAATTTAAAAAATAATTTATAAAAGAAAGCAAATTTTGTCTTTTTAAAAGAAAATGTCTATTTTTACTTTAAAAATTAATAACGTAAATGTTACCTCAGTTCACACATCTTAACTTAAACTTTTGAACAACTGGCTAACTTCTGCGGGGTATCTAACTGCACATCAACGGAAAGCTTTATTGGAAGCTGAAACTGGCACATCCAAATCAAAACTGCTCCAATATTATTCTACATGAGGTGAAAAGGGCATCTCGGGAAGGAACTGGATTTCTCAAAAAAACGAAAAACAAACAGGAACTAAACTTGTTCACTGCTCAAACATCATAAATCTTCAGCCAAAATAAAAACAGTGGTTACTGGTCACTCTTTAAGAAACGACATATTACTTAGAGTGAAAATTCCACCATTTTGGCGAATGAATGCCGGCTTACAACATCACAATTAAACGACTTTTTTCTTCGAGAAGTTCTTCATCACTTCCTCTCAAATCTTTTACTCCATTCCCACATGTCTGCCCCGCTTGGAACTTAAATCTCGACTTTTATCACATGTCTGCCCCGCTTGGAATCTAAATCTCGACTCTATCACATGTTTGCCCCGCTTGGAATCTAAATCTCGACTCCTCTTGCTTCGTTACATTTTACAAGAAACTAGCCAAAAATTTCCCTTCCGTCTTGCAGCTAACCTGTCCCCACAAACTCAAGAACCAAAACAATATCCCCTCGCTCGTATCGACAAAAAAACAAATTTTAAATGTTCCTTTATTGCCTAAACAAACAAATATCCTTTTTTTTTGACCCTCGACTAATAACGAAAAACAACTTTAATATTAGGGGAATTCATGGTTTATTGCGTTTTAAACGAAGAAAACAAATAAAACCTTTTTTTATCAGGGGGCATCATAAATTTACATAATACAAATTAACAAAATACGTGCGTATTTTAAACTTGAGTTTTACCTGGCTTATAACAAAAGGTTCGATATTTGAATCTAAACACAGACAAAAAAAACATCTATATTTACTTTTGAATCGGTAGAAATATACGCATTTAAAAATCTCGTCAAAAAAACTTGAAATATTTCGATTGTTTTCTTTGGTAAAAACAACAGGAGCGTAACACAGAAATTTTTTCTATACACTTTAAAAAAACGCTACAGTGCCCCTTCTTAAAAGAAAAAACTCGGATAATTCTTATCCAGTTTTTGATAAAGGCAAAACAACAAAAACCAAATCAGAAGATGACCTCTTAACTGAGTCGAAACTTCTTAATAATATCTTTTAGATGATGGCTAGCATGGGATTAAACAACAAAAACAAAGTTAGTTACAAAGAATGGGCTAGCGTGCCATCGATCGTTAGACTCTTTAAAGTCGAGTAGACTGAAATTTTTGACTCTACTTGAACTGTAGGTGACATGAGTTTCTATGCCTTGGGGGAAGCTAACCTTATGCCCTGCAGTGAACCTCGCTGACATTCACAGCAGTAACACAAGTGATTTGTCGGGCAGGCATAGCCATGACACCTCGTTGCCTAAACCAAGTGCTATACACAAATCCAAAATAAATTGCTCTACACTTAATATGTAGGCGTTACTATCTCCACTATACGCCTAGCGAGACAGGGAATTCGGCAACGGTTCCACAAAAAAATTAGGATATAGACCCAAAATCTATATACCTACATATGACAAAATGTGATTCTCACATGTGTCTCCCAAATGGGTTACCTGAATTAAAATTATCAAAAGTGAAACAATATTCCGAAGGGATGAAATCAAATCAACATATAAACTCGAAAATACAGACATGGGATAGGATGAACTAATTACTTAAAGATGACATATTGTCCTTATCTGACACAAAAGGCTTTAAATCTTTAATGTGCCACTTACCAAGATCTGAACCATTTAAATCTGACAAACGATAAACCACTGGTGACAATTTTTCCTTGATAGTTGCTTCAATATACTTCGGTGCTAGTTTGGACATAAACTTTTTGACAGCACAAGACAAAACCTTATTTCTTTTCCAAACTCTATCACCCACTTGAAATTGGACTTCTCTTCTACGTAAGTTGTAACTTCTAGCGTTACGTTCATATCCTTTTCGAAGATTAGCCTTAACCTTTTCAAAAACTTTATCTATACCTTTGACTTCTGAAGCATACATGTTACGGTCACCTGGAATTATCTCGATATCTTGATTCTGTTGATCCTTATGATCAACACCATAATAGTTTCCACTTAAAGGAACATGACGGCCATAATTCAGAAAAGCTGGAGTATATCCAGTCACTTCATGCTTTGCAGTGTTAATAGCTTGTCTGATCTTTGCTAAATTCTTGTCCCAATCTACGTGGTCTTTAACATACGTACGTATTGCTGTACCAATGGTTCTATTGTTCCTCTCCACAAAATTACACTGAGGTGCATATACTGGGCTAAACCATACTTTCTGAACGTTATACCTATTACAGAGCTCAATTAAGAGAGGATTGTTCAGATTTGAGGCATTATCACAAATCACATATTGAGGAACACCAAACATTAGGAAAACATCATTTTCCAAAAACTCAACAATATTCTTAGCCGTGGCCTTTCTCAAAGGTTGGACTAAAGTATATTTACTAAACCAATCAGCAACTACTAATAACCACGTATAACCTTTCTTTGAACGAACAAAGGGACCTATCAGATCTATTGCAACTATTTGCCAAGGAAACTTGGCCTCTCTCTGCTTACCCATTTTACCTAATGGAGCATAATTTGGTGTCTTCTGAGCACCACAAACTTTACATGACCTGACAAACTTAAGCACATCAACACGCATCTGGGGCCAATAATATCTTTCCTGAATACGGGACAAAGTTTTGGAAAATCCAAAGTGAGCACACGTAGGTGGCTCATGACAAGACTTCATAACTTCAAACCTCTGTGGTTTGGGCACAAGAATTTTCCACTTTACATCATTAGTCTTAAAAGAATTTTTGGTAGGGGCAAACTTATAAACAAAATCATTCTCCACCTTCCACTGTGGATAATCAATGGGGGATCGGATTATCTTTGATCTCAAATTATCAAACCAAGGGTCTATTCTATCTACATCAACTTCTAAACAATTAACATGGTGACGATTATCAGAATATTTCTTTTCTAAAATTGGGTTCACTGATGACCTGTAAGGTCTATTGGACTTAGACCTATTCGAAATACTACACTTAGGACAAGAAGATATGATCACACCTTTGTGACCACAACGCCAACAAGATACTGATTTACTTCTACAGTCACGGGAAATATGACCTGGTTTATTACAATTGAAACAAATAATCTTTTTCGGATTTCTTGGAGCTTGATAAGGGACTGACTGCATTAATGGAGGTAAGGACGAAAAAGATTGCATCATTGGGGATGGGGACGAAAAAGACGGATTTCTTATTTCAGTATTCTCTGGTGGACTGGGTCTATTATTCTCTGTAAGGTCTATTGGACTTAGACCTATTCGAAATACTACACTTAGGACAAGAAGATATGATCACACCTTTGTGACCACAACGCCAACAAGATACTGATTTACTTCTACAGTCACGGGAAATATGACCTGGTTTATTACAATTGAAACAAATAATCTTTTTCGGATTTCTTGGAGCTTGATAAGGGACTGACTGCATTAATGGAGGTAAGGACGAAAAAGATTGCATCATTGGGGATGGGGACGAAAAAGACGGATTTCTTATTTCAGTATTCTCTGGTGGACTGGGTCTATTATTCTCATACTTATGTTTGGGATTGAGTCTCCTAGAAGAATTTTCTCTGTCCTGTCTGTTACCTACTCCACTTCTATCTTGCTTGGTTTGATTATTCACCACATGAACTTGTTCTTTGGGCTTTTCTGAATCATCAATCGAAATACCTGCAAGACCTTTAGTAGTCTGCAACAAGGGCAGGACATTCTGCTCTAAACGTTTTATAGTTGCTACTAACATTTCTACTGTAGCAAAATCTTGAAGGGCTATCAGTGGAATGTAATCCACTAAAATATTTTTCCTCATTATTTTTACTTTTTGGGCTTCACTAGGATATGTTTCCAAACGTTTAAAAAGGTTTTCCATCACTGCTGAATAAATGGTTATGGATTCGTTCCTTTTTTGCTTTCTACTTTTAATTTCTTCGAAGAGATTATCATTATAATCTGGGTGTAAAAAAGCAGATTTGAGTAGGGCTACCAACTCATCCCAACTATTAATTTTATCTCTAACACTCCTATACCAAATAGCAGCATTACCTTCAAATAACTCAATAGCTGAGCGAAACAGGATGTCTTCGGAAATATTCCGAGACCTAGCAGAATCTTTAACTTTCTCTAAAAATGTGGGAAGAGCTTTACTCTCACCATTAAACTTAATATGTAGATCAGAAATAATGACAGGAGTTGAAACCTGTATTATTGGGGCTGGGACTGTACAACTGGGAACTACAGGGACTGAAACTGGGCTACTAGTGGATGGTTTTACTATATCATCAAACATTTCCTCTTTTTCTAACACATTACCCTTCAACACTAACAAATCATCTTTACACTCTTCAACAAACTTTAATACATCTTCCTCAACATCATTCATAGGGAAATTTTCTAATCTGGTATCTAAATGTGTAGACCTTGTCTCAAATCTAGCAAAATCAGCCTTATTTGATTCTACATTTATTGATTGAGCACAACTATATAAATCTTTTATAATCAACATGATCTCATTCAACTCTTCTTTAGGATCTACTACATTATTAACCAAATCGACTAAACTTGAAGACAAAGTGGCCTCCTTGGCCAACAAAGCTCTTAACATCTTTCTCTTATCATCATCTGTCTTATTTGGGACATTTTTACCTCTTATGAAAAGCTCATAAGATAACTCTCCTGATTTCAAATGATTAACCTGAGTGGACTTCATTTTTCAAAAATTGGATGAAAACAAACACACAAAATAACTAAAATCAACTTCAACAACTGGTAGAAAATATGACAATTTTAAGAAACAACCGTTTCCATTTATCACCTGATAGTAAGTCTCACTTGCACTCCCGCGTACTGAAATCCAAAACTCAATCAGTTTGCTGCAACTTCTGCTCTTGACTTAGTAATCAGTTGGTAAACAAAAAATGAGGTCTTTAACCTGTCTCCTAAAAGTTCACACTTCCACTAACAAGGACTAAAAAAATGGTTTCAAACAACATGGGACAACATGGACACTAACAAACAAATTAAACCGTACATACAGGGAAAGACAAAATACTAATAATATTGAAAACTTGACCTTTGAGTGAGCTACACTAAATAATACCAAAATAAACCAACTCTTGTTCCGAAAACTAAATGAGACTGCTCCTAGTCAAAACTAAAACAGCATCTCCTGATCACAAATATTACACCTGTGGTCATTCAGATACAAGAAAGGATACACAATAAACAGTCTACTACTGAGACTAAACTTGTCGAATCTTCTCTACGACTCACAATGACTACCCCTCGTACAACAACATTAATTAACCCTTGGCATTTAAATACACCTTCAGAGACGGTTAATTAGAAGACAAACTGCATAATACTACTTCTCAACTACATAGCTCAAAAGTCACTCAAACGAATACACACATTTACTCAAAATGACCCAACAAATAAAAAATTACAAAAACCGATTATTCTGTAAAATTTGTCGAATCAATAAAAAAATAAATGTAACAGTAACTGTATAATTTGCTACTGTTTTTAAATTCTTTTCAATATCAATACTTCAATTAAAACTCATATTTAAATATTTAACTCAAATATTTGCTTTCATTTACCATTACATATATGAAGAACAATACATATGTCACTATAAGTACATTACCTGAAAAAACAACAATACATAATGTTGGTACAAAATACATACATTGTAATACAAATACTCTACTGTTTGTGAGACACTTTGGGGCACTATTCAAAAGGAAGCAAAAGGTTGATATAAATGGCAGAAAACTAGGGAAACTGAAAAAGATATGTGGCTTCAGGAAAAGGATCAAAAATCTAAAAATTAAGGAATATTCAAAAGCCTCGCACGTTGGGAGCCAAATTTGTAACAACAGGTACAATTGGCGCAAATCTAAGACAAGCCACACACGTTGGGCGCTAAAATTGTAACGACAATTTTGCTTACCACAGGGTAAGAATATGGGGGACAAGATTGGGCAAACAAAATAATCGAAACAAGTGCATACGGACACTCAGTTGGTTGTTGGAGAGCTGGGTCGTGGATAAGTTGAAGATATTGGGGGTTGGATTGGGCAACTACAAAAAAAAGAAATAAAGGGGTACTTATACAAATCTCTTGGGACAAACAGAATGAAAATTAACGGAAACACCTCAAGAAATTTAATATAGGGCGCCACTTGAGGTGCCCAATTATACCTATTACAACCACTAGTTGTAACTAGGGAAATAATTGTATAACATCAAAAATATAGAAAAAAAATATCTTTTTCAAATAAAACTCAAAATAGATCAGAGAAACAAATTAAACATTTATTTTTGTCTCACCAAACAGTTTTCAAAAATACAGCTTATACAAAGGCATATTAAATAAAATTAGCTGTCAAATACAAATGAAAAAAACTTACATATCTGTTTACAAAAGGTTACAAAACTCTTCGAAACGGTTCTTAGTAAATAATTTAAAAAATAATTTATAAAAGAAAGCAAATTTTGTCTTTTTAAAAGAAAATGTCTATTTTTACTTTAAAAATTAATAACGTAAATGTTACCTCAGTTCACACATCTTAACTTAAACTTTTGAACAACTGGCTAACTTCTGCGGGTATCTAACTGCACATCAACGGAAAGCTTTATTGGAAGCTGAAACTGGCACATCCAAATCAAAACTGCTCCAATATTATTCTACATGAGGTGAAAAGGGCATCTCGGGAAGGAACTGGATTTCTCAAAAAAAACGAAAAACAAACAGGAACTAAACTTGTTCACTGCTCAAACATCATAAATCTTCAGCCAAAATAAAAACAGTGGTTACTGGTCACTCTTTCAGAAACGACATATTACTTAGAGTGAAAATTCCACCATTTTGGCGAATGAATGCCGGCTTACAACATCACAATTAAACGACTTTTTTCTTCGAGAAGTTCTTCATCACTTCCTCTCAAATCTTTTACTCCATTCCCACATGTCTGCCCCGCTTGGAACTTAAATCTCGACTTTTATCACATGTCTGCCCCGCTTGGAATCTAAATCTCGACTCTATCACATGTTTGCCCCGCTTGGAATCTAAATCTCGACTCCTCTTGCTTCGTTACATTTTACAAGAAACTAGCCAAAAATTTCCCTTCCGTCTTGCAGCTAACCTGTCCCCACAAACTCAAGAACCAAAACAATATCCCCTCGCTCGTATCGACAAAAAAACAAATTTTAAATGTTCCTTTATTGCCTAAACAAACAAATATCCTTTTTTTTTGACCCTCGACTAATAACGAAAAACAACTTTAATATTAGGGGAATTCATGGTTTATTGCGTTTTAAACGAAGAAAACAAATAAAACCTTTTTTTATCAGGGGGCATCATAAATTTACATAATACAAATTAACAAAATACGTGCGTATTTTAAACTGGAGTTCTACCTGACTTGTAACAAAAGGTTCGATATTTGAATCTAAACACAGACAAAAAAAACATCTATATTTACTTTTGAATCGGTAGAAATATACGCATTTAAAAATCTCGTCAAAAAAACTTGAAATATTTCGATTGTTTTCTTTGGTAAAAACAACAGGAGCGTAACACAGAAATTTTTTCTATACACTTTAAAAAAACGCTACAAATTATACAGAAAAATTCAGTTCTTATTCGTTTATTTCATATCCTTGTATTCCCACTAAATTAAGACATATATTATGAAAGATAACGTAAAAACAAGTCATTTCCATGTCTGTAAAAAATTTAACAGATTTGTAATACAAAATTATAAAAGTGTTCTCATGTATCGTAGGCACTTCCGTCTTGTGGGAGTCAATATAATATTTTTTAATCTGAAACACAGTACCATTAACATCTTCTTGCTAATGACAACTTAGAACATTTTCACATGTTTTATTGTAATCGCGTATAAAATAACTATAAAGCACACCATGTGAAGACGTGCAGAGATTGCCTACAATATGCAGGATGTCCCCAAATTTTACGAGCATAATACAAACAATTTTAAAAAAAGTTTAAGAAGTTTCCAATTAATTATTTGGTAATAAATAAAATTTAAAAGTCAAATTTATTACAACTCATGAATGTTATACAGAAAAAAACAATAAACAATTCAAAAAATTTGAAAATCTGCAATGAAACAATTTTTTTTTAAATATTAGCATTTTTTATGAAAACGATATTTAGTAGATTGTATTACCTCCACGAGCCCTAATTACGGCTCTCACTCGATCAGGAATACTTCGGATTAGGGCAGCAAAGTCTGCTTGAGGGATTTGCTCCTATTCATCACGAACTGCTTGCTCTAAATCATTTATGGTTTCAAACTCACCACAGTTACGTCGAATATATCGTCCAAGAATATCCCATGCATGCTTCATGGCTGGGATGTGCGGACGAGCATTATCTTGCACCAGACGAAAGTTTTCTTTAACAAATAGGACAAATGGCACTACATGATCTTTCAAACATTGCTAAATATACCGTTAAGCGATCAAATTGCCCCCTTAAATTGTAACAAGTATTGTATGAGCCTCTAGGGAAATGCCTGCGCACACCATTATATCACCTCCACCAAATTGAACTCAGAGTAAAACAACATTGCTGATAACCTTCACCAGCTCTTCTCCTTCTCATGTTCCTTCAGATCTACAATCTTCAACATCCCAATTAAAATGTTCGCGAGCAAGTGTAAACGTTGCCTCTGATGATCTGCTGTTAATACAAGTCCGGTAACAGGTATAGCGGGTAGCGGGTAGGTACTCTTCCACAATCCCAGTGGAGGATAGCCTTACTTCAGGGATGCGATCCTGCCCTACGCGAGCCTTGATTCTCTCTCAACTCCTGTGAAGAGAAATCATGTCCTAACCCCATTCCTGCCCAATATTTACTATTCTACCATTTTCCCAAACTAACTCACCAACCCGCCTGGCAAGCGTGGTGTTTAAATGCCAAAACCCGCTCAGCATGAACAGACATTCAAGAAAACGGCCCTCAGTTCCCGGCAGCTCGCTAGTTCCCGACCAAGGTAGCGGTAGGACTCATGGACAGCGGGTAGAGGTTGCGAAGAATCCCTGGGATGTAAGAGGCTACCAAGAACGACGAACGTTGCACATAATTACGTATAATGTAAGAACCTTATCTAAGGATGAAAAAATGACAGAACTGGAGGAAGAACTCAAACATGTAAAATAGGATATTATAGGAATTAGCGAAGTCAAAAGAAGAGGTGAAGATCAGGTCAAACTAAAATCAGGAAACATATTCTATAAAGGGGAAACGGAATCGACAACTGGAGGAATAGGTTCATTAGTACACAAAAAATTACAGAAAAATATACAGAGCATTGACTGCATTTCCCCAAGAGTTATGTATATAAATCTAACACTAAATAAGAGAGACAATCTGAAAATAATCCAGGTATACGCCCCCACCAGCGATTACGAAGATGAAATTGTCGAAGCCTTCTATGAGGAAATCGAAAGAGCAAAAAAACAAGGACCGGCTTATTACAATCTGATAATGGGAGATTTTAACGGGAAACTCAGAAGGAAAAATGACGAACAAGAAGTGGCAATCGGAGATTTTGGAATCGGAGTAAGAAACGAAAGGGGCGAAATGCTTACCAACTTTCTACTGCAACACAAACTCTATGCAATGAACACCTTTTTTAAGAAGAAACAGAATAGTAAATTGACGTGGGCTAGTCCAGACGAAAGAACTAAGAGCGAATATGATTATATAATAACAGACAAAAAGCAAATTATTCAAGATGTCACTGTACTCAATAAACTATCAGTAGGAAGCGACCACAGACCAGTAAGAGCTAGAGTAACGATAAATCTACAAAAAGAAAGAGCAAAGATAATAAACAGTTGCAAACGCATAGTTTGGAATTCACCAAATCATCCAGAAGCATACATAAAAAATATAGCCGAAACTTTACAGAGTAATAATCCCAAACCTCTAGGTATAGACGATCACAATAAATTAATAACAGACTCGGTTAGAAATGCACAACTCAAATTTTGCAAAAAAAAATATGACACCAAAAGTGAAAAGATTAGCAAACATACAAAAGCTCTCATGGAAATACGACGAAACCTAAGCGAGAACGAAAAGGGAAACAAAGAAGAATATAAAAAACTAAATAAAAGAATTTCAGCGGAAATTAGAAAATATGTAAGAGAACAAAGGTTTAAAGATAATGAAAAGAAAACTCACATAAAGTAAAAAAGAAATTTACAAGCTGAGAGATACAGACGGAAAGGCAACAACAGATAAACAAAACATTCTGAAAATAACCAGAGAGTTTTATAAAGAGCTCTATACCAGCCAAAGACCACAAGACAATTTCCCGACAAGAGTAAAGACTCTCATAAATCAGGGATCGGAAATATTTTTACCCATTACTGTGTCAGAAGTAAGAGCAGCTTTAAAGAAAATGAAGAACCATAGATCGTCTGGTGATGATGGACTCGTTATCGAGGCAATAAAAGCAGGAGGAGAAATTTTATTAAAATCAGTATTCGAACTGTTTAATAAATGCTTACATGCGCGTACGATTCCAAAAGACTGTAACAATGCAGTAATAGTCTTGTTACACAAAAAAGGCGATATTACTAAATTAGAAAATTATAGACCCATCAGCCTTAGTACATAGACACATATGTACAAACTTTTTATGAAAATCTTAACAAAGAGGCTAACACCTAAACTTGATTTCTATCAGCCCAAAGAACAGGCAGGCTTCAGGGCAGGATATGGCACAAATGACCATTTGCATACCATAAAGATCTTAATAGAAAAGTGCATCGAGTACAACATACCACTGGTTCTTGCATTTATCGATTACGAGATGGCTTTTGATTCTGTAGAGTTTGAAACAATACTGGAAGCCCTAAATCAAAGCCGAATAGATTACAGGTACACGACACTAATCAAAAACATTTACGAGAATGCTACATTAAGTATACGACTACACGAAGACACAGAAAAATTCAACTTAGGTCGAGGAGTTAGACAAGGAGACAATATTTCACCAAAATTGTTCACGGCAGCTCTATAGTCAATATTTAATAGCACTCAATGGCAAGATATTGGCATCAATATAGATGGAGAAAGATTAAATCACCTAAGATTTGCAGATGATGTTGTATTAATCGCAGATAATTTACAAGATACAGTATCTATGATGCATTCGCTTAAAAGTCTGTCTGAAAGAGCAGGATTAAAGATAAACTTCGAGAAAACTAAACTTATAACAAATCTCGTAATGAGTGGAAATATAACTATTGACAATAATACCATACAACACACAGATACTTACAAATATTTGGGACACGAAATCAAAATAAGCAGAGACAATCAAACACATGAAATACAGAGGCGAATAGGCCTAACTTGGGCAGCATTTCGCAAATTAAGCCATATTCTAAAAAGTTCAATTCCTATCTGTCTCAAGCGAAAGGTTTATAACCAATGTGTTTTACCTGTACAAACTTATGGAGCAGAGACTTTAACACTCGCAAAAATCTGCGAATAAACTCAGAGTTACACAACGAGCCATGGAACGTGTAATGCTGAACGTGGGCCTTCAAGACAACATAACAAACCAACAAATCAGGCAAAGATCAGGAGTTCAAGACGTCATCGAAAGAACCACGTCGCTTAAGTGGAACTGGACAGGGCACTTAGCCAGAGCACAAGATGGACGGTGGACAAGACGTATTATGGAATGGAGGCCCAGAAACTATAAAAGAAGCCGAGTACGACCACCGACTAGATGGACCGATGATATAAAACGTGTAGCGGGAAACTGGCTACAAGCGGCGCAGTGTAGAGAACACTGGAAAGAACTTAGGGAGGCCTATGTCCAGCAGTGGACGCGATTGGCTGATTAATGATGATTGATGAACAGGTATTCTACACCCTTTTCCGTATTCATTTAAGCATCTTCGAACAGTATAAACGGAAACTGTGTTTTTACGGACATCATTTAATTGTTGAACAAGTACTGGTGCTTATAATGTACGATCGCGTAGCGATTCAAACCTAAGAACGCGATTTTTAACTTGACTTGTGGTTCTTCGTCTACCTTGACCTAGCTTTCTGGTGTATACTATTCTGTATTGTTTCCGAAATCTTTGTATTGCATCAAACACTATACTTTGAGAAATTCCTAAAGCATTTGCGATGTAATCAATGCTCCGCCCATTATCCTGTGCAGCAAGAGCTTGTGCTACTTCTTCTTGTGTCATAATTTTGTAATTGTAAAGTTTTAAACGGGAGACAATACAAGAACCTACAGCCGAACTTATAATCAGGTACAGTACCACAATAAACTTTAATTATTACTAAACCACTATTTCATATTAATAACAAAACGTATGTGTAAAAGTGTTGTAAACAGGTTCAAACAAGAAAAAACGTTATCGCTAATAAGGCATAAAATATATTTCAAATAAATTGTCCGGTGTTCGATTAATTTTGCATCCCAGTGTATATATGCGTCAAGCTTTCGACATCCTCTTTGATGTCTTCTTCAAGGCGTCCTAAGTCTCAGTCTCCCGAGCCCTGAGACACTACTACACTGATCACTAATGCACTACTATTACTTATTGCACTTACAATTAAGCAAGTACAATACTATGGGAAATCAAGTATTTCATGTATACATCTTTAAATTGTGTTGTTACTTAAAGAAATTGTTTTACCGATATCAGATGCTGGTTTGTCTAGAACATTTTTTAAAACCACTTCGATGGCTGACGAAATTTACTTGTTCTCCGAGAGTATGTGGTTTTCCGGATTTTGCTATAAGCAAAAGGATATTGTATGATGCTCGCAAACCATCATCGTTTCTTTGTGACGTCGAAGCGAAGATATTTTCCAGCATATATCTCTTCTGAATTCGTATCTGACATAATAAAGGGGTAATAGCAATTAAAACGTCACGCTTGCTTTGCGTGTTGACGAGTTTTTAGTTCAGATGCCCATTATGGGTACAGACGCTGTTAACAACCGCCCAATATGGGACAGACGCTATCGGTTTCATTTTATACCATCCCTAAAATCCAGGGATGACACTTCCGCCATCCACGTCGTACCGAAGATCTTCTCCGCCGTGCCTACCGTTATGGTCTTCACCTGTATCCCTAGGTAGGGGTCCATGATATACCCCACAGAACTGGGTCCTGATCTGGACTTAGCCATCTATTCACTGCGGCCTACTGAAGTAATAGATGCCCACCCCCGCAACATGGACGCCCCAGATTGGAGTTACCCACGTGAGCGGCAGAGAAGGTGACTCTGTGCTCCGTGAGCCGAGTTAATGGACATGTATGATTCCATGACCAATGGAAGAATAAGTCTGGGTTGGGCTGCATTCGGAAAAATGAGAGACGTATTTAAAACAAATATACCGATCCATTTAAAAAGAAAAGCTTTTAACCAGTGCGTTCTACCAGTCCTTACATACGGAGCAGAAACCTTAACTCTCACAAAAACATCAGCCGAAAAATTGAGAAGGACACAACGAAAGATGGAGAGATCAATGCTTGGAATAAGCTTAAGAGATAGAATAAGAAACGAGGAAGTCCGTAGACGAACCGGAGTGGAAGAAATTATCGAACATATTACAAGGCAAAAATGGAGATGAGCTGGACATGTTGTAAGAATGAAAGACAACAGTTGGACAAAAAAATTGCTTGAGTGGAGACCACGGGCTGACAAGCGAAGCCGAGGAAGACCCCCAACGCGATGGACCGACGACCTCAAAATAATCGTGACCAATTGGATAGCAGAGGCGCAGAATAGAAGCAGATGGAAAAATCTAGAGGAGGCCTATGTTTAACAATGGACAACTCAAGGCTGATTGATGATGATGATGATCTTTTCTGAAGTTTCTCTTTTCTTTAAGTTTTTGAAAATATTTTAAATCTTTATATGTGTTTTTAGGATGATATATTATCAGATGATTATGCAGCTTAGATGGCTTAATGTTAAATACTTCATTGCATAAAAGGCACAAAAGCATATGCTTGTACGACAATTATTGATGATTAAAATTTCATGCCTTTGACCCCCATTTTCATTTTATAGACTACTTGCAGGCTTTGATCGACTCCTGGGGGTCGATATAGACCATTTTATTATAGAAATACTGTTCTAAGTTCTCCACTGCTCCAAAATATATACAAGAAAAACTTTTGCATGTTGGATATTACGTTAGTCTGTAAAAATTATGAAAATTAAAACTTATTTTTATTGTTAAATTTAGTCTGTTGTTATTAGGTCAAATAATTGCGAAAAATATTTTAAAACCTTAACCACAATTTTGTATAAATTATACATTCACACTAATAACCTTTCACGTTATAATATCTTCAGTACATCACTAAAAATCGTATCTTCAATATCGATATAAAGTTCGTCCAGTGAGACGTCCTGTATATGATGTGACTAAGTGTATTGATTGTTTTTGTACATATTTACCCTCATTGTCTTCTCTCACAGAGAGATATTAGGCATGGGAATACGTGAATACGTCCACTGGAAATAATTATAGGCTATTATCGACTATAGAAGATTTTTAATACTTTGTTGTATCTGATCCACAATATTTTATTTCGGACCACCAACGCTGCAAAACATTATGGGTTTTTAACAAAGAAACATATGTTTCCATAGTTTTGTTATTGTTTATATATATAATATATATATAGTATATTTGTAATTTTTCATATCTTACGAAAACATTTGATAGTTTCCCCAAGAATATTACATTTTGTTTTTTTTACCGCATCAACCTCTAGGATTATTAGCGGGGTGGTCTAGTGTATCTTTATTTTAGAAAAGTTACATTAGTATATTATTAAAATTTACATAACAGTTTTGAAAAATACAAAAATAAATACAAAATTATGTTATGTTACAGTTATCTTCTTTTAGAATTTCTTTCAAGTTGTGTTTTATTTTTGCTGTCGATCTTGCTGTTGAGTACACTGGACAGTCTATCATTATGTGTTGCACTGAAAATGGTGTTTGACAGGTGTGACAAATCGGCTGAGGGTCCTTGGAGATGATGTATCCATGTGTAAAATTTTGTATGGCCTAGCCGCAGTCTGTTAATAATTACTTGGTTATGTCTTTGAGCTGGGAGCGGTAATAAAGCAGAAGTAACATCTGGTTTGATAAATTTTAATTTTGCTTCTGTTTGGTTCCATTTTACTTGCCAGGTTTTGTTAATGTAAGTTTTTATTATTGTTTTTTGGTCTGAAATTGGTATGTTTTGCATAATAGGAATTGTCATGTCATTGATAGTTTCTGTTGCTCCTTTATCAGCTGCTTCATTACCCTTTATTCCAACATGGGATGGTACCCATAAATATGTAATGTTTTTATCACTTGTTTGGGCAATGTATAGCATGTCTTTTATTAGTGCTAAATTGGCATGAGTGGGGTACATCTGCTTGACATCATTTAAGGCACTTAAAGAATCTGATATAATGAGAAAATTTATATCATTGCTGGTACATTGGTTCAGTGCGTTGAAGATTGCTTGTAGTTCTCCAGTGTATATGCTACACTCCTTGGCTAGACGGGTAACAGAGGTGTTGTCTTCAAAAATAACTGCAGCAGCTACACTATTACTGCTTTTAGAGGCATCAGTAAAAATTAGTTTGAAATCACGGTATCTGGAGATGGTAGACTGAAATTGTTGTTTTATTTCAGAAGCATTGTGTGATTGTTTGGGATAGTTAAGTAAGGTAAAATCTACTTTTGGTATTTGAACTTTCCAGGGAGGATACTGGCATCTATTTGTAGAAGTGGCTCTCAATTGATGTATATCGAATTCAAATCGATTTATTCGTTCATTGAAAGGTAAGTTTCTAGGGCAATAATTTGAGTACAGCTTTGGAGGGTTGCTCCTTATTACATTTTGTTTAAAATATATGTCTGAGAAATTTAGTAAATTTTTTTAATTTACAAAAATCCCGTAGATTTTACTTGTAGATCCTACGGTGTGATTAGTCGGTATTTACAACTAAGATTTTAGACATTATGTATATAGTAGGTATATGCCTAACACACAGTCCAACATTACATCCAGTCCAGAGAAAACTGGGTTAGTGTGACCAATTATATGTCCGTGCGTAAGTCGAATAACAGCTTGATGAACACTGTTAGGATTTGATATTTCCACGTTTGGGCCGATAATGTTTCACATCGTTTCACATCGATGTTAAAATGTTTTTACTTTTTACTGATACGAGCTAGTCTCAGATTGCGCAGCCTGGGCTATCTGCGGTATCTTACACATGGTTCTAGTATAAGTTTTAGTATCTACACACAAGAAACACATTATTTAAATTAAAAAAATGGATGAAGCGAAGATGACAACCTGGCAAGAACAAGAACAATGAGGTAGCATGAATGAACAAAAGGTTAACACAAAAGAAAACACAGAGAGAATTATAGAAAATAGTAAAGCAATTGAGTAAAGGGAACAAAAAATTATTACTAAATAGTGACCTGAAATATTAAAACATTACAAAATAAAAAGAAATAACTAGAAATTTAGTTTAAAAACTTTAACCTCTATTGTTAGGTTATCCTAGACCATGAAGACCTACAGTATGACCTCGTCAATTTTTGCATTGAAGTCGCCTATAATATATAAAATTTCGTGTTTATTAAGCTTCTGTAACATGCCTTGGATCTAACATTTTTTATTATACTAGAATTGTTTTATTTCACAGTTTCAAAAAAATGAAAATAAAAAGGTCTCTAAACATTCAAGTAGCTACGCAAAACATTTTACATTTACGGATTGTTCAATTATGCCACTAATATTATATCCTGATGGCTAGTTGTTACAGCCTAATATAGTAGTAGTAGTAGTAGTAGTAGTAAGTTAATTTGACGATGCCTCTTGAACATCGGTGAATGATTTTACCATTTTCCGGATCATCCTGTATCTGCAGCAGACCACCAACATTGCCAACTTTAATTATATTATAACAAAGAAACTTTTACTTCAACAATTTCGTCGCCGTATTCATAAAACGAAGAACAAATTAGTGGTAATAAGGAAATTCACTTAAATTTTTAAATCATTAATTATATCTCTTAATACGGTTATCAAGAGACGTATGATGAGAAATGAAGACAATGATGGTATTATATTATTAGATCGTTTAATTTTTCTTTTAAATTATTACGCCACGTACTTTAGAGACGAGAATGAGGTGTTGACTGAATTTTCGGAGAATTAATGTGGCCGCCATTAAAATAATTGATAAAAATTTGAATAAGACCAAAATGTGAAAGGTTACGTGGGTAAAAAGCTACAGGCCTCGATTTCAAAGCAGAAATTATCGTCGCAATAAGCCATTATGATGATTATACATTTCAAAAAATCATTGTAAAAAAACGGACACAAATTAAGCTTTCAATATTTAATGTTTGTGGATAAATTAAAATCAATTATAATTAAAATTTTTTGTTTGTTGATTGTTTAAATCAAAATTATAAGAAATTCATATTAAATTATTTTCAATAATGGTAAATTAATTTTTCTTGAGCACGGCCTTACTTATAGTTCACACTTCCCTTGGTACTTCGATCCGTAATCTTAACTTTCTTCAGTCTGACTATAATTAATTCTTCTTCTTCAGGTTTCTTCTCCTATCATCATCGCTATTTTAATTTTATTGGCCGCGCTTCTGAATAATTTTAATGAGCTGCAACCAAACCAGTCTCTCAAATTTCTTAGCCAGGATATTTTCAGTCGTTCTGGGTTTCTCTTCCCTTGTATCTTCCCTTGCATAATTAACCTAAGGTACACGTACTTCTCGCCCCTCATTATATGACCCAGTCTAATTTTAACAGTTTTTATGATTTCACATTATTTCTTCGTACTTTGTAACACCTCTAAATTAGTTACTTTTTCAGTCCACGATATTCTGTGGATTCTCCTGTAGCACCACATCTTAAAGGAAAAATTTATTTAAAATCCTTTATAAAAGGTATATAATAATAAAATACCCAAACGGGCTATCACAAAGATATTGCAAAACATTCTCCATGCTCCTTTAAAATAAATTCAGAGCAGATTATTCCACTCCCTCTCCAAAAACAATTTTCCATTAACATACACCTTCACCAACTTAACCACATATTTTCACCTTTTCTTACTGTATTTTTCTTTTCTATTATAACTCCTTTTACCCATCCACTCTGCCTCAGGGTTTGGTTTTTGGGTCTCTGGGGTCTTCAGCGTCTTGTACTTTTTCCACCTTTCTCTTCACAATAACAATTAAACATCACACATTTTTAGTAAATTTGACAGATCGAACTTAAACATAACTACTGTTACAGTTTCATATGTTCATATGTAAGGTATTAACAATACCACACCAAACCACCTTTCAGCCATCAGTTTTCTGTTGTTCTGGCATACGTGTCCACACACAAAAACAATCTTCCATATTTAATTTTCACACATAGGTAACCAGCAATTCATGTTCATGTACTTATAACTTGAAAAATATTTTATTTTTATCAGGGGCCAAATGTTGTTTTTTGACATAGAGGGCCCTCCTTGCTTAAGTTTTAAGTACTACATCAACATCACACCATAATCACATTCTTATCATATTTAAATTTCAGCTCAACAACAGATCAAAACACACTTTTTACTATAACATTCCTCATTAATAAATCCTATAGGACCCATCTTCCTACATGTGCCTTTTTTGCCATTTTTTTACCATTTTCTAGGTATCAAATGTTACACAACATACAGGGCCTTTTGATAAAATTTTTTAGCTTAGAACAAATAAATCCATATACATGTATAGTTGGTTGCCTTGTTGCCTACTGATCCTACAAAATTTCATAAACTCCAGTTTACCCACATCAATTTTTTAAAAACCAAATTTTTCAATGTTTCCAATGCAGCCATATGATTAATTCACATTACAGACTACAACATTGATAGTTGATACTGTTACATTATTATAATTTTAATTTTTTTCAATTTTAAATAATGCTGACATCTGTCATTTTTAGACAACTACCGTAGGTTACACTGACTGATCTGACACAACATCCGTTCCTAACATGTCAACAATGTCATTTTAATCAGTTGTTATCAACAGGTCCTCGAAGACACTTCGTCTCAGGACCATTTTACCTATGTAGGGTCGTACGTCGCCATGTTACCAATTCCAACGGTAACTTATACATCATAATTTGTAACCACATATAATGTAAAGCAAATGTAAATTTATATCATTTAAAGGGTTTGGACCCATATATTTTGGTGGCTCATAGCATGTATACCTCGTAAGTATTAACCACAATGTTCTTTAACCTTAGTCAACATTTTAAATTCAACGTTCTTTTAATTAAAGTAGTTATTTTCTTTCAGGTTTGCACTGATGATGGATTTAATAATCCGAAAACGTTTTGCAATATTTTTGTGATAGCCCGTTTTGTTCATTTTATTATATACCTTTTATAAAGGATTTTAAATAAATTTTTTGTGATATATGGTATACAGCCAGCTACAGGAACTTAATTTCCTAGTGGATTTTTACATCTTAAAGTAGTTTAATTTTTTGATTTTAGACTGTTTTATTGTCCACACTTCCATGCCGTAAAATAAAGTAGAAAAAACGTAACAACGTAGGATTCTTGTGCGGATCTCTAGATTAAGGTTACAGTTGCAAAGTATGTTCTTCAATTTTATAAACGTGTTTCTTGCCATTTCTATTCTAGATCTGATTTCTTTTGTTTGATCTCCATCTTCAGTTAGCCACGTTCCTAAATATTTATATGTTGTTACCCTTTTTATCGTTGTATTATTGATGATTAGGTTATCTACATTTTGTGTTTTTTTAAGAATATCATTGATTTCGTCTTCTTGAGATTCATTTGTAGTCCGTACATTTCACATGCATTGTATACATGTTGTATTATGTACTGTATATCTTCCATCTTACTTGCAAATATGACCGTATCGACCGCATATCTAATTTATTAATGCTATTTCCGTTGACCAAAATACCTTCCACAATATCCAATAAAGCTTCTTGAAATATCACTTCACTATAGACATTGAATAAGAGTGGTGAAAGTATGCACCCTTGCCGAACTCATCCAAGTATACTCACTTCACCTGTCAGTTCTCCTTTGACTCTTATTCTTGCTTTCTGATTTTGATACAGATTCGATATAATTTGTAGATCTCTACTATCTATGTTTTTGGTCTTAAGAATACTTAAAAGCTTTTCATGTTGAACTCTGTCAAAAGCTTTTTTAAAATCTATGAAGCAAGCATATATGTCCTGATTCATATCCAGAAATCGTTGTGTCAGAACATTGACTCCGAATAATGCTTCCCTAGTTTCTAGACCCTTTCTAAAACCCATCTGTGAATCACTTATTTCTTGTTCTAATTTCATGCGGATTCTGTTATGTATGATTTTAAGGAAGGTTTTTAATGTATGGCTCATTAATGAAATTGTCCGATAGTCATTGCAATCTTTAGCACTTGTGATTTTTGGAATCGTTACAAAAATTGAGAGAAGATATTCTTTGGGTATGTGTTCCGTCTTGTATATAGAGTTAAAAAGGTCTACCAGGACATCAATATTATCTTCATGATATATGATCTTCATTGGTATATTATCGGGCCCTGGAGTTTTTCTACCTTTTGTGTATTTTATGACATAAATAACTTCCTCTTTCATTATTTCTGGTCCTGTGGTTTCTCCGTCAATTTCTAATTGCTCTACTTTTTGATCATAAAATAGGTGTTCATTGTATTCTTTCTATCTACGTAATTTTTCTTGCGTTTCAGTTATAGTGGTACCATCTGCATTTTTTAATATCCCGATTGGGTGTTGAAAGTGTCATACCTTGCCTCATATTCCTCAATATCTTGACATTTAACGGACATCCATGTTTCCTTAGCTTGTTTTATTTTCTGTTTTATTTGTTTATTATTAATGTATAATTAATAGGTTATCACATTTTACCTGGAAATTTAAATGATACCTTGATTTTTTAAACAGTCACTTATTCGAGATATTAGAAGACTTCACGCTGAACGGGCGAATACCTTTATTTTTTATACACCGCACTTATTACACTATAGAATGTAGTAGTAATTGGTCGAATAACCTCTTTCCAAATAGATGGATTGCTAGAGGTATAGCAGCTCCGATTCGTTGGCCTTCTCGGTCATGTGATTGTAGTCCTTTGGGCTAGACAGTTTTGTCGTGTGTTCAGGAAAAATCTATGGTAGAGAGGGTGTTTATTTATCAAATAGTACTTGACACATTTACATTTAAATTTACATATATTTTGTATAAAACATAATACATAAACTTATTTATATAGTCTATCTACTCTGGAGTCACCATTAGAAAATCCTCTAACCTGACTTGATAGGATCTTGTGGGATACTGTTCTGTGATGTGACATGCTGTGACAGATGGTTTGTGGTTGTCCGCAGTCACAGAGTGGGGTTGGTCGTTTACCCCATTTGTGCATCATGTAACCGTATCTGCCATGTTGGGTTCTAATTCGGTTTAGCATAGTCTTCGGTTTCGACTTACCACGCAACACATAGCAATGTGTTGCGTGGTAAGTCAAAACCTGGTGGTTTTTGAGTGATGCAGGGTAAGCTGCTATTTTGTTGTTCCATCTATTCTTGAGTCCCAAGTGGTCATTAATTTGAACTCATTTTCACAGCAGTCTGTGCTGTTTTTATTGGAGGTTGTCTGGAACGTTGACGCTATCTATATCTTAATGGATTGGCAGGACCTCGTTACTAAGTATCTTTCTGTACTCACTAGTGAGAGAGTGTATGCGCCGTAAGTTGGGTGGTGGAATGTGGCTCAGTCATTGTGTAGGGGTGGATTTGATAACACAAGCAATCATTCTCATTTGTATTGTTTAATTGGGCATCTATTTTGTGTATATGTGGGCTGTTAAGCCAGGCTAAAGAGCAGTATTTCGAGGTTAAGAAGACAATGCCTAGAGCAGATGATTACAAGGTGAAAGTGAATGCTCCCTATGTTGTGCCGCACAGCTTCTGGATGTTTCTAGATTAAAGTTTTACCGCTGTTTTTGACAGATGTTTCTTAAAAGATAGGGTTCTGATAAGAGTCTTCCTAAGATACTTTGGTGTTTTATTGTAGGCAAGTGTAGTGTTTTCGAAACATATCGAGACATAAGAGGAGCTAAGATATATCCCTGAGGCAGTCCATTCTTCAGTTTTCTTGGGGTGCTACTGTCGGATCCTATGACTACTTGAATCGATCGGTCGGCTAGCATTTCTTCTTAGGGTGGCTGTCCGTTCCGAACGTTGGCGATGATTCTGGCTATGATGACTTTGTTGGTTGCTATACGAATATCGGCTAGCATGCTGTTAATTATTCGAGCGGTGGATTACAGGAGATTGTACGGAGAAGCTTGTATATCATGCCTTGATCATGTATATCATGCCCTGATGAATAGACATCAAATCCGTTCGTCAGTTGTGGTTGAGCTTTCCTTACCGCATGTTCCAGTGCAAAATTAAATAGTAGGGAGGCGAGAGGATCTCCTTGTCTAAGCCTGGTGTCAATGAGGAATTCCTCCGACGAGGTGCTGCCAATTCTAATCCATCTGGAAGTATTATCTGTGCTCACCTGTGCTAATCATACCAGTTTTCTAGGTACTCTCATTTTTACCATGGTCTTCCACAATGCTTCTCTGCTAACATAATCGTAAGCTTGTTTAAAGTCCACGAAGATTTGGTGTACATCGCGGTTGAATTCCCAGTTTTTTTCCATCATCTGGCGTAGCACGAATATCTGGTCTATAGTCGACCTTCCTGGTCTGAATCCGCTATGGTAGAGTCCTATTATTTCCTCTGCGTATGGAGTTAGTCTTCTAGACAGTATTATTGATATAATTTTGTACGTTGTATTTTTTAATACATATTCATAATATCTGTGAGAAAGTGGACCACCCATTCTCTCGCATATGTGCCGCTGTTAATAAGGAATTTGGGATGAATATTGTCAAAACCTGGGACTTTACCTGCCTTTACATCCTTAAGAGCCATAGTGACTTTTTCGCAAGTGAAAGGGCGGGAGTATATGGTTTCTGCAGATTGTAATTTTAAAGTTTTGAGCTCTCATTTTACTTTGATTCTGTGTAGCTTATCTTTCGAGGCCTTAGATGGCGATACCAGATGTGAGGCAATAGTGTATGGGTTAATTGTTGTTTTGTTCCTTGTTATGGGAGTTCCGCTTCCTAATTTTCTTAGTAGTGTCCAGCTTGCCTACTTGATGTTTAAAAATTAAGACTTTCTAAAGTTTCTGTCCATTTTGGTTGTCTCGCTGCATCTAGGCTGCAGGTACAGAGGTAAATTCACGTAAGAGGTAAAAATTTAAAGACAGAAATTAACGTCACTTAAATGGCATCATAGCTGATCCCCAACCTTTTAGAAGATTAATGTATTCTTTAGAAAAAAAAGGGTAAACTAAATGCATGGGATGTATCAGTTTTCAAAATATATTTGTATAAAATTGCACTACAATGTTGTCAACGTCCTTCAATGTTTCCTTCAACGCCCTATACATTGAGAATGGATAGAAAAACTAAGCAAACATCAAATATTTTTAGGTTTTTACCTATCCTTAAGACGGTTTACCTTTTTTTTTAACACTTTGTATATAAGTATATATTATAATAGAGAGTAGTGCAGAAATTCCCTTATACCAAACATTATAGTAGTGCTTCCTGCCATTTGCGCTAACAGGACATTTTCTTCTAATCAAATAAATTGGAAATCACAAGAAATGGTAAAAAACAATTTCCCTTAACTAAAATATAACGAAATTAAACAACATTAATTTTTTTTCCGCGCAGAAGATAAATTCCGAGATAGTATCTCTTGATGAAGGAACAGATTACTCGGTCAGGTGCATTCCATCAAAATATAATTATATTTGTATTCCTTTTATTTTTTAATATTGTGTATAGGATCCGCTCTGCTCTGCTTTGCTTTAGTGTGTCGAGTGCGAGTACCATCACCGGCTATCGAGCCATAAGAAATGCCTAACTATTTGGCCCGCAGCCTATGAATAAATTAAAGTCCTTACAATAAATCCTCAGACACATGATGCGAGTATCAAGAATATATTACTAAGCGCGGGATGCCAGGGGCGCAGATATTGGACACTCAAGCGAGAGGCCGCCAATCAGGGCCGTAATAACTGAGATGGTTTTACCCCTATAACTTTTTATAACTCTTCAAACTTTTAATGCAAGGGGGAAAGTAGCAGATTTTTCCGTTTCATATATAAGTATATAAAATTATATTATTAAATTGTTTCTCTGTCACAGATAAAAATTATATTAGTTTCATGGAGGTATCTCAATCTAAATTATATAAAAGTAAAAGTTCATACATTTATTGATGTAAAGAAAATATTTTAGTATGTATTGATTTTCCAAGGTTCATTGGCCTTGTTTTATTAGTTTTCAAAACAATCATCCCTGAATAGATCCAGATGATTACAGCAATTGTACGAACTCCTCAAAGAATCTAAAATATGTAAACTAGTAAGAAAACGTAGACAACATTGGCTGGGATATTTAGGCAAAAGGGATGATGGAAGACAGTAAATAATATTGCATAAAGGAAACCTGATCTAAAATGAAAAAAGGGAGACCCAGAAAAAGAGACATGTCTACGGATAATCGCAAAGAGAAAAAATTAGAAACTGGAAAAAAAAATTGACATGAGAGAGTGGAGAAATATAATATTTAGCTAAATGTCTTGCTCAGACTTGTAGGTTGCTCATATATAATCATTCAACCTTACGTTCTATTATCGTTCCACTGAAGTAGAACTACGCACGTAACCTGCGTAGTTCCACTTCAGTGTTGCTATCCTCTCTACAGCATCAGTCACTTCTGATGTTTTCCGTAGCTGGCGGCTTGTACCACGCTCGGTAGCATTGTGTTTCTTTTATATGAAGTACAGTATTTTCTGTCTTATGCCACTAAGTTGGTATTATTGCTTTCTGCCGACATCTAGTGAATAGTTTGGCATGGACCTATCATAATTTTTTTCCAGTCACTTTCAAGGCATCTGCCACTATCTCATCGCCTCCGAGGGACTCACATTGACCTTCGAACTTCATTGGGTATTACGTCCAGTAAATTTCAGATCCCTAATTAATGATAGTTGGTAATGATCCACTCCGGATAAATTGTTGTTCTTTGTGTAGTTGGCCATAAAAACTTTTTACAGTGTTCCTAAGTTGATCTCGATCCATAATAATTTGCCCTTGTTTATTTCATAATATATGGATGTTTTTTTCTTCCAATAGACATATTCTGTTGAGTACTTTCAAGCTTTTGTTTTCTTCTGTTAGTTTGGTTATTTCCATCGTATTGTATGTTCTCAGATCCTTTCCAACCTAATTTTTAATTTTCTTATTCAAGAGTCTTTTTTCATTTTTGTTATGATTCTGATTTTCTCTCTAAGTTTTGTTCTTTCCTCTAGAAGATATTTTGTGTTGTGGCTTAATTTTTTGATTTTGTTTTTAGCACTAGCACAGTATTTCTTTTCAAATCCTTTTAGTGTATGAATGGATAATAATATTGTTAATTTATACATGTTCAAGTCATCTATAGCCAATCTAGTCTTAATGTTTTCTTCATAAATTGTTAGATCTTCTGGAAACATCCCTCTTTCACGATTCTTTTTGAAGATCATTTTTGTTTTTTCGACTTCAATGTTAAAAGTAGTTTTTGCTTTTATTAATCTATGGTTACTTCTTATATCTAACTATATCTTTTTGATTTAATATTATGAAATCAATCTCATTTTTTGTTCTTTGGTTCGGACACTTCCATGTGTACTTACATTGAGACTTTTTTCTGAAGACTCAGTTCATCAGTTTTTTGCGTCTCTCATTTTTCCCACCAAATCCCATAGCAGATGCTGCCTTATCTTGTTTAAATCCAAATTTCGCGTTGAAATCTCCAATTATCAGTATATAACGGGTTTTTGAAGTTTGTATAGCTGCCTCGACATCTTTATAAAGCTGATCAACTTTCTCATCTGATATTACGTAGATGGTATGTAAGCCTATATAATTTTAATTTTGTAAATGGGATTTAATTAAATAATACGATAAATGACTCTGGTGCATACACTTTGTATTGTAATTTTGTTTGGTGTCCATTTTTTATGGATTAAAAAACCAACTTCTCCTACAGATGACTATTCGTTTTCTCTGAAACAGAAGATATTTCTAAATTGAAGTATTACTTGATACTCTCTTTGACGACTAACTTCACTTATGCCAACTATATCGTATTTTATCTGTTTTAGTTCTTCCTCCAGTTCAATCACTGATGCTTTTTATTTATATATGCATTTGTCGTTTGTTATGGTGGCTTGATCCCTTTAATGGACTCTTAGTAACCTCTGCTCCAAGTCTGTTACGACCGCCACCTTGGTCAGGGAAATTGGAACCGCCGTACACTTAATGTATCCATCATTAAGGGAAACTTGGCCTTTAAACACCGCGGTGGCTAACCGTGCCGTTGAGATTTAGATTGTGTAGAAGGTTATATGACGGCAGTAGGCCGTTTGTGACAGTACCATTGAGTATATTGTAGACACGCAACTGCCATGCAGGTATAGATACGGTACAATATACCTTTACCTTGCCTATTTCTATTTTCTTCGTTCTCTTGAAACAGTACATTCGATGCCCTTAAGATGTTGGAATATGTTTTGAAGTATTATAAACGGCATAAAGTACTACAAACCGTAAAGAAACATATACTTTGTTTACAGAACTTTACAGACGATAATAAAACCATTCTCCAAAACCTAAAAGAGACTACAAATTTATAAAAAAATGATATTCGAAATACAAAATTGATACATTTTTAAAATATATTAATGTAATACCACACAAGTTAGGCGAAGACTGCTCTGCTATCAGATAAAAATTAACGTTATTTCTTATTAGCACAGACTGATATTTTCAATTAAAAATTGTAATAATTACGATTTGGGTTTAAGGTACAGTCACGTCTTCGGTAAATGCGTGAAATTAAAATTTCACACAACTGTTCATCTTATGGTATGCGACTGGAAGAAGGTGAAATTAATATGAGGATTTAAGTGATCCACCGCATGAACTTTGGCTCTTCGTGCTTTATTATTCTGTACGAAAGAATATTTCGCCGAGAAAAACAATAACTTTTGTTTATAGTGGCAGACGGTATGGAAAGATGTTGCTACAAATCAAAGTGAGTGTACCTTATTGGTTTAACTTTTAGGTTTTCGGCAGCTATATTGCTCAAATATACAAAAAAATATTTTTTTAAGTTTAGAACCAAGTCAAGTTTACATAAGAAATTCATCGTCATCATCAGTGGCATTACAGCTCGTTATGAGCCAAAGCCTTCTACAGAAAAATTTTCTATTCACTGCAGTCTCTGGCAACTCTTCTACATATTTTAACTCCGATAGATTTTAGATCATCCTCTATGCTATCTTGATACCTAAGTTTAGGTCTTCCTCTGACTCGTCTTCCCACTTGTCCTCTTTGTCCTCCTATCCATCGAAGGCGTGCTAATTTAATACATGTTACAACATCAGATTCCCCAAAACTTATAATAAAGTTCCCCTTAAAATTGTTATGTATAACTCAAAGTTGTAGCACCTACGCCAAAAACCCCGTTCTTGGACTCCTTCATATATTTTCCTTAGAATTTTTCTCTCGAAACGTTTAAGTAATTTTTGATCGTTATGTGTAAGTGACCACGTTTCTGACCAGTATGTTAACACTGGCCTTATTAGTGTTTTATATATGGTTACTAATTTTTCTGGGTAGTTTTGGGGCTATCTGTTTCCTCAAGCCATAATAGCTGACACTGTTGTCTTTGGTCAGCAGCGAGCCCAGTTAGACGAAGGTGGCCACACCTTCCAGTTCCAGATCTTCCGTTGGGTAGTTCCCAACTATTTGTTCAGCACGACTGTCTCTAAACAGTTCTTCAAAATGATTTGCCCACCTATTTAGTATCTGTTCTTTGTCACTAATTATGGACTATCTCTGTCTTTACATGCTGTTATTCTGGGTTTGAATTCTTTTCTGCAGCTGTTTATCTTCTGGTAGAACTTTCGCGAGTCTTTTCTATTGTGGTGGTTAACAATCTCATTTAGAGCGTTTTCGTATGGCTATTTTTTTTTCTTCTAAACGTCCTTTTTCGTTCACGTCTAAAATTTTTATAGTCTTCCAAGTTTGATCTCGTTCTGCGCTGCTGAAGTCTCTTATATACTACAGTTTTTTGTTGGTTAATGGATCTACATTTTTCGTCAAACCAATCTTCCTTTAATTTAGCCTGGTTAGGTTTTAAAAAGCCTTTAGCCACTGTATGGATAGCTTCCTTGCACTTGGTCCAGTGTTCTTTTATACTTAAATTTTCGTCGATTCTTGTCAGCTCTTTATTTAAAATTTTCCTGTAGTTATCCCTAGCGTCATTAGATTTTAGCACATCAGTATTATATTTCGTAGATTTTGTGCTCTGGCCCTTCTTAGCGTTTGATATAATTACGAGCGCTGTTTTGTTCTTACAAGGTAGTGGTCAGAGTCTATATTAGCACCTCTAAAAGCTCTTACATCTAGTACGTCCGAGAAATGTCGATTATCAATTAGTACATGGTCAATTTGGGTTTTTTTTTTGACCGTCTAGTGATTTCCATGTGGCTTCTTAGATATCTTTGTGAGGAAAACATGTACTTACTACCACCATTCCCAATGATGCTGCGAGTTCAATCGGGCGTAAACCATTTTGTATGATAATAATATTATATACATTAGAAATTACTTTATCTATATTCGCCTATGCTTTGAGTATAATCGACAATAACAGAAACAACTAACAATTATTCTTCTCCTATTGGCTTCATATGGACTTTATAGCTTATTATCAATCAAATTTATTTTCAAACTTTTTCTGCAAATTATGGAAACAACGATTGGATGTAGTTGTCTTTTAAAATAGGAGACCTGAAAACAAGTAAAATAAGAATCTAAGAAGAATACCAGTATAGATACTCATGGATAAATCAAGAAATAGCGACAACATAAACACGAGCAGGATAGATAACACATAATATATTATGAAGGAGCAATTTTGAAAGGAAGTGTAGTTTATAGACAATATTTATAAACACAGGTCTGCGACGTACTCTAAAGTTGTGAAACACTCTTCTACTACAATTAATTATTATCGATTATTATTCTAATCCCTTCCACGTATTTATAGGTACATTTACTTATACAAACAAGTGTGGAAATGGAATTGTCACATTAGGAGAATGGAAGAAAATATAATAAAATATAATAAAAAAATCTTTCAGCTAAAAAACCGTTGTTTCCGTATTGTCTCCACATAGTCGTCTATTATCGCTTTAAATACATTTGTACCAGGGTTTTAAAATTATTAATTGCGAAAATATGCTTAATAAACAGTAAAATATTTGTGGCGCGTCAATGCAAAGAAAACAGACGAACACAAAGCCCCATGTATAAAAATATATAAGACAATTAATTTAAATAAGGCCGTTAAAATCCTTTTCAGCCACACCCTGAACCTGAGCCGTTGGCACAAACAATGCCTCTAACAAAGATACAAAACCACAAGTGCACACACAAACACAGGTACCACCGTTGTTGGTACCGAGGTACTGGTGGAAAGGGTGCGGTCTTATTCTTGATAATATCTGTCTTCTCTGTCGCTCCGGTGTCGTCAGGGGATGTGATGGTATTTGTAGAACGTGTTTTTATATTATTCTCTTTTTTATTGTTACATTCTTAAACGAATTTGGAATTATATGAAAACATATCTATCATAAAAAAAATAACTAGCTAAATTCCTGTAGTTATTTTGGTTTACTGTATTATTTGTTTTTTTTCTTTAGTTGTTGCAAATCAGATATAGTGGGTAAACCTATTTAGTAAATATCTAGTATAATAATTAAAAACCTATCTAGTAAAAACATTGTTCTCTTTTTTATTTCGGATACATAAAATTTATTAAAACAAATTACAAATAGATCCACAATAGACAATCAAATAAGACTTGAATCAAGTATACATGAATCCTTTCTGCACAGTCAAAAACTTATTGACGTATTTTTTGACATAGGAAAAGCGTTTGACACAACATGGAGACATCTTACACTTAAAACACTTCAAGAATAGGATGTTCAAGGGCATATGTTGTCCTTTATTAAAAATTTTTTAGAAACGCGAACCTTTCGAGTCAGAAGCAATGGATTTACATCTTCCAGACGAGTACTTCAAAACGGCAGTCCACAATGATCTTCTCTAAGTCCTACTCTCTTTCTAATTGCAATAAATAGTATTATACGTCAAATAAAACTACCTGCATTTGCTAGCATATGCAGATGACTTAGTCATTTATCTAAATGCAAACAATGTAACTCTGGGAACACATATACTGCAAACTACTTTACACACAATTGAAAACTGGTCGCAAAATACGGGTTTTATTTATTTTTAGTGAAAAGACACGTTATTTAGTTTTTAGTAAAAGAAAAAATTATCCCAATGTTCAATTAACACTAAATAGAGTTGTCCTGAAACACGCAGAAGAAATAAATTTCTTAGGACTATCTTTTGAACGTAACTTAAACTGGGAAAGCCATATAATCAATCTGCAACGTTCTTGCCAATCCAGAATTAATCTACTAAAATAACTGTCAAATACCTCTTGGGGGGCAGATACAACAACCTTACTTACTCTTTACAGATCACTAATACGAAGTCAATTAGACTACGGCTGTTTATGCGACGATACTGCTAAAAAAACATATATAAAAAAACTTGACTACATTTAAAATATGTGTTTGAGATTAGTTTTAGGTGCCACAAGAACTAGTCCACTAAGTAGCTTACAAGCTTTAGCTAATGAACTGCCCTTAAGCCAACGAAGGCAACTCCTATCACTAAATTACGTTGCCAGAATTTCAGCAAACAACAGCAACGTAACTTACTCAACAATACTTTGCGGAACAAATATATCGTCCGATCTTTACAGAAACATTACAATAAAAATACTACCTGAACGAATAAAACGGATTGATCTTAATTTAAAACAGTTCAGTCTTACTACGCCTATTCATGTAAATGTTCCTCCTTGGATGATGAAACCTCCAAAAATATACACGTCTCTAAAAGAACTCCCGAAACATTCCACACATCCTTTCCTTATACAGCAAGCTTATAAAAATGTAATATCCAAATACCCAACAACCACAGCCACCTTTACTTCCAAGCCATGAAGTAGAAATTTGGCAACAACGCGTGGTAGTCCGACTGTGGTTTGTTTTGGTTTAACATTTCATATAGGAAGGCTTGTAAAGTTTGTTGAATTTGTTTTTTTAACTTTATTCGAATGTTTTATTTGTAAATTGTGTTTAAATTAATTAGAAAATATTAATATAAATGAAATTTCATTAAATTTAGAACTTTTAGAAGATTCTTAACGACAATTTAAAAGGCAAGTATAAATATAACCTACAAAACAAACTGAAAATATTAATACTTTTGCTTCTTGTTACAAAATATGTAAACTAAAAACAACAATAATAATACTTTTGGTTTTTGTTACAGATGCTCTGGCATTTTTGTCTACCTGGTTGCAAAACCAATTATGCCAGTACTTTAAAAACGAAACAGGCAGAAAGTACGTTTTTGTTTCCCAAAGATCCCCAAAGAAGGTCTACTGGGTTATGCTCTATTCATAGAGAAGGCTGTACAATTACCAAATCTTCCGTAGTATGTGCCAAACATTTTCATGAAGATGATATTCAGCGGACTGAACAATGAGAAGATAAAGATGGAAATGTACACATTGAAAAGTTAATATTTCCCAAATTAAAAGGCAATGCAGTTCCTAATATATTTCCTGAAGTACCATCAGATGTAACTGTTCATCGTACTAAAGAAAGAAGGAATCCCGAAGACAGAAGAAACTTTTTGCATAAGAAGAGGAAACAAGAGATAACATAATTATGTCAATTAGACTTAGACAATAATATCCCATTGAAAAACTGGACAAGTAAAATTACAAGTGACTGTGTATATTTCTATGTATTAAACATTAATCAGTTGGGACACAAGTGTGATAATATTTGTGTAATATGCAGTGTAATAGTTAGCAGTAATTTTAGTGTAATCGTCAATGTAGGTAAGAATAGATTATATGGTAATGATTTGAAATGGATTTTACAATATAGTAAATTAACAAGATGGTCACAATTAGAGAACTTACTTTCTCATTTAGATCTGCTTTTTAGATAAGTGATAACAAATTTGAGTATTACATTCAAAAATCTTTTGAGAATATAGGCTATTTTAAATCGATATACAAGTTATAAATGGTATGTTACATTCAACACATTTTTCATGTATACCTCTTTTAACTTGGTCTATATGACAACAAACCTATTCAATATTTAAAATTGCTACTTTTGTATATCTAAGTATGAAAATTCAACAAAAGTTATAAGTAAATAGTAAAATATTTAATTTTCAATTAGATTAATTTAGAACCATATTTATATTGTGTCTGATTTCTTAGGATGAATTTTTTAATCATAATAGTTACACTAAGTTTTTACTTAGCACAAATTTTATATCTTTTGTATTTTTAATAATCTCTTTAAATGTCGTGTTAATGTATTGTGTTATTTATATGCTTAAGTACTTAATATTTAAAATTTCTAGAGATTCTTGACTGCATTTGATTGTAAGATTAACTGTTTGACACTGTATTTTAAGTGCAATAAATTTTACTCTAGTGATTATTTTATTGATAATATAACCTAAATAATAATAAAACTTTATATATATTTACTAGGTATATATAAGGTTTTATTAATTTAATTTCCCTAAAAATATTTCTGTAATGAATTGAAGTTTTCAAAATATCAGTTTCCTAAAATTCAAATTAGTTTAATATTCTGGTAGACCTTACAGCTGATTATCGGACTACCGACGTCATAGAATGCGGTGTTGCCTTTTTTACTGCATGGCTTGGAAGTAAAGGTGGCTGTGCAACAACCCATCAAATCTTCACTGATGCTTCCAAATGTGATGAAGGACATGCTGCAGCATACATCTACGAAAACGTCAAGTCTACCATACGAATCCCAACAAATTGACAAATTGTTACATATATATATAATATATATATATATATATAATATATATATATATATAATATATATATACTGGAGAACTTACGGCAATTCACCAGGCCATGAAAAAGTGTGATTCTATCAATGAAATCAAATTTCTTATCATCACCAATTCAATAAGCGCATTACTTGGAATAAAACAGCTATATACAACTCACGCTATACTTCTCTAGATCAAAGAAGAATGATCTTATCTACAGACTCAACAAAAAGATATTTCCTTCATCTGGGTACCTTCCCATATGAGAATAAGTGGTAATGAGGAAGTGGACTCTCTGGCAAGAAATGCAACAACCGACCAAAGTATTGCTATCATAAATCAAATGCCTTTGACTGATCACAAAATAAATATCAAAGCCCACATGTACAGAGCGTGAAAAACTATTTGGGATCACACTGCCAACAAACTCAAAAAATGTTTAAGTCAAGTAGGAACTAAATTCATCTTACCAAGTAATAGAAAAGACCAAGTCATTATCAACCGACTCCGAATAGGACATACTTTCTTTACCCACAAGCATATCTTCAACCAGGAGGCTGCTCCGATGTGTACCAAGTGCAACACGCAGTTGTCAGTGAAACATATAATTGTCGAGTGTCCAGTGTATCAGAACGAAAGAATCGCGTGTGGCAATTTAAAAAGTGTACTAACGTCAAATTTACAGTCTTTGTTAAGTTATCTTAAAATCACTAAACTATATGCCAGATTGTGACAAAAAAATATTTTCTTGTATCTAACAATATGTATCTTTCTGTTTGTGTATGTCCCCTCGCTAATAACCCTTAGTGGTTGATGTGGGTATATTTGTTTAAATAAAAAAAAAATAAAATAAAATTTTGTTTTTGATAATTTTTTAAAGAAATAATTTTTAATTTTAGATTTGAACGATAGTGGGTGTAACGATTTTATTTACTCAGCCAAATACTTCTAGTTTTTTTAATGCATCTTTAACCCATTAATGCCCAGCGTTACGATTTCGCAACAGTTGACATAGCCCACTATGGCGCATCTTTTGGAAAATGACATAACTTATTTTGACAGTCAAAGTTCAGATTTATTTTACAACAGTTTCCGATGTACATTTTAATCGAAATTGGTCGCAAAACTTTCTATGTCTATACAAACAGATGGCATGTTAAAATTTGTAGGTTAATTTTGACTTATGTGAACACGTGTTTTTAGTTAGTAGTAAATCATTTGTGTAACAGTTAAAAAACTCACAAGAAAACTAGGTTTCGGTGCAAGCTTTCCTCTCGCCTGATTACGTGCCCTATACATCTAAGACGTGCTACCTTACTACATTTCACCTCATGTTCCTCAAAACTTCTATACCACTCATAGATGCAATGTCTACACCATAAACCTTGTTATTTTATTTCTTCATATATTCTTTTTAGGATTTGGCATTCGAAACGTTTAAGCAATTCCTAGTCCTTCTGTGTAAGTGATCACATTTCTGCTTCATATGTTAGCACGGATCTTGTTAATGTTTTATAGACGGTCACTTTAATTTATCTTGGTAGTTTTAAAGTCATTTGTCTTCTCAGGCCGTGTTAACAGGCCTTTTTTAAATCAGGATGTTTTGCAATATTTCAGTGTAGACACTTATATTTGTTTCGCTATTAGTAGAATTGATCTATTGTGCAGACTTTAGAAGCAGGTCTTGAAAGAAAAGGAAAAGATCGATCTAAATTACAACTCCAAAATACTAGAACGTCTCAGCAAAACTACTGAGATCATAAAAAGCATTAAGTAGAGAAAGCTGCAGTATTTCGGACATGTATAGAGAGGTCTCAAATATAGGTTGCTACAAAATATCATGCAAGGAAAAGAAGGCATGCAAACGCAGTCTAGGTCGAAAAAGAACCTCTTGGTTGAAGAACTTGGTTCTTCGATCAAGAGGTTCGGTAGGTATTGATCGGTATGGTATTGATACAAGCATGCTATTTAGGGTGACAATGAATAAAATTAAGATAGCTACGATGGTAACCAATGTTCTGAAAGGACATGTTACATGAAAAAGAAGTATAGAAGTATACAGAATAACAACTGTAGGCACTAATTTTTATGTAATGAATTACTGTATTTGTAGCGTTTTATATTTAATGTCTATATTTGTCATAGTACGCCCCTGTTATGCTAGAAATGTGTTGTCTGTAGAGATTTTTAAAAACGCAATAATTCTTCAATAAATAAAGACGTATTTGCTAAAGAAAACAATTTATGGCTTTTTAACTTGAACGTTCCCAGAAAAATATTGCAAGCCTGGTATTCTTTTTTCTAAAGCGTAATAACGCCGGAAGTTTGGACGAGTTTGAGTAAAGAATTTGTTAATTTGACAAAATAGCAATGTTTGTGCGGGGAAAAGAGAGGCAGTATCTATCCGGCAGGTTGAGATCGAGAAGGTCAAGAAAGGAGTGATGAAGAATTGCTCGAAGGGAAAGGTCGTTTAATTGTGATGTGGTAACCCGGCATTAATTCGCCAAAAATGGTGGAATTTTCACTCTATGTAATATGTCGTATTTGAAACAGTGACCACTAACCACTGTTTTGATTTTGCTGAAGATTTATAATGTTTGAGAAGTGAACAAGTTTCGTTCCAGCTTTCTTTTCGCTTTCTTGAGAAATCCAGTTCCTTTCCAAGATGCCTCTTCACCTCACGTATAATGATATTGGAGCAGTTTTGATTTGAATGTGCCAGTGTGCCAGCTTCAGCCTCCAAGAAAGTTTTCCGTTGATGATGTTTCAGTTAGATACCCCATAGCCAGTTGTTTAATAGTTTAAGTTAACATGTGTGAACTGAGGTAACATTTACGTTATTAATTTTTAAAGTAAAAATAGACATTTTCTTTTAAAAAGACAAACTTTGCTTTCTTTTATAAATTATTTAAAAAAAAATTTGTAATTATAATAAATATTATGTTAGGGCGTGGTTTAAACTGTCATCAATCATAATTTTATCAAATTTTATCCTGTCTTAAAAATGTTTGTTTTGACGTATGACAGTTTGATTTTGAATCTGTTGTAAAAAATAATTTGATTTTATAGTAAAGATTAAATTTTATTTTTCACAAAAGGATATCCATAAAATTTGAATCTAATTTCGCCACATTATTTACTAGGAACCATTTCGAAGGTTTTTGTAACCTCTTTGTAAACAGATAACATGTAAGTTTCTTTATTTGTATTTGACAACTATTTTTTATATAGTATGCCTTTTGTATAAGCTGTATTTTTGAAAACTGTTTGTTTGAGACAATAATAAACGTTAGATTTGTTTCTCTAACCTATTTTTTTTATTTTTATTTAGAAAAATCTCCTAAATCTTTTTATGTATTTAAGATATTAGGAAAGAATTTTTTCTTTCCTTCAGTAAACTAGGATCCTTCAAGTGGCGCCCTATATTAAATTCCTTGAGGTGTTCCCAGTCTATTTTTGATTTGTTTGTTATATCAATTGCACAGGGGATTAATGTAAGTATCCCTTTGTCTTCATTTTAGTAGATACCCCAATCCAACCCCCATATTTCAACTTATCCACGACCCAGCTCTCCAACAACCAACTGAGTGTCGTTCGCACTTGTTTCGATTATTTTGTTTACCCAATCTTCTACCCCTCATGTTCTTACCCTGAGGTAAGCAAAATATATTCGGTACATATTTTATTCCTAAATTAAACTTAAATATGCTTAAAGTAAACAACTTTTCGGAAAAATGATCGTTTTAATACCGTTACAGATAATTACCTTAATAATCCATGAATAATGATTCTGAATAATAATTTATATAATTAATAATTTTTGTAGTCATCATGCTATCAACAGACATGTTTAGTTCTCTTGTCACCCAAAGCGATTCAACTCTATAACAAGAAGAAACCACATAATTATTGTAAGGTAAAAGAACCTGTAAATTGTACGATTTAATTGCCGGACAATTCGCACCTCGGTCGATAATTGTACGCGATTTTTAAGTATAGTCGCTGTTTTGATTAAATTTATATGCAGCTTGTTACAAATATCATCAATTTTGGCTCACTCGTAAATAATTGATGGAAGAAAAAATAGCTGCAATTCTATAGTATTTGAAACATTTATTTGACAACTTTTAATGAGATCAACAAAAATATTTAAAACTAAAGACAAAACTAATATCAATATTATCTGTCATATTTTATTTTGTGCAATTGTTGTAGACTGACAGAACAAATCAGGTATTTTTTCATCTTGAAGTTCCTTCTTATATCTAAGGTTGAAAATCAATATAATAAGACCATTTTAACTTACATCGCATTAAATTTTAAAGACAAAAAATTCTTCGTCTTCCAATGATGCGTCCTTAATTGCCCTTAATCTTTTCTTTCATGATTAGAAGTAGCATCTCATATAAAATTTTTCATACTAAAACAATGCGTCATGAATAATACAAACTGACGTCACTCCTATTTAAAATTTTCAAAATATTAACCTTAGAGTTCAAATTTCCCTACCACAACTAATAATATGACACCCATACCGAACTGCTCGATCTTTCGTGGTGTCAAAATGGTATTAGAATGAGAAACATGTAATCGTAATTGCATTGAGAATTTTTGAAATTATATTAGTTAAATATACAAAACCATTTCTTATTATTATTAATATAAATTTTATGCAATAATCGTTTAAGTTTATAGATCCAAAAAATAATCTTTTTAATTGTTAATAAATTTAAGGACTCTATTTGAGTTCAGTCTTTAGAACTGTAAAGGATTCATGTCATAAAGTGAAAAGTTAGTTTTTAGTGGTTAAAAGTCAAATTTTTGGATTGAAGGTAAGATAAGATTTTATTAGAAGATAAGACTTAGGATAATTAACATTGCTACCAGTTTTAAGTCCATTGATTGTTGTATAACCTGTATTATTTACATTCGCTACTGATGGCACTCTTAGGTTATATTTTTACATTTAGTCTGGACACATCGAGTGGGGCACCTTCAGACAAAAGGGTATGGGGTACTATCAGACAAACGCAATGGAAAATAGAGACCTTTTTTGAAATAACGTGCTTAAAAGTTATATATATTTAGTTATATATATATATATATATATATATATATATATATATATATATATATATATTTATTATTAGTTATTTAAAATAAGTTTCTCTTTATTGCAGATTGTCTGATGATGGTAAGAAATTGGAAGATAGAAAAAACAAAAGGAAATTTCGATGCCAAATATATGAAAGAATGTGTAGCGGCCATCCTAGATAGTGAATCGGTAATAAATGCTGCTAAAAGATTTTGAATAAAATATCAAACTGTTGGTATGTACGTTAGGGAGTTTAGGGATAGCCAGATGGCGAACATGACATAAAATTAAGAAACGATACTAGAAAGGATTTTACAGACAAACAGAAAAACGACCTTGCGGCATATTTAATTAAGTGTTCAAAAATGTTTTATCGTCTTAACCATCTAGAAACTCAAAAACTAGCACATGAGATGGCCAAAATGAACAATATTGACTGTCCTAAAAAATGGGAAGCTCCAAGAATGGCAGAAAAGGACTGGCTATACGGTTTTATGAAACGCCACCCAAGAAAGTGATTTTACAAAAAGGCCAAAAACAAGTAGCAGCTTCTCTAAGTGGAGAGAGAGGAACACTGGTTACTACAGTTTTGTTTATAAATGCAGCTGGATTTATACCAGCAGGACAATACCTGCTGCTCTAGTATTTCCGAGAGTGCACTTCAAGAGCCACATGATAAATGAAGTACCAAACGGGACCTTGGGTTTGGCTCATCAGTCAGGTTGGATGACCACTTCCAAATTCGTTCATGTGATGCAGAACTTTATAAAATGTTCAGGTTCCTCTAAAAATAAAAGAGAAGAATGCTTTTAATTTGTGACAATCATGAGAGCCATTTGTCAATTGAGGCAATAGAACTAGCAAGAGATAATGGCGTACACATTCTAACAGTTCCACCCCATTGTACCCACATGATGCAACCAGTGGATGTGGGATTGATGAAACCTTTTAAAACATATTATAATGCTGCGTACTCTCTACGCTACTTTACGGCGTAGAAGGGTGGACGTTAACCGCAGCAATTATAAAGAAGTTAGCGGCTCTAGAAATGTGGCTGTATCGACGCATACTGAGAATACCTTGGACAGGACAGAGTGACCAACACAGAGGTATTAAGACGAATGGTAAAGAGGTGGAATTGTTAACAACTGTTAAAAGGAGGAAAGCGTCATACCTGGGCCATGTGTTCCGTAATGATAAGTACAGTCTGCTACAGCTTATCGTGGAAGGCAAGATTGAAGTAGAAGAGGTTTGGGCAGAAAGAAGAAATCCTGGCTGAGAAACTTGAGAGAATGGTTTCAAATACCAGAAGCTGCGAACATAATTCATGCGGTACAAAACAGAGAAACCTATCGTATGATGGTCGCCAACCTTCGGTAGAAGACGGCACATAAAGAAGAAGTTAATTCATGGTTGAAGTCTAACCCAGGCCAACATTTTGAAATCTATCACGTGGCCGCATGTGTTGGAATAGCACATGGCCAGGACTTGTTACCACATAGCATTATAAATTCTTCTAAAAAAACAGGAATATTTTCAGTTGACAGGCACATTTTCACCGACGATATGTTTGCTTACAGTTTGATTAGTGAGAGACCTGATCTTCCAGGCGAAACTCTTGCTGATAAATATGCATGATCTAACATGCCAACTAGCTGCAAGTCTAGCAACTTTAGAATCTATGCCCTCTCAACAGCCTGGCTGTTATTAAAGTCCTGAGGAGATACGAGTATATCCAAAATCTAAACTCTTTACTAGCTCCAAGAAACAAGAAAAAAAGGGGAAAGCAGAATAATAACTGACACCCCAGAAAAGCTTCTTCTCACAGAAAAACAGATCAATAAAAAAAACAAAGAAAACGACCAACTCTAATGCTAAACGTACTAAATCTACGAAAAGAAAACTACTTTTAGAAAATGAGAAAAATGAGAAGACAACTGATGACAAAAATGGCAAAAACTCTGATGATAAAGTATTAGAAGAACCACAGCATTTTTTGCTGTGGTTCTGGACTGGAATAAATTTTGACAGAAGTTAATAATTGAAAATTGAATAGTTTGTGCTGGTTAAATTTGGGACTGTAAAACAAAAATATGTATAAAATGTTGGGATTATCATTGGTAAATGTGGTGATGGGGATGTTGAAATTTTAATTTTTGGGAATGTCATCTAAATTAAATTATAAATTTTTCTATTTCATCTTTCCAGATATCTCGAGTGATTCTTTATCAGAAATGTTAGTCCTTTTGCCAATTCCCTCTGAGCAGAGTACAAAGCGACAGAAATCATTATTGTCTTTTTCAGTTTCATTGGAAAACTTCAATATGCATTAGGAGTTTGATAAAGTATCATAATATAATGAAAAAGACAGCAAATATTGATTTTTCACGTTGAGAACACCTATGAATAACTGTTCTGATGAGACCTATTGGGTCGAAATACGTATCAACAGATACATAGGAGTTGTTTGCGTGAAATCAAATATTTGCTGTCTTTTTCATTTTATTCGGATATGCTCTGTGGGAGTATGAGAAACACAATTCGCTAAGGATTTCTGCTTAGTTGTAAAAGACATGTCGTGGAATGCAAATTTTAGATTCCCCATGTCCCTTTTAACATCTTTTATCAACGTCTGTTTGCCTTGCAATTTTTAGAAGGCTCAGATTATAAGCAGAAATCTGAATTGTGTTTCGAAACTATTTTACGGACTGAATTGTGTTTCGAAACTAGTTTACGGATATCAAAATATTGTAATAGTTTTCAATATTGTAATTAATAATTTCTAAAACATTGATATTAAGTTGTCAGTTTTCCAATTGTGTCTGAAGCTGCCCCATTCCCCGTCTCGTGGCACCTTCAGACGTTTTTTAAAAGTGGTTTTGATTTTTTTTACAAGTGTAGGGTTTATTATTAAAAGCATATATACAGTGAAAGTTGAGTAAACAATGTATTTTATGAAATTTTTTTTTCGTTATTTGGTGAGGTATTTAGAATGATATTACAGTTCAAATTTTTATATCTGAAGGAGCCTCACTCTCACCTAAATAGATAGATACAGATATAAAAAAATTAGGCAACAGAAAAATTAAGAACCTCTAATGAAATAAAGTTTAGATGACTACAGATGGGCTAGTACGTACATCTAATAATAGAAGGAGAATAATAGAAGCAGAATATTAGAAGCAGAAGAGAACAAAGTAAAATACCATATCTGAAATAAACAAATTTGGACCAAAAATAGGAAAAAATTGAAGAAATTGATAGGCAACGATTATTAAAATAAACAATCTGGCGCTGAAAAACATAAAGATTCACGAAAAAAACAAAGAGATTCGTATTGGGTACGAAATTATTTGCTTTATGTTTATCCTCTTGTGTATATTGACAAAGTCACGTCTAAATACAATGCAGCCAAACTCGTTGTATGATCGAGTAAAATTATCAGACATTACTGGTTCATAATCAAAATAAATACAATAGGTAGACACCCTCGTTGATCTATTTGATATATTTACTGCATCGATTATTATCTTAACAAATTCAATCGACGTTTTCAGCTAAATACAAAACGCTAAGCAAACGCACAGTATCACCCATTCATACTCTATCTCGTGATCTTGGCGATATTTCGTCGAACTGTCAAAGGTACTAAACGATAAAATCACTATCTCTAAAAGTAACACATGAAGATACCACCTAATTATCGACTGCTAGCACTCGACCACTCGATTTGGTGACATAATTCAGACCCGATTCGTGTTCCCTCTCACTCTTTCACAGCGTATCTGTGTCTCTTAACGTATAACCGATATTATCTACAGGGGGTTGTTGTTATATGAGACGCTTAATTGCGTTAATTAAGGACGTAGAAGGTCGAACCCACAACGAGGCGATCTCGCTTATCTTCGACTTGAATCGACGGAAGATTGAATCAGGAAAAGCCGTCAGGGCCGGTCTTATCAATTTTATAATGCGATCTAGAGATAAAAGAACTCTTTTTTTTGAAAACAATTTTCTGGTCTAAAATAATCCTAATATGCTGCTAATTGTACTAAAAATATTTAATACAGTAAATATATACATATATACACTTAGGCAATAAATTCGTGAACATTAGTAGGGAAGATAATAATAAGTCTAATATCGATCAGCGGACATTATCGACGACTACAATGTTTTAACAGTAAAGCGTAATTTCAGTACTGCAATTACTTTATATTATACTGCTGCTACACTCTAATACGTGCTGCTACCTTGCGACACAGTTACCAAACTATCGAAAATCCATGTTATCAGTCAGACATGCAGTTCTATAAATAAAGTTGTTTTTTCGACGATTTTTTTTAAACAATGTCATTAGTGTGTTATTTTTATTTATTGTGGTATTCGCATTGTCATAATTTTGAGGTTAGGCACTATATTTGTTAAAAATGTACTTTGATGTCTGTGATGGGTAATATCGATCATGACAGTCAATATTTATCCCATACTGCGGTCGATATTCGCGATTGAAACTGAATGTAGAGGGTAGGTTGATTGCAGTGTCATATCCGATATAAATGGTATAAACAAACATAACAGTCGAATGTTTACCATTGCTTTTCCATGTTTAGTTTGGTTTAAGACGGGTTATTTATAGCATTTAAAAATGGAAATTAGCCTTAATGATATCTTTGAGTATTGTGGTGAAGCAAAGAGTTCATTGGTTGAAGGAGAAGCAGTTTTCAAGTGATGATTCTTAAATTTTGACTTTAATGTTTGGAACTAGCTTGTGTATTGATGATGATGAATCCTATTTTGTGTATACCTGGGAACTCAGAATACAATGTTCTGTGTAATGTTTGTCTTAACTAATATATGCATTATTTTATATTATGCCTTATGTTTTTAATATGTTAATTTTTATTTTATATTATTTACTACATGGCTTTATTGTAAGATAGTTAATTTGATTACATGAAATCAACCCTAATTAACCTGTCAGAAAAAATTATAGCACGTGATTTGTCTTTAAAAGATTCCATAATAAATCAATTTTTTCTTCAAGATTTCAGTTTAGGCAAAAGAGATAGATCTTGAATTGCATTGAGGACCAGAACAATATCGATTTGATTTAAAATACTTTAAGGTAGTCATAATGCTGAAATTTACTAAAAAAATTTAATAATTATATTTAAATCAACAGCTGTCTGGTTTGTTTATACCACCTTTAGTAGTTTAAATTTATTCCGCCAGAGGTCAGATACTTTGTTTTCAATCGCGAATTGTACGCTTTGTTTTTAATGGAAATTTTGTTATTTATAGATGCCAAGCAATTATATCTGTTCTTCGGAGGGATACAACACTATGTCCATTTTTTTCAATTTTGACATTTTTTTTTTCGCTTATAATCAACTTTCATCACTTTATTTAAAGGACCAGAGCATTAGGTCCTAAACCATTTATTAACTGAGATAGTGACCTTTAAACTAATACAAGTCCATTTTTACTTAGAGGGATAGAACATCTTACAGAAGATATCATAAAACGATTGAAGGCATTTGAAAGGTATCATATACACATCACAGAAGTAACATAATTATTCTGATTTATTTCGAGCTGCTGTGAATAGAATAAGATGGATCAATGTGGTCGCCAAAATCTCAAAAAGATAAGCACATTTAGAAGAAGAAGAAGATAGAACACAATGTAAACTTAATGTTTTATTTCTCTAGGCATGTGAATTACCGCAGCACATAGTGTTGCATATCTCTATGATGACAGGTAGACTGCTAGTGATCTAATAATTATACTTTTGCCATTTATGGTGTGTTTACAAATGTTTGTTACTAATAATAAGAATAAGAATAATGTACCTTAATTCTCGTGGGAGAAAAATTCTTGAAATACTGAAAAGTTCTGCGAATTGTTTCACTGCATTTACAGGCCAGCTACCTTATTTTTATTATCATTTTAAAATTATTAAAGAACTTAACCTACAAAAGTTAATGACTTGATTTGATACCAACCTTAGACTAGAAATATTTATAGATCCGACAAAATCAGATCTACAATACTGAAATGTGAGATACCCTCATTCCTAGCAGTGAGATAGAAGAAATCATGCTAATTTGGATACTCAATAAGTATCCTCAAGTAAAAACCATCACTTAACAGTTTATTCAATCCTTGTATGAGCCTCGGTAGAATATCAGTTTTATTTTCAACAATATCTTAAGGATTTGTTGTTTCATTAAATGAAAATTAGTAACCAAAATATTTGTGACATAATCCGATAAAATAGAGTTGCTTTATAACTATACTAGCAAAGTACACACAAATATGTACTCACAGTTCAATGATATTATTGTTTAAAATGGTTATACTTTACTAAGATAAACAACTTTTCTAATTAAACAAAAAGCAAAGCTACGGATTCAAAATATTTAAGAAAACCTTTTCCTTGGTCTCACAGTAATCACTGTCATTACTACTTCATTTTTAGTTCCCTTACAGTCTTTGTTCGCTACCACAAGTCTTATCTCAATTAATATATTGATAACTTGGAATGTACTAATGGACGAAATCATTTATAAAGGCGGTACTAATACTAATAGTACCGTCCCACCTGGAGTACTGCACTATTATTTTAATTCCTTATAAGCGGAACTGATTTGTCACTAATTGATTTTTAAGTACTTCATTTTTATTTTACATTTGATTTGACACAGTTTGTAAAAAAAGTCCAACCTTATGATTCACCAAGAATTTATTGGACGTGAGCATTTTGAAGGTTTGGCCTGAACATTTTTTGTTTTCCTTGTAGTAGTTAAATTTAATAGCTATAAATTCTGAGATAGGTGTAATGCATTTTTTTTAATATTTAAAATTAACGTGTCTCGACAGCTTATGGTCATTCACATGGGTACATTTTACAACATTATACATATTTTATATACAACCATTTGATATGAACAATTTTTTGTGGAGAGGTTGAACAATAAAACTTATTACTATGCACTGTTTATATTAGCTGAATTGAATATGTTTCTTTTTAAAATTTAAGAACACTGTCAAAACGGTTTGTACCACTAAGGATGTTTTCTAGATTTCCGCATCAAAAACTGTTGATGAAAATCATATTAAAAAGATTGAAGGTAGTACTAGATAAAAGACTAAGAAGTAACGAAACAGGCTTCCGTACCAAACTCTTCACCATTGACCACATTTGCACCCTTAAGTGAAACGGGAATCTTTGAACAAACAAATAAATGGAATAAAGATATAGATGTGAAATTTATTGAATTTGAAAAGGCCTAAGACCATGTAAATAGGGTACAGATGTGGAAAATTCTAAAATTATATGGGACACCACTGAAAATCATAAACTTTATTAAACTCTTCTACGAATGTTAAAAACCAAAACTGGAACATTCAGGTGAAGTAGCAGAAGAAATGTACTTAGAAAGTGGGGTAACTCTATACTTATTATCCTTATTATGTCGACCGAACAGGCATTAGATGTTACCTATTCAAACAATTAGAAAATCTTAAATTTGCGGATTATATTTGCCTGCTAACTGAACACCGAAGTCCTATGCAAACAAAAATTATCAAGTTAGCACAATACTTCGACACGATCGGATGCCGAATGAACACAGAGAAAACCAAACTTAAAAAAAATAACTACCCAAATAATAAAATAATAAACAGTAAGGAATTAGAGGAGGTAGATAAGTTTAAATATATAAAATTTGACAAACAAACGAAATCAGAAATAACAAAACCCAAAATCTTTAATAGTTGCATCCAAAATATACCACGAAGCCGAAACATGGAAACAGGACGAAACTTCAAATAAAAACACTGCAAACTGTGGTAGACAAATTACAGGCCTTACAGAATAATTAATACAGAACAATGAAAAAGAAGAAAGCAAACTAACATATCCACTAAAGTCAAGGACAAAATATAGAAATAGATTGGACATAATTTGGGGAAAGATCAAAGCAACATAGCAAGACAAACACTGGAACACCAAATAAAGGGAAAAAGAAAGAGAGAAAGGTCAGACAACAGCTAGAAAATAACTACAACGAAAGCACACGGACAATGGGACTAAGATAGGGTGAAGTCAAAATTGGAGTAAGAAATAGAAGGATATGAAAGAAATAAGTACACGGTTTATCCAGAGAATAAACAACAAAGAAGGTACGTTGACCCAACCAGGCAGCAATCTTACACTTTTGGCCAAGAAACGCAAAAGCTCCCTGTTAATAAATAGTGTAAGTTTTGAGAATTTCACGTTTTTATTATAAAGTTTAAAACAATAGCGATACACAAATATATTTTTAAATTGTCTTTATTCTTCGAAAGCTTGTAGTGGACTGTGTCTTTTCTCGGTGAGTGGGGGAGCAACCCGCACCCCTCGTACCATCGTCTGGAATTCGGAACAGGTCCGGTTTGGCACTAACATAGAGTCCCGGCCTTGAAGCACTGTAGGGGTTCGAAAGAAAATAAACTAATTCGGCAATACACAAATTTTGGTCACGGAACGTTTCAATTCACTTGTAGAAGTCCTCACTGTGACGGCACGAATAACTTGATCGTCACCAGTATGTAGTTGGGAAATTCGTCCTAATTTCCATTTTAGTGGTGGGATTCCATCTTCTTTAATAAGGACCATAGCGCCAATGTTAATTAATTGTGGAAAATTGGTCTTCCACTTGATACGGGCTTGTAAGGAGGATACATATTCCTTGGACCACCTAGTCCAAAAATGCTGCACCATTGACTGTAGTCGTTGAAACCTTGAAAGTCGGTTTTCGGCCAGATCAAGTATCTGGCTATCAGGTGGCGCCATCAGGTTGTCTCCAATCAGAAAGTGTGCGGGTGTAAGAGGAGTTAGGTCATTGGGATCATGAGAGAGAGGACAAAGAGGACGAGAATTAAGGCAGGCCTCTATCTGACACAATACTGTATTAAATTCTTCAAAAGTTAGTAAAGCATTTCCCATTACCCTTTTTAAATGTTGTTTTGTGGATTTAATTCCAGACTCCCAAAGACCCCCAAAATGGGGAGATTTGGGAGGTATAAACTTCCACTGAATACCATCTTGTGATAAACCATTTGCGATGCTATTCGCGCGAGAAGAAAGAAATTTGGTTAATTCGTTGTTAGCTCCTACAAATGTAGTCGCGTTGTCAGAATGTATTTCATTGCATTTACCACGTCTCGAAGTGAAACGACGTAGACATGCTAGGAAGCACTCAGTTGTGAGATCGCTGACTACCTCTAAGTGGATAGCCTTAGTGGCGAAGCACACGAAAAGTGAAACGTAAGCTTTAGTTGTTTTGAAATTTCTACCCTTTCGATCACGCAGTAGGAATGGACCAGCATAGTCTAATCCAGTTATCGAAAAAGGCCGAGAGGGAGTGACACGAGAAGCAGGAAGATTTCCCATGAGGTGTGACTCAGGTCTGGGATTTACCTTAAAACATTGTATACATTCACGAACCACACGTTTTACCAGGTTGCGTCCCCCTAGAGGCCAAAATCTCTCTCTCAAAGCTGATAAGAGAGCTTGTGGTCCGGTATGTAAAAGTCTAATGTGTTCAGAACGTGCTATGATGGTTGTAAGGTGACATTTTGAAGGGAGAATAATTGGGTGTCTTTTACCAAAATCAAAATTGGAATGTTGTAGTCGACCTCCAACACGTATTACATTGTGTGTGGTGTCGAAGAAAGGATGTAGAGATGATAGTTTGCTTCTTCTGTTAAGAGGTTTAGAAGAAGACAACTGGTAATAATCTTCAGATAAATGGTATTGCTGCATAGTACGAATCAAAAAGAAAAGCGCTTGATTCTGTTCAAGGACAGTTAGAGGACCCAGCTGTCTAGAGGAGCTCTCAGGAATTTTAAGATTGCTTATATACCTTAAAACATAAGCGAATATACGCTGTAATTTCAAAAATGAAGAATGTTTGTTGATCAACTCAATAGTATGGGCGTCGAATTTGTTGACAGAGTTAATAAAAGAACAACTAGTGTTTCGAACTTCTGGAAGGTTTTCTGTAAGAATCATAGTAGATTGTTGCGCATTGTTTGTTGGCCACTGACATTCAGTTTGAACCAACCAAGAAGGTCCATGAAACCAGAAATTTGAGGAAACTAAATTAGAAGGTGTCATCCCGCGTGTTAGTAAATCTGCAGGATTATCCTTAGTATTTACATAATACCATGAAGTGACATTCGACAGTTGCTGAATGTTTGCTACTCTGTTGGCTACAAAGGTCTTTAGTATGTGTGGGGATGAATTGATCCATGATAGGCAAATTGTGGAATCAATCCAGTAGTAAATGTTTTGGAAGTCAAAATGACAAGAAGAAGATACTTTGTCAACAAGTTGTGCCAGTAAAACAGCGCCAGAAAGTTCCAAACGTGGAATAGTTAAAGTTTTGAGTGGAGCGACGCGTGTTTTGGCACAGTACAAGTTTGAAGTAAAATTTCCCAATGTATCACAGCAACGTATGTATATTGATGCACCGTAGGCATGCTGTGATGCATCGCAGAACCCGTGCAATTGTACTGAGGTTGGATTTGGACAAGACACTTGTCGTGGTATTTTGATAGAATTCAGTAAATGTAATTGAGTATAGTATTTAGCCCAAGTTGTGTGTAAGTCAGCAGGTACAGTTTCATCCCATGATATTTTAAGCTTCCAAAGCTCTTGGAGTATAATTTTAGCAGTCACAGTAACTGGTGATAAAAGTCCAAGAGGGTCGAAAATCTGTGCAGTTGATGATAAGATTTGCCTTTTTGTAATTCTGAAAGGATGAGTTGAACCACTAATCGAGTATTGTAGGCAATCAACATTGGGGTTCCAAAGTAAACCAAGTGTTTTGGTTTGGTCACCTTCACCAATATGCAAAGGAGTTTGGCTGACATTGGATAATGAAGCTGGATCATTTGAAATCCATTTTCTCAAAGGAAATCCGTAACTTAAAAGGATGCTAGTGATTTGTTCCTTAATTTGTATAATCTCATTTACAGTTTCTGCACCTGTTAGGAGGTCGTCAACATAAAAATCGTGTAAAATGATATTAGAAATTTTAGGAAATCTATTCATGTTTCTATAAGCGGCCTCTTGAAGTGATCTAATGGCAAGAAAAGAGGCAGAAGCTAATCCGTATGTCACAGTGTTTAGTGTGTACACTAGAATGTTATCATTAGCGTTGAAACGCCATAGAATCTTTTGCAGGTTACGTTGAGATTCTTGTACCAGTACCTGTCGATACATTTTTGCTACGTCTGCGCTCAACACGTAGTTGTGTTTTCTAAAGCGGAGTAATATGTAAAATAAGTTGTCTTGAACGTTTGGACCGACCAACATAAGGTCGTTAAGTGAAACACCGGTCGAGCTTTTGGCTGAACCATCAAAAACGACACGAAGTTTTGTAGTAGTGGAGTCAGCCTTAAGCACACAATGATGTGGAAGAAAGAAACCATTTCTGTCATTTTGATCTTCAGCCAAAGACATGTGTCCAAGATCAATGTATTCCCTGATAAATTGATGATATTGAAATCGCATATCATTGTTCTTAAGTAATTTATGCTCCAATGTCAAGAATCTGTTAGTTGCTGCAGTTTTGGAGTCTCCAAGCTCAGAAATTGATTTTTTGAGTGGAATTGTGACAATAAAACGTCCATCTGCGTCTTGAGTTACATTTTCTTTAAAATGTTGTTCACAATAATTTTCTTCATCAGAAAAAAATTCAGTTTTTGGATACTCTTCTATTTCCCAGAATTTGGAAAGTTGATTGTCCAAGTTGTTTGTTGCAGAACAGTGCAAACTTGTATATGTATTGTTTTTGGTGTGTATAGGTCCAGATATTAACCAACCTAACTTGGTTTTTTGTAATATGGGTAGATTATGTCCCAGTTTAATTTGCCCTATGCTTATTAGATCCCAGAATATATCTGCACCTATCAGTAAGTCAATAGGAGCAGGTTTGTTAAACTCAGAATCAGCCAAAGTAATATTTTCTGGAATGTTTAGTTTGTCAGTACTAATTGGCAAGGATGGCAAGTTACCAGTAATGCGAGTTAAGACAACGCAAGTTATACGTCTTTGAAAATTGTTGATGTTGGATTTGAACAGTAAAGAAATGGAGTATGTAACCTTAGTTTGCAGTTGATTTATTCCGGATATGGAACTATCAATTCGAATTTTAGGCAATTGTAGAATATTTGCAAGTTTGTCAGAAATGAAGTTTATTTGGCTTCCACTATCAAGGAGCACTCTACACTGATGTGGATTGTTGAAGTTGTCAAACACTGTAATGCAAGCAGTTGAAAGGAGTGTCTGAGATGGTGTGGAAAGACTAGATGTCAAGCTGACAGTTTCATTTGAAGTGCTGGGGATCGATCCAATATCGTTTTTTGTGCTATGAGTAGCTTGAATCTGCTCCCTTTCATTATTTTGAAAGTGAAGCAAAGTGTGATGTATTTTTCCACATTTTCTACAACCAGAAGACTTACAGTTTCGTGTTATGTGATTATTGCCTAGGCAGTTGATACATAACCTCAAACGTTTCGCAGTATTTAATTTTTCAACAGGTGTTAATTTCAAAAATGTGTCACAAGTGTACAAACTATGACTAGCATTGCACAAAGTGCAAGTAGTTGCAGTGGTAGAAACAAATGATTTTGTGTGCCTATGTGATTGTTTCAATCCAGTGTGTTTCGTGTGATCTTCGTCCTGATGCTGGGTTAATGATGATAAGATACGACAACGTTCTTCCAAAAAGGTGAGTAAATTTTGCAATGTTGGAATGTTCTTTGCATCAGTACGCGATTCCCAGGCTCGTTTTGTTATGTTATCAAATTTATTGGTAACAAGGTATATAATTAAATCATCCCAATGTTCAGTAGGCCGTTGTAGCACCTTTAATGCGTTCAAGTTCTTCTCGATTCCATCGCGAATTGATGTTAAGCCATAATAAGATTCTTTTGTCAAAGAAGGTAGATCAAAAAGAGCCTTAATGTGATTTTTAATAAGAATCTGTTTGTCCTCAAAACGATCTTTAAGTAGCTTCCAAGCAATGTCATAATTTGCGTCACACAATTGTAAGGATTTAACTTTGTCTGCTGCTTTTCCTTGTAGGGAAAGCCGCAGGTAGTGAAATTTTTGTACTTTAGACATAGATGAATTTTCATGTATAATGGATGTAAAACTATCTCTAAAGAAAAGCCATTGGTCAAAAGAACCATCAAATGTTGGTAAGTTTAACTGTGGTAAACGAATGTTTGAAAAGTTACTTTCTGCAGAGCTAATGCTATCATTGTTATCAAGTGTATTATTGGTATTAGTAAGAGAAGTAGTTAGTTTTTTAGTAGCTGCAATAATTTTGTAAAAATCGTTTTCAAATTTCTCTCTCTCGCGGGAATGAACCTCACAATTAGCATCAAAATCAGTATCTTGTGCTTCGATTGTTGATTGAGCTGTGTTGAAATCGTCTAGCAGTGTTTCAGCTTTATTTAATCGCTGTTGCAGTTCGTATAAGTCGATTTCATCACATCTCAAATCTTTAATCGCGTTAAAATAGTTACTAAAACGAGTAAGGGTTGCTTTAATTGAAGTACGAGTAACTTTAGCAGAAGACATTTTAAATTTGTATAATATTACACCCTGTATATATGTATTTTAGTAAAGACAAATTGAAATATATCGCTATATGTTTAATGAAAAAAATGTTAAAAATGATTATTGAAATGAAGTTAATCTGTGTGATTGTAATAATTACTGTGTCGTTATTCTAAAATGAATGTGAAATTGAGTAAATAAAATTTCAAATTAGAATATGAATAAAATACAGTAAATATTGTCAGATAGAAACGAACGGACACCAGAATGAAAGAGCACACTAACCTGTTTATGGCACGTCCAGCTGTTAAGTTAATCCGCTGTCGTCAGTAAAAGGTCCAATGCAGGTATTTTTCTGTTGTTGTATTGAATAAATGTAACTTATCCAATACAAGTAAAAAGCGATTTGTCGATATCAAATCGGGTTGAAAACTAATTTGTTTTAAATCCGGTCGAAGAACCAACTTTTATGTTAATAAATAGTGTAAGTTTTGAGAATTTCACGTTTTTATTATAAAGTTTAAAACAATAGCGATACACAAATATATTTTTAAATTGTCTTTACTCTTCGAAAGCTTGTAGTGGACTGTGTCTTTTCTCGGTGAGTGGGGGAGCAACCCGCACCCCTCGTACCATCGTCTGGAATTCGGAACAGGTCCGGTTTGGCACTAACACTCCCAATACTCCACAAGGAGGGATGGAAATAGAGAGATATTCGTTTAGATTTTTGCTTGTACAATTGAAAGGACTTTATTTATCTTCTTTCTAAAACATCTATGATGCATTCGCTTAAAAGTCTGTCTGAAAGAGCAGGATTAAAGATAAACTTTGAGAAAACTAAACTTATAACAAATCTCGTAATGAGTGGAAATATAACTATTGACAATAATACCATATAACAAACAGACACTTACAAATATATGGGACACGAAATCAAAATAAGCAGAGACAATCAAACACATGAAATACAGAGGCGAATAGGCCTAAACATGGGCAGCATTTGGCAAATTAAGCCATATTCTAGAAAGTTCAATTTCCATGTGTCTCAAGCGAAAGGTTTATAACCAATGTGTTTTACCTGTACAAACTTATGGAGCAGATACTTTAACACTCACGCAAAAATCTGCAAATAAACTCAGAGTTACACAACGAGCCATGGAACGTGCAATGCTGAACGTGAGCCTTCGAGACCACATAACAAACCAACAAATCAGGCAAAGATCAGGAGTTCAAGACGTCATCGAAAGAACCACGACGCTTAAGTTGAACTGGGCAGGGCACTTAGCCAGAACACAAGATGGACGGTGGACAAGACGTATTATGGAATGGAACCCCAGAAACTATAAAAGAAGCCGATGACGACCACCGACTAGATGGACCGATGACATTAAACGTGTAGCGGGAAACTGGCTACAAGCGGCCCAGTGTAGAGAACACTGGAAAGAACTGAGGGAGGCCTATGTCCAGCAGTGGACGCGATTGGCCGATTTATGATGATGAAAACATGTGTACTGTTAATTTTGGCGTAGCGAGTAAAAACGATCTTTTGAAATAATTTTGTGAATGGATGCCACATGCTCAGATTTTAGCAGTTCATTAGGTATTCAATTTTTTATGGTTACTTTACGTTTTTTAACTACATAAGTGCTTTCTGACTAACTCAACAATGATACTAATGGAATTTAATGGAAATATTACACATTCCATTAGTCTTCCAAAAATTGTAGAATCCCTATCGATGGTAAAAGCCGGCTCTGTTTAGAATAGACTCCGAGATTTTGATAATAGCCTGCCATTGATGTAATGACTTTATCCTTGAATCGCGACATAATCACCCCTTCATCTCAGTTCCATTTAATTAGTTGGGCCTCTAACTCATATGCCAGTTTCTGTTTATTTTGAATTATGAGATTTAGTCAGATCCTCTAATAATGATAAGGGATGATTGTATCATGTCAACAAATAGAACCTTATTACAACAAAATAAATGAAATAATACAGAACTCAAAACTCTTCATAAGGAAATAAAAATATAAATATTGTTCTGAAGCTATTTTCTTGTGGAATCTTAATACAATTTACTAATTTTGTTGGGATTAGGCCACAATTTTAATTAAAAATTAAGTTTATTTGCCGTTTCCATTTACACTTTGGAAATCGTTTCCAAAATAAACCAAAACAAAACATTAAGAGAACCGAATCGAAAAGATTATATAAGAAAACAAAACAATAAATCTACCACGCACATAGTTGGCAGAAATAAAATCAAATCGATAGAAAATATAGAATAAAAGCAGAACTCAAATAACTAAAATAAATAAGTATGTATCACAATGATCATTTTTATCTTTATTTATTAAGCTCAACATGCCTTGAAGGCATAGGGCTGAAAGATTAAATTTTTCCTTACAATTAATACTACATATTATAATATAATGCTATATCCTATACTACCATAATATATACAATATTAGATTTGTTTATATAAAACACTTAATACTACACTTAATATTTTGATAGTCTTTCCATACATTTATTTACCACTTTCTTCCATTGTTTTCTGTCCAAAGCTTTTTCTTTCCAGTTTACATATTACTACTTTTTTTTAAGTCTTCATATACGCTGCCCCTTCGTCTCGTTCTTGGTCTTCCTATTCTTCTTTTTTGTATTGGTTTACGTAATAGAATCATTTTTGGCATTCTCGTCTCTCCCATTCTTTCGATGTGTCCTAAGTATCGGATTCCCTGTGCTTTGATTGCCGGCGATATTTTTGGTTCATTATATAGTTCTTCAAATTCCTTATTATTTCTTTTCCTCCATTAATCATCTATTTTCACGCCTCCCTATATTGCTCGTTGTATTTTTCTCTCCCATCTTTCTAAAAGGTCTATTTCTGATTTTTAAGCACGCATGTTTCACATATGTAGCTGTAGGTCTGATAACTGTTTTGTAAATTTTTATTTTGGTTTTTCTTGAAATATATTTGGATTTCATTAATGGACGTATACTTTTTGTTTGCTTTTGCTATTCTTGCTTTTATCTCCCCTTCTCCATGTCCCCTTTTCTTTATCTGTTTCTTCCATTATCATATATTTTTTCTTTTTCTTATTTATGAGAAGACCAAATATTTTTACTTCTTTTATTATATTAGTACTAGTAGTTATCATTACTTTTTTTAGCTCTTTGATTGTTCATCTATACATTGATGGCCATTTTTAAAAATCGTTTGCTATATGTTTATTTTACTTTTTTTAATTATTTCTTCCGGTATTACATTAAAAAGAGTCGTTGATAGTGGGTCTCCTTGTCTTAGTCATTTCTTTGTTTCAAAATAATTTGATTTATGTCCCTTCTATGCTATTTCGTCCGTGAAGTTTTTCATAGTCATCTTTACCATCCTGACGATTTTACTTGGTAGGACGATTTCTTTCATTAGTGCGTACATCTGTTGCCGCTTTACCGTATTGTAGGCCTGTTTAAAGTCGACGAACAGGACGTATATTGATATCTTATGTTCGAAGCAAGCAAGCAAGCAATTTGATTGAACCCAGCCTATGAGAAATGTTCACCCAGGTAGTACGATCGAGTGTAACAATTCATTGGAGCAAGGTGTTATAATTCGAGTTTAAAAACAGGAATCACCACACCGTGCTCCAATGCTCTAGACCATCCCTTTTTTCCCTATAGCAATCTGATTCGCTATAGAGGCTCAACATCTCCGCTTTATTCCTGTTTATCTTAATGTAGCTTATCCGCGAACTAAAATTGCTTACTTGGGCCTCAAGTCTCCGCTCTGAGTTCCGGCTCAGTTCGGCGACTTGGTGCTCAAGGGGGTTGGGCACTACGTGCCCGGGTTTAGGGGTTTTTGTTAATTTTTTTTGGTGGCCGAAGCCGGTTTTTGTTAGTATTTTTTGATTTTTTTGGTGGCCGAAGCCGTTTTTTGTGTTTTTTGTGATTTTTTTTGTAGGTCATCTGTGAACAAAAAAGTCATAATTAGTATATAGTCTACATTATAATAAAGAAAATATATAAATATTATACATTACCATAATATAGACTGTATCCTTGTGTGAGCAACAGGGCCCACTGTGTATGAGGCGATTTGCGATATTCTGGGTAATTTGAGCTACGAACTGTCTTCCCTGTGTGTGTGTGTGTGTGTGTTTTGATTGGATTTTCTTCTCACTCTGGGCTTTTTGTAGAATTTTGTCCCTCTTGGGGGCTTATGTTCGAAGCACGTAGTCTGGACTTCTTTTAACGCAAATACTTGGTGTGTCGTCGACCTATTACTTCTAAATCCTACTTGATGTTCGCCCAACATCTTTTCCGTGTATTGATTCAGCTTTTTTCTTATGATGTTTGTCAATATTGTGTCAACCAACAAGCTTCTAAAATACGGAGGAGGAAGTATAACCCTAGAGATGACAAAACTTATACAAAAACTAATATTGCACTGCAAGATACCACACGTATGGAGAAACAGCAAAATGATACCAATGTTCAAGAAAGGAGATAAAGAAGACCCCAACTATCAGATGAACAACAAGGATTCAGATCCGGAATCCTTGCGTAATGCGTAGATGCCGTGTTTGTACTAGGACAAATTACAGAAAAGGCCATTGAGTACAATAAACCAGCATATCAGTGTTTTGTAGACCTCACAAAGGCTTTTGATGGCATCCAAGTCGAAGAAGTCTTACACCTACTATATAAAAGAAACGTACCAATCAATATTATACAAACCATTGAAAACATCTACCTCCAAAATCAAATACAGGCAAAGATAAATGGAAAACTAACAGTGTATACAAGTACAAAGCGCAGTCAGACAGAGTGACTCGTTGAGCCCACTTCTGTTTAATATAATAATGGATGAAATAATACAAGCAGAACGTAAAGGTCATGGCTACAGAATGAGAAACAAAGAAATCCAAATATTATGTTATGCAGATGTTATGCAGACGACGCCACATTAATCGCCGAGACAGAAGATGACCTCCAAGGATTAACACATTTCTTCAATACAACAGCTAAGAAATACAATATGATAATATCAGCAGAAGAAACCAAATGTATAACAACATCTAAATACCCACTACGATGTAAAATTAAAATTGATGGAAAAATAATAAAGCAAGGTTTAGATCTCTGGGAATAGATATAACTAGTTACGGAAATGTTGAAGAAGAAGTACGACAACAAAGCTTAAAAGCAAGTAAAGCGGCGGGTTCTCTTAATGACTCAACCTGGAAGAATAAAACACCTAAGACAAGACACAAAAACAAGAATCTATAAAGCAGCATTTAGACCTATATTAACATACACGGCGGAGACAAGACCTGACACATCTAAAACGAGACGACTGCTAGAAACAACAGAGATGAAAATACTCCGACGAATATCAGGGAGAAGTCTGTTGGATAGGGACAGAAGTGAAAACATCAGAAGAGCATGCAATATAGAAGACATAAATGGATGGGTGACAAAACGAAATCAGGGGTGAAACGAACATATCAGTAAAATGGCAGAGGACAGAATAGTACGAATAGCACGAGATAAGTCACCAAATGGACGAAGAAGTATTGGCAGACCAAAAAAAAGATGGTGCGACAATTTAAACAATTTAGGAGGCTAATATTGAAGAAGAAACAGGCTTTAAAGCCTACATACTAAAAGGAAGAAGAAGAAGAAGGATTGTACTGGCTAAACAAATAGCGAATTTGTCGCATACTATCTAGTACAACAGGAAAAATTTCGAAATGCATACACCACAACCCACTACTTTCATACTTTTAAAACAGAAAAATTTAATATCTTTTTTTACTAAGTTAATTTTGTGTCACTTAAAGTTTTTATAGTGATATCACTACCTCGTTAGGAAAAATCTATAAAATAATCATTTTTTTAATTCGTCGACTCAAGCGTTCGCTTAAATCAGGAATAATTAATGTAGTGGTACCACAAAAATCGGTGATAATTGCATACCGTGACCTGACGCTCAGGACTTCATAAATTTTAATAATTGTAAAATATTAAATTTTTAATTAGTTAAACCAACTAGTTACCTACTGATTTTGTAACAGTCTATAAAAAATCAAAGTTATGGATATTCCCTGTCGACGACTTCTTTTTATTGGTATAGTAACACTAAATCGTATCAAATATGTGCTCAATTTACAATAAAAGACTTCATTTTGTTTTTAATAAGCCATAATTTAGATGTGAGGTAATTGTTATTATTCATGGGAGTAGAAGACTTTTTTCATAGAAAGGTGTAACGTGGATTATTTGTGACATTTCATTTTTTTGACTTAAAAAGCATTAAGTGTATAATAAATACTTTCATTACGTAACCCCTTGACCATTAGACCTTTGTTACTACGGATGTTTCAGGAAAAAAATATACAGGATCCATAACAAAAAACTAGGTTACTGTTGAAAATCTTTAAACAAACAAAAAAAACATATAGTGTCGTAAATAAGGAATTCTTATTAACCCGGCAATCGAAACGTGGGGTGGGGGAAACCCCAGAGTTCAGAGAATAACCGTTATAAGTTCAAATTTCTCTCCAAACGCCAACAGCGCTTCAGCAGCTTTTGAATACACAGTCAGGTCAGTCAGAAACTAGATATTTCATGAGTTTTTAAGTTGTCTGGAGTTTGTCACACCCCAGGTGTCGGAACTCGCAAGTTTATTTCTTCCGATTTAATTTCATGCTTCGACGTAATTTTCAAAGGTAAGCTCTCTTATACATACTATTTATATTGAGTTATTCATAATTTCTTTTAAAAAGAGCAGGCTCATAGCTTGCGAATGTTTGAAGAGTGTGAAAATGAAGACGAATTTAGTCAAAAAGTACATGCCAAGACACCAATTGAGTGCTTCCTGCTTTTTATTGATGAACAAATGATTGCTGATTTGGTTAAGCATACTAACCAATAAATTGTAGAAAAATCTGAAAATTGGAAGAGCTCTCCACATTATGGGAATACATCAGTGCTAGAAATTAAGGCTGTGTTAGGGCTCCTTTACCTGTCTGGTGCATTCAGAAATAACCATCGTCATTTGTATGGATTGTGGAACACTGACGGAACAGGAATGGACGTTTTCCATTTTAACGTGAGCCAACGTCGATCGAATTTTTAATTTCATGTTTAAGATTCGATAACAAACAAAACCGTAAAGAAAGTGTCAAGTTAGATAAACTAGCTTATATCAGAGCTTTCTTCGACAAGCTTGTGAAAAATTGTAAATCTGCATATTCTCCCTCTGAATTTTGACAATTGACGAGAAGCTTGAATCGTTCAGAGGGAGATGTGCTTTCAGGCAATATATGCCAAATAAGCCATCGAAATATGGAATCAAGTTACATGCATTAGTTGACGCACGTACGAACTACCTACTTAATATGGACGTGTATGTGGGACAACATCTGGAAAGTCCATTCCGAGTTAGCAATTCCCCGAAAGACATTGTAAAAGGATTGGTTGCTCTTGTGTCTGGAACCGAACGAAATATAACTAGTAACTGTTTTATAACTGGTATACTATTCGTGATCTCTTGGTGAAGTTGGGTAAGACTCATAATTTAACTGCAGTAGGTACTATCAGAAAAAATAAGAATGGTTTGCTTGTAGAATTCCTGCAAAGGAAAGGAATAGAAGTTTTTTCCAGTATATTTGAATTTCAGAACAGATACACTATTCCTTCGTATTTACGAAAGAAAGGAAAAGTTTGACCAAAAGCGGAGTTGACGTAGTAGACAAGCTATGTTCAATCACAAATTAATCCCTTAATTTGTAATCTTACATTATTCTTAACTTTTTATTCTTTTATAGTTTCACTGTGTATAAGTGAGTTATTGTAAAACCATATCGTATAATATTTTATTTTAATAATTAGTTCATTTACCTACAACTAAATAAATTTCCGAATAATATATTTTCTAATTGAACTTCCTAAGTGTCGCAATTACGGTCTATATTATATTGTAATGTAAGCTAATAGTTCAAAGTTTGTTGGTATGGTATGATCAAAGCAATAACCTCTGTACTGTGGTATGAATTATTTGTCACATTATAAATTGGGGATTTGAGCTCATGTGAGCACAGTTTATTATAAGTAGTGACCTAACCAACATCCCACACTGTAAATACTAGTAGCTGTCAATAAAATAAACATTTTTTTCTGCATAACTTCAACCCTTTATTATATTTATCATTGTCGATCGACGAGAAGCGGAAATCGAACCTCATAACTACGTTCGAAATTTTCCAAGCTGTCTGCAACGTAACATGTAACATGCATATGTTTCTTTTTTTTAAGAAACTGGGTTTCCAATTGATTGAAAAACATCAAAGAGAAAGAATGAGTAAACCTAGATTATCTAGAGAGTTGAGAAGCAGTATCCGAAAGATTTTAGGTGAAAATTCCGAAATGCCTGTAAACAAGAGGAAACCTAATCAACAAGGACGATGTTCAAAATATCCCAGAAATAGGGACAGGAAAACTAGATACGTCCAAGAAGCATGTGAAGTTTTTTTGTGTTTAGAACACTGTGTGACATACTATGAAAATTGCTCCAACTTTAAGAACTGATAACTCAATATTCAATCTGTAGAATTTGATTCTGTTATATAGCATACACATATAAAGCTAATTATAGTTTGTTGTTACGCCACTGCTAAAAATATTCATTATAAAAGCAAGAAACGATCCACTTTCTCTGCCTATAATTTTTAATCAGTCTCTCAATTGGACAGTAGTAATTAGTGCCTTTATTGATATAATTATACAGGCAGCTTTCAAGATTTTTAAGCTTTTAAGATAAAAAACGATCGTGCGTATTTATTTATGACATTTCTTCTTCTCTCTGAATATCATCAAATAAGTAAACGGGTTTAATCACCTTAAAAGTCCAATTTGCATAATTACGTTGGTAAAAGAGCATATGTATTTTATGATGGAGATCTTTAAAAGAAACAACTTGCCATTTGTATTTATTTTCTAGATTGTTAAATAGCGATAACGGAGAATCCAAATTAGTTTAATGAATACGTAAATAAATCAATACGTACGTACTGAGATATTATTTAGTATTTTAAAAAAGGACAAAAACAAAAAATAAAAGAATTAGAAAGGAAATAAGTAAAATAATTACGGTATATTAAGAAAAGTAATTTTACCGTACTAATGGCCTCCCATAGAGACTACTGTCCAGTAGTAATAATAACTAGTAGCTATAATAGTACTTACAATATACTGTATATAATATACTACAATATTTGGCTTCTTAGTTCGGTAGCTAAATTGTACGAGCAGCTTGTGAAAGGCCGCCTTGAGCGAGAGCTGGAAGAAAAGCATGCACTGAGTGATCGCCAATATAGTTTTAGGTCCAAAAGGTCCACCATAGATGCGGTCACAGAAGTAACCTTACAATTACACAAAAAAATCCAATTGTCATAATATTAAACATAAACAGCGGCAACGTTGCGGTGAGCGATCTGCCCCTGACGCCGTCAAGCTAGAATCGGCTATTTGTCGAACCGACCAGCAGGACTAGCGCGTTATTGTTCGAGAACGATCTGGATTCCTTTGAACGGGATCGTCCAGCGGTTGGGTTAGTAGAGAAAAACAAAAATAATACTATGGCAAGCAGTTGTAAGAAGGTAAAGACATACCACTTTCATTCGGAATGGGAAGAACAATACTTTTTTACAGAAGTTAAAGATAAAAATGTGTGTTTGTTATGTAATACTTCGGTCTCCGTTACTAAAAAAGGAAATATTGAGAGACATCATAAAACTGTACATTCTAATTTTGAAAAATCATTCCCACTACATTCTGCCGCCAGAAAGGAGAAACTGAAACAATTAAAAAAATAGTTAATTGGACAACAATCAATTGTTTTAAGATCAGGCGAGAAGAATAAGGCTGCAACTAAAGCATCGTACCGTGTGTCCCAGATTATTGCACAAAAAAAGAAACCTTATGAAGACCGGGAAATGATATGACAGGCGTTTTTAGAAGCTGCTGATTCGTTATTTGCCAACTTTAAAAATATAGACGAGATAGTTTCAGCTATAAAATCTATGCAATTTTCTGCTAATACAGTGATGAGACGTGTAGAAGTAATGAGCAATGATATTTTTTGACAGTTAAGAACTGACTTAGATAACTGTGTTTATTTTTCACTTCAACTGGATGAATCAACAGATGTCGTTGACACTGTCCAGATGGCTGTGTTCGTCAGGATGGTTTTTAATGATTTTACGATTAAAGAAGATCTTTTGAAGTTCATTCCACTGAAAGGACACACTACTGGACAGGAGTTGTTTTCTCATTTAAAAAATATTATTTCTTCCTAGCAAATTCCAATATCGAAAATGGTAGGCTTGACAACCGATGGCGCTCCAGCTATGGTGGGTTGTGATAAGGGTCTGGTGGCGTTATGTCGTAAAGATGAAACTTTTCCGCAATTTCTCTATTACCACTGCATTATCCATCAGCAAGCATTATGTGGAAATTTTCTGAAACTAAACAACGTTATGAAACTGGTGGTAAAAATTGTGAACAAGATTAGAGCTCAAGCGTTACAAAAAAGATTATTCAGAACCTTTGCTGATGAAGTTGACTGTCAATACGGGGACCTACTCCTTCACTCTAAAGTCCGATGGTTAAGTAGAGGACGGAAAGAGAAACGTTTTAATGATGTCCTATCTGGCATAGTTAAATTTTTCAAACAACGCGATGAACCGACTCCGGAACTAAAAAATTCAATCTGGCTTAGAGATTTCGGTTTTGTCGTGGACATTACAGAGAAATTAAACGATCTTAATTTGCAGCTTCAGGGGAGAGACGGGAAAGAACTAGCGGAAATGATTTCTGATATAAAAGCATTTATCAAAAAGCTGGAGTTTTAGGAACAATACCTAATTAACAGAGATTCCAAGCATTTTCCTATTCTTTCAGAAAAAATATCTCAAAATCCATTAGAACCCTATGACAACAAATATCATGTAGAAATAATTTCTACCCTAAAGAGTAACTTCAAAAATCGTTTTAAGGATTTCAATAAAATGGCTTTAGTAGCGCAGTTTGTTGTTTCACCCTTTATGGAAATTGATATCCAGCAGTTTGCAGCTTGTGTTATGCAGAACTTTGGCGAAGACATCGCTGCAACAGAAATGGAAGTCATTGAGTTTCAAAATGATTTAGCCTTAAAATCGTTAGTCTCAAGTACTGAATGTATCTGGCCTATTGTAAGTAAAGACAAATATTCAGTTTTATGCCGTGTTGCCTTGAAAGTATAAGCATTATCCAGTTTAACCTATTTGTGTGAATCTTTTTTTTTCCAATATGAAGTTTATTAAGAACAAATATCGCAATCGACTTACAGATGAACAAATGGATAATTGTATTCGAATGGCTGCATCAAATTAATACTGCAAACATTAAAAAAATTATCGATGAATCTGAGTGTCAGCCTTCTCACTGAACGTGCTTTTTTATTTTTCAATGTTTATGTTTATGATAGTTCGTTACTTTTTTGTTGTTATTATTAACTATTTTTAAATAATACGTGACATGCCGTTGTGGCTGGATAAAATTTTGTGTTTATTTTTCAAATAGTTTCATTTGATAGGTAGAAATGTAGCTATGAACAAGTACGTACTAGTAATATTAGTTATTTTGTTATTAGTTTATTATTAGTACCTATGTATTATGTATTACCAGTTAAACAGTAAAATAAATACATACAATGATAGATTAACTGTGGATTATTTCATTTACGTTGCGTTACGTGGCTTCCGTGTGGGTAGCTCGCTGTTTATTCCAAAATTAACAAAGTAGCTCAACACATTAAAGATGTTGGCGACCACTAATCTAAGGTTTTCGGCTTAGGTTAATTTCTTCATTTCTTGATTGATATGAGTTGAAGCCCTAACACGGATTTCATTTATCTTGAGTAGGTAACTGAGTATTCACTTTAGAACTTTTGGATTTTATTATCGTTTTTACCGTCAGTTTCATTTTTGAGACAAGGAGGTTATGCTCTGAGGGGGCATCTGCTCTAGGAAAAGTCTTAACGCTTACAATGGAATTTCTAAAGCTTAGATTGGTTAGAACAAAGTCGATCTGATTTCTAAAGATGAATGAATAACAAATCACAAATACATAATAGGACAAATTATTTAGGTAATATGACAGTACAAACAAATAAATCCCTACATGGCACTTCTTCTCTGCAATAAAATTATAACAGCAAAAAGAATATACTCATCTACTTGTAATATGTGGAATGTGCCAATAAAATATGCCAGGACTCTGCTACCAAATATCTGAAACGTCTAGAAAAAGAAGTCCTATATTTTAGCTACAAACGACATAAAATATGCATCCGATTCAAAAAATGCCGTTCCATTTACTGAATATCAGATGACTTAAGCCTCGCACCAATTTATCTTTATAAACCAATTCATATTTATAATGAGATAAAACGAGCCAAAAAGATAACCATCGATGACCGCATGCTTCCCGTTGTTTTACGATTTTAGGCCAGTTGCTTAGTTTGTCACTAAATAATCATTCAAAATACTGTGTTTGTCTAATTTCCTAAAGTTCCATAGTTGCTTGTTATAAACGAAAAAATAACTCCTTCATTTAATGCCATTTATATCTCCTCTACTGCTGTTAGTCTATTGAAAATCAAAACATCGTATTACGAAAATACAATACGATCATATACAAAGACATCTTTTCACTGAATGGCTTTGGAGCAGCAGAAGAAAATGGAAACATTTTCATTAAAAAGTTAACTCACGTTAACGAATAGGTACGTTAACAGACGGAATTATCAAATGTAAGATGAAACCAATATAGATAAGATCCAAAAACTAATATATCCAGAAAAAGGTATTAAAGGTAGATTTTGGGCTGCGGCTGGTCTATATTTTTTAGAAAACGACGTTGGCCAGGCCATCACACTCAACAGTGAGAGCTCTATAGGTCCATGATTTACCTTATCTGTAATGCAATCTGCTAATGTAATCGTCGGCTTTCGTTTTAACGTGTTTACTCCACGCAAAGAGTGCCAATAGTGGTGTTTTGGAAGGGTAAACTGTAAACATGTATTGTCGGAATAAAAGGTTATTCCTAACATCGTCTAATAGCTTCCAGTGAGCTTGGATTTGTGGTTCACCTACATTGCCAACGATTGAAAGTCTTTTAAATTTTGTTGCTAGCTTACAAGGGTAAGTTGTGTTGCTATAACAGCAATGAAACAAGCATCTGTTCAGTTTACCTCGAGTTCTTATAAGTCTTCCTGACAAAAATCTCTTTTTATGCGGATTATTTTTATGCGATTTTAAAGTTGTGCCGTTTGTATTTCATCCAAAAATTTCTATTAATAATTCTTATAACTAAATATTAACTATTCACATTCAGACGTCAGTAAAGTGAGCCTGTGTAATTCGGGGATTCCCTTGTTACCTGTTGTCCCTATTACATCATTGCAACTTTCGCATTGAAAGGTATAACGTTTCATATAACCTAAATATATAACCTAAAATTTTGCTGATTTCAAGTTGCAGCATACCAAGTATAATAAGCAGCACGGTTTTCCGATTGAAAGATTTCAAGTGAGTGTCGTAAAGTTTCATTTTTCATAAGAAGACGTTTTTGCCATCTCAATATCGTAAGTCTAATTGTTTTTATTTATTTTTTTAATTGATTTCTCAATTGCTTGTTTTGCACCGTTGTTGGCTCTTTTATTTCTTTTTTATTCCACAATGTAAAGGGGTAAAAAAAATGAACAGTTCGATAATTGATTTGACATATCATGAGTTCCGACTTAACCAAACTTAAAATAGGGTGCAGTAAAAAGTAGGTTTAATGAGGATGATGAACTCAATAAATCACTAATTATTAGGTTATTAACAATGATATTTTTATTGACGAATTTTATTGCCTGAAGAATGGCCAATAGTTCAGCAGAGAATATAGTTAATTACTTACGGAGTTAAAATGACCGTTCTTCGCTGGTTGTTAAAAATGCAGCATCTACTCCATTTTTCTATTTTGACGCATCAGTATAAATGTGGATGAACTTGTTTAATTTCTCTTAGGCTTTGGTTTTAAAGAGGTATGATGAGATATCAGATTTTTTAAGTCATGTAAAACCGATATCACACTTTGAGAAAGATATTGTCCATGGTGGAGGATTATCAGAATTTGTACGTGTGTATATAGGAGGAACAGTGATGTCTAGGTTATTTAGAATTGTGCTGATACGATGATAGAATGGTGGATCTAATCTTCTTCTTGACTGAAACGTCGAGGAAAATCTATCAGCAAAAGTGTTTCTGAAAACATGAATGGTTGGATTTGCCGCCACCCTTGTAGCACATGAAAGACTTCAATATTCCCTTCTAAGCTAAAGTGAAGGTTCCTCAGATTCACAGTACATGCCCTTAACAGGGCTTGTGTAATATGCCCCCAATGCTATCCTAATTGTAACATATAATTAACTGTATCGAGAATTTTTAGTATTGAAGGGTTTGCCGAGTTGTACGCAACTGCCTCATAATTAAGTTTTGAGGGACTTAGTCAAGTCCGCGCCCCATTGCTTGTGAGCTATGTATACTTCTTCACAATTTAGTCTATTTTGTGTAGATTGTCAAAAAAAATGCACATGTTCTTTTCAAGTTAAACGATTATCTAATTTCATGCCAAGAAAATAAATAAATTTTACATATTCAATAGAATTGTTATATAACACTAGATTTGGAGGGATTAAACTAGTTCTAAAGCGTTTGCTGAAAACTATAGTTTTTGTTTTATTGGAAGAGAACAGCAAACCAGTCGTATTAGACCAGTTTTCTAGTTTACTCTTGAATAGATGACTAGGTCGTCCACAAATAGATAGGCTTTGACTAGAGGTGAAATTGAGAGAGGGCAATATTATTTATTGCAATGAGAAATAAGTAACACTACGAGTGGACCCTTAAGGAATACCATTTGATTGGGTTTTAATATAAGAATAAGTGGTGTCTGTATGAACTTGGAAATGTCGCTTCCGGAGAAAGTTTCGGATAAAATGCAAGATGTTTCCTTAAATTGACCAACTTGACTAAAGGGTATTTAAAATATCTGTTCTGCAAATTGTGTCATAGGCGTAAAATATATCGAAAAAAATAGCTAAACATTCCTGCCCACAGCCAAATGATTCACGTACTACAGATTCTATTTCTGCTATGTTATTAGTAGTAGACCTAGATTTTCTAAAGCCGCTTTGAATTGAGCTAAGAAGTTTATTTTCCTCTAGGTGCCACAGTAATCTATTACAGACCATTTTCTTGAGTATTTTACACATGGAACATATTAAAGAGATGAGTCAGTAATATTTTAGAGTCGATTTACTTTTACCATTTTTAAGTACGGGAATTATGATAGATTTATTTCATATTGTTCTGAAGCTATTTTCTTGTGGCATTGTAAATTAATTACTATTTATAACTGGGAATAAGCCACAATTAAAGATAAAAATACGTTTATTGACGTTTCAATTTCCAATTCGGAAATCGTTCTCAAAATACAAACAGTAAATTAAACAAATTTTGTTTTTTTTGTTACATAGTGAAAAAATTCTTCTAATAATTTAATTTTATCTGACTCATTTATATTGACAATTCAGACATACATTATGCATTTTAAAGTAGACGACTTTAAAATGATATTGCCAATATTGTTGAGTTGCGCTCCTGGGACGACTTTACTTATAAGATAGTTCATTCGATTACATGAAATCAACTTTAACTTGAGAATATCCGTCAGAAAAAAGCATACCATGTAATTCGTCTTTAAAAAGACAAACACATGACATAATGACAGTAAAATTCTTCTGTTAGTGATTCCATAGTAAATTATGAGGGAAAAACCAGGAAAAAAACCTCATAATACTATCCCGACATTGTAAGTATTTGTTCGTGAATTTAGTTTACCTTCAACAAACATCAAAATTCTGATTTTATGTGTTACGTTATTTAAAAAACATAAATTATGTATCCGCTATATGTTACTGACTTACTAATACTGGTATTTTCTTATTAATAACTTCCTCTTTCAATATTGGTAACCAGATCCTACTACATTCTGCCGAGGAATTTGCGACACAATTGGCCTCATTTAGCATAATTAGAGCCGCTTCTTTGATTTTTCTTTTTTTGCTATCCGTTTCTTTTAGGACTATATTTGAATTATTCCATTGAATGGAATAATTCAAATATATTCAATGGAATAATTCAAATATAGTCCTAAAAGAAACGGATAGCAAAAAAAGAAAAATCAAAGAAGCGGCTCTAATTATGCTAAATGAGGCCAATTGTGTCGCAAATTCCTCGGCAGAATGTAGTAGGATCTGGTTACCAATATTGAAAGAGGAAGTTATTAATAAGAAAATACCAGTATTAGTAAGTCAGTAACATATAGCGGATACATCATTTATGTTTTTTAAATAACGTAACACATAAAATCAGAATTTTGATGTTTGTTGAAGGTAAACTAAATTCACGAACAAATACTTACAATGTCGGGATAGTATTATGAGGTTTTTTTCCTGGTTTTTCCCTCATAATTTACTATGGAATCACTAACAGAAGAATTTTACTGTCATTATGTCATGTGTTTGTCTTTTTAAAGACGAATTACATGGTATGCTTTTTTCTGACGGATATTCTCAAGTTAAAGTTGATTTCATGTAATCGAATGAACTATCTTATAAGTAAAGTCGTCCCAGGAGCGCAACTCAACAATATTGGCAATATCATTTTAAAGTCGTCTACTTTAAAATGCATAATGTATGTCTGAATTGTCAATATAAATGAGTCAGATAAAATTAAATTATTAGAAGAATTTTTTCACTATGTAACAAAAAACAAAATTTGTTTAATTTACTGTTTGTATTTTGAGAACGATTTCCGAATTGGAAATTGAAACGTCAATAAACGTATTTTTATCTTTAATTGTGGCTTATTCCCAGTTATAAATAGTAATAGATTTATTTCAATCAACAGGAAAGACATGTTCTGTTTTTATCCAAATAAAATTGTAGAGATCTAGTAGATACTGCTTATTTTCAACAGGTTAACCTTTAAGAAATATGGTTGAAATGTGGTCAGGTCCGGAACTTGAATTCATTGATAGGTTAAGGGATTCATGGAGAACTATAAATTTTGTTATATTCTCAACTTTAGTTTTGATGATAAATTGAATCAAACATAAATTGAACACATTTAATTATTGGCTAGTAACATATTGCTTATAAATATCGCGTGGGCATGCGCAGTTGCATAATCTGTCTTACATAGCGTGCAAATTTCATAATGTAAAGTCGTCATAATGTAAAGTCGCTAGTTGCATAATGTAAAGTCGAAACTGAAGATCTATGCTTTGCAGACCATTACGATTTAAAAGTGACTATGAAGCTGGGTTTTTCAGCTTTATATTTTATAATAGACGGATGGTTAAGTTATTTGCCGGTTTCTTAGATAAAAGGTAATTCTTTAAATATCTACGACATTTAGACAAATTTTAAATCAGCTACTGGCCTATAATTTGTCTTAAGATTGAAGACTGCCGGTCCAAATGAGTCTCGTGCCAAAATGCCAGCAGAACATTATTACCATCTATCACAATAAAAATCCCCTAGTTTTTATATCCTTAACGGTGACAGGAGCGTTGCTCTTTTAATTCTGATATCCTCGCCACAATTATCAGCATTGAGGATGTGATCTATTTGTTTAGAAATGAAGCCGTTATGATTTGCAAGATTTTTATTAAATGATGTATGATACTCGCCCACAAACTTAACAGGTTCAACCTGATCAAGAGTTGAGATTGAAGAAGTGGAGCAAGTTTAACTCGATTTACTTCTTGTAATAGAAAAAAGCGGTTAACAAACTAGAGACAGCCATATTTTAAAACCATTTCTTGTGTTATTTTTAGAATTTGTATATACTCCATTAAATAAAAACCACTGCTTTAATGTAGCAACAAATTTTGATCTTAAATTACTTCTTTATTTATTTTTAAATTTTATCAATTTATTTGGGAACCGCAAATCATTTTGCGGTTTGGTAGCAGGAGAATTATGCCAAATTAATTTGCATTATTCAGATTAACCTATAAGGCGGGATTTACACATATTAAACGAAGATTAATCAAAATTATATTTATATCATCTACGTGTAAGGCACACAGTGGTCGAATAAAATTTTTGGATTTTAATCAGACTATTTTGTATGTACCCCAGGTTCATTCATTAAACATAATTGTTTTATTCATTTTGATATTTCGATTCGCTTTGAATTATTGAATAATAGTACATTGTTTACCGGGTAGGAAAAGCTTAACATTCCTGGACGACTGTGAAGATTGCTAAGTCGAGGCGCAAGCCGAGACTTAGCAACAGAGAGTCCAGGAATGTGGCTTTTCCTACGAGGTAAACATACTATTTTTCCGCAAATCGTTTAAAATTCGACAGATATTGATTGATTTAAAAAAAACGCGATAATTTTATATCCAAATAAATGGTGCTTTGAAATTCCTAATAAAATTACTTGGGTTACTATGGAACCGTATTGAGGTTGAATTGTCAAACTTGACGCTTATAAATTTAATTGCTGGTGTTCTCGAAAGTAAAATGATAAGTGATGATGAAATTTCCATTCCTGGGACTCCTCCAGAGCTGGTTGAGGCAGTGAATACTGCTTCATTAGAATTATTGCCAAAGAAATCAAGAGAAAAGTACGAAAATGCATACAGACGTTTTATGGATTATCGCATGAGTAAAAATACGAGTTCTTTCTCAGAAAATCTTGTAATGGCGTACTTTCTAGACCTTTGTTTAAAGATGAAATCTTCAACATTATGGGCCAATTATTCAATGCTGAAGTCAACCCTTGCACTTAAACACAATGTAGATATATCTACATACTCAAAACTTCGTTCTTTTTTGAAACGGCAAGCTCAAGGTTATAGGGCAAAGAAATCTAAGATTTTAACAAAGGAAGAAATTGAAAAATTTATCCAGGAAGCTCCAGATAAAGAAAATTTAATGATTAAGGTAATTCACAAGGTTTTAATTTCTATTTAGATTATAGCTTTATTTATTTTTTAGGTGGCTGTAATATTTGGTATTTCTGGGGCCTGTAGAATGGATGAGTTAGTCCGAATGACTGTACACGATATAGAAGACTTAGAATCTAAGCTTTTAATCAGCATACCTGATTCGAAAACCAACAAACCAAGATCATTTGTAATTAATCAGATCTACTTGAATGTTTATCGAAAGTATGTTTCGTTAAGACCAGAAAATATGAACAGTGACCGATTTTTCTTTAAATATCAAAGCGGAAAGGGTTGTAGACAAGTGGTAGGAATTCATCAATTTAGAAAAATGCCCAAAATAATTGCTACTTATTTGAACTTGGTAAATCCGACAGAATATACTGGTCACTGCTTTCGTCGGTCTTCTGCAACAATATTGGTTGACTCTGGTGCCGACATAACTAGTTTAAAGAGGCATGGCGGATGGAAGTCATCAAACGTTGCTGAAGGATATATCGAAGAATCGCTTAACAATAAGGTTGAGGTGGCAAATAAAATTTTCACAGTACAAAATATTCAACAAAATGACACTTCCACCCTGCATGTTATCCAAAATGTTTCTCATAGTTCTAAGAGTGTTCCTCCAATGTTCAATAATTGTACTAACTGTCAAATTACTGTAAATATAACAAATTGATCTTAAAAATGTATTCAGCAATGACTTGATGTTTTCAAAATATAAATTAATTCCTTATAAGCAATGTGTTTTCTATCATTTATGTAGAACACTAACAACTGTACGGAAATATCATTTCCTTACAGTAAGGAAATGACATTTCCTTACAGTAAGGAAGTCCTGACTTTTTCTTCAAGAAATTTTGACAGGAATGTCAAAATTTCCTGGCGATTTGCGGAAATAGTATATTGTTTACCGGGTAGGAAAAGCTTAACATTCCTGGACGACTGTGAAGATTGCTAAGTCGCGGTGCAAGCCGAGACTTAGCAACACAGTCCAGGAATGTGGCTTTCCCTACAAGGTAAACATACTATTTTTCCGCAAATCGTTTAAAATTCGACAGATATTGATTGATTTAAAAAAAAACGCGATAATTTTATTCCCAAATAAATGGTGCTTTGAAATTCCTAATAAAATTACTTGGGTTACTATGGAAACGTATTGAGGTTGAATTGTCAAACTTGACGCTTATAAATTTAATTGCTTCTTCTTCTTCAGATGCAAATCCACTAATGGATGTTAGCGATCACATTTTCCATTAACTCTCTAGTTCTTGCAATATGTATCAGAGATTGTATGTCGTTAATCCCTGTCCATTGCCTTATGTTTCGGAGCCAGGACATTTTCTTGCGTCCCATTCCTCTCTTGCCTTCAATTTTACCCTCGATTATAAGTTGGAGGAACTGGTATTTTTCATTTCGCATGATGTGACCTAGATATGCCGTTTTCCTTTTCTTGATGGTTTCGAAAAGTTGGCGTTCTTGGTTTATTCTTTTAAGGACATCTATATTTGTGATTTTCGCTGTCCATGGTATTTTTAGGATACGGCGATAAAGCCACATTTCGAAAGCTTCCAATCTGTTTATATCCCTCGTTTTGAGTGTCCAGCCCTCTACGCCATATAGCAGCACTGACCATACGTAGCACTTAGTAAACCTTAGTCTCAGTTGAAGATCGAACTCAGAACAAGTCAGTACCTTCTTGAATTTTACGAAAGCTTGTCGAGCTTGCTCAATGCGACATTTTACTTCCCTGTCCGATGCCCAGTCTTCAAAAAGCCACGATCCCAGGTATTTAAATTTACTCACTATTTCTATGGATTTACTATTTAGTGTTATGGTGGAGTTTTCAAATGCATCCAAGTTTCTGGAGATGATCATGAATTTGGTCTTTTTGGTATTAATCTCTAGTCCCATTCGCTCACTGTATTCTCCGATTATAGTGACATTTAATGTAATTAGTAATTAATTTAATTGCTGGTGTTCTTGAAAGTAAAATGATAAGTGATGATGTTCCGTACTAACAACTGTACGGAAATATCATTTCCTTACAGCAAGGAAATGACATTTCCTTACAGTAAGGAAGTCCTGACTTTTTCTTCAAGAAATTTTGACAGGAATGTCAAAATTTCCTGGCGATTTGCGGAAAAATACTTTTATGGTATAATTTATATACTACTTTTAATAATTTCATAATTAATTACTTTATATTTACTTTATTTTATATTACTTTTAATAATTAATAACATAATTTTCCCATTTTATCCTATAACTTCAATTTTTAATTATATGATTTGAAATAAACTTTATAAGAACATTAAAATTATTTTAATTTTTCTCCTTTTCAATTAAGAATATGAACGTGTTAAAATTATACCAATCTGATCTGTCGAAAATGCCACATTCGCAATTTTGAAACATTGGACCATATCGAATCGTTGATTAACACAAAAAGCAAAGTAACGAATGTGATAATTTGGAAAGAAAATCTAACAAGGGTCAAACATTAAATATAAAAAACATACAAATTTCTCCATTTTATCTTCCAGAGTTATCTTCCTCTCTTGAAAAGTACTACTTTTCACATTCGACAGTTGGAAATGGTAGGATGATATGATATTATATTATATTTTTTACACCTATTATATGTATATATCCAGTATTCAACAATTTTTTCAGTTGTACTCGCTTCGGCGGTACATATACTAAAATTGGAACGATACAGAGAAGATTAGCATGGCCCCTGCGCATTGATGACACGCAAAATCTTGAAGCGTTCCACATTTTTAACTGACATGGCGAGAACATATAAATCAATTACAATTAACCTGTCATACGAGAATAAACATCTTAAAAACATTATCAAACAGGAAATGGGGTTCTCACCAAAATACAATACTATCAGTATACAAACCGTTAATCAGGTCTAAACTCGATTATGGATGCATCGCTTATTGTTCTGCCAGAAAGTCTATTTTAAAATCTCTAGATACAATTCATAATAACGGTCTTAGAATCGCACTACGAGCATTTATAAGTACACCTATTGAGAGCATATATGCTGAACTTGGTGAGCCATCCCTTTACCACAGGCGAATGCAACTAACATTAACACATTAATCCTCGGTATACTGTAATCGAGCAAAACCTATTTACAGTAACACCTTCACAGATAAATATAACGAACTTTTTAATCATAATGATAAACTAAGAAAACCATACTATGAAAGAATTAGAACATATTGCAAGAAATTAAACTTTTATTTTCCTGACATATTCGATCCAAACATCACCGATCCTCATATCCCTTGGTCAATCAATATTCCACAGTGCAATGTATATTTGAGCAAATATAATAAGTCGGAAATACGTCCCTCAGAAATAAAAACTATTTTGTCAAATATACTCCAAACTTATGAAAATTTCTCCAAAATATTTACAGATGCTTCAAAATCTAGCAATGGAGTTGGTGCCGCTTTTGTGATCAATTCGAGTAAATATCTATTTCAACTATCTCCCCACTGTAGCATATACACAGCCGAATTATTCGCTCTTTATCTAGCAATTAAGTTTATTAATGATACCAATATCGTCCAAGCGGTGATTCTTTCTGATTCTCTGAGTTCGATTACTTCAATTCAACGAATATATCCTAAACACCCAATTGAAAAAATGATCAAATCAGAACTTCACACATGTCAAGAAAAAGGAAGAACGGTTGTCTTCATATGGATTCCTTCTCACGTGGGTATCCCTGGAAATGAAGAAGCACACTTAATTGCGCGTAGTGCAGTGTCTAGTGCGAAATCAGAAATAATATTAAAGTGCGGTCCAGATGACTTAAAGATTTCTATTAAGGCAAAAATCTTAGAAGTCTGGCATAATGAATAGCAAATATCAACGTCTAAACTACGACAAATTAAAGATACAGTTAAAGGAAATAAATCTCTTTACAAAAATTGTCATGAACAGAGTGTAGTTAACGGATTACGATTAGGCCATTAGACTCACACATTCTTATCTTTTTTCTAAATGTAATCCACCAATATGCGAGCATTGCAATTCAACCTTAACAGTAAAGCATATCTTTGAATGTGACAAATTTAAACATCAACGATCTGTTTATTATATAGATTCAAACTTATCAGTTGTGCTAGGTCAAAATAGATATTCAAAGAACTTAATAGACTATTTAAAAGCTATCAATGTGTTCCATAAGATTTGACTGTATTTTTTTTGTTTTACAAAATTGCTGACTTTTTTAGTACTATTTTGTAGGATTTTTTTTTTGTAACCATTATCTATTATTGTAAAATTGTATAGATCCGTCGCTAATAACCATTAGGTGGATGCAACTTTTTCTTTAAATAAAAAAAAATTTTCAGTAGTTAAAGAACCTTGAAAAAGACAAATTAACTTTGATTTAAACATTCGTCAATTTAATACGTCTTTCTTCTGTTTGTTCTCGTACCACTAGTGTCACAAAAAATAGAAAAATTATGAAGCAAATTATGGATCAAGTAATATTTTATCAAGTCTTTATCAACCCCATCAACAATTTAAACTATAGAAAACTATTTCCCCTGCGGTCATTTAAACCTATACAATTCCATTCAACTACCGAAGACCGAGTCCAGATACACAACAACTTATAACCAGTAGTTATAGAGAGATATATATACAAACGAAAAACGATAATTCCAGTTATTAATCTGGTAGCCATTGTTCGGCCATGTACATTAGATTACTTAGCAAGTTACGTAATTGGACTGAAGTGGAAGAGGTGTCGTTGAGTTCCAGAAACATTAAGAAATGGCAAGTTAATATGACAGCAAAGCAGTAATCTCGTTTTATAAGCATATTATTAAGTAATTTACATTATTATGATGTAAAACCAGCTCCGTGTATCGTGTAAGAGCACAGTCATAAACTTCTATAAAACACCATGGAATACATGAAATCGCAAGCATTTTCACTTTTTTTAAATTATTTTAAGTTCTTCGGCATAACTGGTTAACATATACGTAATATTTATAGTGTAGATATTATCTTGGTTGTTAAATTTTATTTGGGATTTAATTCGTGTCTTACAATAATTCTTATGTTAGTTCTTATAATAAGTTTAAGAAATATTTATTGTAATGTGCGTGTTAGTTTGTTCTATGGCTGTTTTGGGGCATCTTCGTTTTGCAGTTGTTTAAAGTATATTACGGTATATTAAATATTAAAGTAAATCTAACACTAATTGTGTGAACTACGGGTGAACAGTGAATACATCAATAATATCCGCTACGCCGATGATACTGTGTTCCAAGAAACCAGCCTAAATGATTTACAAGCCTTTCTACGAGGATATATTGTAACGAAGATATTTTGCCTACCACAGGGGGCATTAATACGGGAGATAGAAAATTGGGGGAAAAAACTATTGGGGGTGGAGATAGGACAAGCAAAATAATCGCTACTGATGCGAACGGCACTCAGGGTTTCGTAGGAGAGCTGGGGTCGTGGATAAGTAAAAGATAAGGGCATTGGAATGGGGGAACTACAAAAAAAATGAAATAAAGGCTCTTGGGATAAACAAAATAAAAATAAACAAGAAACACTTCAAGGAATTTAATATAGGGCGCCACTTGAGGTGCCTAATTATGCCTATTACAACCACTAGTTGTAACTAGGGAAATAATTAGAAAACAAAATCAAAACATATCTTTTTCAAATAAACTCAAAAAGGGTTAGCTCAAAAAAAAATAAATAAATAAAGTTTAAGAAAATAAAATTTAACTTTTATTTATGTGTCACCACAAACAGTTACAAAATGGAGAAATACAAAATACAAAACTTACGTGTCATCCGCTTACAAACTCCAGGAGTTGGAGATACTACATACAACTACAAATTTATATGGAGGTTAACCTTGTTTAAAAATAAAACAAACTAATAGTCAAAAAAATAATAATAAAAAACGAACTGTCACAAGTTAACATTAAATTTAAAAAAAAAAAAAACTAAACACACAAATTGACAGCTCAACTCAAAACCTAAAATTTACAATTTTAAATGTCAACGAAAGCAATTATTTAATTCAAAACAAATTGTCTGTCTTTACTTTAAAATTTGATCAAAAGGTTACCTGGATTTTCACTAACAAAATACACTAGAATTTGTGGAACCAGACGCCACTGGAATATCCGACACCATAACTGGAACTGAGGGCTTTACTCTCTGTGTAATGAACACAACTATCTATCTCCATATCTTCATATCTCGAACAAATCTATCTCCATACTGCCAAAAGCCTTGGATGATAACCAGGGAGAAACAAAACGAGGATGGAATCGACAATTCTTCCATTCCTCACTCAAACATTTACTGAACTATTAACTTCACACTGCTACACATTTTCTTCATAAAAAAAGACGAACAAACGTCTTCATAAAAAAACACAAACAACGAGGAACATTTCGGATTTGAAGTCAAATTCGGACATAACGTTGACCGCTTTTCACCGCGGCTTCAACGATAGTGACGAAATTCTCTATTAAAATTGATCGCATAACAACTCTCAAATGCGTTTTATTACTCGGCGACGAAACACTTTCGGGTACTTTGAAAGATACGAACTAACAAACACAGGAGAATTCTTCGTTTCATTATTTAAAAATATATAAGAAGTTTGTGGTGAGGTTGCACCTTTGTTAGCAAGAGTAAAATTTTGGAAAGCTGAATTTGTTCGTGGTCGTACGAGTGTTTTTGATGATGAGCGTCCCGGGAGGCCAAATAAACTCACCACGCCGGAAATGATCAACAAAGTCCATGACATGATTATGGCAGATCGTCGAATTAAGCTCCGCGAGTTAATATAGGTCCTAAATATTTCCTACGAATACGTGCACAACATGATTCATCATCATTTTAACAGGAAAAAGATATCCGCGCGATGGGTGCCGCGTTTGCTGACAATTGATCAAATGCAAAAACGTGTGACCGCTTCGGAGACACTTTTGACGATGATACGGTGGGATCCGAAGGATTTTTTTCACCGATTTATCACCTTTGATGAAACCTGGGTGCATTACTACACACCGGAAACCAAATAACAGTCAAACAGTGACGCAAACGCGGCTAAGGGTCGCAGAAGAAGGCAAAGAGTGCACATTCGGCCAGCAAAGTGATGGCGACTGTTTTCTGAGATGCGAAGGGCATCATCCAGATCGACTACTTGGAAAAAGAAAAAGCAATCAATGGTGAGTACTACGCAGCATTATTGGATCGATTCGATGCCGAATTGCGTCGAAAACTCCCCGGTTTGGAACGTAAAAAAGTGCTCTTTGCACAGATTGGTGTTGGTGGAAATAAAGAATTTTCACCAACATAATTGTCTATTAAATAGTCCGCAAAATCTACCGCAGCTTTATGCAGATGATTTGGCTGAAATTCAGTCAAATCCAAAACAAAACATTCTCCAACCTCCTCTGTTTTAAAAAAGATAGTCCAAAAAATACTCCAGCCACTTTCCACTTACACTTTTTTCATCTTGATATTTTTGAGCCAAGCCTAAACTCTGTATTTTCCTTTAACAAGCTTGGCCAAGATGAAACCTGCATCCTAAGTTCCGAAGAGACCTGCATTAGAGAAGCGGTTCATTTTTTATTATTTTTAAATTTAATGATTGTAAAATATCTCCTCGTCCTCGCTTCACACTCAAGCTGCCCCGGTCATGCTAACTGCTTAAAATTTGTTAAAGTTGTTCAAGACCTGAACAAGATCTGAACACGAGCTGTTCAAGACTTGATCAAGAGCTGATCAAAACTTGTACGAGACCTGATCAAGACCTGATCAAGACCTGTTCGAGACCTGATCTAAAGCTGTTCAAAGTTTGATCTTATAGCTACATTTTACGATGTATAAATCTTCTTAAATTATTTGTGCTTATTTGAGTTGTCTCAATTTACTTTGTATGTTTCTCCGTTTCGTATAAGTTGTCTTTTCAAACCTTTATTCATCGTAAAATGTAGGTATACGATCAATCTTTGAACAGCTTTAGATTAGGTCTCGAACAGGTCTTGATCAGGTCTTGATCAGGTCTTAAACAGGTATTGATCAGGTCTTGATCAGGACTTCAACAGGTCTTGATCAGGTCTTGAATATGTCTGGATTAGGTCTTGATCAGGTCTTGAACAGGTCATGAAAAGATCTTGAACAGCTTTAACAAATTTTAAGCAGTTGGTATGACCGGAGCGGCTTGAGCGTGAAGTGAGGACGAATGTAGACGGGGCTTGTGACGTCAGAGGTCAAAGGTCAAATTGTCTTCAAGTGCATACCCTTCTACTGCCAATAATCTCAGATACGCAGAAGATACGAAACTGATTGCTTCCAATGAGAAGATTTGCTACGACGTATAAATTAGTTAAACATTCAAGTATTTAATTACTGCGAAATGTTTTATTTTGGTGTGCTATCGTAATTACACTTTTTCTTTGAATCTTTTTGAATGTTGACTATATTTGAATGCATTTGGGCTACGTCTTCTTTAAGTTTGTTTTAATTCCGTAGGGACTGAGGCCTTAAGTCAGCTTTCCAAGAAATCTTCTGTTGAGTATTTACTGAATTTTGAAATTATCATGACAATTTTAACTTTCTTTATTTTATACAGTAAAATTGATAAATCAACCATTCAAGGTGTTTTGTAGAAATGAGCTCTAATTTTTAAAAATATGACTAAAACTAATGTAACCTTACGACTAATACGAATCAATATTTTCTAAACTTTCTTTTTTATTTCTGTTACCTCTAATATCATCGCTGAATCCAAATATATCTCTGCAATTACCAGCCATGTGTAGTAAAAAGTACGAATGGTATTGCCGCTTTAATACGATTGCACAAATGTAATAGAGGGCACAGTTAGCGGACAATAGCAACCTGCCGAGTTCGCGTTTAGTGCATCAGCAGGAAATTGCCGATGATGGTATACTTAATCTTTTCTGGGTTCTCTTCATGGGTTTCTTCGAGAGATTAATGATGTACCAAGGGAGTGCAACTGTGAACTTAATGTTGCGATATTTTGAACCGTTCGAATGCTATTAGCTATTATTTTGACACTGGCTTCGACAGATAAAAAAAAGCATCGAAACAACACAATGAATCGGGAAAATTAAAAGAACCTAATGTTCACACAATGTGAGTTTACAACATGATTTTGATGTATACCCACCCTTGTACCTTGTGCTTGCTATATGGCTCAAACGTAACATAAGAAAAACATTTATTTTCGTCCATCGGGTATAAGCCAAAAAAAAGTTTGGGTAAACCTTTGCCCAACAGTGTAAATACCAAAGCAAAGTCTAAAATAATAAAAAAAATGGCGCAATCTGTTTACCCGTTGACGAGAAAATCAACATCAAATTGAGCATAATTTTTGGTGGTGCCAAACTTCTGCGCTTGAGTTTATTTGAACCTACTTTTAAAAGTGAGAAATCAAATAATAATCCACTTACATTTTAAGATTTATTAACAAATTAAAAGGACCTTAAGGATATTCGTGCAACCAAGATCCGAAAATTCAACTCACGCGATCTCGCGCGAAAATTTATTGAACAGACTTAAATTAAGAAATAAGATATTTCGATTGGTCTGGGCTCACCGCTGTATATAAAATCGCAACCAGGCATCACTTTAATAATTATCACCTCATTTGGAGATAACGTTGTCTAGTTATAAAAATCCTGACTTGTAAATACTCTAAAAGACATATTTAAATGTAAATTTGGAGCCCGGTCAGGAAAAATGATGCTCATAAACTGTTTCCATAAATGGGCCGGTTTCATATAAGACAGAGACTGGTTGTCCGTTGACCATCTTCTTTTCTTCATCTTGGCGTGTCTTGTGCCATGTGCTGGATGCGTTTCTTCTTGATTATTAACAAGTGACAACCATTTATACTCCATTTAAAAATTAGTGATAGCACAATTTTTACGACACGGTTGATAACCCACAATGTAATGTAAACCGGTGTAGAATTTCGAAATTATTTGAAATTATCTTTTACTTAAATCTAGCAAAAATTTTGATAAACCAATAATGTGTGTTCCTATACAATATGTTCAGGTATAAAATATGATTAAGAACAACCTTAGAAAGTTCTTAAAAAAGATTAAAATTTTCCATCGACATAAAATTTGTGAACTAATTATTTCAGTTAAGCAGGTTTTGAAATTGTTTTCTTGTGGCATGTTCAAGTTAAATATTGTATTTATATGACATTAAATCACAATTGATTGTAATGGAAATTACATTTTACACCTTTTTTACACAGGTTCCCCAGTTTTCCTGTTTATCGACACGATAGGAATAAATATAAATAGTCACATAAAAAAATAGAAATATGGATCAGTTTTCTCCTGGTGTAATACCAGAATTAGTTTACAAGTAAAACAAGAAAACCCAGTTTTTAGAAAATTGTTAGCAGAACGTTATGATTTAAACTGAAAGAGTATTGAAGAATCAAAACTAATTTAAACACGTTTTAGAACGAGACAACTTTGGAAAACATCCACTTGCAGACAAAGTTCGTGAATAATTGGTTTACTTTCAATAACAATACTAGTAAAATGAACAGGCACTCCTGTTTTTCTGTTTATCGACATGATATGATCAAGTATAAGTACATTTGTTAAATCGTTTTCAAAAAATATTATAAATTAATAAATAATTATATAAATTTGTAGATGTTTAAGAACTGGATTTCCTTGTAGCAGTCAATTTGACAATTTACTTACTTGGTCTCGATCTTGTAGGAAAATGGCCTAGATTTCTAAGAGATTAATAAGAGGAACATAGAGCTTCCACGAAGTGTCTACAGTAAAGTCTGATTCTCGCACGTGATTTCATTTCAAGCCAGGATTTCCTTTTTGTAGTACTGTTCTTTTCCAAGTTATAAGAGCAGAGTTTCCATCGATGTGGAAAGTTGCTAAAATTTTACCGATACCGAAAACTAATAATCCGACAGGTTTTAATGAAATATGGCCGATTAGTATACTACCTACTTTTTCAAAAATCCTAGAGAAAATTTTAAATCAGCAACTACAGGTTCACTTAGATAAACATAAAATTCTGCCAGAAAATCAGTCCGGTTTCAAAAAGGATCACAGCTGCACTAGTGCCCTTTTAAAAATAACTGATGATATATTTGGTGGTTGCGATAATGGCTTAATTACAGTGCTGATTCTTTTGGATTATTCCAAAGCTTTTGATACACTTGACCATTCTCTGTTGATTTCAATGTTTAAGTATATTGGTATGTCTAAGCGGGCATCTGATATGCTATTCAGTTATCTCAATAATAGAAGTCAAGCTATTCATTACAATGGTAAGACATCAAACTATCTTAAAACAAATAAAGGGGTACCACAGGGCTCTATATTGGGTCCCAAATTATTTAGTATATATACTTCAAACTTTCCTGCTCATTTTCTCTCCTGTAATCAGCACTATTTTGCTGATGACACTCAGATCTACTTATCTTTTAAGCCTGATGAGTTTAAACAGGCAGTGGCTGCAATTAATTATGATTTAGAAAGAGTTTCTCAATTTTCTTCTAGCCATTGTCTTCGGCTTAATAACAATAAATCTGTAGGTATAGTTTTTGGTCCAGTGACACAAAGAGAAATATTTCTGAGAGATTTTGCTCATATGATCACCATTGATAATTCTTATCCGCAGAAATCAACCAATAAGTTACAAACTTAAAGAAACAAGTTGGTTAAGTATGAAACTCAGACGACATTTTCATTCAGCTTGTCAATTCCAAAAAATTATTATTTTTAAAACCCCACCATATCTCTATATATCATATAGCTCAAGTTATGAATAATTATACCACTGCTCTTAATTTTACTCAAAACAAATTTAAAAAGTTCGTTTTTGAGAAATTACAACATACTCCATAGGTAAGGTTTGATAATATAAATAATTATGAGTAGAACTTACATTTAGGGCGCATATTAATTGAATGCTAGATTAATTATTTTTATATTTTCCTACATTTAGTTAACTAAAATTTATTTAATTTACATTATGATTTTAATTTCGTTTTTATATAAATATTAGTACTATTAATTGGTTACAATTCTAGATATTTCTTATTATGTATTTGTTTGCCCAGGTTAGCTGAACAGACAGGATGTGTCAGTGCTTCGCACTGTACATTTCCTGAACTGAAACTCGCCTGGAGCTTTTTGAATATTAATTTATGTAAATAATATTATGTGATGAATAAAGGCCTTTATTATTAATATTATTATTATTATTATTAAGTTCTTAGGTCCCTATTTTCTGCTGGCCTTGAGCATTCCAATTTAGCGCTGTCCTATTAATATCATCTGGAAGTATGTGGAGTATGTGAAAATCTCCATTTTCTTCGCATTATTATTTGCTTTATAAACTCAATAATATTGGTATATTAATCTATGTTTATTGCTTACTTCTGTTACTATTGGCAACCAGAGCCTGCTACATTCTGTTGATGGGTTTGCTACAAAATTTTTCTTCGTTCGCTAAGATATAAGCTGCTTCTTTGATTATTCGTCTTTAGCTGTCGGTTTCTTTTATAACTATTGCGACTTTTCATTGTGCTCTGTGCTTAATGTTCCAAATATATTTGTATCACTATGCTAATGTTGACTGAATTGATTTGGGGGAGACCTATGTCCAAAGTTGGATTACTTAAAGCGAAAAAAGAAAAAGATGTTGACTTCTATTCGTCCCTTTCTGAAAAGAGGACAGTAAAGAGTTTTTCGAAACTGTATTTAGGTTGCATTGCATCTGGTACCATTTCCAAGTCTGGGTGATTTTAATTATTCTGTATGCTCCCAAGCATATGTGTAATGGAGCGAGGTCACTTCATGTAGACGGTTGGGGTAGCTGACATCGACCCTGTTAGGATTAAGAATGCTTGTCGTTGAAGCTTGTCTTTGACTGTCTTATGTTGACTTTTAGACTACCATAGTAATGCACCATTTATGTACTTACAGGTTTAACTATATTCATATAATATATCCAGTACATCTGTTTGGGTTTCAAACCCCATGCGTTCCTATAAACTCAACATGTCCAAAGGGAAAGCTTTGTTTTCTTGGTTATTCCTACCAAAGGGGCGTTCCATCTAATCCACATATCCAGAATTACTCCTAGATATTGATCCTTATTCGCATCTTTAATAGTTTCTTCATAGTAATGTTATCTAGGTTTCATCTCCTTGTGAAACCTTATATCCACTACCTAGTATTTAATATTCTTTTGAGTGTACTGGATAGAACATTATCATATTTTCCCATTAGTAGATCATTTAGACAGGCCTGTATTTCTACCTCCTGTGCATTAAGAAGATACATCAAATCATCCACCAAGAGTGACCACAGAGGGGAGAAAGCACTTTTTCTTCTGTGGGCACCCCTCAGTTGTTTTGTTAATATCTCCTCTCCTTACAGAACTATTAAAATCAGCCCATTTTTATGGGCTGCAATGCAATCTCTCCATTTTTTTTCTTGATATGACTGTTGGTCATATCAACAGATGTCAAAACAGATGATTTAAAAGAAAATTATAGGATTTATATTGCTTATTGAATATCATTAATTATCACAGGAGCAAATGTAGTGGTGTAAGGACAAAGACTTTTTCTAGGAACAGATCTTTAGAAATAAAAAGAAATATTTACCTCCATGATAACTCCAAGCTTCTCACTAATAAGTCAGCAGACCGCAGACCACAAATTTCAGAATAAATCTACCGATATCTCGAATTTTTCGAAGTTTTTCAAAAAATATAAGTACTGATGTGAAAATAGTTAGAAAATGATATCAGAATTATTTCAAATAATACATTAGGAGGGAACCAATTTGATTTGGATTCAAACAAACTATTATCACACTGAGGTGTAAACAGGAAAAAGAAATGTCTGCGAATTACAAGGCCTAATAGAATCTGTTACAAACTGTTACGCACAGACACAGATAATGCTCCAAGAACTCCATACTGTTACAAAAAGAGTTGGTCTTAAAATAAATTTTTTAAAAACACAATTTATGACAAATTTAGTCCACAACAAAAACATCTCAGTAGAAGACAAAGATCTTAAGCCAGTTGACTCCTATAAATACTTGGGCGATGATCAGAATAAGTCGAGACAACCAAACAATCAAGCTGAAAAGAAGAATAAACTTCTGGCTAAATAAAAACTGGGCTGTATTTTAAAAAATGAAGGATATTTTTAGGTCTAAGATTCCAATGTGTCTAAAAAGAAAAGTATTTAATCAGTGTATTTTGCCAGTGATGACCCAGGGCGCAGAAACTCTAACACTCACAAGAACAACAGTAAGTAAACTACAAGTTGCGGAAAGGGCAATGGAGGGAATAAAGTTAGGGATTTTTTTACGTGATAGAATACTCAATGCTACTATACGCAAAAGATCAGGAGTAGCAGGCGTTATTGAAAGAATAACAACACTAAAGTGTAACCTGGGCAGGTCATGTAGCAATATCAATTAATGACCGGTGGACAAAAAGAATTTTGGAATGGAGACCCCGAATACAAGCTAACAGAAATAGAGGTCGACCCCAAACGAGATGGAAAGAGGGCATAAAAAGAATGACTACAAATTGGATTCAGATGGCGCAAAATCGGACTAAGTGGAAATGCATGCGAGAATCCTATGTTTAGCACTGGACGTTAGAGGCTAGTTGATGATGATGATGTAGTTTTTTGTGCCATCTAAGTCTTCGTTTTTAAAAGATTATTATTAATAACATTCAGTAATCTCCTTCTCTATTTACCCTTCTTGGTAAGGAAATCAATAAGTCCGTCCCTGTAAACACGTACTTATTACAGATAAACATTTGTAACTGAATACACTAAATGTTCAGACAGTCTATTGGTCATAAATCGTGAGCGGTTAGCATCCGCACTTAATTAAAATCATTCAAAAGTTTTTTCCATCGTCGAAACGAAGAAAAAGTTCAGTTGAAGGCAGTTAAATGGTAAAAGATTAGGTGTACTCAGCATGTAAATAGAGAAAATTAATTAAAACTTGCATTCCTGTAATAAATGTTGCTTAATGATAGATAAATTACCTGTAATTTTTAATGTTATCACTCCCAAGTATCAAATGTCTTTAACGATTTTATTATTTAGTGTTGCGGTTTAGCCAGTTCGTTGAAGAAGTCTGGTATATTATAATGAATATTCGATGTCTTATTCAGGTATGTAATAATTATACTGGTCCACACGTTTTATGTTTATTATAGATGGAATTGGCTTCTTTCCATTAAGAATAAGTTGGACAGATCATTGTCTCTAAGATTAATCTTGATACGGAGATATAAAAAAGAACAATTATTTATTATGAAAAATAAAGATTTTTAATATTTTATAAAAACAAAATTAGTAAAAGTCGATCACGTGATAGTGAACAAAAATCCGGAAACCTAACACCACGATGTTTCAAACGTAATTGTTGTTGATATTTCACAACATAACCTATTGGTTTTTTATCTTTCAAGAAAAATATAATTTGTTTTTAAATCAGGATTTAGCAACGCATGAGCTTATGAGCTTCTATTGAATGATGAAAACGATAAAAATCAAAGAAGCAGCTTTCATCCTGCTTAATGAAGAAAAGCGTGTAGCAAACACATAATCAGAATGTAGCAGGATCTGGTTAAACTGAATACTAAAAGAAAAAGTCAGCAACAAGAGCATACCGACACTAGCGGATTAATAGTCTTAATGTGAATGGTACTCCATTCGATAGGTCAGTCTTGCCATTGATTATAAACCACCACCACTACCACCAATATTAGTATGTTGTTTTTAAACAACATGATGCAGTGAAGGGTTAGAGCAATATAACTTAAAACCAGCCTACGAAAAACCTTCTACTGTAGGAGAGAAAACAAAAGATCATTTATTGGAATTATGCAAAAAAAATCTTATTGCAAAGTTACACCAATCATTTTATTTCAATTTGTTGAGTTAATTTCTTGTAAGTGATATATAATATACAATTATAATTATTAAATTTATCCTATTATCCTACTATTTATAACTTTGTCGGTATTTCATTGTTAATGTGTATAATCGTAGCAGTTATGGATATTGAGTAATTTAAAAATGTAATGCAATACCGCCATATCTTACAAATATTTATAACGGTTACTTCTCTTAAAATATCTATTCTGTAGAGGAAAAAAAAACCCGTCACTCGTATTTGCATTTGCCTCTCCTGTTAAATTTATAAATTTGCAGTTGTCGCGGTATTGAACTAAGTTATTGAATATGGTAAATTCGGCCCAGACACTACTCCTACCTCCTCGCAAGTCAGAGACAGAATGAGCAATCTCGATACGGTTTTCGATTAACGCCATCTAGTTATTGATACGTCTTTCGGTTACCACGAGGTGAGCTATCTAGTGGATGGTTTATAATCAATGATCTTGCACTGTTAGCTGTTTTTCTGGGCTATCTCTTCTATTTTTAAAGATAACCGCTTGGGTCTCTTCAGGATTTATTGTTATTTTCCATTAGATACTCCATTCTTCTATCGTATCCAGTGCCGTCTATAGATTTCTTATAGCCATATCCATGTATGTTTTACCGCGATTACCATAGGGATTTAATGTATTTGTCTTCTTAATAATACGAATTAAGTTGATTGTCCTCGTCTAATTTTAGCAGTTGAAATACGTTCTCACTAGGAATACCAGATCTGAAACTTCGTTCAATTTAACTATCTTATACGAGAAACTATTCTTTTCACTCCTCTCTGTTACATGTGTTGATGTTGGTCAACTCTTTTGTCTGTTACAGAATTTGGTTGCTCGTTTGTAGATATTTCATACCCAAATGTTTTAAATCGACACACTCACAACTATTGCAACAGAATTTCCCGATGCGTAAAATGTACAGTCAATCACTTGTCATCCGAATGTCAAAACCCGACACAAATTAAAGATATGAAGTGCACAAATTGCCAAGAGAGTCATCCTGCCAACTACAGAGGCTGTTTGGTCTTTAAGCTCCTAAGAAAACAATTTCCAAAGTTGAGGGAGAAAATACAATCTCATTGCCAATGCCTGTGCCTGTGAAGGGACCAAATCATATCACCGCATTTGTCACAAGTACTACACAGCAAAAACTGAATACAATAGAAACAAGTAACAGTTTAAAATTAATGATCCAAAATCTTATGGAGAGAATGGATAAAATGTTCGACCTTCCCTATAACGATGTTATCAAAAGTTAATGTTCAGCCTTAAAATTAAAATTAGAGATTGGAACGCAAACGGCCTCACAAACCATAGTACGGACATTTAAAAAGTTAAGTTTAATAATCTTAATATTATGATGGTCTCTAAAGCTCATCTGAGAAACAATACCCATTTTAGTATGCCAGATTTTTGCACCTATGTCGCACCACATCCAATGGGAAAACGTCATGATGGAACTGCTTTAATCATTAGAAGTAACATAAAACATTACGACAACATTCAGGCAACCTCAATATCTGTAGAACTCAGTAAACGACACATCACGATGACAATTGCTTATTTCCACCCTGGTTAATATAATAAAAGAGGAACATTTTTCTAGTTATTTCAATGGGCTTGGTCATCGATTTATTGTAGCCGGTGATTTTAATGCAAAACATAAGATGGGGTTCAAGATTTGATAACAACACGCGGAAGAGGACTTATAAGTTTAAGCGACAATAATTTGACTCCAATTTCTACTGGACAACCAACCTACTGGCCTACAAATAGAAATAAAATACCTGATCTCATCGATTTTGGTATCATAAAAGGAATTAGTAACAAATTTTTAGATATTAAATCTTCCTTTGATCTTTCGTCGGACTATTCTCCCATATTTATTGATGTGATGAAACATGTATATAATACAAATAAATACCACACGTTTTCAAATCATAAAACAAATTAGAGTCTGTTCAGAGTTAATATTCAAAGTCCAATTAATTTAAATATTTTTCTTAAAACAAATGAAAATATTGAGGAAGCAGTTCATCACCTTTCAATCAGGCAGCTTAGAGAGCAACTCCAGATCTAAATTAGAGTAATAACTGTGCACCATATCCAGTCATATAAAAATCTTAATCAACGAAAAGAGAAAACTTAGAAAACAGTGGTAAACTTCCAGATCTCCTGAGGACAAAACTGAACTGAATAGGGCTACTCGTTTGCTTAAAAGAAAACTACACAAATACAAAGACCAAGGCATAAATGAAATTTCTTGAAAGTCTCACTGCGACGGATAACACAAATTACTTTATTTGGAAACTCTCTAAGAAAATTAAGCATCAGATTAAGCATAATGGTTCCAATAGAAATAAAGATGGTGATTGGGCAAAGGCCGATGAAGATAAAGCACGAGCATTCGCTTATCATCTCAGCCAAGTTTTTTAACCTCACTCCAGAACTATTTCAATGAAAGAAGAATTTCATTCACAAGATTTTAGATGCACTCTATCAGATGTCACCTCCTACAGAAAATATTAAAATGTACGAAATTCAAGATCTCAAGATAAACATTTCAATAATAAAAAAGCTTCATATTTAACGCTACTAAAGTTAGGCTATTTTACGTTTTAACGGAAAATGGCACAAATTATTCTAATACCGAAACCAAATAAAGATTCACACGAACTATCATCCTATCGTCCAATCAGTTTGCTTCCCATTATCTCTAAGATATTTGCAAGGATATTCCTTCAGAGAATTAATTTTATTATCGACAGACAAAAGTTGATACCGGATTATCAGTTTGGATATAGGCAACAACATGGAACAATTGAGCAGGTGCATAGGGTTGCCAAAGTAGCAAGAGATGCCATTGAAAAGAAAAGAATACTGCACTGCAGCCTTTTTGGATGTATCACAGGCATTTGATAAAGCATGGCATCATGGCATGAGGGGCTGCTATCTAAAATAAAAACTCACTTTCATCATTCTCTATATTCACTTCAGAGATCCTATCTAAAATGTTTTAAATCAAATAAAGAAGAGTCATGATGGTCCACTATATTATTTATACCTAATTTGAATGCGTATAAAATTTTAAATTTTAATATTTATGTAATCTTTTATATTGTTATAAAATGAGGGTAACCCAGTAAATAAATAGGCAAATAAGTAATTAAATAGACTATAATGACAGTCTACGTACTGTCTGTTTTTGCTTTTACAATACATTTATATACCAAATTAGACCTTTTTTTATTTCTACTCAACGTTTTTTTAATCCGTTCATACACAACGTTTAAGAAGATACGGGTATTTTTTCTTTCGGGCGATATCAGTTAAATTCTTACGTTTGGGAATGATCAAAACTTATAGGGGCAATTGAAAGACGGTAACAACATCAAATTCCGTTTCTGGAGCATCAGTCGTTGAATGCACGACATGGTATGTTACCAGTAGCCCCGCGTGCACCTATCATTAGCTATCTAGAAAAGTATAGAGAGGCTCGTACTTGAATACTGTTAGTGATCCGAATCTGCGATGTAGTTACTAGAATATGTTTCTAATATTACTTGATAGAATTTAGTCGAGTGCTTGGTTGCTTACTTTATTCTATGCTCACTTCCTTCCCATTAAGGTACACCTAAAAATATGTGTTTATCATGAACTAGTTGGCCAAATAAATCTCAGGGAAAGGTTTAGTCTGTCTTGTACCAAGTCTTATAATATAAAGTTGGTTGACCTAATACATGAAGATTTTAATTTTATTTTTTATACACTTTCTTTCTCCCTTTGCATTTTATTTTCCCTTTCTTCTTCTTTTTTCCTTAATGGACACTTGTTTCTCTTTATTATCGCTTACTTATAGACTACACAACAATCATCCACACATAACCACAATTGACCGGTTCGAGGTTGTGAGCTTATACTTATATCTGGGATCATTAATCACAAACACAGGGTCATTACAAGAAGAGATTAAACGTTGATCTAGCAAAAGTTGCCACAGCAAAAAAGACCAATATATGGAAGGACTGTCAAATTTCAGAGATCAAACAGACCTCGAAAACTATAGGCCAATCAGTCTTCTAAGTCACCTGTATAAATTATTTGCTCGAATTATCACTGCCAGAATTGAGAACAAACTAGAAACATGCCAACCAAGAGAACAGGCAGGTTTCCGCCCTGGGTATGGTACAAATGACCATCTAACTTGTCTAAAGGCCCTAATTGAAAAAACTATAGAATACAACCGGCCACTAGTTCTAGTATTTGTTGACTATAAAAAAGCCTTTGACACTATCGAGATTGTAGCTATCTTAAGAGCTTTGAGAGATTGTAGAATCGACTACCGATATACCAGCTTTATTCAACATATATATGCAAACGCCACTCAAAAAATAAAACTAAAAAGGGGAGTTAGACAAGGAGACATGTCACCAAAACTAATCAATGCCGTAATGCAGCATGCATTCCAGATGTTAGAATAGGAAAACAGAGGTTTGAGTGTCGATGGCGAAAGGCTGAACCACCTACGATTTGCAGATGACATAGTTCTAATAACTGACGACTTAAAGGAGGCCAACAAAATGCTACAAGATTTACAACGAGTCTCCCAAAAAGTAAAGCTGGAAATAAACTTTGCGAAAACTAAAATGATGACCAACTTAGTACCTAGTGGACCATTGAAACTAGAAAACTGGCATATTGAAACGGTTGACAAATACATATATCTGGGCCACGAAATACAAATAAGTAGAGACAACCAAACATGCGAATTATCTAGAATAGCTTTAGGATGGGCAGCCTATGGCAAGCTAAAAGACGTGTTTAAGGAAAACATCCCAATAAAGCTAAAGAGAAAAGCATTTAACCAGTGCGTACTTCCGGTGCTCACTTATGGAGCTGAAACACTGACATTGACTTGACATTGACATCAATAAAAAAGTTACAAGTAGCACAACGAAAAATGGAAAGATCTATGCTTGGCGTAACTTTGAGAGACCGAATACGAAATGATGAGATACGGCGAAGAACTGGAGTGGAAGACGTCATAAAACGGATTACGAAGTTGAAGTGGAAATGGGCAGGACACGTCGCAAGACAGAGAGACAACAGATGGACAAAGAAGATTTTAGAATGGCGGCCAAGAGCAGACAAGCGAAATCGTAGAAGACCACCTACCAGATGGACGGACGACATTAAAAGAATAGTGACAAACTGGATCGCAGCTGCACAGGACAGAGAAGAGTGAAGACATCTTGAGGAGGCCTATGTTCGACAGTGGACAAATTTGGCTGTGTGATGATGATGTCAAATTTCAAGAGCGATAAAGATGAGGTTGATCAACTGCTTAATATTCCCAATACTGACCTACGGATGTGAATCTTGGACTCTGAGACAATCGGAGAGAAGAAAGATAGACGCCACTGAAATGTTCTGTTGGAGACGAATGTTACGAATTCCTTGGACCGACCGTTAGAACAAATAATTCAATTTTAAGAGAGCTAACAGTTAGCCAATGACTCTCTAGTAAAGTCTATCTCCAACAATTAAAATATTTTGGGTATGTTATGAGAGCAAACACAGAAAACATGGAAAGACTCATAATACAAGGAAAGGTAGAAGGCCGAAGATCACGAGGAAGATCCCCAACAAGATGGATAGATCAAATTACAGGAATATGCCAAAGACCTATGCATGAATTAAAAGAAATGACCAGAGACAGAGATCTCTGGAGACGGACAATACACGACATCACGTCGACCACTACACTCCCCCTGGGGGGTCAGGATTGAAGAGAGATCGCTTACTTCCAGCTATCTTGTTTCTAGTCCTTCTTTCTATCTCTTTTCTTATTTATCTTGGCAAATCTTTTAAAAGAAATGTAGAACATGGTATTTTCGTTTCCTTTCCTGACTGCACTAAAAATGTCAATACCATGTTTACGTTTGATGTTCTCCTTTGAATGTGTCTTTTGTTCCTTTAAATGACAGCAGTAGTAGGGAGTATAATTGATATTGTTCGGATACTTTCCATTCTCCACTTTCTTTTTATTTCTATCTCAAAATATGTGTACTTAACGATCTTGTTGGGCACATAGATTGCTGTTGTTAGGTCTGGTCACATCAATAAGAGTTGTTTCTCTAGTTAGTTTATTTACTAATATGAGACCTGGTCTTATGTTGTTCGTCCGCAAGTGCAGTATCAACATCAGTACTATCAGATATATAGGGATAGGTATAGTTGCAGTTCCAGTTTTTTTATTCTCTTAATGAACGATTTTTCCTACTGAATCATTCCGTTTCTTATATTCAGTTGCAGCCAATGCCTGGAAGTCTTCGGCAAGATGTATGGTTTCTTGAGCTAAACTTTCATGTAGACATTTGTCATTAGACCTAAGGGTCTTTGAGAATATATTGTAGATAGTTTTAAGTTTAAAATAACCTGACTCTAAAAGTACAGTAGCAAACTTAGTAATTGCATGGCTCTTTTGGATCGAAAAGTAGCACTTAAGAGTTGTGAAAAAGTCATGATAGGCAAAGATTTCTCGTGTAACCTTGGAGGCGTTATACAATGCTAGTACTATCTCGTGCAAAATCTCAGTTAAGAGAATTTTAATTTTCTTCTTCTTCTTCTACTTTTTGTAGATCTTTCGATCTGTTTAAGTCTGAAGCTGCCTCTGGTTAATTTCTTGGGAGGTAGATTGCCAACTATCCCTCCATCTTTTAGGTGGTCTTCCGGGGGGTCTTGAACCGGGCGGATTGTTTTCTAGGGCAATTTTTGGGAGTCTATTCTCATCCATTCGTCTTACATGGTTGTACCACATCTTCTTGCGCTGCCTTCCCCATCTTAGCATCTGTTTCGTTTTGTTAGTATCTTCGCGCACTTCTATGCCATATGTCATGATCGGTCGTATGCAAGTCTTATAGATTCTAATTTTACTATCTGTGCGTATATACGGATTTGACCAGACTATCTCCCACAGACATCCTGACAGTGCAGATGCTTTGTTGATCTGACTCCTCAGGTCCTTTACTGGGTCGTGGGTGCTTGATATATCTATGCCCAGATATCTGAATTGCATCACCTGTTTTATGGGGTTGTCCTCAACCACTAACTTATATCTGAGCGGATCTTTTGCTATTGTCATACATTTAGTTTTGTTGATAGAGATGTTCATATTTAGTAGTCGGCTTGTTTGAAAGAACTGAAAGAGCTGCCTTTGGAGATCATCTTCTGATTCGGCAATAATTGCTGCATCGTCTGCGTAACACACCATACCAATTCTTTTGTTGCCCATTCTATATCCGAGATTGAGAGATGTTACTTTGTTGATAATTTTGCCCATGAGAAGATTAAACAAGAAGGGGCTTAAACTGTCGCCTTGTCTAATTCCTCCAGGTGTTGGAATATTTTCAGTGAATTCGTCTCCTGCTGTACCTTTGGTTACGTTGTTGTTATTTAGTTTATGGAGTATCTTTGTTATACTGGTCGGTGTTTCATTTTCTATTAATATATTTAGAATGTCTTCTAGGCGAACTCTGTCAAATGCCTTCGTCAAATCAATGAAGCAAATATACGCTGGCATGCCGAACTCTATAGCTTTTTTTTCTTTTATTTGTTTTATTATAAATACTGCGTCTGTTATAAACCTCCCTTTTGTAAAACCTTGTTGTTCTTCAGCATTAGTGATTTGCTTTTCCAATTTGTCCTTGAGAATACCTGTGAAAAGTTTCATTGTTGTATTTAAGAGGGTTATTCCTCTATAGTTTTGTGGGCAGGTTTTTTGTCCTTTTTTAAATATGGGGATTGTGATACTATTATGCCATTCCTCTGGTGTTTCTGTTTTGTTTAATATTTTGTTAAATCGTTGTGCCAGTTTACTTGCAAGTTCCGGGCCTCCATATTTTAAAAGTTCATTGGGTATACCATTCGTTCCCGGTGATTTTCTGTTTTTTAGCTTTTTGATCTTTGCTTCTACTTCTTCGTCATTGATTGTAGCACTCACATCTGTTTCGACTTCGTTTATATTCAGCGTTTCTTCAGAATCATATAGCTCTTTAAAATGCTGTTGCCATGTCTCTATAGGTACTCCTTTGGTCTGCACGAACTCGTTAACTGGTTTTTTCCTGTTGCGGAATTTTAATGATTAAGTAAATTGTATATATAGAAGGATTTGGCCTATATGACCAATGTATATTTGAGCATAGAAATCAACATTCAACTTAACTATTCCACAGAGATAAAATAACAGGATTCTTTCGTATTCACTCAGTTCAAATACTGAAATGCTATATATGATCCTTACTTTTGTATGGCTGGGGAAAACGGGCATTTTTCTTCTTAATGTGCCTATCAGTTATGAATGTTGGCGATCATCATGGCAATCTTTATCTTATCTGCAGCAGCGCGGAAAAGCTGCACAGATGTTGTATTGAACCAGATTCTGAGGTTCTCTAACCAAGATGTTCTTTGTCTTCCTGGACCTCGATTTCCAAAAATCTTTCCTTGCAGGATGGCTTAAAGGAGAGCATATCTGGATTCATCTCGCATAATATGTCCGAAAAACTGTAAGTTTCGAGATTTGATGGTGGTCATGATTAAAACGAGTCTTAAGAAGAAAAAAAGAAGAAAGAAGGGAAGAGTTGCAAGCTTTTAAACTGTGGTTGTATAGTAGAATAAAATAAACCAACAGAATAAAGAATGAAGCAATCTTGAGAATGATGAACAATCGACCGCAACGGACAAATACAATAAAAATTAGATAAACTTTATATTTTGAACAAATTATAATGATACGTAAGGCATATAAGTATATAGTCACAACTAAAATTCGAAGGATTGGAAAGTCATAGGCCCAGTCTGATTGCTCAACATAGGAATATCATTATCACTCTCTTTCTTTCTTTTAGATGGCACTTTCACGGAGCTATTTTCACTAACAACCACTACCACAAAAAGCATTTTCATTAAAATGCACTTTCACTAAAAGCAACTTCAACTAAATATTATTTTCACTACTAAACCACTTCCGCTATAAACTATTTTTACGAAAAATCACTAAAAGCTAAACCTACCAATCAAAACGTCAAAAAATCACCAAAAGTGAATATTCCAATTTAAATTTCGACAAAATTTTTATTTGAAAGTTCTCATAGAGTACTGCCTAGCTAATAAATACTTGGACACTTTCTACTAAAACTTCGGTCGAGTTCCAAACCCAAATAAGTAAATTTTAACTAGTTGCTTTTAGCTTCTCTCACTCTCAGTCTTTTACTATAACTCTGCCCTTTATCTCTTTAACTTCTTCTTCGATTTTCTCACCACCATCACCAGTGCCGTGAAATCAACTGCCAGCTTCAAGGAGTCAACTACTACCAACAGAAAGAAGTCTTCCATTTTCGAATTCTCTTGGCAACAGAATTTTAAAATGAGCAAGTAGCACCTCAGTGGGATTTGGACTGTCGCAGCCCGAAATAGAAGGGAATGAGAGACAGATCGACGCAAGAGATGTCAGCCTCGCTAAGGCAGGGGGTTGAAAGTCTTTGGCGGTTCATGTGAGAGTGGTTTTCCCCATGAATATGTGGAAGAAATAATGGGAATAGGGTGACAGCAGGTCATCAGGAGAGATGTTTTGCTTTAACCAGCCCTTCCAACGTGATTCCAAGGGTTGACAGAGGAGAGGTTTTTAGTTGGACGCCGACTGTAAGTCACAGGTGTCTGTATGTAGATTTTCCTGCTTCTCTTTAAAGATATAAAAAAAGTTTCGAATCTTCCTCGGTAACGATAAACACAGTGTAAATCTATGTGGACATAGATTACCCGAGTTAAGTTTGAGACTATGGACAACGTCCATGATTAGTTGGACTATCTTTGCAGGATGTGAACCAAGTCCCTCTACTACACTGATGGAGGTTACACTATTTCTAACAGTATTTATTATGACTAACTAAATGGCCGTCATCGAATCGTACCATTCGCTTAGCTCGTATATGCTTATCTGAAGATTCTCTTTGCATCTAAAACACATGTTTAAAAATCATATTTATTGCAAACGGCTTTTAGTGTAAGTGCTTTTTAGTGAAAGTTACTTTCCTGAAATTTGTTTGATGAAAATGGTTTGCTGCACTTATAGTGCGTTGGCGAATTATCTTAAGGCCAGAAGTCTGTCTTTTGCGGCATGCAAAAGATCTTCTTCTTCATGTATCATGTCCTTTCAGAACGTTGGTTACCATCATAGCTATCTTAATTTTATTCACTGCCACCATAAATAGCATGCTTGTATTAACACCATATCAATCTCGCAAGTTCTTCAACCATGAGGTTCTTCTTCGTCCTGGACGCCAGTGATCGTAAGTGTTATTTATGCCTATCCAGTTCTTAATGTTCCGTAGCCACGACATTTGTTTGCGACCTACTCCCCTCTTGCCTTCAGTCTTTCCGTGGATGATTAGTTGAGTAATTGCGTATTTTTTCCTCTGAGAATATGGCCATGGTATCCAATTTTTCGTACCTTGATTAAATTGAGTAGTTCTCTCTCAGTATTTGCCTTTCTAAGACTTCCTCGTTTCTCACCCTATCTGTCCATGGTATGCGGAACATTCTTCATCCACATTTCGAAGGCCTCCAACTTATTAATGGAAGGTACTCTTAACGTCCATGTTTTCATGCCGTATAACAATATGAACCATACATAGCATTTAACCATCCTGTAGGGGAGATTGAAGGAAAAATTGCGGTTACGTAGTAGCGGTTTAAATTTGATAAAAGCTTGTCTTGCTTGTTCGATATGGCATTTTATTTCTTGTTGAGGATCCCATTGGTCATTCATTATCATTCCCAAGTATTTAAACGCTTTCACCTAATCGATTGGAGCATAATCTACTTGCAGTTGTATTCTTAAAAGTGCGTTTTTTATTATTACCATGCATTTAGTTTTTCCAACATTTATCTTCAAGCCAAATATTTTTCCTACGGTATTTATTTTATTTAACATCAATCCGTTTACCTTTATTACACACTCAGAACCTTCCGGTATCTCTGAAAAAATGTTCTCCACATGGATAATAAACAGAATAGGAAACAAAACACAACCCTGTCGCACCCCTCTTAAAACTTTAAATTCTTCTGTTTTGGTTAATTTGTTCAGTCTCAATCGTGCTTTTTGATTCCAATAGAGATTCTGGATATCTCCTATATCTATATTGTCAATGTTAGCGTTCTATAGCATTTTTATCACTGCGTCATGTTTTAAGGTGTCAAACGCTTTTTCATAATGGAATGAAATAAATGGAATGAATTTCAGAATGGAGGATTGTTATGACTATATCCTGTTGTTGATCCATGCAGTTTTGTACAAGCGTATTTAAGCAAAAAGCTGCTTCACGTGTACTCACTCCGATCTTGAAACCAAATTGTGTCTTACTGCTTAGATCTCCAGCTTTCTGAACATTCTTGTGTGAAGGATGCGAAGAAACAACTTAAGCAAATGGCTCATTAAACTTATCAGTCTGTAATCTTTGAATTTTGTCGCTCTTTGTGATTTAGGGATCATTATAAAGGTTGAATAATCAATCCGCTGGAATATGGTCGATGTTATTTATATGACATTAAAAATTGTTACCAGCATGTCGATGTTATCATCTTCCAACAGTTTTATGGCTTCCGTAGTAATTCCATCCGGTCCAGGGTCCTTGCCTAGTTTTGCTACTTTTATAGCGTACTTCACCTCGGAGCGAAGAATGGGAGGACCGGATTTATTTTCCGTGGGTAAGTTAGTAGTTGACAAATTCGGTATATTATCCGCAAAGAGGAACGAAGCATAGTTTGTCCAGATTTTAGCTAGTTCTTCCTGGGTATGAACGTAGTTTCCTTGATCATTCTTTAGGCGAGTCTCATGGTGTTTCTTGTATATACTTAAAATTATTTAGACCTTTTTATTCAGTCCAACGCTGTCTCCCTTTTCTTGTAGTGATTCCAATTCTTCACAACGTTCTTTCATCCCACTTTCCTTTGCGTTTTTAATTCTTGCCCTTATCGTACGCTGGATTTCCTTGTATTCCTGTTAATTCTGATGTATTGTAATTCAAATTTAATTTCGTAGAAATAGTTTTTGGTACAAGTGGTCTTTTTGTAGACGTGGATTTTAATAAAAGTGGTTTCGTAGAAGTTGTTTTAGTCGAATGTGTTTTAGTGCAACTGGTCAAATACCTTCCGGAAGAAATAGTGGAGAATATTTTAGAAAGTTCTTTTGTCTAACTCAAAGAGATTATAAAGATAAAAGGCAAGTACATAGGTGTCAATTTTTTAGAGTAAACCAGAAATTATACCTTCTACGGTATACATTACAATATACAAAAAGGAACGTTATATCACGTGATGGACAAAAAAAATAATAAACACTGAAAACAATATGGATAAATATTTGTCTCTAGAGAACATACAAAAATTTTGTCACACAAACAAATTATCAACAATCAGGGATATTGTTTTAATTGATCAAAAGCACATGATTAATAGTAATTTTGCATGCTTTATTTCGTTTTTGTTTTATTGTTTAGTGTACCGTTTCAGGAATTGTTTACAAAATTATTATTTTATAAGTTCCTAATGCTTTTTACGGATAAACGGCCCACCTCTAGCACCCTTCTTTGATTCTGTATATGACCGACCAACGGGTCCGGGACCGGCGGCAACAGCCCAGAGATTTGCCGCCGCGGTGCCTTCAACGTTGTGATGAAGCGACCCACAGCGGAGTGCAAATGGCATTCGATTAATTCAACCTCACCATAAATACATCACAAACAGCCTTTTATTAATACTCGATGCTCTTAGGCCAGTTTAGACTCATTTTTAAACCGAATTACATCTACAAATGAGCGTCTTTTCAATGTATAAAAAATATTAATATTGTCCGTGTGGTAGCTATGTAAATACAGTTATTGATTATTATTTTTAATTGATCATTTAATAATGTTATGATTTAAGAAGAGATATTGATAATATAAATCATCAAACAAAGATGAAAACACTTGAGTTTAGACTGAATACAACGGACTTAAAAATTATTTAAAATATATATATATATATGAAATTAATCGGTAAAGCTAAAGGCGCGTTCTCATGAGTCAAGTTTAGTTGTCCAATTATAATTGATCACTAAAAGGACAGTGAAAGTGAAAGTGACTAACAGATGTAGGGAGAATATTCATATTTCGTTTCAAATCCTTGACACTACAGACAATAATGTACGGAGAATTCTCAGAACTCATCCGATATAATTACTACAGCTGTAACAGCTCTGATAGACTTTTAGACTCTTTTATCACTTACTTTGGTTAAAAAATTGTATCTTCTTCTTCTTTAAGTTCCATCTTCTATCGAAGGTTGGAAATCATCATGGCTATGCGGACTCTGTTGACTGACGCTCTAAAAAGTTCTGCACTACTGCATTCAAACGATTCCTTAAGTTCTTAAGCCAGGATATTCTTCGTCTTCCCACATTTCGCTTTCCTCGGATTTTGCCCTGCATAATAAGTTGTAATAATGCGTATTTTTGCCTTCTCATCACATGTCCCAAGTACTCAAGTTTTCGTCTTTTAATAGTTAATATTATTTCCGCCTCATTTCCTCTCCTTCTAGTTACTTCCATGTTTGACATTCTTTGAGTTCATGATATTCGTAGGATTCTTCTGTAATACCAAAATTCAAAGGCGGCCAACTTATTCAGATGAACTTGTTTTAGTGTCCAAGCTTCCAAACCATAAAGAAGAGTAGAGAACACGTAACATCGAAGCATTCTCAGACGTAGTTCTAACCTTATATCCCGACAACAAAGAAACTTTTTAAGTTTAATAAATGATGTACGTGCTATTTCAATACGTGTCTTAATTTCTTTGGTTTGGTCTACATCTGATGTTATCCATGTTCCTAAGTATTTATAGTTATTAACACTCTCAATTGCAGTATCTTCAATAGTCAATTGGATATTTGCATGTGCAGATTTAGTCATGATAATGCATTTAGTTTTCTTCAAATTTATCTTCAGTCCGTACTCATGACAGCGTTCATTAAGGCGTTGCATTACGTTCTGTAAATCATTGTTGTTATCCGAAATTATTACTGTATCGTCTGCAAAACGTAAGTTATTCAAAACTTCTCCATTGATAGATATACCTTCTATTGAGTCTGAAAGCGCTTTTTGAAATACCGCTTCACTGTAGACATTAAAAAGTAGTGGGGACAGCACGCAACCCTGGCGGACTCCTCTCTGTATTTTGATATTTTCGGTGTACTGGCTGTCAACTCTTACCTTGGCAGTTTGATTCCAAAATAAATTAGATATAATTTTCAGATCACGACAGTCAATATTATTGCTTTTTAAGATATCTACAAGCTTTTTATGTTGAACTTTGTATAAAAAGTTAAAATTGTATACTTTAGTAAACGCTTGTAACATATCGTATATTGCTGTACATACTTCTGTCATATTTGAAATGCTATTTTTGGCATTCGGTATACGGAAGTAAGCACTGCAAATGAATAAGCTATAGCTAAATATCTTAAAGTAACTTGCAGCTTTAATTTAGGCGATATTGTTAGTTGTATCACTTTAAGTTGTTTATGTCATCCTGCACTTTTGACAGTAGCTCGTCAAATTTTTCTTCAGACATTCTTACATAAATGGTGTCTATAATCTTCTTTATATTCTGATGCTTCCGATTTATTTTTAGTTAGACTCAACTCTTTTAACCAAAAACATTGTTTTTTATGACTTTTGTTTATATTATTAACAATTCTGGTCAATTCTTAAAAAACTGCAACAATTTGTACACATTCACGCAAAACGATATTTTTCTATAGACTCGTCGATTTAATTTTAATTGAAATATGTGAACAACAATCAACTCAAGTTGGTCCCAACTTTTGTTCCACTCAAAAAAAAATTCATATATAATAAAAAGGTCAGTAGGGATAATGAGGGACACATGCCTCAATTTCAAATATATTAAGATATCTTGGGAACAATTAGTGTAATTAAATTTTTCGTATATTTTTATGTGATCGAGGAGAAATAATTCTTCAATAAATTATGACTTTCAACATATATTTGCGTAAAGCAAGTACTCTATAATTTTTTTTTAAAATCTTAAGTCAAATATAAGCGAAGATTGGACCAAAAGCTAGAAGAGTTTTGGTATGAATCATTAGAACAAACATATGAACACATAAAAACCTGCATGAAGACAGCAGCCCTAGAAGCTCTTGGAGAAGTGGACCAAAAATACACCCACCAAACTACGAAATTAACCGAAGACACACTAACATGCATAAAATAGAAAAAAGAACTCCATATAAAATACCTAAACACAATAAACTATGAGGACTTGGAACTATACAGGAAAAAAAATAAAGAAGTGAAAGAAAAGTGGCAAATGAAAAAAATTAAAGATGGGGAAAAACATGCACAGAGATAGAACAGCACATAGGCAAGAATACTATAAAAAATTGCTAACCGAAGACCGCCCCGAATTCAAAGAATCAGAAATAGACGGAATAGAAATCTACACACATGACGAAATCGAATTAAGCTTAGCTGAGGTAAAAAAAAACGATCAAAACTCTAAAGAACAAAAAAGCAGAAGGTCCCGGAGGAATACCAACTGAATTGATAAAAAACCGATCGAAAAAGTTATTCCGTATGATACACAAAATGTTTGAGAAAGCACTGAATGGAGAAGACTTACCGGCAGAATGGACCCAAGCATATATGACATCAATGTACAAGAAAGGAAATAGAAAAAACTGCGAAAACTATCGGGGAATCAGCATTATATCGTCTATAGGCAGACTGTATGGAAAGATCATAAAGGAAAAATTAGAAATATATATACAGGATAAAATCGGAGAAGACCAGGCACGTTTCACAGCGGGGAAAGCATACTTAGATCACATTTACACGGTCGAATAACTAACAGAAAAAAAGAATGGCCAGAAATAGATCCGTCCATCTGGCTTTTGTTGATCTTAAAAAGGCATATGACTCAATACCTAGAACCAAGCTATGGGAAGCAATGGAAGACATCGAAGTTCCACGAAGATTAATAAACACGGTAAAAGAACTTTACATGAATAACGAAGTAGCTATCAAAACGGGCAATAGAATATCTTCTTCTTCTTGTTGTGCCTATCCGTTTCGGATGTTGGCGACCATCATGGCAATCTGCACTTTGCACACTACTGCTCTAAAAAGATTTGTATTAGATTGAAACGTATTAAAATTATTTTTAAATGATATCTAAAAGGCATTTATTTAGTTACGTAATGATAACGCCGTCATCGCTTGCCAACAACTAGCCCTCTTTCTATGTGCCCGTACTACACCCAACAACCTACCACCACCATCGATGCGCGCTGAAAATGGAACACCGGCAGTACCGGGAGTACTGGTCAGAGCCTACCGTCCTTTCCCTTACACAGAGATCGAGTATTGATTGACCACTTCCATCCCACACCTCGACTTGGACAAGTATTGATCGGCGCTGCCCGATCTTTAGGTATTCACTAAAGATCAAAGATCAATTTTTAATCTCCAGCCATCCGGCCATGTGATCTTAATTCTGTCAATAGGGATTTATTAAAGATTCTTTTGAATTTACAAATAAGATCAATGGGTTTTTACTACCTTCAGGATATGTCTTGGTCGGTTTTGATATTACTTTCTTGTTTACCAACAACTAATTATAATCTGATTGAACAGAACTGTACAATTCCCAAAATACTGTTCCTAAAACTGATTACCTTTAATACAACAATACATACTTCACTTTTCAAAATGAATTTTACGTCCAAATAAAAAGAGCACCCATGGGTGGAGATATATCCCCATCTTTGGCAGAAATTGTAATTAACTTCCTACTTTACTACTGTACTCGAGAAGTTGTTTTCCAGTTCCCTTTCATCTACCAATATGTAGACGACCTCATACGTGCAGTCTCAGCTGACAAAATCAACTACACATATTTAACTTTTACAACACTAACCTACAATTTACATTCCTCGACACTAATGTAACCAGACATGAGGATAATACAATAAGGTTGGACTGGTACAGAAAGAAAATATTTTTAGGTAGATATGTGCCTTTTTACTCTTATTATCCAGATGAACAGAAGATTAACATCATCAAAGGACTGAAAAACAGAATAAAAAAAATTGTCATCCTTCTAACTACAATAAGAGCATCAAGTTACCTTATGAGACTATTCGAAAAAATTACTATCCTAAGATGCTGCTGAACAAATTGTGTGTTCTTCCAACGGTAAGAACACATCAAAGACAAGCATTAGAACAGACAAGCAGTAGAACTTTTCTATGGGAGATTGCCTTATATCAAGGGTTTATCACCACAGATCACAAACCTTTTCAGACAGTTTAACACAGTGATAGCAAATTCAGTGTACAAAAAATTAAGGACATACTTCACTCACATGATAAAAAGAGGTAAAAATGGATAACTTCAATGCAGTGTATTCTATTTCATGTGGTTCTTGTTCAGAAGTGTATGCCGGTCAAACCAGCAAGAAACTATCAAAGACAATAGCTTTGCACAAGACTTATGTTGTGAGAAAGCCTACAAGTACAGCTTTTATTCAACATATTCAGAGTACTGGACACATTGCCAACTATGACAAGGTGGAAGTACTAAAAAAAGTTGACAACCAATTCAAAAAAAATTTCATACAAATGTGCTAGATCCATAACTGTAGCTCTTCTATGAACTGGAAGAAAGATGTGGAAAACTTAAGTTGTATTTACTCGTTTTTACTTCAATAAGACTTGACAAGAAGTAACAGACTGGAATATGGAGGCAGCTTATCATAACATACACAGATGACCTACCTGCACTTGAGTACAGATTTCATTTCCCAGCGGATTGTATTTTTACTCTAGTTTTGCTCCAACTGGCGGTTCCATGTTATTGCATGAGGTGTAAATATAAACATAACCTTGTTACATATGACATCGAGATATTGACAGAAGACAGCAAGACTTCGAGGTCCATTACCAGCCTTCAACCACCAGGGTATATAATAAATGAATATAAGTACGATTTACTACAGGAAATATCGACAACATGAGAGGCCTCGGAAAAAAAACCCTTTGCTTTCTAACTTACGAAATTGGTTTGAAAAACGTCAATCGAACTGTTTCAAGAACAAAGAGTTTCATTAGATTATTTTATTAGATAAAATGGACTACATAAAATGATATAAATATATGCTTGGTATGACCTTTAACTTCAGAACCTTTAAAGCAACATTTTAAATCGTCTGTGTAACTAATCTTTAACTGTTTTATTAATTAACAAACTTTTATGAACTTTAGTGTTTGAAATCTTCAGGTAACGCTTGAAATCATTTCCTTATTCGAATATCTCGAGAGTGAGCACTGCCCATGTCCATTATATGTTTAATTACCTTTTTAAATGATTCAGCGCGCAATTATTGCCGGTGTGCCGTGCTAATATTGGAGTAAACATTAAACACTAAATTAATTACACTACTTCCACGCATTCATGTTCTAATATAAATAAAATGGGAAAAAATTGTTTTGGATCGGTGAATCTCGGAAATCCGTGTGTATGTTCAATTATTTATAAAAACATGTTTATTTGCTTAATTTTAGATTTATTAGGATATATAAATATTAATTATTTATTGACCGATATACGAACATAATACAGGGTTGATCACCTGAAAGAGTCCAAGCTGATATTTGTCGTAATATTGTAATAATAATCTATATTATTAAAAATGAATCGCTGAATTGAGGAAGTCCTTAAAAACAGTTTTTCTCTCATTTTACACCGCAAATTTAAATCGCAAACCGGAGACGGTTTGGATCGTTTTCTGAATAAATCTCCTCATTTTTCTCTTCATTTTTCATATACAAACGCTATTTAGAATAAAATGAAATTAGGTGGAATAAAATAGAGTTAAATAAAATAAAACAGGATAATCAGAATAAAATAGAATAAATTAAAATTAAATGAAAATAGAATTAAAATAAAGTAAAATAAATTGAAATAAAATAGAGTAAAAAATAAAATTCCGTGTGGAGTGTCTGTCTCCCATCGGACGCGTCCCCAGGTGGTGGATAGGGGAACGCCCTAACCGGTCCCAGGATCGGCGGGTGGGTGGGAAATAAAATACCACCCGCGAACCAAAATAGACTAAGGTATGGTAATCCTAACATAAGAGTTTCTGGTCCTCCAAGTCTGGGGGTTGGGCATAGGGATGACAACCCTACCCCGGAAAAAAAAGAATTGTTACGAAAGCTGAAAAAACAAAAACCGGACGGACCTTATATAGACGGTCTCGCAAAAGAAAAAAGGATATTCGATTTGGATCATGGAAAGTGAGAATATTGTACTAGCCTATCCAACTTTTATCTAAAACTCTCATTCTTTTGGAGTCTGCATTTAATATTTAAATACATTAAGTTACGTAGATACCTGTTTTATTCTGAGATATTTTTATCCCGTAGCTTTTCACCACTCGTTTTCGACAACATTATTTTATTTTACCTACTTAACTGTTATTTATTTGTTTACCAGTATTCAACAAAAATTTATCACATTGTAGCATTTTATATTGAGATCCCCTCGTATGTGTAACATATTAAAATCCCCATATATATGTTTGATAAATCTAAGAATATTTCGTACGTATTAAAACTCAAATATCTTTTCAATTCTTTCTTAGGTCGGTCAAGTTAAAATAAACCAATTTAGAGTTGTTTATTGTTTTAAATTTTTCGGCAATTTCTTTTATTGTTTTATTCGAAGTCGCATTATAATTTTTATACGTCGCAAAAGGATATCTACGTCGTTTCGTTGTGTTTTGCTATTTCAGCGTTTTGTTTATTTTCATGAACGAATTTTTAAATTCGTCATTCATACTTGGGTCATCGTAGTGTTAGGTATGGATCTTAATTCATACTTGGGTCCCCGAGCAGTTTGTTAGGCTCAGGTATGGATCCGAATTCGTCGTCGAATTTGTGGTTTTCTGGTTTTGGCTCCTTTTGTGGAAATAAGTAGCAGTAGTGGTGAATTTTTAATCTATTATGAAGTGACCGGCATTAATTTGCCAAAATTGGTGGAGTTTTCGCTCGATGTAAATGTCATTTTAGAAAGAGTGACCACTGTTTCGTTTTTTTTTGAAGATTTTAAGATGTTTGAAAAGTCTAGTTCCTGTTGAAAAGTTGAACAAGTTTAGTTCCTGTTTTTTTGAGAGTTCCCGTTTTTCCAAGTGTACTAGTTCCAGCCCCCAATGGATAAAGCTCTTTGCTGATGATGTCCGGATAGATACTCCAGAGATGTAACAAGTTTTTTTTTTGTTAAGTGGAAATATGTGAATACAGGTAACTGTTTATTGTTTGTTTAATTTCAAAGTAAAGACAGATATTTTTTTAGAACAATAATTGCTTTCGTTAAAATTTAGAAATTGTAACATTTAAAAATTGTAATGCGGTAACATTTGTAAGTTTTATGTAGTATCTCCAACTCCTGGAGTTTGTAAGCGGATGACACACGTAAGTTTTTTGTATTCTTGTATTTCTTCATGTTGTAACTGTTTGTGGTGACACAAAAATAAATGTTAAATTTTGTTTTCTTAACATTTTATTTATTTTTTTTAACTAACCCTTTTTTGATTTTTATTTAAAAAAGATATTTTTTTGATGTTTTATAATTATTTCCCTAGTTACAACTAGTGGTTTTAATAGGTATAATTAGGCACCTCAAGTGGCGCCCTATATTAAATTCCTTGAGGTGTTTCTTGTTTATTTTTATTTTGTTTATCCCAAGAGATTAATGACCCCTTTATTTCATTTTTTGTAGTTGCCCCAATCCAACCCCAATATCTTCAACTTATCCACGAACCAGCTCTCCCACAACCAACTGAGTGCCGTACGCACTTGTTTCTATTTATTTTGTTTGTCCAATCTTCTACCCCATGTCCTTACCCTGAGGTAATCAAAATACTTTCGTTACAATATCAAGGCAAGATTATTACAATTACACAACATCTACACAAAAAGCGTCCAAAAATTAATATTTTTTTAAAAGCTACTTTTTACCTAAAACCACATCAGCTTTGACGATTATTTCTACATGTGTGTATGAATGTGTGTTTGTTTGTGTATTTGTTGTGTGAGAGTTAGTGTGTGATATACAATAGATACTCATTAAACTGTTATTAAAATAAAAAATATTAAACAGTTTCTAAACCAAATTTTATAAGGAACAGGCAATGTCAAATTATGTATACCTACTAATAAATTTAACTAAGGAAAAATTCCAAAGAATTATACAAAAGCCGATGCTTTTTCTTTCTGCTTAAATTCTTAACTCTTCCATCAAATAATAAAAACGTGACACTTAGCACGGCACAAGCTTCCACTGTGACAGGTTGTTTCCCATTCGTATGCTGTTGTCGTTTGTTCTCCGAGATTTCCTTCTTCGTTACTCCTGCTACTTCAAACTCAATTGTCTTTATATTGAAACCAGTTTATGTCTTAATGCTGATGCAGCCATCAACTCATTATTGGATTTCTTTCTGTTTGATGATGAATGAAGTCCATGTCGAATTTAAAAAAACAACGAAAAGAATTCGAAATGAGCTTTAAAGGCGTTTGAACGATTATCGAGCTAAGACGGTACTTATTCGAATGTACGGGGACCGTTCAATTAATTTTCCAATGGTACTGTTAGCGTTAGTACTTTTAGAGAAGAAGTAAACTGAGATCTGAATCTGAATAAAAGTTTGTAAACGCAAGCGTATGTACCAACAACAAACCATGATAAAAAAGAAATGGATCTATTCTATGATGATATCGAAGCCGCTCTTAAAGACCATCAAGAACATTTTACGTTTATATGTGGTGATTTTAACACCAAAACAGGAATGAAATCCAAGAAAATTGTAGCGAAATACTGTTAAGGTTCTGAAGGGTTAAGTTTTTTTTTAAGAAACCATAAAAAAAATGGACATGGCAAAGTCCAAATGGAAAAACTCAAACTCAAAAAACACACCGTTAAAGACTTTACAATTCTAAACAGATTTGTTACCTGTAGCGGTCATAAAATCTTACGAGAAAATAAAAATAAGCTTAATGATCGAGAGGTATAACATTATTGAAAAGAAGAACGAATTAATACCATGGATGAAATTATCAGCAATGTATTTCTGATATACTTAGTGGTCCTGAAACAAAAAATAATATAAACGACTTAAGGAATAAATTAATAAAAAATGCCTTACTGGAAAGTAAAAAAAACAAATTCTGTCCTAGAACTAGAAAAGAAGAGAAGATTAGCCAAAATCCAAGGCAACTCATGCAGTAGAGAAGATAAATGAGAAGTGAGACGGAAGCTAGAACCGACGAACTACAAAAATTAAATAAAGAAATATCAAAAGGTGTTAGCTAAGACACTCGAAAATACAACCAAGAATCAAACATACCATTGAGAACAATAGAAGTATGAAAGTATTGAGAAAAAGACTAAGATCGGGGACAAGGCAGATAATAAAGATTAAAGATAGAAATGGTCATCTTACAACCAACAGAAAGAAAACTCTTAAAATAGTTGAAGACTTCTACAAATTGCTGTACACAAGACGACACAAAGCAAATAGCAGAGAATATCAAGTACCAGAAATATTCACAAGAAAGGATCAGAACTATTACCCAAAAATCCAATAGATGAAATAAAACTTGTCCTAAGAAAAGCTAAGAATATCAAATCTCCAGGCGAAGATTGTGTAGTTACTGATGCAATCAAAATCATAGGCACTTGCCTCCTTAAGAAAATAAAAAACCTTTTTAACATGTGCCTTTTTGACAGTAATATACCTGACGAATGGCACAATGCTGAGGTAATTCTATCAGTCGGGAGCTGACAGCCGTGCCGAACACATCAGGAAATTCGTAGATTGGTCCAAATACTTGGGAATTCCAAGTTTGGCCAAATCCGAATTTCTGATTGGCTCGATGCGGAGGAAATTCCACTTTTGCTGTGTGAAACAAAGGATTTGTTTTACATAAAAGCAGGTGGATTTTCTCTCATCAGTCAGTCGAGCTTGCCTCTTCTTACTGTAGACCTAGTCGGTGCTTTATTGTATCAACTCGAGCTATTGTTTTATTTCTGATTTCCTGTGTACCTTTTTATTTTAGCATTTGTCGTATATTCAGACCTTTTTAGGTTAGAATATTACTATTGTTCATGTATTGATTTATTTACTATTTTATTTGATTATTTTTGATTGTTTATATTTCTTGTATTTGTATCCAAGCTGTTCTTCCGTACGTTAAAAACACTTATAAATATTATCTTGTTTGTTTCCATTTTATATTTGATTTATACTTGGTGTTTAAGTAGTTCTTTCCGGTAAGTTAAAGAACTCTTAGAAATATTTTTCTGATATTTCACGTGTGTTTCATTGTGTGTCTAAGTCGTTCTTTTCCGGTAAGTCAAAAGAACACTTAGAAGTATTTCCATATTTGCATTCTTATTTCTGATATTTCGTATTTTCTTATATTTGTCTCTGTTATTTCTATTTTCACGCTTCGGAAGTCGTTTCTTCCATAAGTCAAGAAACACTTAGAAACATATTCTTTGCATTACATTTATCATACCATTTTATTTTATTGTTTACTAAGTTATTCCTTCCGTAATTCAAGGAATACTTAGATTATTTTACCTGTTCTGTTTTCCATTTTTGATCTGTTATTTTGCAACTGTTCCTTGGAACCGTTACCTGTAACAGATACTTGTCGCTGTAACGGTTATTTTATAACGGTAACAGTACTGAACCATTTCACTAGCGACAAACGAAGATGGTAAACACCCGTTCCAATTCCGGAGACAGGAAGAAGTCCGAAGAGCCGGCGATGGGTCCTACAGGCCCAGATGCCCCCTCTCGGCAACACTATTATACAAAAAGGAGATCCCCATGAATTAGAAGACTACAGACCTATAAGCCTTCATAGTCTCACCTATACAAACTCCTTACAAGAATAGTAACGAATCGTCTTTATCCGTCGAATAAAAGTGCTCAAGATAGAGTACAATGGACAAAAATGAGGGAGGCCTATCCAGCAGTGGAAGCAAAGGGCTGGGTGTTGATGATCATGAAGCGCAATCTACCTTGCATGGCATAACATTAAAGATAACTTAAAAATTTATGATTTAACATTTTTAGGATATTGCTCAAAGTGATATATTTTTTTTAATCTCAAGTCCTTCAGTAAGATATGGGACAACTGTGTTCCAGCAGTGTTTTATATCGTGTCCCATTAGTAATACATGAATAAATTATTTAGGAATTTTATTAAAAAATATATAAAATCACATAAACAATTAAAAGGAATGTGAAAAAACCACGTCTTACGTTTGTGGCAAATCACAGACGATACAAATTATTTTGGTTCTTGACTCTTTCTTACTAAGAGAACATCTATGGCACCTCCTTCTGAAATTTGCTTGGGCGACATTTATCATGATCTTTTGGCGTTTGAAAATTCTCCCAGAGCGACCACCCAAGCATCTTTTTACTTTGACTTTGGATCTACCATGTTCTATAAGCTGCTCTGCCAAAGAAACTAGAAAACTTGGGAGACTATTTTTTTTTCTTATGTATGTCGTCGTATATTATCCACGAGTTAACTGTTGCTGATATCAATAATTTTTAAAAAACTTTTCGACACCATTTAGCAGATTTTTGGTCATAATCATAAGTAGATACTTTTTGGCTTAACTTATGTATACCTGGCAATATTATACTGATGATGGACTTTTTAATCCAACAGTTCTGTTCGATATTCTGTAATAATTTCGTTCATATTCTCTGTATATATTCGTACCTAATTATTGATGATTATTTTTTCATTTGTTATGTGCATCATTTCGGATGTACTTGCTTTCTTTTTGTGCCACTCCTATCGGAGATTGGAAATCATCAAGGCTATTCTGACCTTGTTTACGGCTGACCTAAAGAGTTTATTAGTGGTGCAGCCAAACCACTCTCTCACATTCCGCAACCATGACATTCTTCTACGGCCTGGATTCCGTTTTCCTTCTATTTTTCCCTGCATTATATTTTGAAGTAATGCGTATTTATGTCCTCTCATCAGGTGACCAAAATATTCGAGTTTTCTTCGCTTTAGCGTTAACAAAATCTCTGGGTCTTTTCCTATTCTTCGTATTACTTCACAGTTTGTTATTCTTTCAACCCAACTAATCTTCAGCATTCGACGGTAGCACCACATCTCGAAACTTTCAATATTTTTCATGTTGTTCTGTTTGAGAGTCCAAGCCTCTACACCGTATAATAGCGTGTTAAATACATAGCCTCTCAGCATTCTTAATCGTAGAGGGATGCTTATATTTCTGTTGCAGAAGAATTTTCTCATCTTTATGAAGGTGGCCCTGGCAATTTCGATACGTCTTTTTATTTCACTGTTTTGGTCTCCAGTTTCGTTTATTAAAGTTCCCAAGTATTTGTAACTTGATACTTTTTTAACTTGAGTGCCGTTTATACTAATATACGCTGGTTGTGTCATGTTTTTACTGAAGACCATATACTTGGTTTTTTTAATATTGATATTTATACCATAATTGTTGCAAGCAATATTTGAGTCTGTAAGTAATCTTTGTAATTCTTCTACTGTTCTTGCAACTAGTACAGTGTCGTCCGTGTATCGAATATTATTTACAATCTCTCCATTAATTACGATTCCTCCGTTTGCTTGTAAAAGGGCTTCCTGACAGATGCTTTCACTATATACATTAAATAACAGAGGTGACAAAATGCAACCCTGTCGTACTCCTCTACGTATTTCTATTGCTTGTGATGTTTCAGTTTCTATTTTGATGTTAGCTTTCTGATTCCAATATAGATTGAGAATTATTCGCAGATCTTTATTATCTATATCCTTCCTTTCAAGAATCTCTCTAAGCTATGGCGTACTCTGTCAAACGCTTTTTCAAAATCGATAAAACACGTATGTACCTCCTGATTAACGTCTAGGCATCTTTGTGTGAGAACATTTAAACCGAAGAGAGCTTCTCGAGCACCAAGCCCTTTTCTGAACCCCATCTGTGTATTACTAATATCTGACTCCAACTTTTGATAAACTCGGTTGTGGATGATTTTTAGAAATATCTTTAGTAGGTGGCTCATTAAAGATATTGTTCGATGTTCTGAACATTCTTTAGCATTAGATTTATTTGGCAGTGTAACGAATGTAGACAACAGCCACTCTTGAGGTATAATGCCAGTATTGTATATTGTATTAAATAAGTGCAATATTATACCTATTGATTCATCATTCAAGAGCTTTAGCAATTCGGTAGGAACCTCATCCGGTCCATTTGCCTTCCCAGTTTTGGAATTTTTAAGTGCCATTTCTACTTCACATTTTAGAATTTCAGGACCCGTTTCGCCATATATCAGAATAATGTTATTTCTGTTGTCCTCAAATAATTCTCTTATGTATTCACTCCATCTATTAATTTTCTCTGTTAAATCTATAATAATCTTTCCATCTTTGTTCTTAAGCAAACTTATTTGACGTCTTCTTTGGGTTCCTGTAATTTCTCTTACTTTTTTATGTATATTGAACGTGTCATACTTTCTTTCATAGTTTTCCATTTCTACACATTGTTCTTTAATCCATGATTCTTTGGCATTTCTTATTGTTTGCTTTATGTTCTTATCAACCTCTTTGTATTTTTCTGCTTTATTCTTGATTTTACGTCTTTCATCCATTAGTTCTAGAATGTCTGGTGTCATCCACACCTTATGTTTCTTTGCAGATTTGGTTAGGTGTTTCTTTCCCGTAGTTCTTATTATAGTATTTATATACTTAAGTTTTACATCTATGTTGTCTGTTCTGCGCATTTTGCCTTTCTGCTACACTGAGGCTGGTGTTTATTTCTTCTCGCACTGTTTGTCGTAGATGTTCATTTTTAAGCTGGCTTAAGTCTAATGCTGGAATGATGGCTTTTCTTATTTTCTTTGGTCTAGCTTCTATCACAGATACTACTGGATTATGATCCAACCGATATCAGATCCAGGGAAAGTTTTAGTAGATTTTACAGCATTACGGTATCTTTTTGTCACCAATATGTAATCTATTTGGTTTCTGACCACTTTTTCTTGTGTATGTTGAGGTGACGTCCACGTATATAGTCGCCTTGGGGGTAGTTTGAAGAATGTATTAGTTATTATTAAATCTTCTTTTGACAAAACTGAACTAAAGGATCACCCCTTTCATTTCTATTACCTAAGCCATATTCACCGACATTTTCTCCAACTTTACCCTGACCTACCTTGGCGTTCAGATCGCCCATTACTATGTTAATGCTAATCTGTACCAAAATCTGTTGCAAGAACAAAGGGTTTTTATTTCAATCTCTTTACGAGTTGTCAGCGTTCATATACTAAGGGCCCCATGCATGTTTATCTTAATTATCATGGTAAATCTTTTATCAAATTCATCACCATTGGTACTACAGCCATATAAAAAAGCCTCGACCTTCCCAAGTCTATTACGCCAGTCAGTTCTATCCATTGCCAACTGTTGCCAGTTTGCTGCTCCCATTTTTCTACCATCCATTTTACACCATCCCTTCATTTGAGTTTTGGCCTACCCCTACTTCTAGTTAACACAGGTTGTGACATAAGGATTCGTCTAAGAGGGTTATTCTGCTGTGATCTTGCCAGATGTTCTGCCCATCTTAGTTTTCCTATTTTTATAAGAGATACTACGTCTTTTCCACCAAATATATGTTTATATCTGTGATATATCTCGTAGTCCCAACGTGAACTACGAGATATATCACAGATGTTTAGTTCCCAAACATCTACAAAAGCAAACATGGACAAAATCGTAAAAACCCAAAGAGCAATGGAAAGACAAATGTTGCACATAAGACTAATGGATAAGAAGAGAAACGAGTGGATAAGAGAGAAAACAAAAGTGAGGGATGTTAGACAAGAAGTTGCAAAATTGTAATGGAGATTTGCCGGACACAATATAAGACAAAAAGAAGACCGATGGAACAAAATTCTTATAAGTTGGACACCGTGGGAATATAAACGAAGCAGAGGAAGGCCCCAAATGAGATGGGCAGATGATATCAAGAAGCACGTGGGCTCTAGATGGATGACTGTAGCGACAGACAGAGAAGAATGGAAAAGGATTGGGGAGACCTATGTCCAAAGATGGACCGAAGAAGGCTAATTAGATAGATAGATAGACCTCGTAGTTGTACCTCCATCTCTAAACACCATTTTCACAGATGCCACCAAATATTCTTCTCAGGATTTTTCGTTCAAATATAAGCAAGAGTTTTTTATCTGTCTTGGAAATGGTCCATGTCTCCCATGTCAACACTGGTTGTATCAGGGCTTTGTATATGGATATTTTTGTTTTTTGGCTTAAGTTTCTGCTCCTTATATGTCTACTCAATCCAAAATAGCATTTGTTTGCTTCGCTTAATTTCTTCCGTCATGACGTTTTCCTTAGTGATCAGGGAGCTTAAGTATGTGAATTTGTCCAACACTTCAAAGGTAGAGTTATCAACCGTAAATTGGTGGCCAATGTTTCTGGTTCTATCGTTGGGTGTTAATGCCATTAGTTTAGTTTTCTCCTCATTTTCTCGCAGGCCCATATTTTTTTAGTCATTTGACAAGGTGGTATACATTTCTTCTAGCTTACGTGTTGTGCGGGCAACTTGGTCAACATCATTTTCATATGCCAAAATTTGGGATGATTTATTAAAAATATTTCTTGTTGTCTATTTGGGCATCCCTGGCCGCCTGTTTCAGAGCTATGTCAAATAAGAGACACGCCAGAGCATCTCCCTGTCGCAGCCCAACATGCGTTTTAAATGCCTGTGCTTTTTCGCCCTGTATTTTGACTTTTCAAACAACTTTACGCATTGTAGCCTTAACCCACCTTATCAGTGCCATTTTAATTACCAATCTTATTTTTCTCAGAAATCTTGATACACTTGTAAATTGTTTTCATCATTATTACACTGCGGAGGCTGTAAGTTCAATTTCCCACTTATCCCACATAATTTTTCCCTGAAACACGACAGTCATTTTCGCTTTTTTATGTAATGCATTCTCTATCGCCTTCCTTATGCAATATACCGATAAGGAATAATATGTAATATAATACTTTAATATTGTAATAGTAAGATTGCCTATTTTGAAGTTTAATATTATGTATAGTACACACGTAGAGTGTACACGTGAAGAGTTAAAAGGCTTCTAATATGTACGTTGATTTAAATAATCCTACATTAACTTCATATATTAAAAACTTTTATATCGCTATTGCTAATTCGTAAGTTTTTGAAGAATTTTATAGCTGAACGTGTTGCCAACTGTTTTTAGTTAGCATTATTCATCGATGTGTCCGACAAATTGCTAAAGCGGATTCTATACGGTAACATACGAGACGCCGATACCTGTGTTGAATTTCAACCAATTTTTTGTATCATTGTTGGCACAAGTCAAAATTGAAAAAGCCACAAGTCACAAACCGCAGTAACGCGAACAACGGATTTCTTCGTCGTCTTTCTTCGTCTATTTTCTTGTTTACGGCCTCGTAGAAGTTGCCTGGCCCGTGCCGATCGCAAGTTGCGAGCGAGTCAACAGCCCACGCTTCACTAGTTGGTGTGCACTGGGAAACCTTATTTAGAAATTGGTGGTTAAAACATACGTTTTTATGTATTTCTAATCTATCAGTTCTATCTATAATAAAATCAATTTTTCCTTTATTAATTCTACCAAAATTTTAATTTTTTGTTTAATTTTTGTAAAGTTTATTTTTCACATGTTTCCCTGCAACCTTCAATATTTTTCTTGTCTATAATAATCGGTCGAGTGCCTATCCTCACCCTGACACTCGTACAAGCGACATTTTACACAAAAACTGTTTTTTTTTTGTCTTCTTGAAGCAAAGCTTCTATAGTGACGTGCTATTATTTTTTCTCTATACTAAAATGCTGAGACGAGCGTCACATAACTCGAGCGACAAGGTGGCGTCGTCACAGATAGCGTCACAAAATAGCGGTTCTTCACAGAAATAAAATCGCGGTTCATACTATCGATCAATTCATTTCGAGTCATCATATAAATACTCTAAGCAGGTTTAAATTAAAAATTCCATGAAAAAAAAAACCTAACAAAATACAGACATTACATGAGAAAACAAGTATATCTGGCAACAAAAAAAGTAAAACAAACATAAAAATTAAAGATCCATACTAAAATTCGATTGGAAACGATTCTTGAATGTCAAAATTTAAAAATCATCATAAATGCCATCCAATTAATAACAATAAAAAATCTTCTGTTTAGAAACTGCAAAATTCTGACAATCGTCTTTTTATGTAACAATAAAACACTGAAAACTTTGTTTTCAAACTTCCACAAAATTTATTTTAAATCTTATCACTACAGCGGTTTCGGCTGATTGCCTTTCTCAAGTGATCTATTTTTGGCTTGGGTTTACAAATTTATAGTCTCTAATGAAATAAACTTTGAAAATAAGGCTATTATCGAGCACAAGTTAATTAAATCTAACCCGCGCTAGATTTAATTAACTTGTGCTCGATAATAGCCTTATTTTCAAAGTTCATTTATTCGAGCATTTAACCTCATTTCATCTAATGAAATAGGTTGAGGAGGGGAGAACTGTTTGTCTCAAGTTGGTCATTCAGAATTATATCTGTGTTTTTTAATTTGTTGATTTCCATAGATTCTAACAAAGATAGCTTAAGGCCCTTTATTTTGAATGTGAAGAATTTTAAATTTGTCGTTAAAAGAATAATTATGATCTAGAAGGTGAAGTGCGTATGTCGAATCTGTTTTTCTACTCTTGAAAGCACTTTTATGTTCTGCTATTCGTTTATCAAAGTTTCTACCAGTTTGACCGATGTTAGTTTTTGGGCAGTCGCCACATTGAAGTTTGTACACACCACTATTTAAGTGTTTTTATTTTGGCTCTTGTTATTTTTAATATATTTGCCTAGGTTGTTATTTGTTCGGAAAGCTGTTATATTATATATTATACTATATATTAAAGAAGAACCAAACGTTTCCTTTAATAAATTAATTTTGTCACGAGCTGTGTGACATTATGCGCCGTCCTATTTAAACGACAGCTTCTGTCCATCATGTTTGTTCAATTGGGGAATGAAAAAGGCAGTAATCATGGCTCGATAGCGGTCACCGTTAACTTTAACGTTCTGGTCAGCATCGTTTTTGAAGAAGTATGGTCTAATGAATCCATCAAACTATAAAGCACACCCAACAGTCAGTTTTTCTGGATGTGATGGTTTTTCAACATACATTTGAGGATTATCTTACTCCAAATAGGGAAGTGTTACTTGTTGACTTCAAGTTAACTAAAAGTGAGCTTTATCACTAAACAAACTTTGCCTATGAAAATCAGAATCAACGAAAATCTCGCTTTGGACTCACTCACCGAATCTACGAATCTACGCTATGCTAGGTGGTGATGTGCCTTTAAACCTTGCATGAGTTTGAATGGCTCGAGTGCTTGACAATGCTTCCTATTATTTCCGACAGCTCACTAAGATACCAAATACATCCCCAAAGAAAACTGAACTGCAAAAGTTTTTATTGGAAACTAATTTGTATTTCGAAGATTTTTATACAAAAAAAATAACAACATTTTACAATTTTACGCCCTAAAGAGTATTGCCTAATGGAGACACTATTTTGAGACTTCCCTATGTTTGTGTTTTCCATCGTACAGAGTTAATTTGGGGACAATTAAAACCAAGTATAAGGCATAAAACGCATTTCCTAAATTTGATAAGAAGATAATTAAGGTAATTAAAAAAAGAGGTATCTAATATTACCAAAGAACACTGGCAGAAAATGATTCCTTGATAATTGAAGAGTGATAGAAGATAAAATTGGTATTTCACTTGAAATAATAAGCAGTACGATAGTCTTACTTGTGAATAGCTACCAATGCTATTCGCTATTACAACATAACACTTTTTTTATTAGTTACTTTGGCTTTGTTGATATATATTATCATGAAACTTTTCTAGTTTAGATCATCAAATGTAATTTAGCTGAGGAAGTGTTGCATGGGATTAGCTTTTCGACTATAGTTGGCTTGAACTCAAGTTCAGTTCAACGTCGCCGCCATGGTAGTTATGATGATCCATCAGAAAGTAGACGACAGTGGTCCGTAGCTTTTGCAGATCCATATGGGCAAGGTAACGTGGAAAGAGTTTGTAAAAAACGTTTTTGGAAATATTTGCTATAAGTCCACCAAATAAAAAGAGGGACACAACCTTCAAGGATAAACGGGGTGGTGTTAAAAAATTTAAGTATCCTCTGCATGATAGACAGATGGTAAAATATGACATTAATAGCTTCCTGAGTGACGGGAGCCACTACAGTCCATCAAAAAGTGAAAAAGAATATCACAGTTCGGAACTTAATGTAATAAGCTATTCAACGCTTTTAAAAATTAAAACATCCTAACTTTACTATAGCATACAAACCTTATAAGACATTTTTATAAAGGATTTTCCGATTCCGTTATTCAAGAAAATAGTACGAGCAGTACTCTTCCAGGTAGCGATACCTGTATCCTTACCATAGATCTACAAAAAGTATTTTCGCTTTCTAAATTGACGCATAGTAGTATGTACTACAGCCACCAATTGTCATGCTACAATTTTGGAATATTCGTGCAAGATACGTCAGATGGAATAATGTAACGACAGTAGGGTCGTGGTGTCTTCGACAAGCCTTGAATACAGGACAGCTTTCAACTTATAAGCGAAAACTATGTATATGGAGCGACAGCTGTGCAGGGCAATTAAAAATCCAAATGTTTATTTTCTTATATATTTTCTTAGTAGCCAATGTATATTTTGATAACATCGATGATAAATTTTTATTTTCCGGTCATAGCTTTTCATCTTCAGATAGAGATTTGTTTTATTTATTTTTTTGAGTTCAAGTTTTTTTTTTAGTTCTGGCAAATTTTAGGTATTTAGATCACTTAGCTCGACCACTTTTCAATTGCTGTGATGTGCAATTAATATTCCGACAAATTACAAGTTATACACATATGTGTGTGTGTTCTCCCGCATGACCCTTAGTGGTTGATGCGGGTATATTTGTGTAAATAAAAAAAAAATTTTAAAAAATTAGAAGAGAAAACTTGTTCTGAAAAGTTTATTTAACATTCTTTATAAATGATTGATACAGTCAACTACAGGAATTTTCATTTTCCATGTGAAAATTTGGCGTCTTTATTTAAGCACTGCGCAGTGGGGCAAGATGACCTTAAAAATAAGTAATTTTAACTACTAATCAGTTTATTTTGTTCCAATATTAAGAAAAGCCAATGAATTTATTATAAAGCCGATGAAGAAGAAAAAGTACAAACGATGAAAATAGATCATTTTTATTTGTGTTTTTTTTATATCAAAATTAGACCGAAAGAAAACCATGACATTTAAAACAGTTTCAAAATAACATAAGGAAACTAACAGAAGCAAATTAATGAAACAACTAGTAGTTTTATCATAATTTTTATAAATGATATGATTGTTCAATTAAACTATTCAACAAGATAGAAAAGTGTATTTTAAAAAAGAATTCCTAGACGTAATGGTTTCGTTTCTCAGTGTAGAATGAAAAGAGAAAGAGTCTGCTCCGAGAGAATACAATCTCACCGGAAACACGACATAGTTCTTCATGGACATCTCGCACCTCTTGACATAACTCTTGCACAAATTCGTGGGCACGTAATGGCTCTGCTGGTAACAAAACAGATTTGAAGCGATTGCTGGCGATTACGAATTACTGATTCATAATTTCATGCAATTTAAAGAGTATGGGAAGTCAAAGATGTACAGTTAACAGTACTGATGGTACACGAACTGAAGCAGTTATTGTTCATTCTACGGTTAAATCTTGTTGTTGTGGTTTATTCCATTTATACAGCTATATAAATGTTCTTTTATTGCAGAAAAATAATTATAAATCTAAAATTTAGCTTTTTTTGGCCTGCAGTTATCTCTTTTAGTAACTAACTCAAAGTTTATCTTTTAAACTAATTTGATACAATAATATAATTTTTATTACCAATCAGAATACTAGTTATGAGATTCTATTTTGCAAGATTTTGTTGTATAGACCTTCTGAAGCCCTTTTACTACCTGAGTAAATTGCGGGGTGAATTGAAGTAGCTGTACGGTTATCACAGGCGGTGCCACGCCGGATAAAATGTGGGGGTGGCAAGGTTAGTAACCTACCTTCTACGGAATATATTATATAATGGCTATATACTCCAGCCTGGGGTGAAACTGCGAATGCTTTTACTACGGTCATCTTTTGTTTATGTTATCTTCATGACGATATCTGTCTTTTTTTTCTCGTTTTCCTCTTCCTTCTCTGACTCCTGCCATTTGGAGGACTTCTTCAACTTCTTGCAGCCACTTTGATCTTAGTTTTCCCCTTCTCTTTCTTCTGTTTGGATTATATTCTATCAATGCGTATGTTACTGCCTCATCTCCTGCTCGCCAAATGTGACCTAACCATCTAACTCTGCATTGCTTTATTTAGTCACGATATCTTCCTTAAGTTCTTCCTTATTCTCTGCATTTGTTGTGCTTCTATATTCATTTTGTTCTGTTTTGATTAGTCGCTGTATGGTTCTCATAATCTTTCTCTTCATCTTTTTTGACCATCGTCAGCAGAATGTTCATCTTGGTTTTCTTAGTCAGTGCTTTGCTTTTAAGTAATCTTTTGTTTGCAAAATAAGCCTTATTCGCTGCTAATGTTGTTTCTTTTATTTCGGACTTCTTTTTTCCGGTTTTGCTTATTGTAACTCCTAGGTATTTGAAGTATTCTACTTTTTCAAACTCAGAAATTCCTTCATTGGCTTTTTCCTTAATATTTTTGTCTTTTCTTGTTTTAATCTTAGTCCCCTTATTGCATTTCTTTCATTATTTTCCTGTTCTTTGCAATAATAGCAATATCGTCTGCATATACGATTATTTGACCACCTCTTGTTCTTAGATTTTTTTTATTTACTTATATTTTGTAGTACATATTCTAAGGCCAGATTAAATAGCGTTGTTGATAAGGCATCTGCTTGTTTCATCCCTTTATTTGTACTGAATTCCTCTGTCTCTCCTCTTTGTGTCTTTATGCTAATTTTTGTAGTTGAAGTATCTTGTAACTTGAAGTCTATAAATAATATTTCCAATTCTAATTTATATTCGTTTGCTTTTTCCGTTATTTGTTTTGTTGTGTATATTGCATCTATTGTAGATCTTCCTTCTGTGAATCCACATTGGTACTGTCCCACTGTCTTCTTCGTGATCTTTGATAACCTTCTTTTTATTATTGATGTCAATATTTTATATGTTTTATTTAGTAACGTTATTCCTCTATAATTTTCATAAATTTGTTGGTCTCCCTTTCTATGTATTGTTATGATTTGTCCTACCTCCCAGTCTCCTGGCATTTTCTCTTCTTTTCATATATTTTTTAATACTGTCAGTATTTTTCCTCTCATCTCCCTTTCCCCCTATTTTATTAGGTTCATATTAATTCCATCTCTACCAAGGGCTTTTCTATTTTTGCTTCTCTGTATTACTTTCTTCAATTCCTCTAATATTGGTTCTTTTGAAATGTCCATGTCTTACTTTATCTACTTCGTCTGCTTCTTCTTCGTGCACCGTTTCCTCCTTGTAATTCATTTCTTCTCCTATTGTTTCTTCCGCCAAGAGCTCTCTGTAATAATCCCTTCATACTTGTTTGTATTCTTGATCTTCTATAATCACTGTTACCTCTTTATTTTTTATTCTGTTTGTTTTGCCTTCTTCTACGAAATACATAATGAAATATGGAGAATAATTAGAGAACAAAGAAATGAGATGAACGAACTAATAAAAACGATCCCTATTTGCAAAAAGTGACGATAATAAATCATCAACACCAGAGCTAACGACAATCGAAGAAATAAATATGGAGGAGGAAGAGGTAAAGGAAACAAAAAGGTAATTAAATAATAGAAAATCACAAGAGGTGACAGAATGCCGAACTACCGACGATCTGACCAAACAACTATTAAAACTAATCCAAAAATAATAAAACAAAACAGAATTCTCCAAGAATGTAGGACAAGCATCCTAACACATCTCTTCAAAAAGTGAGACAAATCAGACCCGGATAATTACAAAAGAATTAATTTATTAAACACAACCTTAAAATAACAACCAAAGTGTTAACAAGTAAACTAAATAAAATTATAACACTAGCAGAAACCTAACAATTTTTTAGGTCGGGTAGATCTAAAATATCTACCAAAGCAACACAAAAGTAAAAGTAGAAAAAGAACAAACTGACCCTATTAAAGCTATCAATTGGTAGACAGGGAGATTTCCTGAGTCCTCTATTGTTCAACCTTATTATGGATGAAATAATAAAAAAAAAGGAATTAATTACTGAGATGTAAATTGGAGCTGGAAGATCAGATCATAGAACAAGAGATCGAGTTCAAATATTTAGGCATCACATTATCTAGGCTATGGAAAGCTTGAAACAAAAGTGTAAGATCAAGTGAATAAACCACTTGGTTCTATACATACTGCTGTATGGAAAATTTTAGAGCTTAGAAACATCCCGCATAAAACAGTTTTCATTATAAACTCACTGTACACCGAGGCAGAATGCAGCATGACCCACAATGGAATCAACATCGACGAATTTGACATACTTACTGAAGTCCGACAGGGATGCATGCTTTCTCCGTTTCTTTTTAACATAGCAGTAGACTATGTTCTCTCCAAACTAGACTCCGACAGAAGAGCGATACAATGGACGTTAAGCACACGCCTAAGCCATCTGAATACGCTGACGATATATGCCTGTTAATACAAAAGTTCCAAGATGTGGCTGATCAATTGGAAACACTTTTCACTGATGCCAATAAAGTAGGTTTGAAAATCAATATTAGTAAAACCAAATCCATGAAAATAAATGCAAGAAACAATACGCTATTTACTATTAACAACATGCAGATTGAAAATGTGGAAAACTTTACGTATCTTGGAAGTGTCATAACAGAAAGCGGAAGTACAGAGAATTATATTCGCATGAGGATACGAAAAGCTCAACAAGCATTCAGCGTGCTCAACCCTGTTTGGAGATACCTACAGTAACTGCAGGTCTAGTAAATAATGTCTACGATGAATTGTTCGTATTTTCTAGCCTAACATCATCAGAAACGAAGATCTACTACATCTGACCGAACAAAAAAGTGTAGAACATCAAATAAAGTCCAGAATGTGAGGTTGGAAATTATCACACACTCAGGAAAATAATTCCAGTATTGCAAAGATTGCCCTAGAGTGGAATCCCCAAGAAAAAAGAAAAAGAGGTCGCTCAGAACAAACTGGGAGAAGATACATCATGGACGAAACAAGAGGTCAAGAAAAGTCTTGGAATGAGGTGACGGCCTTAGAGCAAAATAGAACCCGATGGCGCGTTTTCCTGATGCTCTATGTCCCACTTAGAAGTTTAAGAACCTTACAGTGTAATCAAGAATTGGATCTATACTCATAATCACGATTATCGGTATCTTCATTTAAGTGGTAAATGATGATTGGGTTAATGGGTTAACTGCAGGAGTAGCAGTATTCAATGCTTCTTGTCATGTTTTTAAATTGGTTGGTACTTTTATATTGAAAATAATCTCAATTATCCATAGAAAAGTATATTCCAAGTAAAAAATTTTAAATAGTTTTTTCGAAAAATCTATACGTTTAGACGTATTTGTGAAAATTTCGTTTATTCTTTATTTCAATCGATTTTTTACGAATATGATTTTGATTTGAATGATTTGAACATATTAGTGTTTTCCTATACGATGGTTCAAGTATAAGAAAATAAAATGAATTTGTTTCATAATTTGACCGTTTATTCTCAAAAAGGTATTCAAAAATAGTTTATGTACCATAAGAGATTTTCCTGCAACTTCTAAACCATGTTCTCACAAAGCGTGAAATTATTAATCATTCCGTAACAATACAATAAACGATACGGTGGTAGGTTACAAGTATATGTACATACCGGTAAGCCAATAAAAATGAATAAGCATCAAGCACAAAGATTTATGCATTAGAGCTACCAAGCAATACCAATTCCCAACGATACATTGTCGAACATATTTTTTTGAATTTTATGACCCTAAAAGAAAAGATATATAGCTATTGTTCCACTCCTAAATAAATTAAATCGTTAACATTTATAGTGATGCTTAAGTCTAATTCAATTGCTGAAATTTAAATATTTATTTCGCTTTCGAAGAGATTTAGTGTGTTGGAACTTCCATTTTTTATGATGGAGATACTCTGAGGTACCGAAGGCGCCGAAGTGTATGCTGAGGTCAAAGGCGTTCTCTTCGGGAACCATTACAAAGGGTCATCTCATCATTAAAAAAAAATAATTTAAGTTAAATAACAAAGAAAAGTAGTTAGTAGTAGATAAAACAAATAATATACAGAATTAAGAAAGTGAAAGAACAATGGCTAAAAGAACAATGAGCAGAAATAGAAGAATACCAGAAAAGACATGATAGTTTTAACACACATAAAAAAATTAACTCACAACAATAGAACAAGAAAACCGGGAATACTGAAAATGCAATGGGAAACTTGTGTTGAATACTAATGACAAATTAAAGAGATGGACAGAATACATCAATGAACTGTTCAAAGACAATAGAACAGAACAGATGGAGATAGAAGTAGAACAGAATATGGTTTTAAAGATATTAAAAGAGGAAATTAATATGGCATTAAAAAACAGCAAAAATGGTAAAGCATTAGGTCCAGACGAAATCCCTATAGAAATCTTAAAATGCATGAATGATGAAACCTTAGACATTATAGTAGACTTATTTAACTCAGTATACAAAACAGGGCACATACCGAAACAATGGTTACTCTCCACCTTTTGTGCTATCCCTAAAAATACAAACGCTAAATATTGCAGTGAATATAGTACAATATCACTAATAAGTCACATTCTCAAATTATTCCTGAAAATAATACATAGTCGTATAAATAAAAAACTGGAAGAAGGTATAGATGATAGTCAGTTTTGGTTCAGAAACGGACTAGGTACCAGAGAAGCGATATTTGCTTTTAATGTGTTAGCTCAAAGATTCATGGATATGAATGTCGATGTGCATGTTTGTTACGTTGATTTTGAAAAAGCATTTGACAAAGTATAGACATGAAAAATTAGTCCAAATTCTAAAGACAAAAAACATAGACCACAGGGACTTACGAATAATAACAAACCTCTACTGGAATCAAAGACCACAAATCGTAATAGATAACGAACCCAGTCCAGAAATTGAAATCAGAAGTAGAGTTAGGCAGGGATGTATTATGTCCCCATTACTATTTAATGTATATAGTGAAGCCATTTTTGTAAAAGCATTACTATCTCAAAGTAAAAGAATAATAATTAACGAAAAATTTATTAACAACATAAGATATGCAGATGACACCGTAATTATGGCAAGCTCAGATGAACAACTCCAATTACTGATAAACAAAACAAACAGTTTCTGTGAAAAATATGGACTAAAAATAAAAATAAAAAAGACCAAATACATGATAATAACAAAGAAAACAAATATACCAACAAACATACATTTGGGAAATGTACCGATAGAAAGGGTTAATAAATACAAATACCTAGGATCCTGAATTTCAGACAATAATGATCAAACAACCGAAATAAGAGCTAGGATAAAAATAGCAAGAAATGCGTTTGTAAAAATGAAAACAATTCTCTGCAACAAAGATCTTAGATTAGAACTGAGAGTAAGAGCACTGAGATGCTACGTGTTTTCGATACTGCAATATGGACTTGAAAGCTGGACATTGAAGCAAGAACTCTTAAATAAGTTACAGTTCTTTGAAATGTGTTGTTACAGGAGCTCCACATTAAACCATCCAACACATAGTGGAGACATGTGAGTTGAGGGCATATCGAGGGGACCCAAAAACTATGCCTGCAAGCCTTGAATGGATATGTCAACTTGACTTAAAGATATAACCTTATTTGTTTGTATTATCTTATATTCTATCTGTATTTTGTCTATGTTCGTTTTTATAATCTTTTGTTTGTATTTTTGAATCATGTCATTACGTTTTTTACAATTATTACTGTATTTACTCCATGTACTGAGCCATACGCTAAATAAAAATAATGAACTTGTTTTATCATCTTGTGACCAAAAGATAAATTGGAAATTAAGAAAAACATAATAGGTTTTTCAAAAAAATAAAACAAAAAAAATTAATTCCCCTAGTATTTCTGGCAGGCCAATAAACGTTGATGAAAGACTAAAATTTCGAATTGACCCCTTGATGATCTAAACTGAAGTCGTCCTCTCCCTGGGCCTCGCGCTGGTATCGATGTGCAATATATTTTAATGCTCGTGCAATGATTTGTGACGTTGCATCTTAAGCGGCTATTTGACAATGTAAACAAACAATTGGGTTATGATCATTCTCGTTCGAAAATCGCAAGATGCAATTCAGAATAATTACTAAAAAACCTCTTAGGAAACTTTTATAATATACAGCGTGGAAATAGTGCAATGTTAAAACGTTACATTTTATGTTGTATATAGTAATTGCTCGAAGCATATGCTTCGAGCGTAAAAATATACACGAAGGCACTTGGGTTAGTCAAGACGGTAACACAATCAATCAAATTGACCATGTTGTTATGGACGCAAGACATTACAGCGATGTTATGAATGTACGTAGGAGCAAACATTGATTCCGATCACCACCTGGTCCATTCTAAACTAAGGGCACGAATCTCTAGCGCAAAAAAAGGTAAAGGAAGCAAAGAAGATAAATTCGAGGTGGACACACTACGAAACCCTAAGATAGTTAGAAAATTTAAACACAAACTTAAAGAAAAACTAGAAGACCAAATGAGTAGAACTGTTGAAAACATAGATAATTACTGGAATGAGTGCGAAAATATCCTGAAAAAAGTAGGCACAACAATTGTAGGAAAGAAGAATCAAGAAAGGAAGGGGACATAATGGTATGATGCGGAATGAGCACAGACAATTCAAAAAAAGAATCGGGCGTATAGGAAACTCCAAAACAGAAGGACAAGACAAAATCAAGAGGAGTACAACAGATGAGACAAGCAGAAAGAAAAAACGACATTTAGAAAACCAGCTACAGGAACTAGAAAGACTCAATTCACAAAGCGAAGTGCGAATATTTTATAAAAATGTGAACTACAACAGAAAAGATTTTAATCCTAGAATAACCATAATAAAAAGTAAGGAACCCGAAATTATCAATGAGCCGGATCAAATAGTGGAAAGATGGGCGGAGAATTTTGCTGAGAAATTAAATATAGGCAACCAAGAAGTGACTGACATAAATGACCAGAGTGGAGACGTAAATGATGAGAGTGAGAAAAATAATATACCAACAGAAGAAGAAGTTGCCAAGGCAATAAAAAGGTTCAAAACAGCAATCCCATGTAGAAGATGGTATACTCCCTGAGCTGTTCAAATAGGGAGCAAACGCCCTAAAAAATACATAATAAAACTTGTTGCATCCATTTGGAGATAAGGAAAACTGCTAGACAGTTGTAATGTAGGTATTATAATGCCTATTCACAAGAAAGGGGATCCACTAATATGTGACAACTATCGAGGCATTACCCTCCTAAATACAGCTTACAAAGTATTGGCTTATATACTTTATGATCGTTAACTAGTATATACTGATGAAAAAATAGGCAAATACCAATGTGGATTCCGAAAAGAAAGGTCAACAATTGATCATATTTTCCCTCTCAGACAAACCTTCTGATTCAAAACCCAAAGAATCGAAATGTTAAAACAATACTGAAGGAGAGAGAAATATGGAAAAAATAGGAAGAAAGCAAAGAAAAAAAGCTAGACTTGTCAGAAATAGGCGAAAGTAATTAGAGAGAGAAAACTAGGGACCGAAAAAAATGGAGGGAAATAACCAAGTTTTTAGAAGCCAGGGCCTACAACGCCTACATGTATATCGTAATGACGCACACTATAAAAAATATAGTTTTAACAACACCACAAAAATTCAAAAATTCGATCTACTCCACTGGAGTTTGTAGTAGACCCGACCAGTGATCTTAGCTCTTTTTATGGCTAACAGATTTAACACAATCGTTGTGGCTCTTAAGTGATAAATATTTGTTTTATCTCTTTCGGATTTGGAGAAAGTAGGACTTACGGATGATTAACAGTCCACTTTGTTACTATTTTTTATTTAATATCACTTATCTTCAATCGAAGATATATTTCGTTCAATTATATGGAAAAAATAGTGTGATTTTCTTACAATTTATGGTTTTAAGTAACGGTAAATTAACTTAATTATACTAAATTTAGTGATAGACTGTGTGTTGTATTACAAAAGTTAATGTAATTCCTTTTTTTTATTTGAAACTGTTTCAACCACTAGGGTTAATAGCAATGGTCGATTTTACAGATATCATAAATATAAAAAAAAACAAAGAATACAATTAGTTTTTGTTGATTAGTCCTGAGGAAACCAAAAAAAGTATGGTACGATTGTTTTCACTATCTTCATTTAAAGGATTCCCCACACCGACGCGAAACTTTTGAGACGCGAATTTTCCGTTGCGGAACATTCGCAGGCGGGGTGGTAGCGGACAAGGCTTCCCCATATTGGCGCGAAACCCGACGCGACTGTTCGCGATACAAATATGAACAAATTATATTTTTGACAACAAATTTATATTTTGAACAAATACATACTGACTTCGTCTGATGAAGAAGAAGTTCTTCTTCTATTGGCACTTGCCGAAACTGAAAAAAACAGATAGCTCCAGAAGCAATAACTTGGTACGGGATACATTCAGTATTGTTAGTATTGACACATATAGGGGAAAGTATTTGTGTTAACTGTATATTGCTCCGAGAAGAACATCTAGTATTAGAATTGAAAGTGCAGAAGCCAGCTGCTTCTTGTTTTTGTTGAAACTCCATTTTTTTTAAACTCCAATGAAACTTTTTTCTTATATTTTTATAATCTTCGCCCCTTAAGTCATAAAGTATAGGATATTGTTTTACAATTTCAATTAGTTTTTCTGTAACAGCCATTTTAACTCACGCGAAACTGTAACTGCAGCGGAAAAAAACCGTGCATGCAGCGTTTCACGAAAACAACGCTGATCTGCCGCGACCGTTGCGGATTCCGCTCCAACTTGTCTGAACACCTGCATAAGCCGTCGTGCCTTACGATTCGCCGCGATTCCGCGTAGGTTGCGGCTGCGAAAGTTTCGCGTCGGTTTGGGGAATCCTTTAAGTGTCTCTTATTGTTGTAGGTAACTGTTCATGATGTCTTTCAAATGCATACAACGGACACTCCACTAATAAGTGATGTACTGTCAGATCACTATCATACGCGTAACACAAATGTTTGGGTTGCTTCTGTAGTAGGAAATCATGTGTGATTTTGGTGTGTCCTAATTGTAGTTCGGAGATGATAACTTGATCTCTTCTTTTCATAGGTAGCCTCCATGGTAGGACAGTTTGTTTTATGAATCTAAAGTTAGAATTTGAGACATCCCATGTTTCCTGCCATTTGTTCAATATTTTCTTTTTAAAATATTGTTTGACATTAAGGTGGTGACAAATAGACGTTGACAATGAAATTGGTTTCTAAATTGATGTTTTGCAACATTGTCAGCTCTTTCATTTTAATACTTCACAATGTGAATAGGTCCAAAAAAACTGAACATTTCAATGATTGATTTGGCATGTCATGAGTTCCGACTTAATTAAACTTATAAGTATTATTATTATTAATTTATTAACAATGTTATTTTCATTATCAAATTTTATTGTCTGAATAATGGCAAATAGTTCAGCAGAGAATTGCTTAGGGAGTTGAAATGATCGTTCTTCGCTGGTTGTTACAAATGCAGCACCCAATCCATTTTCCGATTTTGACGCATCAGTATAAATGTGGATGGACTTCTGATGACTATTTACCTTCTCTAAGACTTTGGTTTTAAAGAGGTATTATGAAGTATCAGATTTTTTAAATGATGTATGAATGATATCGCACTTTGGGAGAGATATTGTCCATGGTGGAGGATTATCAGAATTTGTAAGTGTGTATATAGGAGGTACAATGATGTCTAGGTTATTTAGAATTGATAGAATGGTGGATCTAATCTTCTTCTTGACTGAAACGTCGAGAAAAATCTCAGAAAAAGTGTTTCTGAAAACAGGAATGGTTGGATTTGCCACTACGCTTGTAGCATATAAAAGACTTAAATATTCCCTTTTAAGCTGAAGTAAAGGGCTTATGTAATATGCTCCCAATGCTATCCTAATTGCGGAATTATGAACTGGATCGAGAATTTTTAGTACTAAAGTTTTTGCGGAGTTGTACGCAACTGTAAAATCATTAATGTTTGAAAGCCCTCTATCTATTGCTTGTGAGCTATACTTATTAACAGATTTAGTCCATTTTGTGTAGATTTTTGAAGAAAGTGCACATCCATGCAAAGAAAATAAATAGATTTTACATATTCAATAGAATTGTAAGTTAACACTAGTATGGATGGATTAAACTTGTTCTAAAGCGTTTGCTGAAAAGCATTGAAGCTTTTGTTTTGTTGAAAAAGAACCGCAGACCAGTAGTATTAAACCAGTGTTCTAGTTTGCTAATGGCTCCTTGAATATGATGTGATATTGATAATAAATTTCTCCCTCTTGAGAAGAGACCAGGTCGTCCACAAATAGATAGGCTTTGATTAGAGGTGAAAGTGAGGCAATATTATTAAATGCAATAAAAAATACAGTAACATTAAGAGTGGACCCTTGAGTTTGATTGGGTTTTAATATCAGAATAAGTGCTCTCTATTCGAACTTGGAAATGTCGCTTCGGGAGAAAGTTTTGGATAAAATGCAAGATGTTTCCTTGAATTGACCAAGAAAACAGCTAAACAGTCCTGCCCACAGCCAAATGATTCATGTACTGTAGACTCTATGAATATTATTTTATCAGTAGTAGAACTAGATTTTTTAAAGCCGCTTTGAATTGAGCTAAGAAGTTTATTTTTCTCTAGGTGCCACGGTATTCTATTACTGACCATTTTCTCGAGTAGTTTACACATGTAACATGTTAAAGAGATGGGCAAGATGTGACATATTCGGGAGAGCTTCTTCCGATTGTGTACTTTTATATCTCAGGTAACATTTGCGTTTTAATTCAGAGAGTTCTTTTACCTCTTGACAAAACCACAGTTTGGTGTGGTTTATCGCCCTCGTGTTAATTTTCCGCTTTCCAATTGCTTCTTCTGCTGCTTGATTGATGCATTTCCTGATTTTTTGCCAAGTATCTTCTACTCCCCATTCTGGTCGTAACTCGATCTCTTAGTTTGCTGGTAATCCTGTTCTCATAAAAGAGTTTTTTACTCTCTGTTGCTAGCGACTCTATATTCTGTTTTTTAATGAGCATTGGGATTTTTTGTTTCGTTGCAAACGTTCTAGTCGCATCTTGCATACAATAAGGTTGTGTCAGTCCCCAGATTGTCAGATGTTAGGGCTCTGACATCAAGTACTTTTGACGGTGTTATCGCTCGATTTGTGATTATAAAATCTATCATTGATTGCTGGCCTCGATTATTGTTAAAAGTGTATTTATATTGGTCTTAATGAGAGAAGTTTGTGTTGTTGATTCTCATTTTATTTCTATCGCAAAAGTCTATTATTGCTTCGCCGTTTTCATTAATTATTTCTTCGTTGTACTTTTGTTTTATACCTAGTATGACATTGTTTCATATCCGTGCATTGAGATCCCCGAAAACGATAATTTTGTGTTTAGCATTTATGTTATCTACAGTATTTTGTAGTTGCTGATAAAAATTTTCAGTTTCTGCTGTGGGCTTAGATATGTCTGGGGCATACGTGCTTATCAGGTGTGTTGTGATGTTACGCATTTTTATAGAGATTTTTAATAACCTATCGTTGATGTATTCGATATCTTCGATGCTTTGCGTGTATTTATCGTGCAGCAAAATTCCAACTCCTCGATGTGCCCCTTCTTGTTAAGCTTTTCCGCTGTATTTGATTGTAAACTCTCCATATTTTGATGTTCCTTGGCCTTTTGTCTCTGTTTCGGAGATTGCGCAGATGACCATATTGTGTTTCTTCATTTCTATTATGATCTCCTGGTCTCTTCCGTTCCAAGACGGTATGTTCCAGTACGCAATTCGTGTGATGGGATGTTTAGGTTTTCGTTTACCAATTCGTTTTTCCGTTGTCGTAGAGCGTGTCGTCATCTGATAGTTCCGTCCGGTATCCAAGGCTGTATCTTTAGTTCTGTGAGCCAGTATGGATTCTTTACCCCAGATAGGCGGCTAACCTCAGCTTAGGGACCCTCCTCCTTTATCCGGGCTTGAGACCGGCAGTGTCATCCGATAAGCTCAATCAACTCAGTTGGCGTTTTTTAGTATCTTAATTCCCATTTTTGTTTACCAAAATGGTAGGTAATGAATGTAACGGTTTGCAAATTATTATTTTTTAGTTGATACTGTATTTTTCTAATTACTTATTCGGTTATATTATCACATAATCGATTTGAACCAAATTCATTTTAATGTTTTGTACATCTTTGTACAATAATGGCTTACTTGTTGTATTTGCTGAGTAGCTCCTTTCGCACTAGATCTTACTGATTTAAACCATTCAAGTAGCATTGACATGAGAAAAAAATGTTTTGGAAGAGCATAAAATTAAAGAATGATACAATGTCACGTTTGATGGGCGTAGCCCGGTATTGCCGTATCTAACAATTTAACTAGCAGAAACATTGGATTGTAGAACTATTAAAACTATACGAAACTTTATAACATTTACGAAACATTAAATTTAACACTTGTAAATAGAGAATCTCTTCCGCTCATAAATATTCTAAATTGCTCATTAGGAATTAATTTGTGTTTTATTAAAGAGTATAATTTGCATTTTTGTTGTAATACATACCTGTAATTGAAGACGGCCGTTAATTTGTTAACTGAGCGTTAAATTAAAATAATAAATCAAGCTTTTCTACACCTTTCTTTAATACAAAATTTTTTGAACCATCCGTGAAATCCGACTTTACCGTATGGTGTAATAAATTTGTGTTCCTTCAATAAAAATCTCCTTAAGCTTAAAAAGTATCTAATTAGTTAATAAGTCTGCTATACAAGGATATAACAGTTTTTGTATAAATGTTAACACAAGTTCGTTTTATTGTTTGAACCATAAAAAATTATGTGCATTCAATTTGAAATTCTTCTTCTTCTTCCTTCTTGTATGTAGGCTTTACAGCGTGTTTCTTATTCAATATTAGCCTCCTAAATTGTTTAAATTGTCGAACCATCTTTTTCTTGGTCTGCCAATACTTCTTCGTCCATTTGGTGACTTATCTCGTGCATTTATGTCTTCTATATTGCATGCTTTTCTTATGTTTTTGCTTCTCTCCCTATCCAACAGAATTTTCCCTGATATTCGTCGGAGTATTTTCATCTCTGTTGTTTCTAGCAGTCGTCTCGTTTTAGATGTGTCTGGTCCCCGCCGTATATGTTAATATAGGTCTAATTGCTGCTTTATAGATTCTTGTTTTTGTGTCTTGTCTTAGGTGTTTGTTGTTCCTGATTGTGTCATTAAAAGATCCCGCCGGTTGACTTGCTTTTAAGCTTTGTTGTCGTACATATTTTTCAACATCTCCGTAACTTGCTATATCTATTCCCAGATATACTTGCTTCCAGCTAGATAATGTGATGCCTAGATATTTATACTTTAAGGGTATTAATACATTGCTGAAAAGGTTTTTTCTTAACATAAAAACAGAAGTGATTTGCGTATTGTAAAATTTTACACTCCATTCCCATAGTATATATAAGGTTCTTGAACTCCTAAGAGGGGCGTAGAGCTTCGGTGAAAACGAGTCATCGGGTTCTATTTTTGCGCTAAGGCCTTAACCTCATTCCAAAACTTTCCTTGGCCTCTAATCTCGTCCTTGATGGATCTTCTCCAAGTTTGTACTGGGCGAAATCTTTTTCTTTTCCCTTGGGTATTCCACTCTAGGGCAGTCTTTGCGATACTGGAACTATTTTTTCGGAGTGTGTGACCGATCCAACCCCACTTTCTGGACTTAATCTCATTTTGTACCCTCTTTTGTTCGGTCAGGTGTAGCAGATCTTCGTTTCTGATGGTGTTAGGCCAGAATATACGAACGATTCTTCGTAGACATTTGTTAACAAAGACCTGCAGTTTGTCTGTGAGGGTGTTTGTCACTTTCCAGGTTTCACATCCGTATAGTAGAACAGACATGACATTTAATCGGAATATTCGGATCTTTGTCCTTGTAGTATACTCGCCAGATCTCCAAACAGGGTTGAGCGTGCTGAAAGCTTGTTGGGCTTTTCGTATCCTCATACGAGTATCGTCTGCTGTACCTCCGTTTTCTGTTATGACACTTCCAAGATACGTAAAGTTTTCCACATTTTCAATCTGCATATTGTCGATAGTAAATAGCGTGTTGTTCCTTGCATTTATTCTCATGGACTTGGTTTTACTAATATTGATTTTCAAACCTATTTTATTGGCTTTAGTGGAAAGTGTTTCCAATTGGTAAGCCAGATCTTGGAACCTTTGACTAATAGGCAGATATCGTCCGCGTATTCTAGATCGCTTGGGCGTGTGGTTAACGTCCATTGTATCCCTCTTGTGTCGGAGTCTAGTTTGGAGAGAACATAGTCTATAGCTATGTTAAAAAGAAACAGAGAAAGCACGCATCCCTGTCTAACTCCAGTAAGTACGTCGAAATAGTCACTATTGATCCCATTGTGTGTCACGCTGCATTTCGCATCAGTATATAGTGACTTTATAATAAAAATTATTTTTTGCGGGATGTTTCTTAGCTATAAAATTTTCCATACAGCAGCGTGAGACAAACTATCAAAGGCACGTTCAAAATCAACAAAACCATGTATAGGGGTGTGTTCCATTCAACTGATTGTTCCATTATTACCCTCACAGTATTAATGTGGTCTACGCAGGAGGATTCTGGTCTAAAGCCTGCTTGATTAGCTCGACACTCAACCTTGTTTGTTAATCTTTTCAATATGATAGTCGTGAAAATTTTATTTATGACAGTAAGCCATTCCCACAGTATGTAAGTTTAATGAATACAAGTTAAATATCAAGGGATAAAGAACTTAGCTTTGTTAACTAATCCTTTTTTAACTGTCCATGGACCGATCAGTGAATTATTTAAATGAACATGAACTCCTAATTTAACAAGTTCCACAATATCCACAAACAAAGCAGTGTTTACAATAAGTTAACTGTATATCTATAGTTTATTCGTCTTCCGGGTTTGGACCGTGTCATTTGTGAGTGACCCAAAAGTGGGTTCATCTCGACGTTTCGCTACAATTGTATGTAGCTTCTTCAGGAGAACAAAGAAAAGGAAAAAAGAAAACAAAAGAACAGGAAGATGGGTAGTTAGCAACGGTAACTCAGTTACTCAACGCAACCAGAGGCGAATACTAACTACCAAGATGGGCATTTGGTCACAGTAACTCAACTACTCAACGCAGCCAGAGGTGAAAACCAAATGTCAGGACAGGGATTCACGTCCAACAGCTCAGAACACTAACGCGTCGAGAGGCGGGGAGTGAATCCGACGATTACTCCGCTACCGCTCTATTTATAGTCGCAGTGACCTGTCGTGTCGGGACGTATCGGCACACTCCGTGGCGCGAACGTCAACGTTCGCAAAGAAGGTATCAGGACTACTTTTCGACCACCCAAGAAAATCTCACAATATCTACCCTCTCCTAAGGACTCATTACCGCCCCTATCTTCCTGTGGTGTCTATTCTATTCCTTGTTCATGTGGACATGTGTATATTGGCGAAACTGGTCGTTCCGTCAAAACTCGGATTCAAGAGCATCAAAGATGCATTCGATCAGGTCTTTTCTCCCATTCTGCAGTTGCCGAACACTGCCAAGAAACAGGTCATTCCATATTGTTCGAAAAAAACCCATATTATTTCTAAGAGCCCCTTCTTTTATTCCAGGAAAATCCGCGAATCTCTAGAGATCCGAAAAAATCCCCATAATATCAATCGAGAGGAAGGATACTACTTGTCTCCCATCTGGAATCTCAGTCTAGAGCCACCATCCGGTCCTGCCACCACTATGCAGCCACATGATTGGCCAGCGCGCGCTTCTTGACGTTCGCGCCACGAAGTGTGCCGATACGTCCCGACACGACAGGCACCGCGACTATAAATAGAGCGGTAGCGGAGTAATCGTTGGATTCACTCCCCGCCTCTCGACGCGTTAGTGTTCTGAGCTGTTGGACGTGAATCCCTGTCCTGGCATTTGGTTTTCACCTCTGGCTGCGTTGAGTAGTTGAGTTACTGTGACCAAATGCCCATCTTGGTAGTTAGTATTCGCCTCTGGTTGCGTTGAGTAACTGAGTTACCGTTGCTAACTACCCATCTTCCTGTTCTTTTGTTTTCTTTTTCCTTTTCTTTGTTCTCCTGAAGAAGCTACATACAATTGTAGCGAAACGTCGAGATGAACCCACTTTTGGGTCACTCACAAATGACACGGTCCAAACCCGGAAGACGAATAAACTATAATTCTGACTCTGGCCGTGGAAGCCTACGATTTCATTTAACTGTATATCATTTGTAAAATGTGAAATTCGGTCCATAGTGACTTTCCCTTTACGAAACCCAAGCTGGTCATCTGGGTAAAGGTGTTTCATGAGACATTCAAATGTGTACAATATACATGGCATAAGGGATATTGGTCTTAGGACATTAGGATCATTAACTTTTGGAATAGATATTACAATACACTGCTTCAAAGAATCACTGTTATGTCATTTAATTAAAATATTATTAAAAATATCACAAATAAATAATTAAAATGCTATTGTATGCATGTTATATATCATAAGATAATTGATATCATCAATTTCAGGAGAAGATCTCTTAGAACACTAGATATTAATTAATTGATACTAATGGGGGGTGACAAAAATGTGATTTAAATTCATCTTCAGCGGATATGTAGGTGAAGAAACATGGCAAGAAGCTATTTTATGAAAGAAATTTTCGACAATATTTTGGTTGTGCACATAAACTTTTTTATTTTTTTTATATTCCTAATTCTATCCCATATTTTAGTTAGATGAGTTGATCTACTTAAATTGAGACAGAAAGTGGCCCAACTGTTTCTACATTTTTGTTTAAAGGTAATTTAGCATTTGTTCTTTGATATATACCAAAATTTGACAGACACATATTTTGTTTGCATGCAGTTGTTCTCTTATTTAATATCTCACGGCACTCTCGTCCCACCGTTTAGTTGACTTGGGTGGTATATTTGAGGATGGTCTTAAAATTTTGCAAGCTTTGTTGGCAATAATAAAAAGATGGGCTGAATATTTTGAAGAGCTCCTGAATATCCAAAATTTCACTGATGAAAACAATGAAAATGGTGGAAACAACGGAGCACATGAGTATCAAACCGTTGAATTAGAAATGCCCCCACCCAGCATGGAAGAAATTACGCATGCCATTAAAACGCTTAAAACGATAAATCACCTGGTCTGGACAATATTGATGCCAAGCTAATTAAAACAGGCGGTCATGAACTCATAAGTAAAATCCATCAATTAATAGAAATGGCCTGGCAACAAGAAATAATGCCGAAAGAATGGTGTTATTTTATACCAATATTATACCAATACACAAGAAAGGAAAAAGGGAGTCATGCATGAATTACAGAGGAATCTCACTAATCAACACTACATATAAAATATTGGCTTCGATATTATTAAAAAGATTAGTACCATACGCCGAAGAAATAGTTGGTGACTACCAGTGTGGTTTCGAGCCTGGCAGATCGACTATTGATCAAATATTTACAATAAGACAAATGCTTGAAAAGTATTGGGAATATAATCACGACGTGCATCAGATGTTTATAGACGTCAAACAGGCTTATGATTCAATTAATCGTGCAACATTATGGAAGGCAATGATCGAGCTCGGCATACCCAAGAAACTAGCTGCGGTAATACAAATGTGTGTAAGTTAGAATAGAGGGAAAAATATCAAATGCTTTCTAAGTAAATTCTGGACTGAGACAGGAGATCCGTTGTCCCTATTGTTGTTTAACCTGGCCTTAGAATATGCCATGCAAAAAATATATCCACAAATCAAACCAGACATAACTGCTCAGGGAGCAAAAATCATACTCGCCTTTGCCGATGACGTAGACGCAGTAGCACAATCAGCATTAGAAAATTAAGGATATCTTCTCGAGCTTTGAAGAAGCTGCATTAAACATCGGTCTAAAAATAAATGAAAACAAAACAAAATACATGGTCGTCTCAAAACGACAACGACGGCGAATAAGGCAAAACATTGCCATAAATGATCACAACTTCGAAGTGGTTAAAGAATTTAAATATCTAGGAGCAACAATCACAAATGACAACAAATTAGAGCGAGAAGTTGAAACGAAAATAATGGCAGGAAATAGATCTTTCTTTGCAATCCAACATCTGATGAAGTCAAAACTTCTTTCACGAGATGCAAAGATCCGGATATATAAGACCATAATACGACCAACAATCGCGTATGGAAGCGAAACATGGACGATAACAAAAAGAGAAGTAAATATATATATATATATATATATATATATATATATATATATATATATATATATGACCCTTGCAGAGACAGCGTGACAAACTAATGGAGGGGCAGATACAATAACGAGCTAGAGTCTCTATTCGGAAAAGAAAATCTAGTCAGATATATAAAGGCAAAATTACAAATTGGAGACCAAGAGCAGACAAACGCAGTAGAGGAAGACCACCTACACGTTGGGCCGACGACATCAGGCGTATCACTAAAAATTGGCAACAAAGAGCACAAAATCGTGAGGAATGGAGGAGTTTAAGGGAGGCCTATGTCCAGCAGTGGACGTGATAAATAGAGGCTGGATGATGATGATATAAAGGCCAATAGACTCAGATGAGCAGGACATGTGATACGCAGTAACGACAATCGCCTTATAAACAATGTGTTCTGGGAAAGGCCAGATCGAAGAAGGTCTGAAGGGCAACCTAGAAAAAGGTGGAAAGATTCAGTCAGAGAAGATCTAGAGAAGATGGGAGTGCGACAATGGGAATTACTGGCACAGGACCGACAAACATTGAAGGCAATAGTAAACACGGCAAAGACTCACGAAGAATTGTAGTGCCATTGATGATGCTGATGAAGCTTTGTTAGCAGCATTAATAATATGTTCTATTAAAAACATACACATACAATTGATATCAATGCAGACCATCTGTATAATGGAGACGTGATTGTGTCATTGTGATTACAGGTAATAAGAGTAATAATGATTGGATATTGATCTGATCCATACATATCCTGACTGACAAATCAAACAAGTGTAAGACATACCTTAGATGAAGCAATTGTGACATTTACGGCAGATTTAGCCTGGCCAGGAAGGGAAATCCAGTTGGCAGATCCACTGTTTTAACTGATTTAAGTAATTTATTGTATTGTTATATTTTAAAAGTGAAGATAATTTTTTTCTACTCCACTTAAAAACTAAAATATGCAATAATATTGACTAAGCAATAATTCAGTATTGTTAACAAAGTCAGTGAAAATCGAATTAAAATTCATAGAATGACAAACTGGCGACTGTTAAACAACGATAATAGTAATGAAATCAATAAATCACGTTTCATACAACATGAAATTTGATAATAATCAAAATGTCGAGTATTTGTTACGCACGATTGGTGCATACATAATATTTCCATATATAGGATTAAGATTAAAGTAAGACTCTAACGTGAGAGATACACTTCCAAAATGCAGTTACCATTTGGTGAATGTCTTTTAAACTCTTACAATCTTACATTTACTTTTCCTTCAATTCTTTAGTACCAGTAGCTTAGACTATGACTTTTTAATTTATAATACGTGAAAACTTTTAAGAACACAAGCTACAAGGTATCTATTTGTAAGTAATATGTGCTTGCCTACCTTGAGACTAATATAATGATGAAACTATTATAATCTCTTTATTCATTACAAATTGGTTATTATATTATTAATGCACTTTCTCGGTTGGGGTCCCAACATGAGTCGTGATTTTTTTGTTAAGTGATCTATTGTATACACATACATTATTTTGGTTTAACATAATATAATCACCGCATATTATTATGACACAGACACTCTTTAGTTCTAATAATTCTAGTGCATGTTAATAGGATTAGACAGATGGTCAGTGAGATTTAAGAAGACAACTAGTTACTGGAGAAAAACTCTAAAATATATCAAAAATTTAAATAATACGGAAAAAGAATAACGAAATATGTTACAAAATATGGAAATTGCCACAAGGTTGAAAAAATGTATCCATATGCCTAGTAGACCAGGCAGTATCTGTTTCTTCTTCTTTAAATGTCTCCCCTATCGAAGATTGGATATCCTTATGGCGATTCTAATTGTTTCTGTTAATTATTCAAAACAGCATTAAATAAAATTAAAATCGCCTATTTTGTTTTTGTTTTTATTTTAGTATCTGTTTGGAGTTGGCTAAATCGTATGATCCTATTCTTTGCTTCAATTGCTCTTAGGTATTATTGGAAATGATATTTTCACTATGGAGATATTTCAAAAGGTGAGCTAAATTGTTTATTACATCATCATTAACAATTATTACCTCATCAATTATTCTGTCACAACAAGATCCTATTTTCTATCTTCCCAATTCAAAAAATGTCCTTCATTCAACTTTTATAAGAGCAGTTGATAAATCTGAACCGATTCAAACAATCCGTAGGAGCAAATCTTCCTTTAGTACTAATGGACCATGCATAAAAATTTTCTTAAAGCTCCCAAAAATGTGTTGAAAGTCCTGGTCTCACTAATTGATGATTGCTTTAAAAAAGGTATATTTCCAGAGTATCTAAAGACAGCCATGGTTATTCCTTTTCATAAGGGTGGTGAAAAATCTAATGTCTGAAACTATAGACCTATTGCCTTACTACTGGTCCAATCCAAAATTATTAAGAGACTTATAAAAATCAGACTTATGTCCGTTCTCGTTGAAATCAACATTATATCACAAAGTCAGTTCTGCTTCTTATGTAATAAATATAACACTGATGCTATGTTTTCTGTACTACATGGAGTTTATCAGGAATTAAACAATAATCTTTACACTGTCACTGTTTTTTGTGACTACACCAAAGTTTTTGATTGTATTAATCACGATATTTTATTAAAAAAACTAAATTTCTACGGAATTCGAGATATTTCTTTGAATTGATTTCAGTCGTACTTAGGAAATAGGAAATAACTCATTAGAGAAAATTATAATGACTCTAATCAAAAAAGCATTATATGTGGAGTACCACAGGGTTCTGCATTGGGTCTTCTACTTTTCCTTATCTTTATAAATAGTATCAATAACTTAAAAATCAATGAAAAATTTTTTCTTTTTGTTGATGATACCAGTATCACCTGGAGGAACTAATATTACAACTATTCATGCGACTAACACATCTGATCTGCTTAAGATACAAATATGGTCCGACTTTAAATTACTCTCTTTTAAGGCGGATAAGACAGTAGGATTATCCTATAAATCTCTTCAAATCTTGCTTCTTCATAACAGCAAAATTAGTATCGTTGATTCTGCCAAATTTCTTGGTATTTTTATAGACAGCAACCTTAAATGGTCCCTTCATATCGATTTGTTAAGTAAGAAACTGGCCTCAGCCTGATATGCAATACAATCTGTTTTGAAGGAAATCAATTTAACCTCTTCCAATATAACATATTTCTCTTTGTTCGATTCTCATCTTCGGTATGACCTTCCCTTTTTGGGGTTCTAGTTTATCTGCGCAATCTAATATTATTTTTAAATTACTAAAACGAGCAAAACCGTCTCTTTTTGGCCTCAGTAGAAAAACACATTGCAGAAGCTACTTCAAAAATCACAAGATTTTAACTCTTTCCTCTTTATACCTTTTAGAAACTGTTTGCTTGTTTTGTAAACACCTTCATGTTTTTAATCAAGACCTAATCATGGCTACTCCACCAGAAATTCAACCTTGGATTTGAATCGATCCCGTCCACTGAGTTAGTAAAGAAATCTATATTATATTCGACAAAAAAAATTATACAACCTTCTACCTTTGCAACTTATATTTACAACTTCTTTGTTTAAGTTCCGTAAATTCACAACAGCCTATCGATGTATGTATATAAGATCTAGCATATAAGATATTGTAGTTATTAATCAGAAACCGAATAACAAAGTATGAATTTAGGTTTTAGAAGAGCAGATCTACATTGATTGATCAAATTTTCAACATGAAATAGTTTATAGACTTTAGGCGAAGGCATGCGATTCAATCGACAGAGAAAATCTATACGAAGCGATGTATTTGTTAAAAATACCGATTAAATTTATTAGTGGAAATTACTTTAAAAGAAACATTAAATGAAGTACTCCTCGTAGGAAGTTTATTAGAGTCTTTACGATAATAAAAGGATCCCAGAAGCTATCCCACGACAAAGTGATGTAGAGACAGATGGTTTATTGTACTACAAGCAACAACAAGTTATCGCTTTTGCAGAAGATATTGCATTTATTGGGAAATCAGAACTAATAAAAAATTTAAAAAAATGGAAACGATACCTACTGAAAAAATTTAGACTAAAAACGAACATAAAACAAAATACTTTAAAATGTGAGCAAAGAAAATGGAGCGCGAAGATAATCTTAGAATAAGTACCGGAATTAGAGAATATTGTTTTAAAAAAGTGGATTAATTCGAACACCTTGCAGTGATGATTACAAATAGAGCCGAAGAAGATGCTGAAATAGAAAAAATAATTACTAAAGGAAGTTAGCTCTAAGACAAACGGTTTAAATTAATATCCAGGAATATAAAAATCAGGATTTACAAAACGATTGTACAATATTTACCAAAATCAGAAATATACACATAAATTGCAATGATAGCTGAAGAAGATATTACGCAAGATATACGCGAGAAACAAAGAATAATAAAGGCCTATTAAAAACAAGAAAAATAAGGAAGTAATGTAGCTCTACAATCAACCAAACCCAATACAAAAAGTAAAAACAAAAAGAGCATGTTGGATAGAACATGTTTCTAGGATGCCCAAATGCAAATACAAAGGACATGCAAATAAAGTATTACCAGGAGGAGCGAGTAAAAAGGGCAGAAGAGGAAGACCAAAACAATAATTGGTTGACAGATGTTAAAACCGATGTAAGAAAACTGAGAATACCAGACTGGAAGGAAAAGACGAAAAACAGAGATGATTGGAAAAAATATTAAAGAAAATAGAAGCCATGGCCTATTATGAACCTGGACCTTGGACATGGACATTCTTCGTGAATGGATTTTGTTTTTGTAAAGAAAGATATTTTTGAAATAGACATCTCTCTGAATTTTACCGTTACAATATTCGAGGATAAGCCTTAATATCCAGGAATATAAAAATCAGGATTCACAAAACGATTGTACAATATTTATCAGTCAGAAAAATACACAGAAATTGCAATAATAGCTGAAAAAGATATTACGCAAGATATACCGAGACGCAAAGAATAATAAAGGCGTATGAAAAACAAGAAAAATAAGAAAGTAATGTAGCTCTACAATCAACCAAACCCAATACAAAAAGTAAAACCAAAAAGAGCATGTTGGATAGAACATGTTTCTAGGATGCCCAAATGCAAATACAAATGACATGCAAATAAAGTATTACCAGGAGGAACGGGTAAAAAGGGCAGAAGAGGAAGACCAAAACAATAATTGGTTGGAAGATGTGAAAACCGATGTAAGAAAACTAAGAATACCAGACTGGAAGGAAAAGACGAAAAACAGAGATGAGTGGAAAAAATATTAAAGAAAATAGAAGCCATGGGCCTATTATGAACCTGGACCTTGGACATGGACCAAGAGCTGTTATATAACAAAATATCAAAAATCTTAATAATGAAACAGAATATAAGCAAAGAAACCGAAAACAATAAATTTTCGATTAGCGAAATAGTAGACTTGGGAAAAATGAATATAAAATAAAGAAAAGTCAAGTGGTTCTTTTTTGTTCTGTGAAAAGGTGTAACATGTATTTAAAAATTAACTAGAAGAGGACTTAAAACGTCTTTTGTTAGATAATTCCTATTTATAGTTAAAGAAAAATTAAAAATGTCAAGTAATAATAAAAATTAAAAATAATGCGTTACTTCTATCTAAGAATTTATTTCTTTATAAATTCAACTACTACAAAAACAAAAAATGTACAGGCCAAGCCTTCAAAATGCTCACGTCCAATAAATTCTTGGTGAATCATAAGGTTGTACCTTGTTTAAAAGTTTGTCAAATCAAATCTAAAAATAAAAAGAGAGTACTTAAAAATCAATTAGTGACAAAATCAGTTCCGCCGTCTTTACACTGACGAATGAAAATAATAGTACAGACCTCCTAGTGGGATGATACTATTAGTACTGCCTTTATTTTTGATTTTGTCTTTTACTACCAAGTTAGCAATATAGAACTGACATAAATTTATTATCTTAAACAACTGGTAATTACACTAATACAAAAACAGCCTGTTCTATGATCAACAAATGTCTCAAAATTCATATAACTGGTAGACAGATTAAAAACAAATAATATATACTGTAAACCAATAACATATGAAACACGTTGCAATTTCATTTTTCTTCTATTGCATAGCTTGGTAAACGTTCAACTAATCTGGAATGGTAACTCGCACTGTCCATCACAATATTTGAATATTTAGGTATAAATGCAATTATTTGTTCGAAATCTTCTTCAAACACATTTTCGTTCATCTCTTCGTGATAATCACAGTTTTCTTTGATTCAAAATTTTCGATCCTTAGTTCCTTTAGACCCGTTGAGTGTCCTTGTAGAAATGTTTATTGGGCTGTTTTTATATTTTTATCTATCCAAACTTTTTCTACATAATGACCGTAATTAATTCACGTTTCATCTAAACAATACATATTCTTGTCTTTTGTCTTATGTTTTTTTATTTTTCGTAGGTATTTTCGATTTTAATGAGATAATCAGGATCATTTAAAGAAGATGGTATTTGCTTGTAAAAACAACTAATGGACTCTAATCAACGAATAGCTGTTTTAAAACAATCATTCAGCTCATCTTTTAATAATGTTGGTCTTCCTTTCTGCGTGCGGATGAAGTTATACCACCCGATTTTTCTTCTTTCAATTCTTTTTATATATAGTTGATTTTTCATATTCAATTACTGTAGAATACATTTCAACCATACTGTCAACGGTATAGAAAGATTCTGTTGCCTAAAATAATTATAGACGTTTAGTATATCACTTTTTTATTTATCCGCATCAACCACTAGGGTTATTAGCGGTAGGTTTATAATACAAATAGAGAAAATATTGTTTTATTTTAAGATTTTTCTGTGTTTTTCAATATCTTCTAGCTTTTAATTTAACTAGTCATTTTTCTTTCTTTTTATTTGTTGCGTTGGCTATGTTTCTCGCTCTTTTGTATTCTTTCCCGTTTTATTCTGATGGATTGTTGATCCATGTTATTCTGGCGGAATTTTTAAGTGTTCCTTCTGTTTTGCAATCTTGATGGTACCAGTCTTTATTATTTTTGTTTGTTGTTTTTTTTTTACCATTACATAATTACATGTTGTTGTTGCGTGATTTCTCCTGTTTTTTTTCCTTACTTCTTTTATTGCAGCGATGTCTATTGTGTATTTTTTACCTTTTTACCTTACATTACCTTTTTTATTTTTCCTTGTCATCATTAAATTTATTCTTGTCCTTATTCGTTGCCAAATTCATTGCCGTTGTCTGAGTCCTATTTATGTTTTTTACTAGTTTTTTGGATCCATGTTCATCGCTGTTTTATCTTCCATCATCGACTCAATTTCCATAGTGTCTCGTCCACTATCAGTTTCCTTTATGCTGTCTTTACTCGTTTACCTACGGATCTCAAGTTTTTTGCTCCTTGTCTAATTTTCATCTGGTTTTCGTAGTCACATTTATTTAATTCACCGTTGATATTTATTTGTTGATCTTTTATTTCTTTCAAATTATATTTGTTTCTAAGGGTTTTCCCTTTTGTTTTCCTATTTTCCGTATTTCTTTAATTTTACCCTCCACTTTTAGTTTATGTTGGAAGAATTTGGTTACTCCATCGTTTTGATCACGCACTATTTACTATCACAAAAATCACGCTATAATAATGACAAATATCTTTGTTTACTATCATCAATCGACTGGACAAAACTATTTTGATTAAAATAAATTAACCCCAACAAATTAATGTAATCCCTTGATGTACATCTATGAGCTGTAAACTTATCTCATTTTCCATTATTCTAAAAGTAGCAGGTAGTAGACATTTAGGTTATAGGGGTAATGTCCACAATTATTTATTTAAATATATAACAAAATGGGGGATAAAGGGGTAAAATGCGAATACATGGAGTTAATTCCAGTTTACTCCAACTAGCCTCTTCTGCTCAAATCCGACTCTCACCTTCACGCTGGTGTCCCCTGTTAACCGAGTAACCCAGCTGGAGATCTGGTATCCAACCCGGGTGGAAAGTTGGGTCGGTAACTGACGAGAGCGGATGAAATGGCCCTCCGAAAATGGGGTTTGGCGTTGGGTTAAGGACCAACCCGGTAAAACTCCATAGGTACGAAATCAAAAGTCAAAAATGCCGGGCGGAAATCTCGACGACGACCTACGCAACGAAATAAGGACCTGAATAATGGAAATAATGATCTTAATGTATTTACCTCAAACGTTCGCACATTTAACGAACCTTTTTTTTTTGGACTGAGGTGGAAAGGTTCTAAACCGACTAGGGAAAGATGTCCCTAGTACTGTTGGATTCGATCCGGAAAGGAGCACATGGACATAGCATCCAAAGTATGGATTATATGCGCCACATGCACCCCTGACCAGTCGCCTACCAACTAAAACCACCCCTTCTTCGGACAAGGCACCCCCGGACGAGTTCAATCGGTGAACGAAACATTGAGATGCCTTGTGCAGTCTGAAAATTTGGGAGAAAATTGTAAAAGGGTTCTTACCTAAAAAACGATAAGAAGCACTTAAAATGGTATGCAGAGACGGTATTGTGGGAAAACAAAATATTGGGTCCTAAAAGGCGGAGGTGTGTTTAGCCTGACAGGGAAGGAATGTAAAATAAAAGAGGCATGAGGTCGTGAAAACTACGTACGTAATATAATTACAGATCTGGCTGTAAAGGTGCCGTCTATTCCGTCGTGCAGCCGTACCTCATCCACCCTGTTCCTGTCTCGCTCTTTCTAGCGTCTCCTTTTTCTTTATAATTTGCGTAATTATGTCGACAGTAACATCGTAGGAGTCTTTGTTCTGCGTCGCTTTCTGTATCAGATTGTTGGGCGTTATCGCTCCTAGCCTTGATATTAGGTTATTCCGTTCTCTTTGGAAAGTAGTGCAAGCAAAAATGCAGTGTTCTGCGTCGTCTTTGACGCCACAATTTATACACAGATCATTTGTTGTCTTCTTTATTCTATAACGTATACGACCTAAAGGAGCCATGGCCGGTGAGAAATTGTGTAAAAAAGTAATTTAACCTTCTGAACCTACATTTAGACCAAGTTACCACATCAGGGATTAAAATTTTGGTCCATTGTGCCTTCTCCGTTTGTGCCTCCCATTAATTTTGCCATATTTGGAGCATATATGATCTTACTTCGGATTTTAGTTCCGTTTTCTCTGTTATATAAAGTATCTTTTTCCTTAGCTAGGAGGTAAATGGGGAGCGTACCTGTTATGACCTGTAGGGCAATCGTAGAATTAGTCTGGTATGCGCTTGCTACCTTTAGTAGAGGCTTCCTTGTGCCTTTGCAAGCAGTTCCTTATACTTAGCCATTCTCAAGGCTTCGTACCATATGGGGGGCGCCGTATAAGAGTGTAGAATGCACAATCTGAAGGTACATTCTTCTTTTGAGGGCACTTGGACCACCGATATTTGGCATAATTTTTATTAGTGCCGCGGTTCTCTCTTCTGCTCTATGGACTACTTTCATCAGGTGCTTTGTAAATCTTAAATCTGTGTCTAGTTGGATGCCCAGATATTTAGCACAGTACGTAGGCTCTATACTTGTACTACCTACTACAAAAGCCAGGTTTGGGCGGGCTCTAGGGCCTTTCAGGATCGGAATTTCTGTTTTTTCTGTTGCCAACTCTAGATCTTGTTTCGCCATCCATCTGTTGACTTTTCGACAGCTTCTGTTGACTAACATTTCTAACTCCAAGTTATTATTACACTGAATGAGTAGAGCTAAATCGTCTGCGTATGCAATGGCTTTGGTCTCTGCTCCATAGTCAATTTCTAGAATTTCATTATATAAAATATTCCAAAGCATTGGTCCTAGTACGGATCCTTGCGGTACGCCTGCTGATGTTTTCAGGTCTTTAGGTTTTGCCACTTGGGCACACGTTTGCTTTTTCCAGTGAGGTAATAATGTGACCCCAATTGGCTGAGTTGAATGCGTTTCTCACGTCAAACATCACGAGGGCGGCCCATTTCTTTCTCGTCCTTTTTACAGTGTCAGCTATTTCTTTTACCGCATCGATGGATGATCTAGATTTTTTTTACATTTAACGAACCTGGAAACATCCGCAAACTGTGTAACATATTAGCACAATATAATGCTGATATTACTGCAATACAAGAAGAACGATGGACAGGTCATGGCATAATCCAAAAAGCAAACTACAATATATATAATAGTTGCCATAGAGCCAGACATAAATTTGGGACAGCCTTTATAGTCAATAATAAAGTCAAGCACTTGGTTATAGATTTTAAGCCGATAAATCCGTAAATGAGCTGCTTAAGGATCAGGTGCAAGTTTTTTAATATTAGCCTTATTAATGTACATGCCCCAACAGAGGACAAGGAAGATGAAGAAAAAGACAATTTCTATGATAAATAAAAAAAGGACATATTATGACAATTGTCCCAGAAATGATATTAAAATAGTAATCATTAATCTGAACGCAAAAATCGGAAGGGAAGAAATATATCTACCGCACATTGGTAAATATAGTCTCCATAATAATACTAATTCGAATGGATACCGAGCAGTCACTTTCGCATCCTCAAATAACATGATCGTTGGAAGCACATGTTTTCTACACAAAAAAAATACATATGGGAACTTGGACCTCGCCTGATGGATTAACGAACAACCAAATTGATCATGTGATCATAGATGCTTGACACTTCTCCAACCTTATGGATGTCCTCACCTATCGAGGCACCAATATTGATTCAGATCATTTTCTAGTTGGCACAAGAATTCGGGCTAGAATCTCAAATACGAAGAAAGAGAGAAGTACCAAAACAAGGCACCTTAATATTGAACTTCTCAAAAATCCTCAAACGGTAGAAACTATATCGAAACTAAATACATAACTAAAGAGAATCTAACAATTAGTGAGCAATGGGAAATGTGTAAAAATTATATTAAAGACGCAGCAAATAACATTTTAGGACCACAAAGACTAAGATGGGCAGGACATCTGGCAAGAATACAGCAGAACAACCCTCCTAGAAGAATCCTTATGTCACAACCTGTGGGAAGTAGAAGTAGGCATAGGCCAAAACTCAGATGGATGAGGATGGTAGAAAATAAGCGCAGCAAACTGGCAAAAGTTGACAATCGATAGAACTGACTGACGTAATAGACTTGGAAAGGTCGAAGCTCTTTTATAGGGATGTAGCACCAATGGTGATGATGATATAACAATATAGGAGCAAAAACTGAAATATTGTCATTGTAGGGCAAACACAGGTACTAAAATATGCATAACAAATTAGTTTCTTTTCTCAGAAGTTACTCTTTGTTACTTCTGAAATATAGTACTTAGCATTACTTTTTTACAGGCTTTTAATAAAAAATATTACTGTTTTATAAATAATAAAATTTTATCTCAACGTGTGGCGCAAAAGTATTTACCTAGTACTAAATGGTAATAAATTGATATAGCGTTGGCATTTAAAAACAATGAATAATAAACACGGCTAACTAATAGAAGATCCCCCCTTAAGCAAGAAATACGACCTAAATCCAAAAACCACGCAACCGTGAACGATGAACCAACCATTCGCGGTACTATATTAAATATCAATTAATTTATATCCGTACTTAAGCGCTTCTATAATACTACTTCGCACCAATAAAAAACTAGATTTATTTACAGAGAGTTTCGCTAAACAAGCGATGTGGAACATAAATGCCCACGCATTGTTCCTTTTCTTCTTTTCAGCTACCGACTGTCTAGGCCAGTCGACAGAACAGAATGGTGTTTACGAGGTTTGTTAACATTTATTTATATTTTTATAGTGATGTCAACTATGAGAATATTTAAATGATTAATAAATTTTATTTTTTAAAGAATTTTTAAATAAGAAAGTTTTCTTGTAATTAAATATTATGTATAAGTACTTTTTCGATAGCAACATATGCGCTAAAGTTTACTTGTTGTATAACAATCATATATATTAACAACTAACCAGCCCACCAGGTAATCTCTTTTGATGCATAATGACTAACCTTAAAAAACAAACGTTTTTTTTAAAATGCTACCAAACTATACCAAAAACTAAAGACTCTAAATTTCGCAAGATACCTACCTATCAATTAAGTACTTAATTCACATGTATATTCCATATTCTCATAATCATAATTTTCTTATGACTTAATTTGCTGAAATCCAGAACGGACAGGTACCGTAAGAAGTTGTCTCAATTAAAATTATTAAAACCTGCTGAAGTATATCGACAGCGTTGGAAATTACACGTCCTGTTGTCTTCCAGATTTTCTCTTATCCTTTTATCAAATTTTCTTTTTGTGTCTGTTCTTTTCAACATCTCTTTGTTGGTAACATGCACCATCTATAAAATTGTTCTTTATTCTCTTTATCTATATCGATTTTTTATACTCTTTACATAAATAACTTATGCTTTAAATTACGAACTATCCTCCTCATCCTTAGTCCTTGAACCCTTGTCAGGACGTGGTGACAATCTAAATATTATTGATGAACTATGCCATATGAACGGCTTCATGTAGGGATTCTCCCACCAGAGTTCTCATTTGGTCTATTCATCGTCTTGGAGATCTTCCTCTTAGTTTTTTGCCTTCTACCTTTTATTTACCTACCAGTAGTTCCATGGTTTACAAACGATACGTCAGTGAAAACTATAAAAGCATCCTCTCGTTGATTGTAACACTTTTGATCTAAAAATCTCAATGAGAAGGGACCTTATCTGGTATCTGAACCTTTATTTACCCTATGCAAAATATATCGAAGACTAAACTGCCAGTTTTCTTAACGACATAAAAAACACGTCATTCCGATGATACATAAAAAATTTACTGAGCAGTGACCATCTCTAAAATACTTGGGTACACTTGGTGTTCAGCAAAGACTCTCTAAAATTAATATTGGAGCGAACTTCGTATATATATACGGAAAATCATCAGCCAACGGCAACTTCTTGAATATTTCAATTCTTACCTGAAACTGTAAACACACTTGGTGAGTTGTATCATTAACTGTACTATTAGATGCCTGGAACACCTAGAGGTTTGATGCAGTAATTGATTTATATACTCGAATTATACTCCACGTGACGCAGTGGACGAATGATGTGTGTCTCCTAGATATAACAAAAGGCCTAATTAAAAATATTGAGAAAAAAATTAATGGAGACTTTTGCGAATAAAATTCTGTAATCAAAAAAGTAATCTAAGGCACAAATAATATACAAACATCTTGGCACGACGGCAGTATACGAGCAGATGAACGCTGCTTTTAATGTCTCATTGCTTCGGTATCTTAATCAATGGTCTTAGTCTGTACTTTATTATAGAGATAGTGGATGGAGCTTTTTTCAACAAAACCTATTATAACTATTTCTTAGATAGTCAGGGAACGTAAAGGGCCTGAAAGTACCAATAATTGTCTATAAGTTATATATGTACTGCAATAGGGCTCGGTTTCTGGCAACGTGTTGCCATCTTTTAATTTTAGTATCCCTTAGTGTATGGGGATGATAACTACAATATCGCTTTTGGAACTTCTCTGACTGACTGTTGCTCCACTTGCTTGGGAACAAAGGAACAGTTGAAAGTGGCAACTTCTTCAGCTGTTCGGCAAAAGTTAGCCACTGAGCATCGTGTTCATATCGTAAAAGCAAAGGCTTTTTTCAAACTCCTTAACAATCCAAAACCCAACACAACTTCCTTTTTGTTCGACTGCCTTAGCTCTATCTAGACTGCCTGATCAAGCAGCATATTTCAACCAGCAAATAAACTATAATAATTTTACAGTTGTTGCTGGAACTTCTACCGATAAACTAAAACCAACAAATGTATTTTTTACGTGTGGACAGAAATTGACTCTCGAAAAGATTCTAGTATGCGTCGACTTTGCAATATGCTCTAAAGAATTTTGATTTTGATGTTAAAAAAGAAACAGTACATTTGTTCGCTGATGGTTACGGCGGACAAAAGAAAAATTCGAATATGATGGCAATGTTGGCTTATTGGCTTTTCAAAAAATCGTCGAATCATATTAAACAAATTGAAATAATGTTTCCGATTGTCGGTTATTCCTTTATTCTTGATTGTATTTTCAGCCTTATAGAAAAAGACATTAAAAAAATACCTGTTATCGTGGAAATTAGTGGCTACGACGATTGAATCAGAAAGCATTCTATAGTACGGAAAATCGGTATAGATTGGGATGTGTTTGATTGGAAAACACAAACAAAACGAGTTATTAAGCTGCCTAGTTCATGGCACTTTGAATTTAATAAGACAAAGCAGTTTATTTTTTCCAAAAAAGCCACAATGTTCTAGTCCTAGGTGAACCCAATTACCAAAATGACGTTGGAAAAACTAAAAGCGTTTGTAAAAAAAAATTTTCACTTTCTTTAATGGCTCCTAAGAAATTACAACTGGAAAAAGAAAGAAGAAAACAGGTATAAAAGGGCTATTATTAGTCTCATTTTCGAACAATATGGAGAAAGTTGGGGAAGCCTTCCTGAACTAAATTTTTACAAAGAACACTTGAAGACAGATTCTACATTACCAGAAGAAACCGTTGATGGTTTGGAAATTTGCCAAAATGCAAAAAATTACTTTTTTTTTATTTGAACATGACTGATTGAGACTGCTTTGATTTTTTTTTCGTTTAAATATTTTCTTTATATATCTAAAAATCTTAAAGTTCTATTATTATGAATAAATCCCAAATTTTTTTTATTGAACTAAAATTTATTTGCAAAATTGGTTGTTTGCAATAAACATTTTTTTTTCTAAAAATCTGTAAATATTTTGGACTAGAAACTTCTAATTTCTATTGCTAACAACTCTAATCAACATTAATAAAATTCTTTATTTTGTTAGCTAAACACTACTCGGCCGTTAATCGTTTTATTTTTTTTTCGATTCCCAGAGGAAATGACTTTCGAGCAAAGAGCAAATTTTGCAAATAATGGCCTCTATGTTATATTCATAATTTATCTAATTTATTCGTAAGAAGAAATTATTCTCTTATATATAATTGCATTGTAGTGGATGAGAAAGTTGAGAGGTCTTAGAAAAGTGCGCTTTCTTAAATTGGTTGGGTTGGTGAGGGAGAAAGATTTTTCATGCCAAGAAAGTTAGTATGATTTTGGGACTTTTCTCCCAGACGATTAAAAACATTTCTTCAAGGCTATCATGGTTTTGTTGACTGCTCTGCGAAACAGCTCCACTGAGGTCATCCCAAACTATTGTCGGAGATTTTTCAACTACGAGATACGACGGCGTCCCGATTATCTTCTGCCAAATACTTTACCCTGCATTACGAGTTGAAGAATTCGATATTTTTCTTTGTTCCGCATCACGTGGCCGAGGTACTCAAGCTTACGTTGTTTAATTAAATTAAGCACTTCTTTTTCTTTTGTCATGCGCTGTAGGACCTCAACGTTGGTGACATGGTCCACATAAGATATTTTTAGTATCCTTCTGTATATCCACAGCTCGAAGGCTTCGATTCGTTTTTTAGTGGCTTGTGTCAGTGTCCATGCTTCAACTCCATATAGTAACACTGGAATAACGTAGCACCTCACTATCCGCATCTTGGTTCCCAAACTGAGATCACTGCAGCACAGCAAGGATCTCAACTTAACAAATGTAGACCGTGCCATTTCAATTCTGCATCTAATCTCTTGAACGTAGTCCCATTGTACGTTGAGGGTAGTTCCGAGGTAAGTGAATCTGTCGACTCTCTGGATCTCTTCGTTACCTGCCATTAGTGCCCTGGGATCTAAATTTGTACGGCTGACAACCATGAATTTAGTTTTCTTAATATTGAGGTTCAGTCCGTATGTTACGCTCACGGTTCGCACTCGGTCTAGTAAGACCTGCAGATCGTTTAGGCTGGTTGCTAGTAACACAGTGTCATCGGCGCATCGGATATTATTGATGTATTCACCGTTCACTCGGATTCCCATGTCTAGGTTTGTGAGGGCTTCATTAAAAACATTGCTCACTCTATACTACTAATTTACTTATAAAGGTAACATTAATGGCAGTTTTGCTAATAAAATACTCTTTCCAAATATATCAAATGATTGACTGGTCTACAAATTTTCCCGTCATTTCTCAGCTACTGACTAATACTCAACGAGCTCTTTCAGACAACATTTTAACTATCATCGGTACATCATAATTTCAAGCAAGGAAGGATTTCATATTCGATATATTTACCGTTTAATATACCCACCGGTATTACCGCTGCACACTTCGCCACGGCTGCTACGCTTGCCAATTAAGCAGACATCGTTGGAGGTACGACTTAAAATTGCAGCATGCCTTCAATTATGTAAGTTATAAGATGAGTTGCCTTCTTTCGCCATTTTATGTTGGGCAATAAGAAATATGAAAAATAGAAAAGCTGCAAGACAAGAAGTCACTCGTTTTGTATTGAAAGATAATGAAATAATAGTCGTAGAATTCGGAATGCAGATGTTTGAAACACAGTTTGTCTAAAAGGCATCTTAGTTTTGAAAAAGATTGCAGTAAACTGCAAAAATATATAATTATGAACTACCATACCACTACCATAATGGTGAGATTATTTTGTGTTTATTATGTTGACAAAAAAATATCATTATAAAACTAATACCAATTATAAAGTTACAATTAAGTACATCATACAAAAATAGTATATTCTCTACGAAAGGTTGCAAGTTTACACAGTGGGCATAGTTGGTAAATATCAAGTTGGATTCACTTCAGAAAAATCAACAATTGACCAGATTCATTCAATAAGACAGATTCTCGAGAAAACATTAAAATTCAATATTGAAACCCATCACCTATTCGTCGACTTCAAGGCAGCATACGACAGTGTCAAGAGAACAGTGCTATACCAATCAATGCATGAGTTTGGTATACCAGAGAAACTTATCCGACTAACGAGAATGACAATCTCTAACTTAGAAGCCACTGTTAGAATACAGGGAGAGAGTTCTAGATCCTTTGAGATAAAGGATGGACTCAGACAAGGAGATGCTCTGGCTTGCCTCCTATTTAATATTACCTTAGAAAAGGCAGTCAGAGATACACGAATTAGGGACGGTGGTACTATTTACAATAGATCGATACAAGTCTTAGCATGTGCTGATGACATTGACATAATAGGGCGTAGCAAGCGAGATGTTGAGCAATATCTTCTAGAATTGGAAACAGCGGCGAAACAGGTCGGTATAGTCATCAACGAAGACAAAACCAAGTACATGTTGGTTACAAAGGATCCGATAGCAAATGAGGAACGAGAAACAGTCTTTGGAAGTCATACCTTTGGACGTGTTGACAACTTCACATACCTTGGGTCGCTATTGACTGCTACCAATAAAACAAGCGAAGAAATCAAAAGACGAATAAATCTTACAAATAGAGCATACTATGGACTCCAAAAGCATTTCCACTCAAGAAACATTCAAAGAAGAACTAAAATTATTATATACAAAACATTGCTGAGGCCGGTCCTCACATATGGAGCAGAAACATGGACACTAACGCAGAAAGATGAAAAGACTTTTGGGAATATTTGAGCGTAAAATACTCCGCAAAATATTTGGAGCTGTAAACGACCAAGGGCAGTGGCGCAGAAGATATAATTTTGAATTGTATCAGCTCTTTGATGAGCCAGATGTCATAACGTTCATTAAAACACAGCGACTTAGATGGGCTGGACATATAATACGAATGCCAGAAAATACCATTGCTAAAAAGCTAACCACAGGAACACCTGTAGGAAAAAGAAGCAAAGGCCGACCGCGAATTAGGTGGTTAGATGGAGTAGAAACCGACTTACGAATATTAAAAATCAGAAGATGGCAACATGTTGCCAAAAACAAAACAGAATGGCGACGAATCTTAGAGCAGGCCAAGATCCACAGAGGATTGTCAAGCCAAAGATGATGATACAAAAATAGTGATAAATAAATCATGTGATCCTAAAATAACGAAGTCCTATAAATGAAATAAAGAGCTACCAAGTTTGTTTTAAAGATGTAACACTAGTTGCCGATATGGTGTCTTGATCCAAGTTGTTCCAGTTACATATTCTATTTGGCAAGAATATCACCCTGGACATTTTAGTAGTCTGTTCCATCTTTAAGTTTGAACGATAACTTCTTAATCTTTTGTCCTGATTTAAAGTGAATATGGTGTTTAGGATCCAAAATTACATTTTAAAATAAAGAAAAAAATCATTAGGTCACCTCGAATGCGTCGCTGCTAGAATATCGTAAGATGAGCCATGAATAGTCTATCTTCATAGTTTGGTCTGACACGGCCGTATCCCAGTCTTGTGGCTTTACCACTAACATTTTCTAGTAGAATTTAATGCGATTGAGATCTGGACTCCACACTGTCCCGGCAAACTCAAAAATAGGTCTGACGTATATTGAGTAAAGTTTACTACCAGAGATTAGAGATAAACGTGTAAAACATTCACTGATTAAAAACAGTTTCGAGTTTGCACGTTTACACACTGACACTATGTGACCAGACCAATTTAAGTCACTATTAATTTCATCATCACAGTCATTAACATCTTAGTAGATGTGTTGTGGTTCATAATTGGGCTTCAGCAGCTCGGACAGTTTGATTGATAATATTTCTCCACTGGTCGCGGTCATCAGTTATATGTATTGCCTCAGTATACTGTTTATTAAGAAGCTTTTTAGTAATGTCCGCCCATCGCTGTGGAGATCTTCCGCGTTGGCGTTGAGTCTGAGGCCTTCCTTGGACCACCAACCGCTCCATTTTGTGATGACTTCGATGGATATGGCCAAAGAACTTTAAAATTCTAGAGTAAACGGTACTGGAGAGACGCTGATCCGGTTTAATTTCATCCAGAACCGAGATATTTGTACGGCGAGCCGTCCATAGAATTCGAAGCAGGCGTCTCCATGTCCACATTTCAAAGGCGTCTATACGTCGTCGATCTGATTCTTTGACTGTCCATGTCTCGCATGCATAGTAAACTATTAATTTAATCGCTCCTAAATCGTTGTGTGAGTTTAACGAGTGTAAGAGATTAATAAAGAGTCCATTAATTAAGTACGGTAGTGATCGGTTATTTTTACCGGCATGTAGAACAACGCATTTTTCAATGATAAGCAAAAGTAATCATTCCGAGGATCATCCGAATAGTGCGTCAAGATCGTGTTGAAGAACAAGTTGGTTAATAGTTGGATTTAAATATAATTTCGTATCATCAGCGTAAATGAAAATTTTACTGGATACAATGAGCGAAAGATCACTAGTGTACATACAAAAAAATAGCAGTCCAAGTACTGATCCTTATGGGACTCCACTCTTAGCTGGTTTATCTAGTAAGTAGTGTTCTTCAACACAAACCCTTGAATCTAAATGTTTAACTTTCAGCGGATACCATAGTGATCCAATTTAGCTAGTAATAAACGTTTTGGAACACGGTCGAAAGCTTTGGAGAAGTCTAAGTAGAGTGCAGCAACAGGATGCTGGTTGTTTACAGATAATGACCAATCATTTACACAATGAAGTAAGTTTATGATCGTTCAAGGACCTTGAGAAAGCCATGCTGTTATAAGGGATTTCTTAAAGGAGAAACTCAGACATAGCTTACGAAATAATGGATTGCATGAATTTGCCGACAATAGGAACTAGGCTGATTGGACGATAATTATTGTAATCAAGTTTATTTCCTTTCTTGAATATAGGAGTAACCAAAGCCAATTTCCAGGACGAAAAGAACCTTGATTAAAAGAAGCAATCATCATCCAGCCGAATTTTCACATCCATTGTTGGATATAGGCCTCCTCCAAACGTCTCCAGTTCTCTCTAGTTCTCTAGAGAGAACTGGATGAAACTGGAGAACTGGAAAACTGGAAAAAGAAGCAATCATTGTGAGTGAAATAGTAATGGCTGTAGATTCTGCACATTGTTTGAGAAAGAAGAAGGTCAGTCCGTATAATCCAGGTAATGAATTATTGCATAGTTTTCATAAATTATGTTTTTTGCATCCGTTGTAAAAGTGATATCATCAAGAGTTTTAGGGAAACGTGGGCACAATATTTGAGAAGTGATATCGTTAGGTTTATCTGTAAAAATTTGAAAAAAGAATAACAATAAACATTTCGAAGATTCGTTATTCAAAAAACATAAAACCTCGTCAGATTTTTAAAGTAACGGTATGGAGACTTATTAGAGTATAGAAGATAACACAGTTTGTCACAGAAGATAAAGAATTGCGAATGTACCGAGAAACTTTTTTAATATTACCACTTGCAATAATAAAATTCATCAAATTCTGTTCTTAACTTTAGCCATGATTGTTTGACTAGGTTAGTAGGATTACGGGGTGTGAGGTATTTATATGAATACTGCTTCATTATATAAATATATTATTTCAAATTGTATCGTGGATTATTAAACGTGGACTAATAAATTGCTACCTAGAACATACCCAAAAAGACCACTTAAAAAATTCATAAATTTAGTTTAATTTACATAGATGCGTCTTACATTTATGAAATACGACTTCTTCTTCTTCTTATAGTGCCTATGCGTCCCAGATTTTACTAGCAATTTTACTTCATTTTCTCAGGTTCTGGAACGAAGAAATTCTTCTGTTCTGCAGTCCTCTTTTTCCATACGGCCTTCCCTGAAGAACAAGTTCTAAATAGCCGTACTTGTGACCATATTCTATCCAGATATTCTTCTGACATTCCTCCCCTATTCAACATAACCTTAACATTAGTTAGCCGGTCCACCCATGGCATGTGTTAAGACACACCTGTAACACGACGTGTCGAAGGCTTCAACCTGTAATTTAAAATATCCAATGATTACTTTTAAGGCTGCATTATCTTTTTTTATTTTTCTTTAGTTTCTTTTTTTAATTTGGAAGTAAGTTATGAAATGTTAAAATTTTATAGGTTTCTGTTCTCACTGCCTCTTGATATCTCCAAATGTATATTGTTTAACTAAGGGGTTTGATTTTTTTAACAAGTAATTATATTTTTAAAATGTAGTTATTTACATAGGCAAAATAAACTTATTCATCGATAAAATTAGCAACAGTATTTAACAAACATAAATATAAGTAAAAAAGTTCTTCAAAAACTTAATAAAAAATTGAAGAATGCGAGGTATGCAAGTCAAAGTCTTTCAAAAAGTTCAAGAACGCAAGCTCGAGTGTCTTGTCCACGTATTTTAAGTCATGGAAGAAGAAGAATATTGTGATTAAAAAACGTGAAGATATGGTTTTAACACGTTGCAAGCTAATCACGCCTATGAGCGTCAAGATATCACTTCAGTCATATGCTGATGACGCACATGTGAGTTTTTAAGATACCTATGTCTTGTATTGTCTAGCATACCCTTGTATATAAAAATTTACTTTTTCGAAGAGTTTGTAGAGGAAACTACGTGTTAACCTATTTATCAAGCAGTTCTCAAAAATATTTTCTACCTTTGCCTTTTACTACCAATAGTTTCATAGTTCCCGTTTTTATGTTCCAGAAGTTCCAGAAGTGACAAGTTTGACCTGCCAGATTGACCACGGCATTTATATATATATATATATATATATATATAGATATATATATATATATATATATATATATATATATATACATATATATATATATATATATATATACATATATAAATATATATATATATATATATATATATATATATACATATATATATATATATATACATATATATACATATATATATATATATATATATATATATAATATATATATATATATATATATGTTATTGTGATATTTATAGTCTTGGTGCGCCAAGCAATAATTAGCTAATTCATTTTTTTATTAATTAAAATTATTTAAATTATATGATTATGATTCTATCACAATTTTTAATTCTCTTATCTCAGGGTTTTATTCGTGCTTCAATATCTATGCTATTACATGTGAAAGGTAAGGTCCAAAGAATACCGGAATAATAAAAAACACATATGATCTAACACTATATATTGAAATAAAAATAATGAAATAATTCACACTCAAAAGTTTTCAATAAACAAAATCTCATATAATGATTCTCAAAATTTTGTTCTACGTACGTGAACCTTCAAAATTAATGGTAGAAACAATATTAGTTGAAATCTCAAAATCCAAGTATTACTCTAAATCTCCTAATCAAAATATTTATATCCTTTCTAAATTAAGTGTAAAAATTGTGTTATCAATGAAAGAAAAACTGCAGAAAACAAAACTATCTTTCTCTGATGATGAGTGGTCCAAATCCTTGTTATTTGTAGACTATACTATTTACTCGTGGCCGCTCCCTAAGTAATCAGCAATCTTACAATAAATTATTGCAAGTATCTCGTCCTTAATGACCTCCTTCAAATGCACGAATCTTCAAATTATGCTAGCTTCTTCTTCTTTCAATAAACTGAATCTCTCGTTGGCCTGAGTGAAAAATGACTCTTGGAATATCTTTTCTTTACGATAAACTGAATCTCTCGTTGGCCTGAACAGTGACTCTTGGAATATAAGTAGAAAAATATGACTTACAATATTTTACTGGATCAGCTTCTGTCAGATACACTAACTACACGAAAACTCACAAACTTTCACTGCTACTGCTTCCTACCTCTGGGAAACTACCCGGAACAACGGCCGTTCGCCTTGCACCCTTGGAAACCAACTGACTATCTTTTCTCACTCCGAAATCTAGCTAAACTTTCATTCCTACATACCTATCCCACCTTTTTCAATCTCCGCCAATCAAAACTCGTCACAATTTCCCCATTTTTTCATTTCGACAACAAACAACTTTTTACCTATAATTATAAAATTTCCTAAAACTTATTTACAAATAATATTTTTCTACAATTCTTAAAAACTAACAAAAACCTCTTTCTAAAACCTCTTCTATTGTCTTTAATCGCTGCGTTAATGTATTTGGAAAACCCGGTTCAATTGTTCTTTGGATTTCACTTAAAATTATGCGGGTCACTCAAGTATAGTATAACAAAGGAAATAATTTATGCATAGCTTACATTTTGTTTAATACAGGTAATCCAAAAATTTAAAAACCTTCCTTCTTCGAAATGTTTGTTGGTTATTATCCTACTTATCTGAATTATTTTAATGTTTTTTAACTTTGAAATATTTTAAAAAAAACCGATATTTTCTTGATTTTAACATCATAACAATATATATATATATATATATATATATATATATATATATATATATATATATATATAATATATATATATATAATCATCGGGTGCCGTATTAAATCAAATTATTTTCGATTTGCTTCGTAAATTGGGGTTAAAAAATAATATTGTTTCTGGTAAAATTATTCCAAAGAAAGCAGTAGAAATTTCAAGTGAACTAAGCATTGATATGAAGGCTTCTAGTTCTTCTAGGCTTGAGAAAGTTTGAAAGTGACAAAATAGTTGCTTCAAATTTATATATGACAAAATAGCTGCGGAAAATTACTTTGATAGAAAGGAAAAACTGCTCAATTTATTGAAGCGGTACTCACCGCTAGATGTTTTAACGCAGATGAGTCGGGATTATTTTTATTTCGACGAAAGCATTATCTAACATAACTTATCCTAAAAGAAGAAATTATCACTGTAAGTAAGGCAAATAATTTTGTTGCCCAAAGATGGACAATAATTTTGTTTTGAACCAATACTATAAAAATAAAAAACAAAGAAAAGCCAAGTACCTGCCTATTGTGGTAGGTACTTGGTGCAATGTTATTGATGTTTTCACAAAACTGCCAACTACAACAACAATGGATTTTAACACACAAAATCCATTTACAATTTTTCGTTGTTTTTTTTTGTTTATTGATCTGCTACGGTATTTGTTGACGAATGCCTAAATTCGCACTGATATCTAAAGGAAAATCTATAACATATTCATAATTCACCTCACAAATATTATATATAACCATTTTTGTAAAAAAAATATTTATTATCAATTATTTCTTCTGTTATTTTACGAGCCCATTAAGCCCAATTACTAAATTACATTTATTTGTTCATATAATTGTTGGGTTTAGTTTATATTACACAATCAAAAAGGCATAAATAACATGCTACAATCTTCTTCTAATTAACATTTAAAGTCTAAGAGATTTAAAGTTTATGCCAATTGAGCTTGACCCAAAAACATAATTCTTCTTCGAATGAATCAGTCACCAATTTGTGTTTCGTGTAAAGAATAAAACTACAAACTAAAACTAAGCCAATGACTATCTGATCTGTCAATCAAATCCTATAGAAGCACGAAATGTATTGAACACACATCGATGCTCAAATCCGATAAAGCATAAGATGGAAGCCAATGTGGCATTTAGTAGTGGCTACCGTTCCAACTTTGTCATTGTCTATCAATCTCAATAGTTGATGGCCCCGTTCTTCTGCTCCCGTGAATTCTTTTTTCACTTCTTTCATAAAGTTGATCTCGTGAACTACCAACAAGGACGTTTATAGTGAAGTGGAGTGTCTCTGGTAAACAATATTGGGTGTAGCCTGGTTATGTTAAACAGACACATATGTGGTCGTTTTGAATTCATTTTAAAAGCATTGTCAAGATTGAATGGTGATATATTATTCCTTTGGATGAAATATTTAAATGTTACACAATAACTACGAAAAACTGTAACAGTAACATAATAAATTAAGATATTTATATGTATATAAATATTCTTATTTGAAAATAAAAATGACCTTTGTTTTTAAAAGTTAAAAGGAATATCGAGAAGGGAGTAAGACAATGATGTGTCCTATTACCTTTGCTGTTCAATGTTTACTCTGAGAAAATATTTCAGAAAGCTTTGGAAGGCACCTCAGATGGTATAATTATAAACGGGCAATGTATAAATAACGTGCGATATGCTGATGACACTGTCATTCTGGCAGAGAATGCTGAAGCCCTGCAACGCTTAATGGACCGAGTAACGACAGCCTGTAGAGAATTTGGAATAAAATTGAATACAAAGAAGACAAAAACGATGGTCATCAGCAAGCACCAAAACAGAAGGGTGAAGGTCAATGTCGACGGAACAGATCTGGAAAGAGTAACAAGAACAACGTACCTTGAAAGTAATCTTGATGAAACTTGGGACCACTCATCACTAGAGATAAGAATACGCCTGGAAAAGGCACATACAATGTTTTACAAAATGCAAAAAGTTCTATGCAACCGCCAGCTGGGCATCTCATTGAGAAACAGAATACTTAAGTGCTATGTTTTCTCCATCTTGCTCTATGGTGTTGAAGCCTGGACAATGACAGAAGCAACACAAAAAGAATCCAAGCATTCGAACTCTGGTGTTACCGTAAAATGCTCAGAATATCCTACATGAGCCATACGACAAATGCGGAAGTCTTGCGAAGGATGAATAAAGAAAGAGAGCTTATGCTTATAATAAAAGAACGGAAAACACAATATTTTGGTCACATCATAAGAAATCAAAAGTATGAACTGCTCCAACTTATAATCGAAGGCAAAGTCAATAGCATAAGAGGACCAGGCAGAAGACGCAACTCTTGGCTTAAAAACCTACGGCAATGGACGAACGTGACCTCCATAGAACTATTCAGGGCTGCTACAAATAAGATTAAATGGGCAAATGTATTGGCCAACGTCCTTAAGGATAAGGCACCGTAAGAAGAAAAAGAAAAGGAATATACAGTAAACGGCTAAATTATGGAATATTATCATTATTTCGAGAGCCGTCGAGTTTTGAGGGAAATCCCGAAGCAGGTCGATTTTTGTTATAAAATACCCATATAATAACGTACTTGGACTAGGGATGACGTCACCGGTGTGGGTGTAGTGACGTAATCGTTAATTTTTTTTAAATAGAAATAGGTATAATGCGACACCTCATTTGAAGGAGAACTTAATTATATATTTAACGACATTATATTTTTAACTAAAATATTTTTTTAAGGATACAAAATTTTTTTTTTAAATTTAAATTTAACTAAATTACAACTAACATAATTTAATTAATAATGTACTTTAAAGTAACCAAATTATGCAGAATAATTATTTTAAATTAAATGTTCGAAGTGCCATCCATGGGTTTCTTGACAATATGCGAATCTACGGACACATTCATTAAGTACATTGCGGATGACTTCTGGGGTAATTAGACTCATTTCATGCATAATTCTATCTTTCAAATCCTGTAAGTTTTGGGGTCTACTGACATAAGCTTTTCATTTTATGTAACCCCACTGGAAAAAGTCTAGAGGTGTTAGATCTGGCGACCTTGCTGGCCACTCTATAAAATCTTGTCTTCCGATCCACCTCCTGGGAAAGCAATGGTTTAAAAATTGACGTACTCCACGTGCGTAGTGTGAAGGGGCTCCATCTTGTTGAAACTAGATATTTTGACTAGGTAAATTTGGATTATTGGCATTTGGGTACATATTAGCAAGGACAGGTATAAGTTGATTTCTCAAAAAAGTTAAATAACGTTCTAATATACTGATAATCGTGAAGAGTGGCAAAAAATGGGCGAGACTCATGTCCACCAGTGAACAGAAGAGGTTGCATGATGATGATGATGAAGTTATATTTAGTAAGAGTATGTATTTTAATTAAAATATAATTATAATATTTTTCTTCTGTAATTTTTGACTGCCTAATTTACACTAAAGTAGAATTTAATTTTATAGTTCAGTTAAATTGAATTTTTGCTAGGAAAGTTTTGGGGTGGTTCTGATTTTTTCATTCCATATGTTTTTTGGGGTACTTAATCCGAATCTGGGGTTTGCGGACGAAATTTCGTGACGCAACATTAAAAAAACAGAATATACCCGTTTTTTTTTCTTTTTTTGGGGTTTTTTTGCTGAAAACTCGAAAACTATCAACTTTTGATAGATGATCTGTTTACAGAAATTAAAGTACTTGAAATTTTGTACAAATACCAGTATTTAGTTTTTTTTCAGACGAATCGTTCGGTTTCTAGTGCGAGTTGAAAATTGTAAATTTTTAGCAGTAGGTAGAACTCGTAACAAAATAAAACTTAAAATCTCGTTACTTATCATATATTATTATGATTATAAATTATTTATGCAACCGAATATGCAAAATTTATATGAGCCGTTGTCTTTTAGAAGGCCCTGGCTGAGGTTCTTCGATAACGATGAGTCCTGGTTCTGGTTGTTCTGGAAAATAAAAGTTTAAAGTTAAGTCATTTATCAAGAAGAGATGAAGATTGCAAAATAGATTGTGAGATTAAACATACCTTCCGCATCGTACTGAGGTTCTTCGATGGCATCGGGTCCTGGCTCAGGGTCTGATTGCTCCATCGTCAGTGTCGGGAGTCGTTCTCCTAGAAAATAAAAAGAGGAGAGACACATATCATATATCAAGGAGAGATGAATGACTACAAAATAACTTGTCAGATCCAACATACCTCTCTCTCTTTCCTCAGTTTCTTCTACGTCTATGTCAGAGCTGTCTTCTGGGGGATCAACATTGTTACACAGTCCTTTGCATGATGCGCATATTGGGGAACAATGGAGTCCCGCCTTCCTACATCCACAATTGCGTTGACAGCCCTTTTCACATTTACATGAAATGTACCGGAGTATTGAGTTTGGTGCAGGGTCCAAAGTAGTTGGTACTGGCACAAGACCACTACTAGTTTTTTGACATCTCCATTCACTTGGGTCTTTTTGTTGCTCGTTAGGTGTGGCTTGACCGGATAACCACTGCTGCACCTGATAGTAAACTCTCAGTAAATGTTCTCGTGTAGCAGCTTCAGTTGGGGGCAATGAGGAAATGTTGGTCTTATTTTTGAAGGATGAAGGTACGTATTGTTTATATCTTAAATCGTTTAGTTTTGTCTCTTTTTTTCCATATAGAGCCGTGAGCAAAATGTTTCCTGCTGTGACAATCTCATCTTGACTTGAATTAGGGTCTTTGAAAGCTTATTACCGATTGCAAATCTTTGTTCGTCTGCAGGACTTTAAGAAATTTCAGTTTCTCTTGATTAAACAACGCAGAAGTAGTATCACAACCACTCATCGCATGCAGGAATAAAATAGGATCCAATAGGATTTTATCAGCAGCCAGATAAGGGTTGTAGAGGCTTTGCGAAACCTTTCCTATTCCTGGCTTAAAAAAATACATTTTTTATATCAGGGCTACAAAGGCCAATCAAAATGACCAGTACGTATATTTCTTTCCCCACCACTGTCACATGTTCATTTGACATGGCCATTTCAAGAGCTGTTGTGACAATTAGGATATCAGCATCTTCCACAGCTTGCTTTGAATGAATTTTTGCAACATGAAGTTTCTCCATTAACATAGATATAAACCGGCTCTTGTTTTTTGGGCTTGCAAGAAAACTATCCTGCGACATAGTGGGCACCATCATTTCTGTAAATGATATTGCAGCAGATTGTTTTCTTTATGCTCTTCTCAATAGTTCTAAACGCTTGGTGCTACCACAAGCCTCGTCAGGGTAGTCATTAAAAACGAAAATAGCACTTGATTTGTAGTTTGATTTGACATATGATACATAACTGCTACACACTGCTACACACCGGTACCAATTGCCAATTTTCAACTTGCACTTGAGACCGAACGGTTCGTCTGTACAATAACCAAAATAGTGACATTTGTACAAAACTTTAAGTACTTTAATTTCTGTGAACAGACCATTTACTAAAAGTTGGCAGTTTTCGAGTTTTAAGCAAAAAACCGGAAAAAAGCAAAAAAAAAACGATTTGTTCTGTTTTTTTAAATGTTGCGTGACGAAATTTTGTCCGCAAACCTCAGATTCAGATTTAGCACCCCAAAACACATATGGAATGAAAAAATCAGAACTTCCCCAAAACTTTCCTACTAGTATCACTTTACAATACAAATTTACTGAATCATTAGTTGAAATATATATCTAACACTATTAAGATCATTTTTCTCCAAAAATCTTCTTAAAACTAGAATTTAGAAATACTTTATTGCTCTTGACTAATATATGTAAATTAGGTACTCTTCGGATGCCATGGTTTCTAAACGGTAGCGTATTTCTCTCAAATTGAGTGCACGTATAAAGACCAGATTTAATATCTGCCTTCAGAACCTGTAGACAATAATGAAGTTTAAATGCAGTGTATGTACGTAAATTGGTCATTGATTATGCCAGTAGATATTGCACTAGAAAAATTATGTTGGTTAAAAGTAGTTAAAAATATATTTAATTTGGTTTAAAAGTCCAAACAACAAAAAAGAAAATAAGAAATAGATTCAAATAATCGTATTTCGGCTTTGAATCGATTTATATTTAACTGACTAATTACAAATATTTTAATTCATTTAATTATTTTAATAGGAATAAGCCACAATTGTGGCAATACCCATTACGCAATTCCATATCCACTATCTCGAAGAAGTCAAACATTGCCTCTAAACATATGTAAAATATGATAAATTGAACTTTGTCTCCGAATCCTCGAATCGCGAACACTTCCAGGTCACTGTGTCCACACTTGTAATCACTTGATTTGCAATCACACGTTACTTGTATATTTATGCTAGGAATTCCTTTTCTATTAATAGATTCGTCGCCAAATTCTAAAGATTTTTTAATGCAAACATGGGTACAATCCATTGCACCAATAACTGTAGGTATTTGGAATCGATTTGTCCATGTTATCCTTGCTTCTGCCATACCTTCCATGTCAGACGAATCCTTCATCCACTGGTATGATTTTTCAAAAATTCTGTCAGCAACATTATCTATGGTTTTACATACCGTCGTATGGTGAACGCCGAAATTTTCAGCAATGCCTGGTTAAAATTCAGTATCACTAACGTATCGCAGAAAAATCTTCATCCTTTGTCAAGAGGAGAGTGCACCTCCTCTGGTTTTATTTAGCTGTGGCAAAAAATAATCTGATAGAAAGTCCATACTTCCACTTTCAAAACGCAATAGAACCTTAGATTTACTGTGATTTATGCTTTTTTTTGTCTTGTAGTGTTTATTTTTACGAACATATATAAAGTCAACAATAAATTATAACAAACGAAAAATATATAGAACCACCACTCTACTACAAGATATTACTTACAAATTGTAGATCTTCTTCTTTTTATTCAACTAAAAAGAAGTAAGAACTGGAAAAGTTTATGTATAACATTGTACTTTTAGTAACTACTTGAAAATACCAGAGATTACTTTTTTGCTTCAAGTAAACTCTTTTAAATAAGGTAGTTGTATAAAAAAAGGTGTACGTACAACAGTAGAGAGAGTGTTTCTTCAGCGATAGATAACAGCCAAGAGGGATACGTCTGTACCAAGCGATAAGTAACAGGCAAGAGAGGTACGTCTGTACCAAACGGTAGCCAACAGGCAAGAGAGCGAGTACGTCTGCCTAGCGAGACTCGGCAGACGGAAGAGAGTGAACGACTGTCCCTAGCGACAGTCAACAGGCAAGAGAGAGTCTTTCTTCTTTGCTATTTTAAAACTTTCTGTGTTTCTAAATGAAGGGAGGTTGAACTGGAATAGAAAGGGTTATCAAGGGTTGAACAAAGGTAATAATAATAAAGGCCTTTATTCATCACATAATATTATTTATATAAATTAATATTCAAAAAGCTCCAGGCGAGTTTCAGTTCAGGAAGTGTACAGTGCGAAGCACTGACACATCCTGTCGTGTTCAGCTAACCTAGGCAAACAAATAATAAAAAATATCTAGAATTGTAACCAATTAATAGTAGGTACTAATATTTATATAAAAACGAAATTAAAATGTAAATTAAATAAATTTTAGTTAACTAAATGTAGGAAAATATAAAAATAATTAATCTAGCATTTAATTAATATGCGCCCTAAATGTAAGTTCTACTTATAATTATTTATATTATCAAACCTTAACTATGCAATATGTCGTAATTTCTCAAAAACGAACTTTTTAAATTTGTTTTGAGTAAAATTAAGAGCAGTGGTATAATTTTTCATAACTTGAGCTATATGATATGAAAAAGGTCGCTGTGTACGATGATAAGGGATAGAAATGGTGTTTTTATGTCTAATGTTAATATTATGTACATCAGTACGGAATTTTATTTTATTATAGAGATATGGTGGGGTTTTAAAAATAATATTTTTTTGGAATTGACAAGCTGAATGAAAATGTGGTCTTAGTTTCATACTTAACTAACCTGTTTCTTTAAGTTTGTAACTTATTGGTTGATTTCTACGGATACCATGTATCAAACGAAGACACGAATTTTGCATTTTTTGTATTTGATAACTATCACGTTCTGTAATACATGAATTATAAATAGTATCGCAGTAATTAAAATGTGATAACACCAAGGTATCACACAGCAATTGTTTTAAGCCTTTGGTCAATATATGACGAGATTTGAATACAAATTTCAAATTTATATAACTTTTCTGCAAGCACTTGTTCACATGATCACCAAATCTTAAGTTATGATCTATATGTAAGTCTAAGTTTTTGACAGTTGCCTTAAATTCTATCGAAGAATTATCAACGGTGATCATATGAGCAAAATCTCTCAGAAATTTTTCTCACTGTGTCACTGGACCAAAAACTATACCTACAGATTTATTGTTATTAAGACGAAGACAATGGCTAGAAGAAAATTGAGAAATTCTTTCCAAATCATAATTAATTGCAGCCACTGCCTGTTTAAACTCATCAGGATTAAAGGATAAGTAGATCTGAGTGTCATCAGCAAAATAGTGCTGATTACAGGAGAGAAAATGAGCAGGAAAGTTTAAAGTATATATACTAAATAATTTGTGACCCAATATAGAGCCCTGTGGTACCCCTTTATTTGTTTTAAGATAGTTCGATGTCTTACCATTGTAATGAATAGCTTGACTTCTATTATTGAGATAACTGAATACCATATCAGATGCCTGCTTAGACATACCAATACACTTAAATATTGAAATCAACAAAAAATGGTCAAGCGTATCAAAAGCTTTGGAATAATCCAAAAGAATCAGCACTGTAATTAAGCCATTATCGCAACCACCAAATATGTCATCAGTTATTTTTAAAAGGGCACTAGTGCAGCTGTGATCCTTTTTAAAACCGGACTGATTTTCTGGCAAAATTTTATGTTTATCTAAGTGAACCTGTAGTTGCTGATTTAAAATTTTCTCTAGAATATTTGAAAAAGTAGGTAGTATACTAATCGGCCGTATTTCATTAAAACCTGTCGGATTATTAGTTTTCGGTATCGGTACAATTTTAGCAACTTTCCACATCGATGGAAACTCTGCTCTTATGATGCAAACATTGATAACATGTGTCAAATACGGTAATAAAAACGGAAGGCACATATTAATTGTTAGTATATTTATTTTGTCGCATCCGGTAGCAGCACTTTTGATACTTTTAATGACATTTAAGACGTCACTTTCTTGGACAGAAGAGAAATTGGTACATATGTCCACACGAAAATTATTATTATAAAAGTTGTTAATTGTTAAATCAGGATTCATATTAGGAATACAATTTATAAAGTATTCATTCATTGCAGAAATATCACTTAAATTTCCTGATAGTTGCTTAGTATTATCAGTATCTCTACCAAGACCTATCATTTTTAAAGAATCCCAAAGATCTCTCCCGTTTTTATTATCCAATTTGTTTGAATAGAAAGCTTTTTTTCTCTTATGACAGCTAAAGTAAATATATTTCTAATCGTTTTGTATTCCTCCCAAGTTTGCATGTTTTTGTATTTTTTGTACGTACTCAGTATTTTGTCCCTTTCTCTTTTCAGAATACGTAAAGTATCAGTCATCCATGGTGCATAATTTTTCGAAATTTTATAAGTTGCGTAGGTAGCATGACGATCCAGTATGCATATTATATTATTAGTAAGAAATTCAACTTTATCATCAATACTCTCAATATCAAAAATATTTCGTCAAGGTAGAGACTGTAATTCTTCATAAAATATGGTATGATCTATTACCTTAAAGTTTCTGACAGTTTTATAAACAACTTCTTTCTTTTTAGTTTCTATGTTTGTTTTGGATATCAACAACTCATGGTCACTGAAATCAACATATTCCACGGCAATATCACGAATCGAATTTTGTTTAGTGGTTAACATATAATCAATAAGGGTTGCAGTACTTGATGTGATTCTAGTCGGTTGATCTATGACTTGATGGAATCCTATTGTTTCAAAAAAATCAGAGACAATCTGAGTATCAGGATAATCCGTATTTAATAAATTAACAATAAAGTCACCAGCACAATATAATGTTTCAACCAAAGGTATAATATTAGATAGTATATTCTCTTCTTAATGATTCTAAATTGTGGTAGAAGGATAGTTAGTAATAAAACGAAAAAATGACATAATTTTTCGCATGTGAAAAAATTGAAAGTAGTTACTTATCTATCTTATTTAATTACTATTAAGTAAATACTTAAATACGAGGAAGTAAAAGCTTCTTTTTATTCAATAGACCCAGTATTTTCGGTTTTTTTTTTAAATCCCCTTTTTTCAAAATAACTAAAAAACTATAATGATACTGAAAAATGCTAGAATTCAAAATACAGCTTTTTTATTCGAAGATTTTGATTTGTGGTATTTCTGTAGACTAAAAATTAAACGAGATATGATTATTGAAAAGTTGTACAGTATTTTGTAGTTTATTTTAAAAGCTAAAAAATGATGTAGTGATGTGAAACAAGATTTATATTACAATCCTAATATTACAAATATTTTCAATATTTCAATTACGCTCCGATTTATCATATATTTATAACGATCGGATCATTAATAATTTTACATAACATTATAAATGAGAAAAAGAACTAAAGGTATGCGTCCGGCGCCTGTTTAAAATACAGCTACTAATGAAGTTAAATAAGCTTAATAAAAATCCATTGTTAAACTAAATTAAAAACTAACATGATTGACAGTCCTCAACTAACGTCCGAAGAGATTAGTCGGGCAGACAGTAACCTTCAGGTACCAAAGAGTATTAATCATCCTCTTCCATAAACACTTTAGAAGTGATGAGAGACAAAAATTATTCAGGCATCAGTGTATCATGTTAATTGAGAATATGTAGAGTATATTTCACGAATTTGAAACTATTTTGGATTAGGGATGAAATCTTTAACTTAAATATGTTCAATGGGATTCAATTCACAGTAATAAAGGAGCAGTCTTGACACATTACACTCTGTCCCAAACCCTTCTTTCAGTGCGTCACTAATTTTGACGTCATATAGGATTTTAAGAATGTCGAGAAGAATAATTATTGCATGACATTTTAGTTCTTCTTCTTCGTTTGTTTTTGGGTTTCAATTATATAATCATTTACCCCGTACATGTAAGGTTATGCTCGTCTTGCTCTAGGCAATGCACAACCAGGGATAAATTTCTACTTCTGTTTACTGCTAAATTGACAACTGGGTGATACTGAAAGATCAACTTTTCCATTTGTTTATCTTCTTCATTTAAGGTTACTGTTTACTGCTAATTGACAACTGGGTGATACTGAAAGATCAGCTTTTCCATTTGTTTGTCTTCTTTCTTTAAGGTTACTCTTTACTGCTAATTGACAACTGGATGATACGTGAGAATAAAAGATCAGATTTTTCATTTGTTTATCTTTTTCATTTAAGGTTAGATTAGACTTTTCTCGTTTGGGGGTAGCTTCCAAACATTGTCACATTAGGTTTATGGGTAATGCTACCTTCGGTTAGGATTAAGGATTTTAAGGATGTACATTTTTGTATGTTAGGATATTTCCAGTATTTTATAGATTTATTTTGTTATTTTGACAAGCAAAAAAATTTTTTTTTAAGATCGATTTAAAAAAATTTGATGAATTTAATAATTATTTTATAACTTTGTGAGAGGGTTTATATAAAATACTATGTAAAGATATTGGACTCTCTATTCCTGCTTTTATTAGTTCTAAATACAGATCCATATTTTTGTGTTTGTTTATGGGACATTCAAAGAAGATATGGATCACTGTTCCAATGGTTCCGCATTCACATATCGGTGTTTCTATTTTACCTATTTTGTAGAGATAGCAAGGAGTTTTGCAATGTTCACTACGTAAACGATTAATATTTGTTATAGTATTTCTGGCCATATATGCCACATTTGGCATACCATGGTTTTATGGGAAAATCACGTTGCAATCTGCAATAGTTTGGATCTTTATGTTTAATTTGGGAATGCCATTCATTGTAGAATTGTGTTAAAATGTCTTTTCTTGTAACGCAAAAGATATCTGTACTAACATTTTTTATATCATATGGTACTCTTAATTCTCTCCCAATATTCGCCAGCCTATCAGCTACCTCATTACCTTTAATTCCCTGATGTCCAGGTACCCATTCTATTAATATCGAGAATCTCATATTATTAGCTTCTACCAATAGTTTTATGGTCATTATGGTTACGTTATCCATTTCATCCCATTTGAGTCTGGAAATTTTGGATAAAGCACTTTTTAAATTCGCAAAGATAACTGCTTTCATGATCCCCTTCTCAATGCACACAGAGATAGCTTTATATATAGCTATAATTTCAGTTGTACAGATTTGTGTGTAATTATGGAGCCTTGATGAAAATTTGTAATTAATCTGTGGTATATAAATTCCAAATCCAGATTGGTTTGTTTGTGGATAGATAGATCCATCTGTATATACATAGGTATGATTACTATATATTCCACTATATTTTGCTAAAAACAGTTCATTAGATTCAATTTCATATTTTTCATATTCTAGGCTCTTAATTGTAATAGGATATAAAAGAATTTTTCTTTCTACTTCATATATGGAATTAATTTTGTATCGGATTATATTTTTTGATTTTTTGAGTATGTCTGTATATGCTAATGAGTAGTCTGGTATAGCTTTATTCTTCCAAAATTGGTTGTTTGCATTTATAGCTTCATTTAACTTGTTTAAACTTCTTATTAATGTTATTTTTTTCAGACATTTGTTTCAATATATACTTATGAGCCAATATTTCCCTTCTAACTTTTAGTATGGATACTGAACATTCCGCTTGTAATATTAAAATTGGTGTAGAACGTAGACAACCTGTTGTAATCCTTAAGGCCACATTTTGTACTTGTTCCAACTTCATCATCAGACTTTTACTGCAAGGATTTAAAAGATTGGCTGCATAATCTAAATGAGATCTTACTATCCCTTTGTATAAGCTTAAAAGAATGTTTGGGTCAGCTCCCCATTTTGTACCACAAATTGCTCTCATAACATTAATTCCTTTGTTTGCTTTAGCTATCATATCATTTATTTGAATTGTCATATTCAAGTTACACTGTAGATGGAACCCCAGATACTTTATTTCATTTTTCCATGGGATTTCCATGTTTTGGTACATAAGGTGGGGGAAATTATAAGCTTGACCTCTTTTTCTAAATATTATTGCTTTTGATTTATGTGCTGAGATTTTAAAGTTGTGTGTTTCAAACCACCCCTGTAATTTTTGTAAGTAAGTATGTAAGCAATTAATTGATTTATATATATATCTGACCCTTGTACCAGAATTACAAAATCATCTGCATATTGGAAGCACTCCATTTCAGGTTTGATTAAATCATGTAAAGACTTTGAGTACAAATTAAACAATATTGGACTGAGAGGTGACCCTTGTGGTAATCCAGTTCATGCTTGGATTGGACATTTTAGTTAAATCTGACAGAAAAAGGTTATTTTTTTTAAATGTGGAGTAAAAACTTTAACAATTTTTTTTAATCTGCATACTAAAGGTAACGTCCTGTATAAAAATTTTTATTGCGCATTATATTGGATGTCTATATTGGATATAAAATTTCGGAAAATACTAAACTATAATGACAATTATCATTTTATCAGTTGACATTGTGAAAGTACTGTCACGATCGAGCCCATCTGCGTCAAATTATATTCATTATTCATTGGATATCTATTTAGCGTCTTCTAAACTCCAATTACTTATACATCCGTAAGTAGAATTCACTTTAATATGCAAATACCCGTTAACGATACATAATTTTTTAAGTTCTATGTATAATAATCACAGACTCACGTTTTTTTCTGTCACTTCTATAATAGCTTAATGCTTTAGGGAGAATTCGATCAACTATGACACACTGAAAGAAAGGTTTGGGATGGACTATATGTCCAAAACTATGTATAATTTGGTCTACTATAATTATTTTTGGTTTTTCATTTATTTTGGCTAACTGTAGTTTGTATGTCCTAATCTAAGACGTATTATTAGGAATTGATGTGGTCGCTTTAAAGGTCAGAAGTTTATGGGAATGGCGAAAGATTTTATTTCTTTTAATTTAGTATTTCTCCTATTCCATTGGTTTTTTGAAACGTCGTGCAATTTTGCTTTTAAGTAAGGTTTTAAATCTAAATGCACCGTTAGATTTTCCACTGAAAAATCGTTTCCAAAAAAAGTAATTTAATTTCAGTATGTAATTTTTTTTTAATAAATATTGAGCCACTCACACAAGCTAGTTACATTGTGTAGCCACTGCATCATTTAAGCTGTGAGCTACTGTATTTGACAATCCAATTTTTAATTCTCTGCCATTTACACGATGAAACAATAATTGGAGTCAGATCCCGGACTAAAAATCTCATCTATCAATTAAAATATTATTGAGTAAAACACTACAGAACAGTTACCAAAACGGAGGTCAAAGTTGACAAGGTAATAGGTACTGCACCTTCCTTCCCATCGTTTCTGTCTGTCAAAACCTTAATTGTTCATCTCGTTTCTGAATGAGGATAAAAAAGATAATGGCAACCAGGTAATTACCGGTTGTGCCTAAGTACTAGTGATTAGTCTTCTTAGAATTTCGTGAGTTATTTGGTGAATTCATTAGGTTTGACACTAATGGAATACATAAGCGATGAGAACCGTAATTTTGGGACGATTTGAGAACAATTTTGACGTCGAAATCGTAAAATGAATGTTTATAGATTGTTTGGCACTTATTAAATTTTCCTAATGTGCCCGTTTTGTTGCCCCAGAAAATTAGTACTTAAACATAAATTACTATAATATTTTATAACGGTATCTTATTTTCTAACATATAACATATTTCATAAAATGTATGGCTCTTATTCTTATTAAAAAAAGTTTTGAAACACAGTTAAAAACAATGCAAATTTTATAGAAACAAAACATAAAAGTTCTGAGCGCTACATTGTTTCTTCACAGTATAAATGACACGGGTTCCCTCGTTCCTCCCCTCAAGAAATATGTGACATATGCAGACAACCTTACCACATTTTGTCAAGGAAACAACTACATTTTTTACTTTAGAACCTATTAGGTAGGATTCATTAGTGATCGACAGATATTCATTTCCAATTTTCACCCTCCAAATCAAGAGTTATTCAATTCAGTCATTCTTCTGTTATTTATTTAAACTGAATCCTACTCAAAATTGTTCAAATGTTTAGGAGTTACTTTTAATATACGACTTACATGAGATATTTCATTGAAAAAACTGGAACCACTACTTAAATGTAAGTATGGTAAGTAAAGCTATGGTGGGAGAGCTACCTGTATTAAAAATTCTATTTCATTTCAGACTAAGTATTAAAAAATACCATTCAGACAAAATCCAATCTATTTTAACAAAACTTGATGACATATTCTTAATAAATATCTATTTAAGTTCAAATAACGAAATATCAGTGCCATTTTTAAATTCCATGTTAGAAAACTTAACCATGTTAGACATAACAGAGACATGGAGATCGTATTGCAGGAACCTATATAAAGATGATCAACGCCAAGAACTTGTTAGCCAAATCTCTGACGAGGTGGAAGAAGAACCTGATATACTCGAAAATGAAGTAAGACAGGCTATCAACAAGCTCAAATATAACAAAGCATTAGGTCCAGATATGATAACAGCAGAAATGCTTAAAGCCACAGAAGAAACCGGCGTAAAGTTACTTCATTTACTCTGTAACCAAATATGGCATTCCAAACAATGGCCTGAAGACTGAACAAAATCTATAATAACGACCATACATAAAAAAGGCAGCTTCCATAAATGCGACAATTATAGAACTATCTCTCTTATATCCCATGCCAGCAAGATAATGCTACATATAATCAATGAGACACGGAAAACATTCCTCCAAAGAGAAATTCCACAAGAGCAAACTGGATTTACCAAAGGTAGAGGCACTCGAGAACACCTGCTGAATATAAGACAGATAATCGAGAAATCTAGGGAATTCAACATCCCACTATACATCTGTTTTATAGATTACCGTAAAGCGTTCGACAGGGTCAAGTGGAGACACTTATGGCGAATACTAAAAGAAGTAGGCGTACCACAACATCTAATTACGCTTGTAACTGAACTATATGAACACACTACTGGATCAGTTAAAGTACTTGACACACTTTCGAACGAGTTTCATCCAGAACGGGGTGTCAGACAAGGATGTATACTATCTCCACAATTATTCAACATATATGGGGAGTATATTGTGCAAAAAGCGCTTGAAGGATGGGAAAAGGGCATCTCAATAAATGGTCATAAACTAAACAACCTACGTTTCGCAGATGACACAGCCCTTCTTGCAAATAGTCAAGCAGAGCTGATAGAACTTGTACGACTGATCGAAAACGAAAGTCAAATATTTGGTCTGCAATTAAACATATCAAAGACAAAGATCATGATAGTGGATAGACTACACAACAATCATCCACACATAACCACAATTGACCGGTTCGAGGTTGTGAGCTCATACTTATATCTGGGATCATTAATCACAAACACAGGGTCATTACAAGAAGAGATTAAACGTAGATGTGATCTAGCAAAAGTTGCCACAGCAAAAATGAGCAAAATATGGAAGGACTGTCAAATTTCAAGAGCGATAAAGATGAGGTTGATCAACTGCTTAATATTCCCAATACTGACCTATGGACTATGGACTATGGACTATCTTGGACTCTGAGACAATCGGAGAGAAAAAAGATAGACGCCACTGAAATGTTCTGTTGGAGACGAATGTTACGAACTCCTTGGACCGACCGTAGAACAACTAATCCAATTTTAAGAGAGCTAAAAGTTAGCCAACGACTCTCTAGTAAAGTCCATCTCCAACAATTAAAATATTTTGGGCATGTTATGAGAGCAAACACAGAAAACATGGAAAGACTCATAATACAAGGAAAGGTAGAAGGCCGAAGATCACGAGGCAGATCCCCAACAAGATGGATAGATCAAATTACAGGAATATGTCAAAGACCTATGCATGAATTAAAAGAAATGACCAGAGACAGAGATCTCTGGAGACGGACAATACACGACATCACGTCGACCACTACACTCCCCCTGGGGGGTCAGGATTGAAGAGAGAGAGTTAGAAAACTTAAACACATAGTGAGATTACAAATTAAGGGGTTAATTTGTGATTGTACAATTCGTTGTCGTTTAAATATGGTGCAAACTCTAAATTTTTATATCTCTTTCGCAATTTTATCAATTACTCACTACACATATTAATAAAATTAGGAATATCATTTTTGAAATATTAAATAATCAGCTCAATTATAGCCAGTTAAAGAAAATACACTTATAGTAATTGGTTAAAATCATCCATTTAACAAAAGTCCAATTAGAGCGCCAGTACTGAGGAAATAAAAAGTCAACAAAAATCAATAATAACATGTTAAAATATTTTATAACCGTTCATTATTCGGTAATTTTCGATTATTACCTAATTTATTATTGCCTTTTTAGTATTTTATTAAGTCTCCGCTAATATGTATCTACAGAGAGGTACTCATATTATCCACACATATTGATATAAATGTAAAAGTTAAAGTTACACAAGACAAACAAACAGTGTGTAGTGTAGTGTAATGTACCATTTTATGTTTATACATTCTTATATATATATATATATATATATATATATATATATTCTCGTCAGATAGGCCGCAATTCACGAAATGCCCCTGAAGATGACCTAGGGATCGAAAGTACTTGGACAAGATTAAATTAATTAAACTGTGCTCGATATTTGCCTTTTATATTATCAAAGTTCATTTATTCGAGCATTCAACCTTCTTCTTCTTCTTCTTGGCGTGCCATATCAGAACTATCCGACGTTGACGATCACCATTGCGAAGGCTTCTCGATCTTCTGCAATATGGAATAATTGTCCTGCATTCGGTATCTGAGTCCATTCACGAATGTTTTTATAACCGAGAAACTTGTTTTCTTCCTACACCTCTACGGCCCTCTATTTTGCCTTTAAGGATCGGTTGTAAAATTTTATGTCGACTTCCCTTTACTATATGTCCCAGATAAGATATTTTTCGATGTTTAGCAGTCTTTAGCAGTTCTCTGTCTTTGTTGACGCTCCTTGGTACTTCTTCATTAGTTTTTCTTGCAGTCCAAGGTATCTTCAGCATTGGACTATGAACCCACATTTCCAATGTTTCAGTTTTGTTCATGATCGATACTTTTAGCGTCCACACTTCTGTACTATACAAAAGTACAGACCAAACATAACACTTAACCATTCTTTGCCTTATTTCTAAACTGAGATAGTTATTGCAAAGAAATGACTTCATTTTCATAAAAGTAGTTTTAGTCATTGCTATTCTACGTTTTATTTCTATGTCTGGATCTAGTTGGTCCATTATTACAGTTCCCATATATGTCATTTTATGAACTTTCTCAACTTGGACTCCATTCAATTGAAGCTTTGCATCGGGATGTGGGTCACGACTAAACACTAAAAATTTGGTTTTGTTTGAGTTTATTTTAATGCCCATTTCCACTCCTACTTCGTGAATACGATCAAGCAGAATTTGAAGACCTTCAATATTATCTGATAGAATTACTGTATCGTCTGCATATCTAATCACATTAAGTAGTCCCCCGTTGATTTTTATTCCATATGGTTGTCTCTCAAGTGCCTTTCTAATAGCTGGTCCGAGTAACCATTGAACAATTTTGGCGACAAAATGCAACCTTGTCTGAATCCTCGTTGTATGGGGATTTCATCGGTGTAGTTATCTCCAATTTTTACGATAGCAGTTTGATTCCATTACAAATTTTAATGACACGAATATCCTTGTCATCTATTCCGATATTTTTCAGTATTCGCATTAATTTTACATGCTGTACTTTACCGGATGCCTTTTCGAAGTCCACGAAACATGCAAATACATCTTTTCTTTGTTCACGGCATTTTTGTAATAAGATGTTTAGCGCAAAAGTGCTTCCCTGGTTCCCATAGCATTTCTAAAATCAAATTGGGTATCTTTAAGATCTTCTTCGCATTTGCGTCTAATTCTGTTGTGAAGTATTCTGAGGAAAATTTTAAGAGTGTGGCTCATTAGGCTAATTAATCTATATTCTGAGCATTTTCTCAGGTATTGCGATAAAAATGGATTTTCGATAAAGAGGCAGTCAGTTTGAGACAAATAACAGTAAGAAATCTGAAATCAATGCAATTTATAACTGGAATTTGTCTACTTCTACATATCACTCACCTATGGATGTACTAGAAGAAAGATGAATCCGACGACAGTAATGTCTCTTGCAGGTTTTGTGATAGGTAGTTCGCGGACGACCACCGTGGAGAACTATGAATTCAAGGCGTAATATGTGATCCCTGGGCACATACGACTGCGCTGGAATCTACAAAAGTATTATATTTGAAACATGGATAATATCAAATGTAGACCAAACCAAAGAAATTAAGACACGTATTAAAATAGCACGTGCATCATTTGCTAAACTTAAATCAGGTTAGAACTACGCCTGAGAATGCTTCGCTTTTACGTGTTCTCTACTCTTCTTTATGGCTTGGAAGCGTGGACACTAAAACAAGTCCATTTGAAGAAGTTGGCGCCTTTGAATTTTGGTGTTACAGAAGAATCCTAGGAATATCATCGATCCAAAGAAAGTCAAACGTGGAAGTAACTAGAAGGATAGGAAATGAGGCGAAAATAATATTAACTATCAAAAGACGAAAACTTGAGTACTTAGGACATGCGATGAGAGGGCAAAAATACGCATTATTACAACTTATTATGCAAGGCAAAATCCGAGGAAATCGAAATATGGGAAGATGAAGAATATCCTGGCTTAAAAACTTAAGGGAATGGTTTGAATGCAGTAGTGCAGAACTTTTTAGAGCGGGAGTCAACAGAGTCCGCATAGCCATGATGATTTCCAACCTTCGATAAAAGATGGAACTTAAAGAAGAAGAATTACATTTGCAATTTTTCGAAATGGATGCTAACAAATTAATTTTGTTAGAAATCCTATAAAAATACTAACTATTTACTAATAATACGTCCAAAACCAGAATAGAAAATGTATTTTTGCGTCGAACAAGTGAATACGGTACTGCGAAAAGAACATCTCACAAGTTGCAACAAGGTAATTGTTATTTGAGAATGAACTTGTATATAGTAATTGGGCGTACCAAAGGAACTTATATGGGTTGGTCACGGCCAAATAGATGGTATTAAACGATTCATGGGGCTAATGACTGACCCATAAAAGCTAAAAATTATTTTATGACTCATTTATAGTGGTATTATTGGGAAAATTTAGTGCAGATATTACATAGTATGTATATCTTTCTAGTCTAAATGTATCTAGCTTGTTTATTTTTCTTATTTTAATTATTTTGTGTTACTTTTATGATACAAAAAGCTAAAAAATATACTTATAGCCCATAAAATTGAGCAAAAATGGTTCTTTTGACAGTTGCTGTAACTACTATCTAACGATTGTTTTAGGTTTTATATGAGTAGAATAACAAGTTGTGAAAACTCATCCAATTTTTTTTTTATATTTTTATTTATTAACAATTTACCGATTTCTAGAATTTTTATTTATAAACTATTAAAAATATTATATTATGTTATCAACAAACTGTTGAAACTTTTTGAAGCATATATTTACCAATAAACATTAAAAAGATGTAAAGCGTTTTAAACTGATTCAATTGATAAAAACTTTTACAAAAATACTTATACAAATTTTTTTATTACAAAATTTTCGTCAAAAGAAAGCTTGTATAGTAGACAGTATGTGATAAAAATTTCGATTCATTGAATCAATTTTAAACAATTCAATTTGTTTGTCATAAAATTGCAAAAATTAACAATTTTTTACAACGATGTGAAACAGATAATAATTAAAAGAATTCGATCTATCTATCTATCTATAGCCCAAAATCTATTCATGTGATGAATATAGGCCTCTCCCATTTGTCTCTATTTGTCTGTCTTCTGTATGTCTTTTCCACATTGGAAAATCCATGATGACATTGAGTGGGTCCAATGTGGAAAAAGAATTCTATAATGCTTAACTGAAAAAAGAAGACTTGTTCTATAATCTATAAAATAAAATTGTGACAATAACGCATAATTGATATTTAAGAATTTAAGTTTAACTTTTTTTATTCAAACAGCTGTGGTATTTTTACGCGAATTTAATAAGTTTCTCTACGAATCTTTCAAATGTAACCTTTTTTTGTTCAAATATATATATATATAATATATATATATATATATATATATATATATATATATATAAACAAAACAATTCATTTAATATTTTAACAATTCAAATTTTACAAGCTTTAATTTCAAAAGGATTCCTTTTAAAATAAACCCTTTGCAAAGCTATAAACGTAAAGGATTACTGAGCAGGCCTCTAAGAGAATAGTGGGGAAGTATGAATTCAATACAAACAAAATTCATTATTATACTCAAATTAATAAATGGGATTTTTACTTATCTTTATATTAGTATCATACCTTTTGTTAACTTTTTATTAAAATTGCAAATAAATTATTTATTAAAACATTTTAATATAAACTTTCCTCGGGGAAACCTCGAAACAGGAAACATACAGAACATTTCATACGGAAACATTACAGAAACATTTCTCAGAACAATAGCAACAGCGAAAACCAAAAGGAAAATCAATTTACAACCATTCTAAAGGCCAAATTACAAATCCTGACCACACAGGTAAAAATGGAGCCAATAAAGATGGTTCTACCAAAGGAGCTCGGAGGAAAGAGCCTCTAAGAAGAAACAACGATTAAATTCATACAGTCGAATCTTCAACCTGTGTAAGCTGCTTTATATAACATTGGCAGAAGATTTGCAAATGAAGCTACAGATACAGCCTTAATCTGGGATCCTTGGGTTACTGAGACATGTCTAATTGGCGGCCTAAGATCCGTCTGAACTAAGGTACTGCATTCCTCAAATAGGATGAAACGCAAAGTGTATTGTACTTAGGAAAAATATTAATCACAAATTTCTTTCCAGATGATAGACCAGCAAAAGAACCCACTCCTATGGCGATTCGAAAATTAGTCGAACACTGTAGAAGAAATGGAGAAGCAGTCATCATGGGCTGTGATGCCAAATCACATCACATGTCAAAAGGACCAATAACCAAGGTGAGAACATTTTTACCTTCATTCTAGGAGAAGGACTCATATTGAATACATCATAGGTAACGAACCTACCTTTATTAACAAAAAAAAGAAGGAGTTATTGATATCATAATAAGTAATGAAAAAATTATTAACAAAATTGTTAACGGACATGTGTCGAAAGAGCAGTCTAGCTGGACACATTGTCATTTGTTTGTTTTTTTGTCTTGTTTTGCATTTTGTTTGTTTTGAAATTATTATAGGCTTTCCTTATTTGTTTGGCCACAAGCATTTCAGGCCTCGGTTCTTTTCTATATTTTTTTTTACCTTGTTTTCATTGTAGATTCTTAAATCTTCATTTACTACCCTTCTTTATTTGTTTATTCAATTCTTTGAAACGATCGGTGTTTCGTTGTGCGTCTCTTTTCCATTAATCGTTTTGTTCCATCACTTATTCTGAATTCTTAATTTTTTTATTTCTTTGCAAGTCAGTCCTGCTTTCAAGAGCTTTCGTTGCATTTATTTATTAATTGTGTTCATGTCGGAATATTCTTATTGATAATGTTTTACAAATTCTTTTCTTAAGACTTTTCTGTACTCATCTCCCTTCTGACTTATTTTAGTTCGATCTATTTGATTACAATAATTATGTGGCCAGTTTCTACTGGTTTCTACTAGTTTTCGTCTGTTAGACAAGAATGCTTGCTCTTAAAAGGCGATGATCGCTGCCAGTTGTAAATCGCACGCAGTTACGCGCGCGAAATCAATCTTAAATAAATTTTGTATCAATTTGACGGTAAAAATTCGATACCTTTTGATTAGGGTGTCCTATCGACAAGAATTAACATGCATTGTAAAGTCATTGTTAATTGTCAAAAACACATTTTTTTGACAAATTAATTGATAATATAAAATTGTTACTTTTACACGTAGACATCAAAGTGTCAAAGTCAAAATCTCAAAAGCTAGTAAACTGTAGTGAACTTGGTAGACAAAAATCCTTCGGTTACATTCTTTGCAGTCCACAAAGTATCTGAAGGAATACGAGATGCCGTGGAATCTTCGGAATCAGACATAAGACTATACTATAGAGCGTTCCACGTTAAGAAAATAACATTGCGGAGATAGGGCCCCATGTATTTCTTATGGACGATAGAAGCGCAACGATAGGGTTGTATAATTTGTATTTTCGTTTCCATAGACATGAATTAAAATAATGTTTTTTAACGTAATTGGCCAAAAGTTCACATTCGACACAAAAGATGAAAAGAAGGGAAAATGATTTTAATTAAATAAATAGTATTTACAACAGATAATTTTATTTTATCTTATTTTAATTATGGTAACGACAGTTTTGTTTTTCTATGAGAATACCATATCTTATGAATCATAGAAATGAGTAGAAAATATTGCTTAGTTAAATCGTGCATTTTGCCGGCTATTAAAAAGTTAAAAGCAAATAAACGGACGAAAATGAAAATTTAAAAATTAAGCCAAGGGAATATCTTGGACATCCGTGCAAAAGAGCGTGCCTGGGGGGTTTTGGCAACACTGATCTCCATAAGCGTAATGTTATTTTCTTAACTTGAAACAAAGTATAGACGTTTTCATCTTTCTTGGCGTGTGCATGTAAAAACATTTGCAATAAGTTGTTTCATCTGTCTTTCCTTGTCTAAGCTCGAATCGTTTACCTCCTCCAGTGGCAGCTGTCTGTATTCGTAAAGAGGCCGAACTTATCACCGACACCGTATCGGCCAAACGCATCGGTGTTATTGCTACAATACTGGGAGACGTGAGTGGTCTCTTCATTCCCTTCTCATCGCACTTTACCATGACAAACGTGATTCGCACCATTGAATTACGCATCTGTGTATCAGAGAGAGACGAATATTAAAAATTCCGTAGTAGCTTATTTTAGGCACACGCCAAGAACGATGAAACCGAGTTTATAGTACTTTTGGCGACAATAAGCACAAACGTTTACAAAACTTAACGAGTAACGCAAAAATCGGTGATTTTTCTTATTTGTCAAAGTGGCAATCGATAAAAGTAACCATAGTAGCATAAAAATTATTTGCGGCGTTTGAAAACAAAAACAGTATGTTCTATTCGAAGTAAAAATGACTTTTTGTGCCTCGGCGTAATGTCGAACGTACAGCCTCACCACAAAAAGTATCATTTTTACTCCTATTAAAACAATATACTATTGCTCAAAATTATCTCAGCCATATTTTTTATTTAAAACATTTTTTTTTCTACGGTGTACAGATTCTTGGTAAATCGATTTTTCCGTACACTTCGAGGAGGATATTAGCAGGACGCCGCGCGCCGGTGGAAAGGAAAGGTAAACTTTTTTGCATATTTTTGAGATCCCAAAATGTATATTCTCAGCAAAATTTAGCTTATTCGTATGATTTTTAGACGTTAAGTAGTATATTCATCTCTAAAGACTGGAGTAAACTAAAAATTTGAAAAACTACATATTGGATTTCTTCTTTCTTTGGAAAAATGAAGAATTTGATTCAGAATAATTCATTTTTTACCAATGTTGTTGAATTCTCACATAAATTTTAAACCTACCATTTTCTCATCTAAAAATGTTAATCAGATAAACGCAAGTTCTAATTAAAGTGAGAAACAGCCTTTTAGTAGGAGAATACACACACCAGTCTTATAGCAGCACTAAAAATGCGTACAGTACATTAACAGTGAAACTAAGTTTCTAGTATGTAACCATAATTACATGAATGGGTAAATGACGATATTACCAAGGTTCCTGAGTAGTAATGGCCGTCATAAATTCCAGAGTTATTCCCTCTTGCATGCGAAATCACTATAGATAGCGATCGGTTGAGACGAGGCCGTGAAAGGACCTGCGGGCTATCCCGTGACTACAACTTGCCGCAGCCGGTTCATTGCATTTCTACTTTTTTAAGTGAAACATTATGCTGCAACAATAGTTTTTCAATTCAAATAGATCGCCTCATACAAAAATCTACATGAAATTATTATTAAAAAAATTATATACTTCAGACAGTAGGTATGCACAAAGAACACATTTTTACATTGAATGTTTTATAATTTTTAGAATAAGTCTCAATGATTGTATTATGTTTCAACTTTCAAAATTGTTTTAAATAAAACTGTAATCTGTAAGATATTACGTTGTTCTATCAATTGGTCGATAATGAATTCTGGACGATTTAGACTTACTTTATTATACTTACCTACTTTGAGAAATATACAATTATTATTGCCAAAATAAAAGACAATAACAAATTCTATTATTTCTGTATTTTATAAGTAGGTATTTATTGATAAAATAAAACCAAATTGACTTTATCAACATAAACAAAAGGTTTAGAAACACCTCAACAAAAACATATGCAGGCGCAGATATCTTCTCAGATCATAGTCTATAAGATAGATATAAGAATAGGTACTAAAAAATATGATATTAAAAAAAAAGTAAAACAGATATCAATAAGAATTTTGCGTAAATTGTTGAAGACACTACTAGGGACAGAGAAGAACAGTGGAGCGAAATGAAGACATATATTACCATAATTTCGCATGAATATATAAAACCAAAAAGAGAAAAGACGCAAGAATAGACGACAGATAAAATATTGCAGATGATGTAGGAGCGAAGAAAATTAAAAGGTAGAAGCGACAACGAAAACAAAAAGTTGCATAAGACTATATATACTAAAAGAGATAAAAGAAGCAAAAGAAGCATAGCTGATGAAAGTTGAACCACTACAACGCAAACATTACGATTTTCATATGCACAAAAAAGTTAAAAAGGGCACAGAACACCACAAAACAAAACAATACAGGCATAGTTGTAGACATTGAAGCCAAATTTTGACTACCATTGAAGATTAACGTTGCCGACAAAGAATGTAGAGCGTAGAACCATTTTAATTAATTTTAAACTGTTTGTCCTTGTTTTAGTGTAGTGTTTTGTACAATTTTATGTTAAAATACTACTACATCGTTATTTAGAGCTGCTGTCAATAAAGTCGCGATAGCGAATATGGTAGCCAACATGATATCCAACGATCGATAAAGATCATGGAACTAGACGAAGAAGAATGTTAAAATTCATGTTTATCCCATTCTACGCTTGCTGGATAGCCCTTACTTGACGAAATATCTCTGAAGATGCTGTAGTAAGCAAAAGTACTTAGGCAAGATTTAATTGTTAAAATTGTGCTCGATATTTGTCTTTCATTTTTCAACGTTCATTCAAGATTATTAACGAATATGGAAAGATTATATGCAAGAAATATTCGAAGATGCAGCACGAAGTCCGACTGAAATAAACAACCCCTTCAGACCAGAAATAACAAACGAAGAAAAAACTATAATAGAAATGAAAACCTGAAAAATTACCAGGACTTGATGAGGTGCAGGGTAAAATTTTAAAGCTATTAGAGCCACACCGAATCACAGCTCTGACGAAGCTCTTCAACAACATCTAAGAGACTGGTTATTTACCAAAAGACTGGCTACTATCAATATTCATACCACTTCCCAAAAAAGCCAACGCTAAAAATGTGAAGAACATAGATTAATTAGTTTGATGAACTATTTACTTAAAGTACATATTCACCAAATTAGAAGAACCTCTTAGTGAAGTTCAATTTGGATTCAGAGCAGGACTCGGAACGAGAGAAACACTTTTAGTTTGCAAGTTCTAATACAGAGAGCCAGGGATGTCAACTGCGATGTGTATGCATTTTTTTATTGATTTCGTGAAGGCATTTGATAAAGTCTCACATGGGAAACTAATCGATATCCTAAAAACATCAGGAAACGATGGTAAAGATATAAGACTGATCTCAAATTTTTATCTCCAACAAAAAGCAACAGTGCGATTAGAAAATAAACTGCCCGAGATCGTCACAGTCAAAAAAGGAGTAAGAGAGGGTTGCATATTGTCACCATCATTATTTAACATACATATACTCTAAAAACATCTTTAGAGAGTCCTTGGACAAATCAGAAGATGGGAGACATATTATATATAGTCTCATTCCGTCAGTATCGGTATGTTTTATGGATTTTATGCTTTCGTTCTACAAAATCCGTTTAATTTCACCTACGTTTCGTCCAAATAAACAAATGAAGCGTGTTCTTTTGTAAAATCATTATAGTTTTTTAAAAAACTCGATTCTTATATGACCGACACTAGCTTTTACACAAGACTTTTCTATTGTTTTTCATTTTAAACCTAAACTCAATCTGTTTGAAAACTCTCCAGAGAACTCACTCTGGAAAATTCGAATTTATTTCTCTTATTTAATTTTTTTAACAACGTCTCTACAGAAACATGTTCTATGTTTTCACGCATTTTATATAATATGTACCGAATTTATAACTTACTACCCTCCGGTAGATCTTTAGTCCTAGAAGGTTTATATTCTGCGATTTCTACTTTCCTAATTACACTTTTGCTGTTTTTTAAAACTGATATGAATTTTGTCTCACTAATGCACAATTCATCACACGTACGTTTGTGTAAAGATTGAAGTGGTCGCAAACCACCTTTATTGGCTTTTATAACTGTTAAATATGCGTGCAAATTAAAGAGTGGGTACTTGCGTGCAAATTAAAGAGTGGGGATACTATATTTAAAGTACTTCTCCCCATTTTCGCTGTCAAGCCACAAACAAACTCTTTCCAATCACAAGTACTTTTGTGACAAACGTATGAGGGTACCATTAATTTGCAACTTGTTTGGAAGTATCGCTAAAATAAAACGTCAATTTGTCCGAATATTCAAAATATATACATACAAGTAGGGTTAAGGATTCTATTATGACACCCGTTCCTAATATGAGATCTCTATCCCAAGAGTCTTGTAAACTCTGCAGCCTAGTGAGTGACATGAAATCTAAGCTCTGATAGTGTTTCTAGTAATCTGTTAAACGATTGAGTGTCTGTGATCTAGAATTACCTGTCAGTGATTTTTTAAATTTTTTTGTGTCTTGTTGCGTTTCGATTGAAAAGTTTTTTAATTGGTCCAGTTCAAACTGAATTGTCATCTTCAAGATGGCAATTCTTGGTTACTCAAAGGTAAAAACCAATTGTTACGAACATGCATTCAACAGCTCACAGCATCTAAGTGGCCCGCCTTACGGTCGCATCTCGAAGCATCGAGAAGTGTCGGCGATACATCAAGCGCTGTAAAATTCCACCCTTCAGATAACGAATTAGAGGTGGGACTACTCCCGAATATTCTCGAAAATAATACTTTGGTATATATATGTAACGGTGTAGGAGTAAGTTTAGTTGATAAGAGAATACCGAACTGTAAAGTTATAAATAAATATATTTATAATAAATTCGAACCGCTCGTTTTATTTAATCTCGCTACAGTGGTGTCCGGTGTGAGATTTGAAAATAGTCAACAGTGACTTTTGAAAAAGACTTTTGAACTTTTGAAAAGTATTGTTCGTCGGGAACATCCGCGTAGTTCAGTAGTGATCGTTGTACGAAAGAACATTTAAAAAGTACGTGTGTGCCTGACCAAAGATGCTGCTAGTACAAACTTTCAGTAAAACAGTTGCGTGAGCAACTTGAAGAACGCGATGAAGACTGCAGCGGGTCCAAGAAGATCCTCCAAGAACGACTAAAGAATGTTCTTAACAAGAATGGAGATGATCCAGAGACATTCCAGTTTCAATCATCAGAAGAAACAGTTTTAACAAAAATAAATGAGAAATTTGAAAATGTCTCACAAATGATTGAAGAATCTTCGAAACAAAATGATAGTAAATTTGAGAACGTCTCGCAAATGATTGAAGAAACTTCTAAAAAAAATGATGAAAGATTCAATGAAACGTCTCAAATTATTAAAGAAGTAGCTAGACAAAACGACGAGAAACTCGAAAATGTGTCAAAAAGATTCGACGAGAAATTTGAAAATGTTTCTCAAATGATGGAAGAAACTTCGAAAAAGAATAATGAAAAATTTGAAGAAGTTTCCAAAACATTCGAAAAAGTAGAAGAGAAGATCAAACAGTTAGAGAGCATGATAACTAACACAAAAATGCTACCACCAGTTAATACGGTAGCTTTAGATCCGGTAGTAAAAGAAGAATCACCGAGAGACGAAACGACACATCATATGAGATTCAAATTGCCACCATTCGATGGAAAGTCGTCTTGGTCTATATACCTTAGACAATTTGAAGCTATTGCGACAGCCAATCATTGGACAGAACAAGAAAAGGCTGTTTCCTTGACTGCTGCTTTACGAGGTGATGCTGCAGATATCCTAAGATCGATTCCTAAGGGTCAAGAAAAATGTTACCAGACCTTGTTCACTCGACTAGACAAACGTTACGGAGATGCCCATCTACAACAAGTCTACAAAGTACAAATAAGAAGTAGAATTCAACGACCAAGTGAGAGTTTGCAAGAATTTGAAGCAGATATTGCTCGTATAGCGCTGTTGGCCTATCCAGAGGCACCAGACAACATTTTGGAAGAAATTGCTGTAGATGCCTTCGTCAATGGGTTGAGAGACAGTGAACTACAGAAAGCTTTACGACTAGCAAGACCGAAAGTTTTAGATGAAGCGCTCGCCATTGCCTTGGAACATGAGATAGCTAGTCGAGTTTCACGGAGCTATCAAGTACGAACCTCTGAAGAGAGTGACGAACGAAACGATAAACGTCTGGAGGAAATCGTACGGAAAGTAGTTCGTAACATGATGCCGAAGAGACGTGAACCCAGATGTTGGAATGGTAACAACGAAGATCACATTCGCCACAAAGTGCAAGAAAATAATACAACAGTCAGAAAGCTAGAACGGATCGAGCACGCTAGAAAAAGTCATTCAAATGCTGATGTTCAATCAAGACGGCCATACAGTGAAAATCGTAATCATTGTCTTAAATTAGAAGAACGACTTTGCCCCGTGAGGCGAACCACCGTTATTAATGATCAATGGCAGCCTCAACAGCTACAAGACGCTCAAGCAGATGATCCATGTATAAAAAGAGTATTGGATTGGCTGCGTCGAAGTGAAAGACCTTCTTGGCAAGACATTAGTGCATGTAGTCCCGAAATCAAGTGTTACTGGAGCCAATGGAATTGCCTAGTGCTGAAAGATGATCTTCTGTATAGAACCTTTGAGAACGATGATGGTACAGAAACTAAGCTTCAGTTGATTGTACCTAAAAGTAAAGTGTCAGAAGTATTGCGTCAGTTGCATGACGGTGCATCAGGTGGACACTTTGGTATTACGAAGACTCTGCAAAAGGTTCGAGAACGGTTCTATTGGGTGAACTGTAAAGATGATGTAAGAAGATGGTGCCGGAAATGTGAACTGTGTGCAACCAGTAATGGTCCAGTTGGTAAAAAGAGGGCACCCATGAAACAGTACAACGTTGGTAGTCCTATGGAACGAGTAGCAATCGATATTGCAGGTCCACTTCCAGAGACAAATGATGGAAATAAATATATCCTAGTTGCCATGGATTATTTTACGAAATGGACTGAGGCCTATGCGCTACCAAATCAAGAAGCTGCTACCGTTGCAGAGGTACTGGTTAAAGAATTCTTTAGCCGATTTGGTGTTCCCTTGGAGATCCACTCCGACCAAGGGCGAAACTTCGAGTCAAACCTTTTTCAAAACGTTTGTAAATTGATTGGTGTCAATAAGACCAGAACGACACCCCTTCATCCTCAATCAGATGGAATGGTCGAGAGAATGAACCGAACGATGGGTAAACACCTGTCCAAAGTTGTATCAGAACATCAAAGAGATTGGGACCAGCACATTCATTTATTCCTAATGGCCTACCGCTCGGCCGTGAATGAAACTACGGGCCAGACTCCAACCTGCCTGATGTTAGGTCGTGAAGTTCGTTTGCCCTGCGACCTAGAGTTTGGCTGCAGACCTTCTGAAGAATATGTTGCAAGCGAAGATTATGTCGACCGCCTAAAGTTAAGAATGAACAACATTCATGAACTTGCCCGACAGCACATCCAGTTAGCCAGTGACAGAATGAAAGATCAATATGATTCTCGATGCAAGAATGAAAGCTATGAAGTAGGTGATCTTGTTTGGCTTATAATCCACAACGTCGTCGTGGCTTGTCTCCTAAACTGCAAAGACAATGGGAGGGTCCGTATGAAATTAAAAAGAGAATAAATGACGTAATATACCGAATTAAGAAGTTGCCGAAAGGTAAACCAAAAGTAGTTCACGTAAATCGTCTTGCACCTTATGCTGGCTCAAACGAAACCGAAGAAGTCCGAACCCTTCAACATGAGATCAAAGATAATCGGCGACCAAGTTTTAATGAGTTTATGTCAAATTACGCAGAGAGAAAGAGTGCTAGATTCGGCGTGACGACAGAAGTTCAGCAGGATCTTTTTAGTGTTCCGCATAACGTCTCTCTAGCCCACTGTGTTGCCCAAGATCTTGAGATGACTAAAGGAATCTCATCTGTATTTTATAAGAAATTTGGTCGCTTGGACGAGTTAAAAAACCAGCAGCCTAAAGTTGGAAGAGTGCTGAGATTAGAAGATGGTTCTCGATCTTTGTTGTATATGGTGACCAGAAAGTCGTATACAGACAGGGCAACCTACGAGGATATATGGTGTGCTCTAACTAATTTGAAGAAAATCGTCTGCAATTACGACATTAAGAACTTGGCTTTACCAAAGATAGGCCATGCACTAGATAATCTGGATTGGAAGATTGTAAGAAGCATGATTGAAGTGATCTTCCGAGAAACCGGTGTAAGAATTACTGTGTGTTGCATTAATCCGAAGAGATCGTGTCCTTCAAAGACAATAGACTGTTATTTCTTTCTGAGGGGTTCATGCAGAGCTGGAGAGTCCTGCAGATTCCGCCATCCTGGGCCTATAGATAGAGTTCCTGATCGGGACGCTCAGATCTAAGAGGGGAGCAGTGTTACGAACATGCATTCAACAGCTCACAGCATCTAAGTGGCCCGCCTTACGGTCGCATCTCGAAGCATCGAGAAGTGTCGGCGATACATCAAGCGCTGTAAAATTCCACCCTTCAGATAACGAATTAGAGGTGGGACTACTCCCGAATATTCTCGAAAATAATACTTTGGTATATATATGTAACGGTGTAGGAGTAAGTTTAGTTGATAAGAGAATACCGAACTGTAAAGTTATAAATAAATATATTTATATAAATTCGAACCGCTCGTTTTATTTAAAAACGGTACACAATCCTAACCTCAAAATTCGGATTAGGAAGTTCCCACTTGGTTGCTCCTAATATGACACCCACAAGTGTGCCTAATATGAAATATCATATTAGGGTATACTGTAATATTTTGTATATAATATCAAGTATTAAGCGTTCCTATTTTGATATTTAAGATGACATCGTATGTTAAAAAACGCAAAACTTGGGACTCGGGTATGATGAGCTTCAAAATATTTTGAAGTTTCTAAGGGTAAAAGTTTCTTGGGTTTCTTTTGAAGGCTAATTGTTATGCTATGTTAAGCATACCGAAAAGACTCTTTAATCATTAGTAGCTGTGTGATTAGGTAGACGGCCTGTTTTGTCTGTGGACATTGAATGAAGCGCGGCCATTATCAATTCAAGCAAATTTGGTAGGATAAACGCTTATTTGTACAATTAGAAATTATACCAGCAAAAATATTTGTAACCTAAAATAATAACTAGCCTAACATCATTGGACAAACACACTACTAACCATAGTATAATACATCAAAATCTGCAAAACTTATTATGAAAGTATACAAATTTCTCTTAAATTTATACAGATGCTTTAAAATCAACAGATGGCGTGGGAGCAGCAGTTATATCCTCTAATATGTGTCAAAAAATATAAGTTGCCAATACACTATAGTACTCTTAATGCAAATTATATGCCATATACGAGGCACTCACATATATTACATCCTCACCAAATCAGAAATATATAATTTTGACTGATTCACTAAACTCACTACAATCTATAGAAAGAATATACCCAGAGAATCATATTCTTGAAAAAATAAAACAAAATCTGATAGAGATAGAAAATTGTAATAAGGAGGTAATCTTTATTTGGATCCCATCACATAATGGTATTAGAGGTAATAAAGAAGTAGATAAGTATGCGCGTGAAGCCGTCAATTCACCTGACTCTATTATTGTAAAATACGTGATAGCTAGTGGTGTTTTAAGTGCTAGCTAGTTATCCACTCGCGCATCCTAAGTGAGTGACAAAACCTGTGAGAATTTTCAGTGTCCAATCTTCGGAATATTAAACCGGACATTAAACCATGGAGATGTTTTCCCCACTAAAAGAAGAGATCAAGTGACAATAACTCGTCTTAGATGAGGTCATACCAGTACCACGCACAAGTTCTTAATTATTAAAGAATCCGAACCAAAATGTAAGCAATGTAACGTTAAACTCTCGGTGAAACATGTTGTTGTAGACTGTCCAGTTTTCTCCACAGCAAGAATCAATTATGGTATCTCAATAAACTTAGAGAAAGCACTTGGTGCAAATTCTTCATTCACAAATATTTTAAACTACTTAAAAGCTATTAATTTTGTTAATATAAAATATATTTAATATTGTAAATCTGATTCTCGCTAATAACCTTCGGGTTGATACGAATTTGTAAATAAAAAAAAATATTTGTACCCTAGATCTTGTTTCTCTCTCTTATAAACGCCGCAGCCAAAAAATAGGCCCAAACTACATCGCGAAATGATAGAACAATACTGCAGGAGACTTATTTTGTTTAGCATAATCCAAAGAATTCAAATAGAATTTATTTAGGCTAAAAAATTTGTAAAACAATTGTTTTGAATTTAAACAACTTTTCGTCTGGACGACCTCTTGGAACTTATTTTGAGGTATCTCATAATATCCTTAGTAAACACAATATATTATATTCCAACCAACACGGATTTCTACCTGGAAGATCAACAGAGAGTGCTACCACTGAATTGCTTAGTTTCATTCACATCGCACTGGATCGGGGAGATTTTGTGGGGGCACTTTTCTTTGATCTCTCAAAAGCATTTGATACCATAAACGTAAGAGTTGCTATAGAGAAGCTAAAAAATCTTGGTTTTAGGGGTCAGTTCGCATTATAGCTTTCATCTTATTTACATTCTAGGAAGATCATCGTTAAACTTAGTGACACACGATCAGATTATGGTGATATTGATATTGGGGTTCCTCAGGGTTCATTATTGGGACCATTAATATTTCTATTTTATATTAATGATATGCCTAGATATGTCAGTTTAAATAACATATTTATGTATGCAGATGACACAACCATTGCTACGTCTGCTTCAAGTGCCGAGGAATTAACTGTTCAACTGAATATTATATCAAAAGATTTTACAGAGTGGTGTAAAAAAAATGCTTTGATTGTTAATGCTAAAAAAACCACAAGCATGCAATTCTACTACAGATCAAATTCAAGTTACCAGTTTTTTATAAAAGTGAATGATAGCCTGGTTCATTCTACAACTTCCACTAAACTTTTAGGTTTGTATCTTGATAGTAACATGAGCTGGGAATCTCAAATTAATCATGTTTGCAAAAGAATAAATAATAGTTATTAACGCAATATTGCAATTAAAAAGCTTTCTTAAAAAGGAACAGTTATTGAATGTTTATTATGCAATTGTTTATCCTCGCTTAGCCTTCAATATAAATCTTTGGGGTAGTGCTGTGAATGCTGCAAGAGTGTTTGTCTCTCAGAAAAGGATAATTCGGTTAATTTTTGATTTACCATATAGGCATTAATTTCGTCAATATTTTAAAGAATACAACATTTTAACAGTACCTTCTATATATATATATATATTTTTAAATGTATACTACATTATGTAAAAGCCAATATAACTACTTTTCATTTAAACTCTGATTATTACCAGTACCCAACTAGGCAAAATGACCTCATCAGAGTACCAAAGCATAATACAGCACGGTTTGAAAAATCCCAGTATTATATGGGTATAAGACTTTTCAATCATCTTCCCAACAGTATTAAATCTGAAATGAATTTAAATAAATTTCGAAGTAAATTAAAATCTTTTCTATTGCAAAATTGTTTCTACAGTGTAAATGAATATATGGGGGATGTAAATAATTAATTCTATGTATTTTTTATCCTTTTACTCTGAAATTGTGATGTTTTTATAATGTATTTGTATATGTGTGTATATGTGTGTATATGTATATAGGTGTGTATATACATATGTGTATATGTGTATATATTATGTATATATATTTTTTTTATTCGACTTATCCTATCATGAAAATGATCTTTAAGGATGAATAAATTATTAATATTATATTATTATTATTATTATGGTGTATTTTAAGTGATTATGCAAAAAATCTCACATGAATATTCTTCTGAAAGAACCAGAGCTTTTTGTCTTGTCTAAAAGAAATCAACTACCAATAATTTTTTGTATCTAGTTGGTACCTAGTATTTTCCTATAATTTACTAAAAAAAATTCAATGTATAATTCTGTTTTTGTAGAAAGTCTTATCTTAACAACATATTTAAAAATAACTCTTTGACGAAATGAGAAGAGTAAACAGTTAAATAAATAATTATTATCCCAATAAAAACTCTTTTATATGCACACAACCATCCTCATCCCATTTTGCGACATTTCCAAATCCGTGATTCACCTCTAAAACGGACTCTTGCCATTATTTTTTATCCTTAAACAAATTCGGCGAGTCCTTTTTAGTACAATCGAGTGGGAGCACTCAGCTGACAACAAATGAACACCGTGGGTAGGACACTTTTCAAAGATAACTGTATTTTGCAGCATTACAAATATGTATAAAACCAATTCTAGACGGCTACGTCATAAGACACCGGTAATTAATGGCTAGATAGATAACTCTTTATTTAGTAGTAATAAGTTGGACGTGTGGTGTCATTTTATAAATATAGATTATATTTTAATAGGAGACATTTAAAATTGGTAAGGTAAATGCGTGTCGTATTATATTTGTACCATATGGCAAATCTGTTATTATAATAAAACATATCCTTTCGAATATAGGTAAGGTTATTAATAAATTAATAAATATTTCAAAATTTTTTGAATATATATATATATATATATATATATATATATATATAGATTAAAATAGAATTTATTTAGTCAATATACAAAAATAGTTTTATTTTGACAAGTCAAAGGAATAGTGATAATTCACCCACATGAAGTGGGTGATCAAATTATTATGATCAGTCACAAAATATTTAAGATTTTCAAATTTGTTCAAAAATTTTATAATAAAATCATATGCTGCTCTACGATTAAGGTATGCCAATATATTTTGTCACTATACTCTGTTTTTTAACCAGGAGGAGTAGGTAAACCAAAAAGATAGATTCACACCCAAGAAAGTTACTAGAAAAGTCACCAAGTACATCTTCTTTTTTTGTTGTATATCTCGGCCTTGCGGTAATCGAGTAATCAATATCGGACAACCTTACACGTCAATTCTAACCTAACTTTATGTTTGAATAATATTTTTTTTAATTCACTTCCAATATATACTACAATTATTACAATAAAAAAGGACGTTTTTCACATTTGGTCCCATGCATATATATTTCAATATCGGGTGATCCAGTTTTATAGATCTTTTGAGTCGATGGTACTTAATTTAGAGGATATTTTGAAACAGAGAGTCAATAATGTTACAGATCTAAGTACGGTTTTTCTCAGAAATTTGTCTTTTGATTTGCAAATAGATCTTATATGCAACAAAGCTATGCAAATGCATGTATCAAAAAGTTAGAGAGAGTTTAAAGATTTCTGAAATACTGTTCTTTTAAACTGCGTAGACCATATTCTTATTCTGGTGTGATTAATTTCTTGAATCTAGGTTTTTTTTCTTACCAGAAGAATTAACTTTGACTTTGATCATTATTTTTAAGCTTAATAATCCAATCTCCTGAATTGCTTCAGCCAGTTTGTTTAACTTATTCCTTCTCATGCACTGCTTTAGAATTGACTTTTTCATGTTTCATATCACAGAATAAATTATGGTTTAAATATAGGTGTGGTCCTTCTTTTCATACATGGTAATCAGTTACCTCATTAGATAGATTTAACTTATGTATCAATATCTTAAGGATCTATTTGAAGCACTAAAATGCAAAACAATAAATTTGTATAAATAAGTGTGTACTTGCAATTTCTTTAATGCTGGACTCTTGTTTAATTTTGACAGTGAGTTTGTCCCATTTGGTATCAATAAATAAAATTTACTAAAAAATACTGGATTTCTGTGAGATAATCAACTAATTCTATCTATTATGTTACATATTCTAGTATAATTTTGCAGTTTTCTTGTGATGATCTACAACAGGAAGAACAAAACCAACTGTATCAATACAATCAAAGTAAAACACAACATTATTAATGTTCTTTTATTGTGATGAAAACAAAATGAAAATGCTTTTTAACAAGTATACACTAAATTTAAAAGATAGTTGCCGTTTTTCTTATGATAATTAGATATAAATATACATTTATGAATATATAAACACTATAAAACTCTATTTATTATAAATATCAGCTAGAAAAATATCACATTAAATACTATTATCGTATATCACCAAGTCAAAGTTATTACAAAAACAACTTAAAGAGTCAGAAATCGATTTATATAATATTCTGTGCATAATATATATTCGGAATGAATGTAAAAATAAAAATTAATTGTGAAATTAAATTGGTGAGATTAATGAACAACTACACCATTTTGAATTTCTTGATTTATTTTTTCAGCAAAAACTGAATCTATTTCAGATATTTGAGCAAGAAAGTTTTGTTTTTGGTCAGCAGCCCAATGTATAAACTATTCTTTAAATAATTTCCCCTAAAAAATAACTATGGTAAAACATTTCATAACATAGACAATAAATCAATCATCCTATAAACAGTAAGATCAACAATTTATAGTTTTGCTATGTAATATTTTCTGCATTGAATCTGCATATGTAAAGTAAAAATATCCTTTTTTCTTTTTCTTCCCTTTCCATGTTCTTATATCTGTTGAACCAAAATACTTGACAACATTCCAGTAGAGTATACAAATAAAAACTTAAAACTTAATATTTATTAGTAACAATAATATACCTGATTATAAAATGAAATCTATAAAATGTTTTAGTTAATTTTACTATATAATTGTAGCTAACCCATATTTACATACCGATATTTGTACTTACTTTAAATTGATTTGCTGCAAGAATTTATATAATAATGAACGACACATATTTTGGAAGATCTAAGCGGTTGTTAATTTCACTTAAAATTTTACCTAAAGTGAGCATTTCATTCTTGAAAAAGAAGCTGTGTACTATCTGTCGTATAGATGTTTTAACTATTTTTAGGACATTTTACTGCTCCAGTCTGCTTATATTCTTTAATTGTTCTCAATTGTATTGTTGTAAATAGTTGAATTCGCAACACCTTATAGTGGAGTAAACTTGCCTGCGCTTCGACCAATTACAAACAAGCATTAAGGCGCGGAAAATTTGAATTACTCCTCCTGGTTTAGAAACAGAACATAATAACCTTACTTTTTTAACGTTTTCAGCTCTTGAACTGTCATTTGTGTCAAATTACGTGACAACATACACATTGTGTTGAATTTGCGCTTGGAATTTACAACTGAATTTGTATGTTTTTGAACTGTTTTTGAAATATTAGTATTGTTTTATCTTTGTAGTATGTTTTTTTAATGTATTAGTGGTGATTGTGTGTGAAAAAAAATATATCAGTTTTAAATTTTAAAGACATTTTCCAAACATTTCTATTTTTAAGAAGAAAATCATAATGGATAAGGCTAAAGACGTCCCTGTGTCTAAAATGGTGGAGATAAAGACACTTTTATTAAATAAAAAGCATTTCCAACGTCAAAAAGATTAACAATGCCAAGTAGTGCGAGCAATAGTAAGCAATATCAAGAAAAAAATTGATACCAACAAACCCTTGACTCAGCAGTGGTGGGTCGAAAAATGTGGTCGAAAGCGTGTCACTTTACGTAAAGACAAAAGAAAAATGAAGGATATCTTCGTAAACAATAGAAAGAAGACAAGAAGAGTCCTCACGGGACTTATTTGTGAAGCTGGGATACCAGTTTCTGATATGACTCCGCAGAAGACTTGCTGAGCAAGGTTTTAAATTATGTCGCCCTGCCAAAAAACCAAAGTTGACCATTGCAATGATGAAAAAGAGACTAGAATGGGCCAAAGAACACCAACATTGGACAATTAAGGATTGTAATATGGTAAACTACGTCACTACTAAAGTTTAAATCCCTATAATCACTGTTTTTATTCTAAAAAAAATATCTTATAGTTTTTTTTTATTCACAGGTTTGTTTCTCTGATGAGTGTGCAGTGAAGATACTCATGGATAAGTCTGCCTTCGTCCGAAGACGAGCAGGTGAAAGTAAAATAGGAGCGAGTAAAGCATCCTCTCAAGATCATGGTATGATCTATGATCAGCAGTAGGGGCACAGGGAGGCTGTACATTGTGAATGAAATGATGAATTAACATCAATATATTGAAGTTCTGGAACAAAAGGTCATACCACAAATCAAAGACTAGTTTGGCGAATCGGAAGATTTTAGCTTTATGCACGATTCAGCACTGTGCCATAAGGCAAAAACAGTAACATCGTACCTAGAAAAAAGGAAAATTAAAGTACTGAAGTGGCCAGGTAATTCCCCAGACCTCAATCCGATCGAAAATCTGTGGGAGCTTATTAAGAGGGGGATTGCCCAGGAAACTGTCACAAATAACCAGCAGTTAATTGAGAGACCCATTGCTACCTGCACAAAAACGATAAAATAAAAGGAGACTGCCTGAGAAACATTCAAAGTATGCCAAGGAGGATCAAAGCCGTCATCGAAGCTAAAGAGGTCACACAAAATATTTAAAAAAATTGTTCTGAAGCCATTTTCTTGTGGCATTTTAAGCTAATTACTATTTAAATGGGAATAAGCCACAATTAAAGGTTAAAGTACGTTTATTGACGTTTCAATTTCCACTTCGGAAATTGTTCTCAAAATACAAACCTTAGTAAATTAAACAAATTTTGTTTTTTGTTACATAGTGAAAAAGCCTTCTAATAATTTAATTTTATCTGACTCATTTATATTGACAATTTAGACACACATTATGCATTTTAAAGTAGACGACTTTAAAATGATATTGCCAATATTGTTGAGTTGCGCTCCTGGGACGACTTCGGAGCAAAAATTTATTGTAAAATAAATAAAAAAAAATTACCATAATAAAAAGCGGGACACTGACATTAATGAATTGACAGAACTAAGAATTGATATCTAATATTTCAGGGTTTACTGTCATTAATATGTAATTATTTATATATGGGCGTATCTTTGGTGTTTTCAAAAAAAGGAAAGTGAGCATATGTTATAACTTTAGGAGTTTTTTATGGTGTTATATTTATTATTATTTTGTCAGATTTAAATATATTTTATTTAGATTCTGTGTATCTTTTATTTTATTGATTGCGTTAGTATTTCTTTCTATTTCTATTGATTTGTATATCCCCCTCTTATTTTTGTTTTGCTCGGTTTTTAAAATTTTGATGTTTTCGAAGTCAAATTTATGCTTCTTCTCATTCTCTATCACAATCTCTCATAATCTATCAATATAGATACTTTTACAGTTGGTACATGGTACCTTGTAAACAACATATGATTCTTTACAAATATTCACATGGTGTTCACTTGCAAAACTCAAAGTTTTCAAATTTTCCTTCCTTTCCTAACAAATACAATAACCTTCTAAAAAAAATCAATATATTTTAACTAATAAAGCATTTATCCATCACAAAAAAGGGCCATTTACTAAATCTAAGGTTTTTTGCAAAATGTACAAGTTTGACTTAACGGTAAATACAAAGTTTTGCAGCTGGCGGAACCATTTATTTAACGTAACTAATAAATCAAATTCTTTGTGTACGTTACTCCATTCCTGCCTGATTATATGTTTTAAATAAAATAAATTTATATCACATATGTTTTAATTCTGCAGCAGATACTTTAACACATGCACCGACTGCAGGTTCTTCAGAGTAGTAAATGTCTATATAATATTCATAAAATAGTTTTTATATAATGATGAAAGAGTTTTTTTTATCTTCCTCTATACTATTGCCAATCTACTGTTAATATATTTTTTAAATACTTTTACTCATATAATAAAACTTAAATAGTGTTTGTTCCTTATGAAACTCACTACAAAGTAACAAATTTAATAACAATTATTAATTTTTTGATGCCTCTGTAAAAAGTTCCCTTGTACCTAAGAGCTTTCATTTTTTTGTAAAGAAAAGAATAAAAGCCGTCGACATTTAGAAGATAATGAGCATCAGAGTGACTAATTGTATAATTTAAATTCACGACTGTTTTACTGTAGAAAATCACCTGATGATGATTTGTACGTACACATCAGTCATTTTACAAGTTTTATGAATGAATACGAATGATTCAGAAGGGTCAAATGTGAGCATTCGACACAAGGAAGATGCGACCTTTAGATCAAGTGGCTGTTCATTAAGAAATCTCCTTATGCAGTGGCGCGCAATATGTGCTATCCTAGATCTTTGGTTTAATATAATGACTAATTAATATAACGACTGAGTTTTTCTTATCGGCATTTTAAATTGGTTTTTAGAGGTTAAAATTTTAAGATCTCTTTTCATTATTCTCTAGTCTTTATTTTTATGTCCTTGCGCCTTCTCCAATTACAATTTTTAATAAGATTTTACCATAGGTTTTTTCCCGTGACAGACACGTCTACCTATTTCTAGTTCCACCATGTTTTTTGCTTTTAGAAACTTAACATTTGTCTGTATCAGTACGTCCTAAAAGCTTCCAGAACAGAGCAGAGCAGAGTATGGGCTATTTGGGCCAGACGGTCAAAGTTCAATTCTGACTTCATTTTCATCAATGTTGTAAGCATTGCATTTGCGTTACCGGTCAACGTGCAACTTAGCAACTTAGCACAGTTCAAAACCTCAGTCTGGGCCGGAACCATTTGTCAACTAGCAGCTGACATATAACAGGTGTCTAGGTAAATGTATTGATATATAAGGTGTAGTCCGAAGATTCTTTTGCAGTATTTTTAGCTTGGTGAGGAGAAAACGGCTCGTAAAACCGTATCTAATATAATTTTCTTAACAACAAGAAAGAACTTCCTGATGGTCACCTCAAGATACATCCCTAATATTTCAATGTGAATTTTTTTTAACAACAAGCCTTGTACCTGTAGTAAGTACAATTAACATATATTTACTCAAACCATGCATAAGTAATATTGGCGCTTTTTTGGAATAAACCTGGTGGAACTCTTTTATCATGATATGTAATTGATATGTGATCCGGTAGACCTGAAGATGACTAGAAAATTGTAGTCGCCAGTAAAAGTTCGATATCTTTTGTTCAGCCCCCGACAGAATCCAATCTTCTTGATCCAAGCTTCTATAAACAAACATCTCTGCATTTTTGAAATAGGATCTCATTGTTAAACAGTGCTTCTTGTGTAGCCCAAACGCCATAGAATTCAAATTGTCTACGTGATATATGTTAATCAGATTTTTTGTAGATTCTACTATAAATTAATTACTTTGAGAAATGAATTTAGTAAGTGGATTCTATGAATAACAGTTCTATTAGACTAGGGAAGTAATGATTTTCCCAAGACACTCTTTGATACAGGTATCTAAGAACTGCTTTTGATTAATTTGGTTATAACAATGTGTAATAAACAAAATATGCAAAAGATTAAATGTCATCACTTATACACAATTTATAAACGATGTAAGATCGCTATTTAAGTTTAAATACTAAAGGCAAAGACACTTTAGCGAATTCGAGAAAAAGCCCTGAAAGAACTTTATTTAAATCTAAATTTAGTCAAGTTTCCGCCAATAAAGGAAATGCCACTGTCATCCTAAATACTTCTTGTTACAATAATAAACTCTCAAATCTCAATAATACTCCAGTCTTATATCTTAATAATAAAAAGTCTTTCAGAACACATTGAATTATGCCTTCCCAAAATTCACAAATTAGATATTTCTCTACGTCCCATTGATAGTGCATACAACTGCCCTACACAACCATTGGCCAAGTACTTGGCCAACATTCTACAACTTCTCGTCGAAAATGCTGCATCCTTCGTCAAAAATTCTTTTCATTTCATCGCACTTTTTAAACAATACCTTATCTGACTGGGATTCTAATAAGTTTTATTATCGTTTCACTCTTTACAAACATTCCTATAGACGAAACTATAAACATTCTGAAAACTAAATACAGTATTCAATAAGACCACTTATCCCATTACTGCGGAGGATGAATACAACCGCGGATTTGGCCAACATTGTGAAGAGCCGTAAGCTGGAAAAAGGAAGGAAAAAGAGCCCCAGGACGAAGAAGAATATCCTGGCCTGGTAACCTGAGAGCATAGTATAGAAAGACCCCAACACAGCTATTTCGTATAGCAACCAACAAAATCATCATAGCCAGAATGATCGCCAACGTTCTGAACGGACAGGCACCCTAAGAAGAAGATCCCATTAAGCATTGTATGTCCAACACTTATTTCATCTTCTAATAATAACTCTACAGATAAATAAATGGTGCAAAAATGGGCTTCCCACTAGCTCTAGTAATTGCCAATATCTTTATGGAAGACTTCGAAACTTGAGCACTATCCACTTAATGCTCAAACACACATGTTGGCTACAATATATTGATGATATTTTTATCATTTGGCTGGATGGCAGGGATGCTTAGGTATCTTTTCAGACCCATCTGGGTGGTATACATCCTAGTATCCAGTTCACGATGGAGGTGGAGATTAATTTATTTTTACCGTTTCTCCACAGTATCATAAAAAAACCAATCCCAAGGTTTTCAAGACTCTAGTCATCGAAAACCCATCCATACCAATCGTTACTTGTACGCCAACTCTCATCATCCACCTTCACAAATTAATTCAGTTATTAATATCCTTGTCTCCAAATTAATACAGCTTTGCAATGTTGCATGCAAACCCGCTGAGCTCTTGAATTTAAAACAAGCTCTCATCCAAAACAGTTACCGCGGAAATCACATCAACAGGAGCATCCGCAGATATCAGTCTTCTACTTAAATCTCAACCCAATTAGGCCAACAACACAAGCCGGCATTTTATAGTCCCAACTCCAAGGAAGACCCCCAAACCCCAAACCCCAACAAAAAAATGTTTGTTTTTCTCTTAAATTCAGTACTTTAAAATCAAATTTAACTCATTAAACGTTTTAACGTAAAATAACTTCAATTTTCCGTATAGAAGGCCCATCAGGCCTTCTATATACCGCTGATGCGGAATAGGCCCTTAAGGCGGATCGAATGAATACTGTTCCACTCGCGACTCCCGAGCACTAAGACCATGTGCGGCAAACATGAGCTTGGTGACCGGACCCTCTCGGGTGCCCAGCCGGCGAGGAGAACAAAATTTATTTTGCCAAATCGGCGGCTGAGTGACCAAGCACACACATATTTTTCATCCAAATCAGTTACCGCGGAAATCACATCAACAGGAGCATCCGCAGATATCAGTCTTCTACTTAATCTCAACCCAATTAGGCTAACAATCCAAGCCGGCATTTTATAGTCCCAACGCCAAGGAAGACCCCCAAACCCCAAACCCCAAAAAAAATGTTTGTTTTTCTCTTAAATTCAGTACTTTAAAATCAAATTTAACTCATTAAAACGTTTTAATGTAAAATTAACTTCAATTTTCCGTATAGAAGGCCCATCAGGCCTTCTATATACCGCTGATGCGGAATAGGCCCTTAAGGCGGATCGAATGAATACTGTTCCACTCGCGACTCCCGAGCACTGAGACCATGTGCGGCAAACATGAGCTTGGTGACCGGACCCTCTCGGGTGCCCAGCCGGCGAGGAGAACAAAATTTATTTTGCCAAATCGGCGGCTGAGTGACCGAGCACACACATATTTTTCCGGACATGAAGTCGACAGCCCAGACTGTCGGCTTCATGGTCGAAACACACGCTACTTTTTTTCTTTTTCTTTTAAGGACTTCGGTCCCGAAGTGAAGTCAGAGTAAAATCAATAGTCAGTAAAGTAATTAGGGAGAAAAGCCTAGATGTGGCTACCCCTACAGTTAGGTGGCATAACCACAGTCATTAAAAACAGGGCATTGTCAAAAACAGGGAGGTGTCCCATTACCCAGGGCATCTCAGGTAACTTTCAGATCAAAGCCTCCTCACGTCAGTCGTACGATAAGGAGGGGTGGACGAAAAACCTGTGGGTCAGATAGGTACCACTTCAACTAGTGAAGTGTGACCGGTTTGATCTTCGGACATGTGGATCCCATTCTTATATTGGTATACACATGTTCCTGTGGGTAGGGTTGATCGCTTAGCGTGATTGTGTGTGTTAATCTCAACCCAAGGACTTAGTGTGTGTTCATAACGAGGTGCCGACCCTCGATCGGACCATAGGATGGTATCAGATTATCGATTTTAGGTAAAATAAATGCATTATTTTAAAATACGAGCGTTTACTGTCACTGCTATGTTCTAGACGAGGATACGATGCGATGGTCTCCGTAATGAATGCACCCTTAGACCCTCATCGTACGAAAACTTTTCTTCCTTACATCTAAGGTGTCACTCACAAAATCGAGAAAATTTCCCAACAAAAACTTTTATTTCTCGTCCAAACAATCAAAGACAACATGAACAACATGAAGTTTATGAAATTTCTTGTGCAAACTGCCCTCAATCTTATATTTCAAACAAATCGTGGAATCCAAAATAGGATTTATAAACATTCCATTTCTGTACGCAATTCCGATTTAATTTCAACACATATATAAATAATTCAGAACACATATATTATGTTTTTGTTTTCTATTGAATATCCAGAAGTTGTTTATGTACTAAGCTTGTATAAATTTGTAATATGTAAGAAAGTAAGACAGAAAGATCCCCAGAAGTTTTGATTATATCCTCCTTCTCTATCCTTTATCCTTCGTAAGGATGTGGTAACATTATGGTATTTGACGAATGGTTGCTATCCATTCTTCTGTCTCCTGGGCGCGGTGTGCTGCCTTAGACAGAGAGTAACTAATAGCGCATTTCATTTGGTCTGATATGATTTTTTGTGTCTCTTCTACTTGATAATTTTATGCGTCTGTTTACATTTGCTATCTTGTTTTTAGTTGAAGTTTTAGATGAAGCATCGACTCTAATTTTTCTTCGTTCTTCTACTAGGTTCAGTGTCTCTTCAGTCATCCAGTGTTTTTCTTTCTTTGGGGTTTGTAATATTTATTGCGTCTATAAGTCACGTCTTTGTATGTTCCCATATTTGATTGGGATCGCCAGTAATGTTTGGTTTGTTACTATGCCTTTCTTTGTATTTTCCAGACTCTTTAGCTATATATTTAATTGTTTATTTGTTTCGAGTTTTTTACGAAAACTGTTTTTTTAATAATATATTGTACAGATAATCTTAAAAAAATTGACAGCGATGAAAAATTAAGATACACTTAACTTAAAGATACTTGATAAAAATAACCATTTTTGAAAATATGTATCAGCCAATTGTTAATAAGGTAAAACGATAGACAAGAGAAACGACTTTCACTCATTGACACATCGACGTCTTGTACTCTATTGTTAGGATGCCGAATATGAAAAATGCCCAGTTGGTTATCTTTTAAGTGCTAGTATAAGTAGGTAGCAACTTCTTTAATACGCCATTGTCTTTTCATTGTTCTAGATTCTAGTGGCCGATAGAAGTATTTTATGATAAAGTTACTACGTTATTATCCTTAAATTGTGGTTAATAAATAACTGGCCTGGACGTAAACCACGATAAATATTGTGTTACCGCCGGGCGGTACTTCGGATTTTTTCTAGTTCCGTGGATATACTATTTCAGAAAATTAATTGTGTAAGTAGTTGCGAAATTGTCGGTAGATTGTTGTGGCTATAAACGTATCTATTAGTGGTTAGACTGCATATTTATTTGAGGTAAGAGCGACTGGTTTAGATACAACTGGAGAAAATTACACTACAGGGAGACTCATTAATATGAGTACGAATAATTGAAGAGTGGTCGAGCTAAGTGATTTAAGTGCGAAAATTAAAATTTGCCAGAAATCAAAAAATAAACTTCCTTATAAATACTAGGAAAATGATTTTTACGTCAAATGAAATTAATCTAGAGTTGTTAGTTAGGTTTTCTTAGTATTCCTCCTACAGAAACTTTCATTCTAGTAAAAAAACATTCCAGACCAAAATAGTACAAATCCAATCATTACATCTGAAATTTTACATATTCTTGAAGTTTGCATAAACCAGGACTACTTTGAATTTAATAATCAAATATATACAACTAACAGTGCAGGACTTATAATGGGCAATCTTCTAAGCCCATTGCTATAAGATATTTTTATAGGTCATCTAGAGACAAAGATTTCAAAACATCCCATATTCAAACACTTTTAGAACAGGCAACTAGATATATTTACAATAGAAACAGAACAAAATCAATCCATAAATTTTTTAGATTTAAAAATTATCAGACATAAAAACAAACATGACTTCTCCATATTTTATAAACCTACCCATACTGACACGACTATACACAATTCAACATCTCATCCCACACAACATAAATTGTCAGCCTATCATAGTATGTTACATAGATTAACAGAAATTCCGATGTCAAAATACAACTTTGAGTCAGAATTAAATATCATTAAGCAGATAGCAGTAAACAATGGAGACAACGAACAAACAATTTATAAAATGTTAAATCAAAAACTACACAAGAAAGCCCTGAAATAAGTATTTTAACCACCAGAGAAAAAACCCAGTACCTTCTGCTGGATTAAATATACAGGCAAAATAACAACAAAAATAGCCAAACACATAAAAAAGAAAGGAATAACACCAGCTTTCAGAACAAATAACAACTTGGGCAATTATATAAAAAACAACAAAAGCCAAAATAAAAAACACTTACACAGTGGTGCGTATAAACTTAAATGTGGCGTCTGCCCAAAAACTTACATCGGTCAAACTGGTAAATACTTTAATAAACGAATAGCAGAACATAAAAGGGCTTTCAATAATCGAAAAGCAGATTTAAAAACAGACTAGAAAAATAGATCACTTGAGAAAGGCAATCAGCCGAAACAGCTGTAGTGATAAGAGGTTAAAATTAATTTTGTGGAAGTTTGAAAAAAAAGTTTTTAGTGTTATATTGCTAAAAAAAATTATAATTGCCCGAATGATTTCCAATCTCCGATAGAAGCGGAACTTGAAGAAGAAGACGTCGCGTCGGTCACTGATGACCGCCATGGCGCTCAACGTGTTAAAAGTTTATACTGATATATGAAATGTAATGTCATGTAATGTTAATAAAAATTGAATTAGGGGTAATATAAAATATTACAGGGTTGATTATAAAGCAAATAATCTTCTCAACAATTGATTACAGTGTAATCTAAAAACAATAAAACACACAAGTCAACAATATTAAAAATCAATCAAGATATCAGCAAGATGAAAAAAAAAATACAAATTGTACTGTTCGTATATTGTCGCATTGATTACAGAACGATGTTGCCTTTTTTCTCTTCTTCGATTTTTCTTTTATGAAGCAAAAACATTTACGACCCATACACATAAAATGTTCCGATATTATTTAAACATCTACTTAAGTGACTACTTTATGGGACAAATTTATCGATGGCTTGTCACTGGTATCGTCTAAAAGGGCAAAAAAAGTTATAATTTTATTTGATATTTACGACCACTTTTACGATCCTAATTATGTTGTTGGAATTACAAATATTTATTATTTCACATTTTAGGTCTTTATTGCCAAATAAATTATCTCGTGTTGGTTAATTGACTTAGACGTTATTTGTTACCTCGCGAATTAAATGTAACGTCCAGGTGGTAGTGCAAAAATGGTATTGGATACCTTTTCAATTGCACCAGGCTGGTCTTTATATTTATTTATGATAATAACTTTTATAAGCAAAAGTAAATTTTTATAACTTTATTTTTTTGAAAATGTTTTATAAATCTATTGTTCATGATGTTTGCTATTCTATCTGGCAAACGATATTTTCATTTCTTAAATATTGTTGTCATTTGAGTATCTACCTACTTTATTAAAAGACCACTTCTTCAAATTGCATATTTCCGATACCCCGCTACTTGAGTGGCCTTTTCATTGACTGGCGTTAAGTATGTGATAGCAAATAATCAGTAATATGATTCAAATTTGGAATATAATCATTTAGAAGCAGATAGTAGGGTTATTTTTTACACTTTCAAATCACAACAGCAGCCTTTAGATAAAAAAATTCAAATTGTTGTCAAATCTTCTCCGGCAATTCTAATTCAAGCATCGATAATCGACAAGGCAATGTCACTCTAGTCTAGTAGCACTGTGTTATCCGCCGTTGCAGCTGGAACAAGCCAGAGAAACACGAGGAAATCATCTAAAAAGGAAGTATAGTCGGTTCGCTATATTTACGCGGGTTTCGGATTAACAAAATTATGCTAATGACTCATTGATAACCAGTTGCAGTAAGCGACTTCCCAGAAAATTAGGTAAAAACTGCATTAATGGTCATATTTCAAAATACATTAAAATAACATTAGGGTAGGTATAAATTTGTTACAATATTGCAGTTGAATTGATTCTTTGCCAGTGTTGACATTGTATGTTTGGTGGAAATATTTAAAAATGCCTAGACGTGTGTTTTATGTAGACAGTCTAATTTGTAGTATACATAAGTATTTTATTGATGAAAAAGAAAATGGCGGTCCTTTAAAACCGGTAATGTCTGTTCAACAACGCGTATGTGATGCTCTAGGAATTAGTGAAACCAAACTAAAAGGAGTATTACAAAATCGCAATAATGTACGGCCGAAAGAAGATCACCGAAAAACTCGCCTATCATTGAATCGAATCCAGATGGAAATAAATTTGAAATTTGTGATACCATTTATCGAATGCGAGCCAACAAGGAACAGGTGACCTTAAATACAATTCTCTCGGAATTAAAAGATAGAAAATTTGAAAAATTGGCAGAACAAGTCTATGGCAAGTGATACATAATTTGGGTTTCAAATTTCAAAAGGAGGATAACAGAAAAGCCCTTTGTGAAAGAAGTTCTGTTGTGCATAAAAGAATTAACATTCTAAGAAAATATTCTAAATTATAAAAAGAAAGGGCAAATTTTATATATTTAGATGATATTTTCTAGGGGTGCAACCAAGAGAATATGGCAAGATGATAACGTAATGTCTATCAAACATACTGATGGAGAAGGGAAGCGACACATAATTTTACATGCAGGAGGGAAATCGAGTTTTATAGATGTGCTGATTTAATATTTTCATCTAAATCAAAATCAAGTGACTATCACGATAATATGAACACAGAAATGTTTGTAAAATGGTTACATGAAAAACTTCTCCCAGATTTAAGTGAGCCCAGCGTAATTATTTTAGATAATGCACCTTACCATTCTGAAGTATTAAACAAAAGTCCAACGAATTCTTGGACTGTTAATAAAATTAAAGAATGGTTGACAAAGAAACATTTACCATTTACACAACATATTTTAAAATCAGAATTATTACGTTTGGCAAATATCCACGCAAAACCAAAAACCTTTGTTGTGGATCAGATTATTGAAAGTTACGGTCATCAAGTTTTACGTCTGCCACCGTATCATTGCCAGTTTAATCCCGTCGAATATATATGGGGAATAGCAAAACAATATTATGACAACCATATTGGGCCTAACGGTTATAGAGACGACGCAGTTCGGGAAATTTGGCGAAAGGCACTTTCAATTGTAACTCCAGAAGTGTGGTGCAACTGTATATTCAAGTGCGGGAAACTAATAGAAGATTGGTGAACTCGTGAAAATAAAATAAACGAAATAAGTCCAATCATAATAACAATTATTGGTGATGACAGTGATGATGATGATGATTATGATATTTTTGATGATTTGATGATAATGACTGATTTTCATCTTTGTTGGCAAGTTAAATTTTTTTATTTTTCATTAGAAATTCTCTCTATGGAACAAATATTCTTTATTCTTTAAGTTCCATCTTCTATCAAAGGTTGGAAATCATCATGGCTATGCGGACTCTGTTGACTGCCGCTCTAAAAAGTTCTGCACTACTGCATTCAAACCATTCCCTTAAGTTCTTAAGCCAGGATATTCTTCGTCTTCCCACATTTCGCTTTCCTCGGATTTTGCCCTGCATAATAAGTTGTAATAATGCGTATTTTTGCCCTCTCATCACATGTCCCAATTACTCAAGTTTTCGTCTTTTAATAGTTAATATTATTTCCGCCTCATTTCCTATCCTTCTAGTTACTTCCATGTTTGACATTCTTTGAATCCATGATATTCGTAATATCCATGATATTTGAATCCATGAACAAATATACATAGACCATATTTTCTGTATGAAGTGTAATATAAAATAATTATTAGGTTTATATTAGCCACATTAGACTCCATTAATGAAGTAATTCTCCTTATTATACTGTCAATTATATAAAAGATTTTCCATTATTTTTTAATTAAAAAAAGTTATGGATTATTTTTTATTTCATTTGACCAGTTGATATTTCCCCAAAGAGCAGGTAATTAAAACTGGGTATTTACAATAAAATTTTTAATCCGAAACCCGCGTAAATATAGTGAACCGACTTTATAAACTTTAAAAATAGTTTATAGACAAAAACAGAAATTGTCATGTAAATAAAATAAAAACAAAGTGTATAGAAATAAGTAACTAGTTGATACTAGGGATTCTACACAAAAGTTCTAAGAGAAACACAAACATATTTACCAGACAAAAGCGTTTCCTTGGGAACGTTTCTTAGGAGACTCGCGAAAGGGTCGTTGCTGCAGTAGCAGAGCAGAAGACATAGTTCATAGGAAGGACTAAAATTCCTAGCGGGGTTATCTACGACGACGTGAACTACGTCCGGAAAAAAGACTGCCTCATCTAAAATGACTAGTCCCCTAAGAATAAACCTACGTTCAAGATCCAGAGCTAAATCCAACTCGAGCGAGAAGAAAAATACATCCTCACGTGAGAGTTTCGCATCTCAATATATTTGCTCACAGTCTAGCTCAGGTCCTACCCTAATTGGTCCTTTGAATATATCTAATGCTCAATTCAAACGTTATGTTTACCATGTTTATGAAAACAGCCGTGGATAAACTCCCAAAATTCTTTTTAAAACACATGATGGACAGGAAAGCGCAGGTCCTCAACACATCTCAAAGTTAGCTTAATTCCAAACGAATTACCTTCCGTTATAAAGAGGAATTTCCAGCCTTTGCCGGTAAAGACAAACATTTTATGCATCGTCTCAACCTTCTCTCGTCTATTTTTGCACATGGGCCTATCCAAACTCAAATTTTTTTTTGGCTATTCTTTTTATGCCGTCTACCCATCCCATATGTAATCTTGCTCTTGATCGTTTACCTTTGTAAGGTCTCCACTGTTGTATTAAGGCGTTCCAAAGTTGGTCTTTTTATCTAGCAGTGTAACCTACGAAGCTCCATTTGAATTTGGCAATTTTTGTTGTGCTATTCTCAACTTTGATTTTTGATCTTACCCAGTCGTTCATCTTTTTATCTGACAATCGTATACCTAACCTTGCTCTTTCCATTGACCTTTCTGGTGGGGCTAGTTTATTCATGTTTGCCTGAGTTGGGGTCCAGGTTTGACATCCATATGTCATGATAGGAATCATGCATTTCATTGTTTACACACTTTACTCCTCAAGTATTGAGGTTCAACTAGGTTTTCTAATTCCTGCTCATGGTAGTCTTGCTCTTCTAGTGATTTCCGCACTTTGGTTTTCTTTGTCAAGTTTCAGAATTTGGCCTGGGTGGATATATTCCTGGACTTGTTCTATCTCATTGCCATTTATAGTTATACGTCTGCGATTATCTGTGTTGGCTTGTGTTTCTATTTGTTATACTCGTTTTAAGGCCGACGTATTGGGAATCGATGCATTACAACCCAAAACCAGCCAAAAATAATACAAACAAAGAATCAACCTTTATCCAATCTGATTCTTAAATACCAACAATTCAATAATGAATAGAATCAACTTCTGTCATCGAAAAACAATCATCCAGCAACTCCAAAGAAAGCTCTATCCTACAATCAAATAATATACGTATGGAAAAAGTAGACTTCCAAGCGGGTATTAATTACGGTAAACGCAGAAAAGACAAAAACTTCCATTCAGTTACTAATGCCAAAATATCCGTTACTAGTTCTGCAACCAATCCAACAGCCAGCACATCTAAAACAACACTTACAAATTGTAATAATTACATTGTACAATTGCATAATTTTTATATTATAATATTATATATTATATATACAATTGCATAATTTTTATATTATAATATTATATATTACCTAGATTTAGCCATACGACTTACACTTCCTCTAAGGGAAGAATTCGCTCATACCAGAAACCTACTGTATGGGTTTGCTGAAGTGTCTCAAAAAAATTTCCGTACACATCTGGATATCACGAGGAGTACAGCTTTCTGCATGGCCCTATCTGCATAGGAATTTTCATTAAGAAATTTCTTTAGCCAGAAGTTTTGAACTTCATCTTGTCAATGAGATTTCCAGTTATGAAGCCCTGGAATAGTATTTGAGACTTCTTCAGTGTTAAAGGGTTCGTAATTAATATTATTCTAATGTAGACAGATGTTTGTTGTGTCAATCCCTGCAGCATTAGTGTTATGAGTAGCTGATATAGAAAGTTGATTTCTCTAAAACTCGTTAATTTCTTCTTTGCTTGGGTATGATTTGTTTTTATTTACTGTAGTGGTTAGATAATCAATTAAGTTACCTATAAAATGCCTTTGCAATATTACTTCAGCTCTCTTAATAATTTTTTTACATTATACTCCTCGTATGTATTTCGTTATTTGTCCAATGTCCCTACGCAGTTTATCAATCTCACTCAGCATTCGTTTTCCCAGGGTCCCATTCTGTTACTAGTCCTTCCGATGTTGGTACTCCGTCGTGTTCTGTTCATAACAATGTGTAGGCTTCTGTGGTATAATTTGGTAGGCCTTCAGTATTCGCAATTTGTTCAATAGTTTCTTAACAGAGTTTATTTGTGGTAGCAGTGGTCTGCTAAGTGAGTTGGTTCCACCAAACTCTTGTACAACACGTGCCATCTCGTTTACCAGACTATCGTCTTATTATTGTCCTGCTGTGTATTATCAGGTCGAGTTTTTTGTATGAGAAGCTCAGAAATCTGCTTATTAGGGATTTCATTCTACATCAATAGTCTACAACTTGCTCTTGGATATGAATCTCCCGTTAGATTTTGCCTCTGATCATATCGTATCTAGTCTCTGGGATAAAATTGTTTGTTATAATTACTCGATATTGGTCTGCTACTCTTTGTTGAGATACTTGGATTTCTGGGTACTCTCTGCGAAATTCGGCATACAGTTGTTTTCGATAGCCGATCGTTTCTTGACCGAGGATTGTCACCTTATAATAAAAGTGCAAAATATTTTCGTTCATGTACGTAGTTCATTATATATTATAATTATAATATATTAATTATGTTATTATATTTTATTTGAACATATATAATTAAATATTAATATAATAATTCTGTTATTATATTTGAAAAACCGAATAAGATGGGCAGGCCATGTGGTACGATCAGAGGGTGACAGAGTGTTAAAGACAGTGTTTTTTAAAACACCAGATGGTACAAGATCAGTAGGCCAACCGAGAAAAAGATGAAAAGATGATGTTAAAGCCGATTTATCGAGAATTGGGGTACAACAATGGGAAATAGAAGCGCATTAAAATTATAGAAGGTATAAAGATTATAAAGCGTTTTGTAGAATTGCAATTCATTTTCTAGCTTTTTAGAAAAAAACCCAAAAAATCACTAATGCATTTTTTCAACAAAAAATAGCAATTAATCCAAAAAGGAAGCATATTTGCAAAAATTTCCAAATAAAAAAAATAGGCGGTATGTTCCGTATCTAAGCGTCTTTTAGGGTTAAACAGCTTGCCTAATACTATCCAGCTGGCAAATATTTTTCTTTTACTGTAATATTTTCAACACTTCAAATAGTTCGTGTTAACTTTCTTTTTAACAAACATAACACACCGGTCAACTACATACACTATTGTATAATATAAGATTTTCTGTTATTCAATGACGCATGTTTTTAATACAACTGCAATCATTAAAACAAAGCGCGTACTTTTTTTCTTTAATGCACACTGAATCTGCGAAGAACACCACATGGAGAGTCAAAGTTGCTCCATTAGAAAAGAAAAGAACCTTCGTAACAATACAATAGGCAAACATATTAAAAATCTACGTAAGATATTCATCTTAAAACGTATTTAGTTACTGAACTGCTTTATTACCATATTGTATAGAGAGAAGTAGAAGATAAGCGCAGGACTGGCGTTGCGTTAGTTAATACTTAACATCCCTTAATGAAAATGCCTAATACGTTCGAATGAGGTACGAGCCTCTTCCCATAATAATTAGCCCAACGTTAGATTGATAAGATAAGAGTAAATTTTAAAAGTTTTAATGCATCGAACAACATTTTTAAATTTTCTTAATTATAGAAAATATTTTATAACGTAATAAAAACTACTGATTATACAGAATAATAATAAATTTTAAAAAACGCATAGATCATGTAATATTAATAAAAAAAACTATGCCTTCGAGGCACAGATTTTACCAAGTTCTGCTAAAATTCTAATGTAAATGAATCCCATATTTCTTGCAATTTTTTCTTCAATTCGTTGACAGACTTGGCAGGATGTTTTCTCAATGCCTTTTGTATTTCGCGCCACAAAGTCTCTATCGGGGACAAGTCGGGACTGTTTCGGGACAAGAAACGCATTCCAGAAGTGGTATGCCATGGTCTTCAATCCATTTTTAACTCTTTTTTGAGATATGACAACCTTCGCCGTCCGGTTGGAAGAAAAAATCTTCGGCTGATGTTAAACGGTCTCCCATAATCGGTAAAAGAGATTCTTCTAAAATATTCAAATATTTGTCCGTATTTATAATCCTATCGATAAAATGTAACTTTCGACATATTGTCCCAGATCATGACAGATGTAGGATATTTGATTTTTCTCTTCAGACAGTCGGGATTGAAAGCTTTATTTTTCCTGCGAATGACGCTACTCCTACAGTCTCCAACACACACTTCAAACCTGGACTCATCACTCCATTATATTGAAATCCATTGCGACTCACATTAAGTCCAATCTTTATGCTTTTTTTAACCATCTTTGTCTATTTTTCTTTTTTTGTAATATTAAAAGTAGCTTTTCCTTAGCCTAAAATAAAATAAAATTTATTAAAAACAATTCGTACTAATTATTTTAACTATAAAACTAACTTTTTAAGTACCAGATCCTAATTTGTGGGTCTCTTGGTGACATTTTGATCTAGAAATGTGTCTTCCAATAACGTTTAACTCCAGAAAACGTTTAACTATATATAATTTGCTCATCGATTTTTCACTATAATGCGTCTTAATGCCCTTGGATTTGTTTCGGATATTTTACTTTTTCGTACGTTTCTAGGTTTGGTGACGACCAATAACTATGACTACTAATGACGACAGTGACTAGTTTTGTATTTTCTGATTATACACTAGCGTGATATTTCCAACATATTTGCGACTTTGGAATTGGATTTTCCAGAATTAAAAAATCTAATAATGATTGAACAAATTTTCTCATCGATAACTATACCTCGACCCATTGTACAATCCACAAACAGCAAAAAGCTTTATAATAGTACAAAATAGCATTAACTGACAATATTATTGTTTTGATGTAATTTTTCATAGTGAAAGTTATAAAACTAGAACATTTTGTCAATTTAAATAGTGGTGATTAGATTGACACCATGTCTGTTAAAGTATACCGTTTTTGAAACGTAAAAATCAACAGTTTATATAGTTGACCAAATTTATCAAATTATGGACATCATGTACTATGGTTACCGCCGTATCACTGCCAGTTTAATCCCATCGAACACATCTGGAGTATATGTAAAACGTATTATGATAATCACATTGAATGCAGTGGATACAGTGACGATGCAGTTAGAGAAATGTGGCAAGAAACTCTTAAAACTGTAACCCCAGAAATGAGTGAACAAGATGCAAAACTCGCTAATCGACAAAAATTGAAAAAAGTAGTTAAGCACGCCATCTTGTTCGTACAATATTTAATTATTATTTGACACAAGTATTTGGTGCAAAACTAGCTTTTTAACACGTCCCAAATGGAAAATCCGTCCCAAAAATCTTGACTTGATGCAAAACTCGCTTTATGCATTGATGCGTGTGATGCAAAACTCTCTATTTGTACGGCGTTCAATCACAGCATCGGATTTTACTCACGTGGTTAGGGAAGGGCATCATGCATTTTGTTTGTTTCCTGGTGGGGTTTGACCGTTTGAGTCAGTCGCGTTTTAGCGGTATTCTGAATTGTTTGATTAACTTGAAGTTTCCCGTTTTTAAAATTATTAAAATGCAAATAGACAGTGAAATTTCTGCAGCCAATGATAGTGTTAGTTCTGCAATACAACCTACTCCAAAGAACATGTGTAGAACGAAAATTACGACGGAAAGTAAAAGACAAAAGCTCAAAAGATTAAGGTAATAAAAACGATATCAATTTGTTAGAATATTTTTTTAAAACTGTGTTATTTTAGGCACACTCCGACACATTTATCGGAGTACCCGACATGTGGACATAACGGTCAGCCAGGTAAGCCATACTTTTGTGCCACTTTAACAATGAGCGAAATTCAAGATTTTCATAGAAAACTGTATGCTTCTAAGGAAAAATGTAGACAAGATAGTTTTATAATTGCAACTTGTGAAGGCCAGAAGTGCAAAAGATCAAAAGTGGAAAAGGAAAAAATATCCATTTTGTATTATGTAACCACTTCTGCTAAAAAAATCCGTGTTTGTAAGACGGCATTCTTAAAAATCACATCCCTTAGTAGAGATCGGATTGAGATAGTCATGAAAAACTTTGTTTTAAAAGGGAATATACCACGAGAAACAAGAGGAGGTGATCGCATACTTAATAAATGCATAGAGAGCCATTACTGTAGAAGTCAAATCAGTACTCGTGTTTATTTACCATGTGAACTTAATTTTACAAAATTATGGAAAATATACGAATCTAAAGTTCGCGATAACCAACTACATGTTAAACTGGCATTTTTTAGGACATACATAAATTCTAATTACAACATCGGATTTGGCACCCCAAAAACTGATTTATGCTCAACCTGCTTAAGATCGAAGGAAAAGTTAAAAAACAAAAATATTTCTAGTTCAGAAAAGCAAATTATTATCACCGAGCAACGGATACATAGACTTAAAGCAAAGGCATTTTTTGCCTTATTAAAGCAGCCGCTAGAAAATACAGCGGTTTTTTCGTTTGATTGTCAGAAAAATTTGCCTTTGCCGAAGCTTCCGGATCAAGCTAGTTATTTTAGTCAACAAATTAACTATTACAACTTTACGGTAATTCATGGATCATCAGCAGCACAGTTGGTTCCAGAAAATGTTTATTCTTATGTTTGGACGGAGGTTGATTTTCCAAAAAATTCTAATTCGATAGCTTCAGCTGTTTGGGATGTACTGAATAAGTTGAACTTTCCCAATGAAATCTATACAATTCGTTTATTTGCTGATGGATGTGGGGGCAAAATAAGAATATTATAATGATGACCATGCTTTCTGTTTGGTTGATGACGAAAGCTCCCAAAAACATAAAGACCATTAACATAATATTCCCCGTAGTAGGACATTCTTTTATACCACCTGATAGGTTGTTCGGAATAATTGAAAGAGAGGTTAAAAAGAAATCCATTATTTTAAAAACTTCTGACTACGAAGATATTATAGCAAATAAGTCAACAATTAGAAAATTGGGTTTAGATTGGCAGGTGTATGACTGGAAGAATGAAGCACAAGTAAACACCAAAGCACTATCCTCATGGCACTTTCAGTTTAATAGGGCTAAAAGTTTTGTGCTTACATAAGGGAAAACCAATGCACTAATACGAGGTGAGCCCAATTATTGTGTTGACGTCGGTGAAGCCAAGTCTGTTGTCAAGAGAGGAATAAAATTGACGCGTATCAATCCTACTCAAGTTCCTATTGGCTGCAAACTCAAAGGCGATAAATCGACAATAATTTCTCTTTTTAAAAAACATTATGGAAACACCTGGAAAGAAAATCCTGATTTGGTTTTCTTTAAAGAAAATCTTGTTAACTCTCGAATGGTGGAAAACCAAAATTCTGTAAACGATGTTGAAGCTGGCTGCAGTGGTTTAAAACCTTGCGATATTAATTTACCAATTTAATGTAATATGTAAATCACTGTTTAATTTCTTTGTGAATAAAATTTGTTTTAAACTAATGATGTAACATTTTTTGGTGCAAAACTCGCTAAATGCATTCTTTTTTCTTCATTTGTTTAAAAAATGTGCACTATTTTTTTAAAATATGTTAAAAACTATTAGAGGTGTATATGTTCTAAAGGCACGCTAACATCATTAATTGGTTATTAAAAAATATAAAGAAAACAACGTTTTTTGCACTTTTCTCAAATTGACTTTACATGCATTAAGCGAGTTTTGCATCTCGTGCACTGAAATATGGACCAAAATTGTAAATAAATGTGAAAAGTTAATAGAGGAGTGGTGGATCCGGAAAAATAAAATTAGTAAAATTAATCCAGTGATTATAGATTTACATAATGATAGCGAATAGCGGTTTGTGTCAAAAAAGAAAGAGTCAGTCTTTAGCACAAAAAATGGAGTTGGTGAAGTTTGTAGTCAATCTTGCAGTGTCATGCACTTTACACAAAGTATTGTGTTAGTTAAGGGAAAATAGGTAAAATAAAGTATTCTTGCTACAGAGAACTATTTTAAGTGTTCCTTCTTTGAGTCACTTCTTGTCACTAGAGATTCACATTTTACACTAATTGTCGAAAACACGGTAAAAACATATTTGTCCTTATAGCTAAAGTTAAAATTGCCTATAAAATTACAAAATGTGTATATTGCCCAGTTTTCCTTCAAGAAAATGGAACTTCAGAAATTATTTTAAACTGTTTCGTATGTTTAAATTGAAATTTAAACACATGTCATGTAATTATAAATGAGTTCATATCCAATGATCGTTTGTAACAATTCGAAAAAATTAAACTCTTCTGAAGCTTTTCCAATCTGCATAATTTCCTTTTTAAATCCGTCCCTGTGTAACGAAGAGTTAGATCTTATAAAGTAAAAGCACACTTTTATAAAAAATTAACTAATTTATTACTGTTTTGTAGGGAAGGTGAACAATGGTACTGTGATACCGTGGTACGACCATCAGCTACAAGTACGGAGAATATTCGTTTGGCCTTAATAGGGGTCTATTCTTGTACTATTGTGTCCGCGATGGTGTGACCAAACAATGTGTCTTTCTAGTCTCCTCTCGATATTCTTTTCCTTTGCGTATACGCTGGATCTTGTATCACATATCTAACTTGTTGGCCATAACCGTTCATAGAAATTACAGCCATATAGAAGGATCCGGCCTATTCATGGTTGCGTACAAAATTTAAAGTTGTAATATTTCCTTACTCGTATGCGATATCATTTATTTCTAGTTAGAACAGACACGTTATAACAGCTTGGATTTTTTGATATTATATATACAGTGAGAGGCAAAATTATGTAATAAATTCATATTTTCAGGAATAAACAACTTTGGAGACAAATTCCAGAAAAGAGATAATTTTAAATTATGATTTAAACGTGGTTCCTCCACGTGATGCGGAACGAAGAAAAATATCGAATTCTTCAACTCGTTATGCAGGGTAAAGTATTTGGCAGAAGAGGAGCGGGACGCCCTCGTATCTCGTGGTTGAAAAATCTCCGACAATGGTTTGGGATGACCTCAGCGGAGCTGTTTCGCAGAGCAGACAACAAAATCATGATAGCGGATAAGGCACTGAAGAAGAAGAAGATTTTATGACATAAACAAGGAGTTTCAAAAAGGTATGTCATAAATTAAATCACGCATTGCATTCCGGGGACAAAAATAACTCCAACTTACCTTAGTACAAAAGTGTTCACAAAAAAAGTTACAGCCCTTTGAAGTTACAACATAAAAATTGTTTTTTGCATTATCTCCTAAACTACTTGACATTTTGTAATAAAAATGGACACGCTAACTTTCTTGTTCTGAAAGCATTTTTTATAAAAAAGAACGAAGCGCCCAGATAAGGGCGGGTTTGCCGCCTTAAATTTCCCAAAAATTTTGAGTACGTGGTCGCATTTTAACACAGTGGTCGCAAACCTGTCTATCGCGAGCTACCGGTAGCTCGCGGAGGCAATTGCGGTAGCTCTCACAACGATTTTAATTTAAAAAATACAAACTGCAAAAATCAGAGAAGCTTCAACGTCGTAACCAACGTCCAGCGGTTGGGTTAGTAGAGAACAACAAAAATAATATTATGGCAAGCAGTTGTAAGAAGGTAAATACATACCACTTTCATTCGGAATGGGAAGAACAATACTTTTTTACAGAAGTTAAAGATACAAATATGTGTATGTAATACTTCGGTTTCCGTTGCTAAAAAAGGAAATATTGAGAGACATCATAAAACTGTACATTCTAATTTTGAAAAATCATTCCCACTATATTCTGCCGTCAGAAAGGAGAAACTGAAACAGTTAAAAAAACAGTTAATTGGACAACAATCAATATTTTTAAGAACAATCGACAAAAATAAGGCTGCAACTGAAGCATCGTACCGTGTGTCCCAGATAATTGCACAAAAAAAGAAACCTTATGAAGACGGGAAAATGATAAAACAGACGTTTTTAGAAGCTGCTGATTCGTTATTTGCCAACTTTAGAAATAAAGACGAGATAGTTTCAGCTATAAAATCTATGCAACTTTCTGCTAATACAGTGATGAGACGTGTAGAAGTAATGAGCAATGATTTTTTTTACAGTTAAGAACTGACTTAGATAACTGTGTTTATTTTTCACTTCAACTGGATGAATCAACAGATGTCGTTGACACTGCCCAGATGGCCGTGTTCGTCAGGATAGTCTTTAGTGATTTTACGATTAAGGAAGATCTTTTGAAGTTCATTTCACTAAAGGACACACTACTGGACAGGAGTTGTTTTCTCATTTAAAAAATATTATTTTTTCCGAGAAAATTCCAATATCGAAAATTGTAGGCTTGACAACCGATGGCGCTCCAGCTATGGTGGGTTGTGATAAGGGTCTGGTGGCGTTATGTCGTAAAGATGAGACTTATTCGCAATTTCTCTGTTACCAGTGCATTATCCATCAGCAAGCATTATGTGGAAATTTACTGAAACTAAACAACGTTATGAAACTGGCGGTAAAAATTGTGAACAAGATTAGAGCTCAAGCGTTACAAAAAATATTATTCAGAATTTGGCCGATAAAGTTGACTGTCAATACGGGGACCTACACCTTCACTCTGAAGTCCGATGGTTAAGTAGAGGACGGGTGCTGAAACGTTTTAATGATGTCCTATCTGGCATAGTTCAATTTTTCAAACAACGCGATGAACCGACTCCGGAACTAGAAAATTCAATGGCTTAGAGATTTTGGTTTTCTCGTGGACTTTACAGAGAAATTAAACGAACTTAATTTGCAGCTTCAGGTGAGAGACAAAAAAATAGCGGAAATGATTTCTGATATAAAAGCATTTATTAAAAAGCTGGAGTTTTGGGAAGAAAACCTAATTAACAGCGATTCCAAGCATTTTCCTATTCTTTCAGAAAAAATATCTCAAACTTCATTAGAACCCCATGACAACAAATATCATGTAAAAATAATTTCTACCCTGAAGAGTAACTTCAAAAGTCGTTTTTAGGATTTCAATGAAATGGCTTTAGTAGCGCAGTTTGTTGTTTCACCCTTTATGGAAATTGATATCCACCAGTTTGCAGCTTGTGTTATGAAGAACTTTGGCGAAGACATCGCTGCAACAAAAATGGAAGTCATTGAGTTTCAAAATGATTTAGCCTTAAAATCGTTAGTCTCAAGTACTGAATGTATCTGGCCTATTGTAAGTAAAGACAAATATTCAGTTCTATGCCGTGTTGCCTTGAAAGTAAAAGTATTGTTCAGTTCAACCTATTTGTGTAAATCTTCTTTTTCCAATATGAAGTTTATTAAGAACAAATATCGCAAATCGACTTACAGATGAACATTTAGATAATTGTATTCGAATGTCTGCATCTAATTATACTGCAAACATTAAAAAAATTATCGATGAGTCTGAGTGTCAGCCTTCTCATTGAACGTGCTTTTTTATTTTTCAATGTTTATGTTTATGATAGTACGTTACTTTTTTTTTGTTATTATTAACTATTTTTAAATCATACGTGACATGCCGTTGTGGCTGGATAAAAGTTTGTACCTTCAAAGTTTGTTCAAATACCTTCGTTTGATAGGTAGGAATGTAGCTATGAACAAGTATGTACTAGTAATATTAGTTATTTTGTTATTAGTTTATTATTAGTACCTATGTATTATGTATTACCAGTTAAACAGTAAAATAAATACATATAATGATAGATTAACTGTGGATTATTTCATTTACGTTGCGTTACGTGGCTTCCATGTGGGTAGCTCGCTGTTTATTCCAAAATTAACAAAGTAGCTCAACACATTGAAGAGGTTGGCGACCACTGGTTTAACACATTATCTGTAAAACTTTTTTGCCTCATCATTTTTTTGAAAAACTAGTTTTTTCCTAGTTGGCCATAAAATTACAATTAGTTTCTACGGATTCAATCATTACAAACGGTTCCATCAATAATAGTCAATAATTTGAAGCTATCATTTATTGTGTGAATAAGATTAATATTAAAAATTTTGATATTACAATGGCCTACACATTTCAGGAAATGGAAGAAATGCATTTAACTTTGGGTAAGTAGGACCAGATTAAATTATGATTTCAATAAACTATCGGGAATATCGTAGGTGAATATCAAGGAAATAGTGCAACAGCCGCAAAGCGTTATGCGAAAATAGTTACGGGGCAGGACAGATTACAGTTTTTCGCTTAAATTTAATGTTCTAATTATCACCCATCTGCCTCTTGTCAGTAATTGAATCGAACGCAACGGAAATAAAAAAGGGAACAAACGATATCCCACTAACTATCGCCATATCAGCTTTAATATCGTGGAATCTGAGAAACTTTCTGATTGTCTGCAAAAGGAACTGATTACAGGTACCAGAACACCAATTTTCTGTAGTCAAAGGACGTTTTACAATGACCAATTTTTTCTGACATGTCAATAAATGATTAACATTAATATAAAAACCCCCATGGGCACTATTTACCCAAAGATTTTGTTACAGAATTTGTTCCAAAACATAGACTCTTGAATGAATTATAGTACCTTGGCATCCATGCAGAATTATGAGAATACAATATCAATGCATCTACAACAGACTTAAAATTTCTGTTAGGGTTGAGGACTCTTTGTCAGTCGTAAGTAACTCAAAAATCAGTTTTAAGCCTACTTTTATACACTGCGTACTTGTGTTCTCCAATTTTTTATTAAGGGCAACAAAGCCCTTTATGCATACACCTAATAGTAAAATGCTTTCTGAAATCTTTGTAAATTTACAATAACTATAAGATGACATGAATTCCATATCGGAATGGTTCTCTGTCTGAAAGCTACAGCTTAAACTCAAAGTCCAGCTTTTTGAAAACTAACCTGGAAAAGTGCTGAAATTGGCTTTTGTCGATATATTTAATTACTTTTTGCATTTTACACCTGAAGTAAGTATTTTACGAAAAAATTACAAGAATAACTTTCGTTTTAAAATAACGCAAATTATTAAAGAACTGGTTTTAAAGAAAAAAAAGCAATTATTTATAATTTGTTGAAAAATTGTTATAAATAAATAAGTTGCTATGGGAACGGGTACCACTCGACACCTTCAAACCTACAAAAAAAACATTTTTTTTTATTTTTAAGGGTTTTTGCGAGTTTTTGCGTGGTTAATCATACTTTTTAAAATCGATATAACCCGAATTAATGTGTCTTCAATTCATTTTGGAAAAATATATGAAAAAGAAAATTTCCAGGCCTTAAAAAAGCAGGCACAACTAGCCTTTATGCAGAAAACCAGGTTTTCAAGGGTTATTTGGGGATTTTTACCGCATTTAGCTTTTAGATTTTTTTTCCCTTTCTACATATAACATGAGACGGGATTTTACAACCCAGTAAAATCCCCAAAATCACTTGAAAACCGAGTTTTTCGCACGTTTTAAGAAATTTCTAGTTTCTGTGAATATGAGAAATACATCGTTCCGTGTTTTTTTTTAACAAATTTTTGAAAACATGTCGCTTAATGCCATAGAAAGGTAAAAAAGTTGGGCAAATCCCATAAAAAACCCCCAAATAGGGTTGGTTTTTCGCAAGAACGATCGTTATATTTGCTTCCTTAAGGCCTAAAAATAAAATTTTTTATATGTTTTCTGAATATGAATTGGAGACATATTTAAGTTGGTTATAACGATCACAAATAATATGAAAAACCCTTAACAACATCGTTTTCTGGTTTTCTCCCAGCTTTTGAATGTCCTAAAAGACTTAGTTGATTTAATCTATTTAAGACTGTAAAATGAGGAAAATCCACAAAAATTCCCTAAAAAACCAGTTTACTGGATTTTTAAAGTTGGCTTAAAATTGTGCTTATTTTGAAAATGACTCTTATTTTTTAATTACATAGAACGTAAAAGAATTTAAAAAATAAAATGGAAGTGGAATCACGTGAAATGGATACTAAATGGATAACTATGACCCGAATTCACCAACAAAATTCTACTCTATAAAACCCAAAACCGACTTCCGATTCCAGAAAATAGTAATTTGTGCAACTAAAATTCGTTAAAGAATTTTGGTGGTTCTATGAACGCTTTTTTTGGTGACGAGGTTGCAACAAATAGAAAAACAACAAACTAGTTGTATTAAAAAATAATCTTTGCTTTTTTGTTCAATTTTATTTAACAAAAACTATGTTCTTAAAATATAACTTTCTTTTATACCAACATTGTTCACCTGCGCACGTCATATTATTGAAAGAAGGCGTTATTTGTAATCGAAGTCAAAAAACAGACCTACTGATTATTTACTTTTGCCCATTTCTGCATAAATATTGTAGTTATATTACAGTTACCCTTGTAGCACAAAAGAATTGCATAAATTATTGTTAATAAGAAAATACATAAATATTTATGTTTTCTTCATTATATCCAATGTTGCATTTTGCTACTTAACACCTTCTTCCACTCCTTTTTATTTTTGAATTTTTGCTTTTTAAATGTTTAAGATCTGTATATCAGATACCACGCGATAAATAAGTGAAAGAATGTGAATTGTAGGTTTAAACCAAAATGAGAAAGAAGATATAGAAGAACGAAAGAAAAAAAAACAACGGACCATATTTCGTAATGAGATTTAAATCAAACAAGTTTACGTGAAAATGAAAAATTCTATTAGTTAAATAAAATAAAAATATTTTGAATTATTTTGGAAAGAAGATTATTACAAAATGATTATAAATTATAATACAAAGTATGGTTAATATGTATGATAGTATTTGCTACATTCACATAATAACATTTTTGTCAACACATTACTTACAAAGTTAGAAAATTCCCATTAGCACCAGTAAAATAGAATTATTTATGGTTTAGCATAAACCAAAACATAATTATATCAACACTTGCACCAACTTTACTATCCTCATCTATTCGTCTACTTGACATATCTTTTCAATGAGACGTTTTACAGATTTAATGGGGGCAATTGGATAAAGTTTATGTGAGATTATAAGTTTTATAATATGAACTAAAATTTAAAATTTAAATACGCACTTTGACTATTAAACTTCCCAATAGTCGCGTTCGGTCTCGCAGGCCTACAGATAGTGTAAATATTCATAAAAACCCCTAAGATGCTTGCAAAAGTCCATCGCTCTAGGAGTTCCCGTACTTCATTTGACGTTTCATCGAAACTGGCGGCACCGTTAGTTAGTGTGATGTTGTTATTATCGGTCTCAGGCACTGATGCGACTATTTACACACTATCATAAACATTGAATGAAAACATTATTGTTGTTGTGTCGCGGTTGTCGCGGTTGTCTTATAATTTTGGTATTTATAGATGTATACTTATAAAAAGGAACAACAGCGACTTCAATATTTGTTAGAAACAGCCGCCACAGGAATTGGGCAATCGGACCATGAATCTGACGAAGCGAAGATAATATTTCAGTCATCAGTTATCAAATTGTTCTTCCAACCAAATTGTCGACAAAGATAAAGAATATCTGGATTCCTAGTCAGACTGTGATGAACCAGATTGAATTCATGAGACTCTAGAAGCTTATGACCCAGATGAAGAAACTAATATCGCATATTTAGAGCCATCAGTTCATCACTTGCGGTAAGTGTAAGAGGTAAAAAAGGAAGAGAAGAATAAGTTTTTCGAGGAGCTCCAAATACAAATTAACAAAGGAGAAGAAAATATAATTGTAATGGGAGATCTAAACGGTAGAGTCGGAAATAATAACAATGGAATTGAGCAATGCATGGGAAAAGAAGGAGAAGAAATACTAAACAAAAATGGAAAAAGAATATTAGAAATATGTATGGAGAATAAACTTGTTATAACAAATACAATTTTTTAAACATAAAAAAGTACACAAATACACGAGAGTAGAAGAAAGCAGAAATGAAAAATCAATCATAGATTACTTTTTGGTAAGTAACAACAAATGGAAAAGAGTACAAGACACGAAAGTGAAGAGAGGCTCAGAGATTTTCAGTGATCATCATCTAGTAATAATGAGAATGAGAACAGCAAAAGAAAAGGAAGAAAAGAGGAGAAAGGTAGTAAATGAAAAATTAAAAAGCTACAAATTAAAAGAAGAAAGATATAAGAAGATATTCCAAGAAAAATTAGACAATATTTTGAAAGGTAGGGCAAAGACTGCAAGTATAGAAGAAAAATGGGAAAATCTCAAGACCAACTTAATCATAGTTACCACAAAGACCAAACAAAAAAGAAAAATGGAAGAGATATCTAAGTACAATGCGCCCTGAAGACTATGAGGCATATAAAGAAAAAAGAAAAGAGGTTAAAATAGCTGTGAAAGCAAAAAAAGAAAGGTCATGGGAAAGTTTGGACTAAAAATGACAAATAATTATAGGAAAAATCAAAAACTCTTCTATGGCACATTAAAACAGCTCAGACAAAAGAAAGAACACATGATGCCGAATATAAAAGACAAGAATGGAAAGGTAATAACAGAAGTAAACCAAATAATATAAAGATGGAGAAAACATTTCAAATAGCTAACTCATACAGACGTAGACAACATAGTGGAGATACAAGAAATAAATGAAGAGCAAAAAGTATAACCCATAATAACAGAGGAACTAGAAAAGGCAATTGAAAAAGTTAAATTAGGCAAAGCACCAGGCAAGGATCATATCACCTCAAAATAATAAATTTTTCTGGAAATATAGAGGGAGTGGACAGCATGAAAGAACTAATGAATGATATCATAAAGAGAGCAGAAATACCACAGGACTAGAAGAAAGATATTATACTACCAATACATAAAAAGGGCGACAAGAGAAACTGTAATAATTACTGAGGTATTACTATATCAAGTATTTCTGGGAAGGTATTCGAAAGAATAATAGAAACAAGAATAAAAGCCAAATCGAACCAACTATGGAAGATACATAATGTGGATTCAGGATGGACAGAAGCGCACAAGACCACATATTCACAATAAGACAAGTAAGTGAGAAAGTAATCAATAAAAATAGAGAAATACATATATGTTTTATTGCTTTAAAAAAGGCGTTTGACTGAATCCAAAGAAAGGACGTATGGAGAACATTAAAGGAAAGAGAAGTTAAAAGGATAACAATTGATGTAATAAAGGATATGTACAATAATAATACAAATACGGTGAGAACCAATAACGAGGAATCTGAAGAATTTACTACAAATCAAGGCGTCAAACAGGGATGTGTGTTGAGCCCACTGCTGTTCTCAGTGGTACTGGATGAGGCAATAAAGAAAGACAAAAGAACAATGACAAAACTAACATTAGGATACTGGCAAATAAAACAGACTCAACTATCAGAGCTTCTATTTGCAGACGACATGGTTTTGATAGCAGAAAACAAAGAAGACCTACAGAACAACCTTGTTCTGTAGGCACCAGCAGATAAACCCGATAACGTAATTAGAAACCAGATAGATTATATTATATTGGTAAATAGAAGATTCAGAAATAGTTTTAAATCTGTCAAAACATATCCAGGAGCGGACATTAAATCTGACCACATATCTTTAGTGGGAGTCATGGATATGAGATAGAAGACAATAAAGAAAAAGTCTAGACCTAACTACGACATGACAGCTCTGCGACACCCGGAAGTTAAAAAGCAAGTGGGGGAATATATTAACAACCAAGTTAAACAACTAAAAGAAGAAAATAACATCCAACGAGAAATCAATCAATTCGAAGAAATAATTAAGAAAACTAAACAAGATCTGCTAAAACCAAACAAAGAAACAAAGTAGAAATCTTGGATGACTCCAGAAATCCTTCACTTAATGGAACGCAGATGGTTAATTAAAGGAAATAAAGATGAGTATAAAAAAATGCAGGCTTACATCAGAAGAAAAATAAGAGAAGCTAAAGAAAAAGAAGCTGTAAAGAAATGTAAAGAAATAGAAAGACTACAAGCCAAGCATAACAATTTTAATGTACACAAAAAGGTAAAAGAAATAACGGGTACTTTTAAAAAGCGAACACAAATGAAACTCATAGACACCAATGGAAAATTAATGATTGGCACCCAAGAGATGAAAGACAAATGGAGAATATATTTGTAGACACCTTTTTCAATATCAAAGAACGGATTATAGGGATCCATTTTCAGAGAGGATGACAGGCCCGGACATACTTAAATCCGAGGTAGAAGAAGCAATAAAACGGATGAAAAGCAGGAAAGCTGTAGAGCCTGATAATATCGAAGTTGAATTTTTAAAACTCTTGGAGGAAGAAGGAATAAATTGGATTAGGGCTGTCTTCAATAAAATATACAATACAGGAATCATCCCTGATAAATGGCTAGAATCAGAATTCATAGCGATACCTAAAAAACAGAGGGCTAAAAAGTGCGAAGAATATCGAACAATCAGCCTAATGAGCAACATGTTGAAATTGTTTCTTAGAGTCATCCATGGAAGAATTTATAAGAAGTGCGAGGAACAAATATCGGAAAGACAGTTCGGCTTCATTAACGCAGTGGGTACCAGAGAAACACTTTTCGGAGTACAGGTACTGATTCAAAGATGCAGGGACGTTAACTGCGACGTATACTCGTGCTTGATGGACTATGAAAAGGCATTTGACAGAGTTCAACATCAAAAGATGATAAACATTTTAAAAGAGGTAGACCTGGATGACAAAGACCTCAGAATAATTTCAGAACTCTACTGGAATCAGACCGCATACATGAAAATTAACGGAGAAGAAACAGATCACATAAAAATACTACGTGGAGTTAGACAGGGATGTATCCTATCGCCGTTGATATTTAATAGTACTCAGAGAAAATTTTTAACGAGGCTCTTTACGGAATAGACGAAGGCATCCTTCTAAATGGTGAAAGAGTGAACAATGTTAGATATGTCGACGACACCATGGTGATAGCAGATAGTTTAGAGGGACTTCAGAGGCTAATGGACAGAATAAACGAGTACAGTCAACAGTACGGACTAAACATTAATACCCACAAAACGAAACAAATGATTATCAGCAAGGAGAATATAAACGGGGCTCATCTATAAATTAATGGGACGCAGATATAGCGAGTAAAACAGTACTGTTACCTGGGAACTATTAAAAACGAACAGTGGAGCAATGTACAGGAAATAAAGTGCCGCATAGGAAAGGCTAGAACGGTCTTTAACAAAATGAGCGCCATCTTCAAAAGTCACAACATATCCCTTGATACAAAAATGAGACATTTGAGATGCTATGTTTTCTCTGTGTTGTTGTTCGGGGCGGAGGCATGGACGCTTACAGACACCACTATTGAAAAACTTGAAGCATTTGAGATGTGGCTTTATAGAAGAATGCTGAGAATATCATGGACAGCAAGGATCACGAACAAGGAAGTTCTAGGAAAAATGAAGAAGGAACCAGAGATTGTGTTTACGATCAAACGCATAAAATTGCAATATCTGGGACACGTTATGAGAAATCAGCACCGTTACTCCCTGCTACAGTCTATATTAGAAGGTAAAGTCAAAGGTAAGCGAGGACCCGGTAGAAGGAGAATATCATGGCTGCGGAATTTAAGAACATGGTTTAAGAAAACCTCAACGGAGCTGTTTCGAGCTGCAGTGAGCAAGGTTATGATTGACAATATGATTTCCATTATCCAAAACGGATAGGAACCAGAAGAAGAAGGAGTAATATTTGAATCAAACGGTAAACAAGACATGGAAATAAATGAAAGAATGGGACGAACAGGAAGCTTATTTAACACTATAAAACAACATTGTGCCATTAATTAAAAAAAAAATGGCACACGAAGATCGATTTTTGTTATTTACTTTTTCACCAGTACTTATATTTAAAGTAATAAACAGCTATTCTATTATCATGTTTGGTGTCTATTACAAAATCATTAAATAGTAGCTCTATTAGTAAATATAAAAAATATACCTATGCTTCCACTCTCCCCTACATAGAAACCATTATCTAGTTTTAAATTAAGAAGAGGACGATTTTCTCTAATACCACGTTTGGCATAAATAATACCGCGCCCCGAGCGAACATATCTCAACAGGCCCATGGACCCATTATCATTAACATGGCTGACCATTTATCCTTCTATGGACTTGGTCCATTCCTAGCATGTCATTTTTTTTTCTAAAGACGCACGTCTCGTGGTCGAGTACCTACAATTTAGTTCAGGTGTTAAGTGCACGTATCAGTCGAAGTTAAGAGTACCCATTTTGTGGTTTAATGTTGTGGTTTTTATTTGAATTACATCTCATTTAAGGCTAAAATTTTTGATAAGTGTTTTTTCAGAAACTATATATTGTTATTATGTCATTAGCTTGATTGCTGCTTTACAAACAGGCGAGGCGGTGTATTTTACACAAATATAGCTCTGTATGTTATTTGTTTGGTAATTTAAGATAGAAGAAACCTTGAAGACTATAAATTAGTATATACCGGGCACTAATATATATTTTATTGCTTGTTTTATTTTAATAACTCAATGGTAATAGGTGAAGAAGAGATGGAGGAAAGCAGCAAAAACTAAAATTGGATATTTTGTGTTTAATTTAACTTATTTAAAAATTAGTTACTAAAAAAATTATTAAAAATCAATTCAGATCCTTCTTTTTTATACCATTTACTTTTAGGGTACATCTTTATGTAATAAAAAAAATGAAAACCAAGAATTGTCTTCATTTTTTATTCAATTTTAGTTTAGTTCTTGGGAATTCATGACATCCCTACAATTTTTCACCTTAGTATAAAATACAACTGAATTACTTTTTGGACAATATTAAGCATGTTGTCACTTTTTTTACCCTCCTTTTCCTGTAATCTTTGTTTCTTATAATAAAACACAACAGAAATGGGTAAAAGAAATAATAAATAAGACTTACTCACAATCAGTTTAACATTGTAGTAAGTATCTAGACGACCAGTTTCGCTTTCTACAATATGCTAAGCATCTTCAGGTCTGTCGATACAAAGTTAATTAAATGATGCCGGTACTCTATTAATTAAACTAGCGTCTAGCCGTTGGCAGGTCAGTATAATCCTAACCAATCCAATCGCACTTGATTTTGTGTGTAGCGCGTCATTCAAATTATGTATAGGTTTGAGTGTAACAGTCCTCATTTCTCATATCACGAAACGTTCTCAGATTGTTCACACAAATAAGGAGTTATGTTTAATTGTTTTAAATACACAGAACCTCATAAAAATGTTGTAGACACTTCAACGGAAGATAGCAAAATCAAGAAACATTCTAAGAAGTGTCCTTTGTATAATTTTTATTCAAGTTATGTTGCAGAATTGCATTCTCATTTTCAAGAAGAACACAACCTAATCCTAGAAAGTGAAACACTTCAATTTTCCAATTTAGTCTCTTTTCAGGAGTGGAAATGTTTTATTGAAAGTAGTAGAAAAACCAAATACGTTAAAGTCGAGAACTTTTCCGCAAAGACTCACAAAACAATGAAGTTTCTCTGTCATCGGTCAGGCTGCTTTAATTCTGAAAGCAAAGGAAAAAGGCACTTAAAAATGAAAGGCAGTATAAAAATTGGTGGATTTTGCCCAGCAGTCTCACGGTTGTGGTTGATTTGGCAGAAAAATTAAGTTGAAGTCAATTTTATAAAAACACACATTGGACATCAAACTGATATTGGACAGTTATTTCCAAGTCTATATGAACGTCAGTTTATTGCTGATATTTGTTTGTGGTAATTATTTTTATTATACAACATAACAAATAACAACAACTATGATCTATAATCTTTAATCTTAATAAGTGACAAACAGACAAGCCCTCCCTCACTTGTTGCCAACTCACAATAAGATAGTATTTATAATATGTAAAATAATAAAACTGTGTATTTAAAACAACTAAACATTACTTCTTGTTTGAGTGAATAATCCGAGAACGTTTCGTGATATGAGAAATGAGAACTGTTCTGTTACATTCAAATATGTACATAATTTAAATAACGCGCCACACACATACTCAAGTGCGATTGGATTGGTCAGGATTATCCTGACCTGCCAACGGCTAGACGCTAGTATTAATTAATGGTTCGAAGAACATAGTTCAAACTATCCTGTATTGCTGAATGGAGAACTTCAGTTTTTACTATTGTAATTGTTTGACAATAGGAGATAGATTTTGTCCAAGTCAGAAATGTAGTGCTTTTAAGTCCCCTTTTTTAAAATTTAATGTCTGTTTCGTCCTTTTTAGGTGTGTTCTGTTTGTCCCTAAGTGTTCTTAATTGTTTTATTTATATTAATTTTACATACTGGACTTTACAATCATTTGCTATATAATAGTAAGTCAATTGAATTTTATCAAATAAATTTGATAATTAAAAGTTGAAGAAAGTTGCACACCCACACAATTGTACATCTAATTTCATTCATTTTCATACGTCACCTTTATAAAATCTCAATAAATAACACGTTTCATAAATATATCTCTTGAATAAATATATATAACTTTTAAAAAATTAAGTAATATAGAACATCACTCTCATTTAACAAACAATCACATTACACCTATTTTCTACTTCATTGGATAAAATCTATCTCCTCAAGAAACTTCCCCGTTTATTGTCAAACAATTACAATTATTAAAAACTAAAGTTCTCCATTCAGCAATACAAGATAGTTTGAACTATGTTCTTCCAACCATTAATTAATAGAGTAACGGCATTTGTTAATTAACTTTGTATCGACAGACCTGAAGATGCTTTGCATATTGTAGAAAGCGAAACCGATCGTCTAGATAGTTAAATTAAATTGATTGTGAGTAAGTCTTATTTATTATTTATTTTGCCTATTTGAACTGGACTCACTCACACAAGCAACACATTCATGATTTTACAACAGAAATGATTTCCAAACAATATTAAGCATGTTGTTATTTTTCTAACTATCCTTCGTCCACTTTTACTTAAAATCCTATTTCAACTATTTTGATGTACTCTGTATCTACCACCATAGCCCAAGCAAAGTTTGGAAACAAGAGCGCTCAAGAGCACTTGACTGTGGAAAAATTTGGTATCTTAATAGCATTTTAAACTACGCCCTTGCGCATACATGGTATAATATTGCAGTTATGGACTAAAATTTGAAGAATCGGGAAGAACCGCGTTGAAAATTTTAAACTCGACGTTTCGGAACCCATTTTGGAGCCATTATCAAGAGGAATATGGTTCCGTTAGAGTTCGGGATCTGTGCTTCCGAGAGCTGTGTAGCTGCTCATCTACTCTCCGTATGTCCGGGAATGGTATGTGAAATGTCATGAATAATTCTCGATTTTAAGGAGCGTATGGAAGCGATAGTTTTTTGCTTTTTCGAAATCTAATTTGTGGCTTGTATAAATATGATGTTGGGCTAGGACTGACGTAGTATCAAAATATTTCACAGATATAGAATATTCATAAATATGTTTATGTATTCGTCGTTTTATCTCTCATATGTATGTACTTGGGCAGTTGAAACAAGGTATCTCGTAGACACAATGGTCTTCATTGGAAATTCGGCTTTTAACCATTCTGACAAGATTGATCTGATGAGATCCATAACACTTAGCGACAACAAAGACAGATCATCCGAAATTAATTCAATACGGTAAACACTCTGACAAAACATAAAAATAATATCAAAGAGGCTAAAATTCATTGCAATGAAAGAGATTACATTAAAAGATATTTTTTGAAAATGTGCTATATATTTAAGCACACAAGAGAACTGATAGTAGTTTGAGTCAAATTGATCAATTTTAGGTCGACTGATTTTATCAGTCGACGTTGTTCCATTAATTTCAAGATGTCGTCTGTCATCCATTTATTTCTTTGGATTAAGTTTTTTCTATAATCATTGTTGGTGAAGATTTCATTAACTTGGTTTTTAAATTTACTCCATAGTTCTTCGGGACCTTCAAGTTGTTCTCCGATATTTTTTATTTTTTTTGTTAAATTATTTTTTAATGTTACAAATGTTTTATGTTTATATCGTCAAAGTTAAGTATATTGGTTTTTGGTTTTTGTCGCTGAATTCGTTTTAACCTTAGTTAAATATCTGCTACAAGTGGTTGACGATCAGATCCAATATCTGCCCCAGGAAATGTAGTGACTTTTTTCGCGGCATTTCGGAAACGCTCATTTACAAGTATATAGTCTATTTGATTTCTTGAAGAATCAGGGTTATTGCTATCATTAAATGCGGCTTTCCAAGTGTATAGTCGTCGCTTGGGTAGTTTATATCAGGTGTTTGCAATGATCATATCGGTTTCTTTACAAAATTCATACAATATCTGTCCTCGATCGTTAGGTTGTCCTAGACCATAAGGACCAACAGTCAGACCTCGTCGACCTTGCCCAATTTTTGCATTGAAGTTGTCTATACTATATAAAATTTCGTGTTTATTAAGTTTCTGTGAGATGTCGTCTTGGATCTGATCATACAACTGCTCGACTTGATCGTCATATTTTCTATCTGCAGACGGGGCATAGATTTGAAGTATGTTAGTTTTAAGTGATTGAGTATTTATTTGGAGTAATATTATTCTATCCGAGATTGGTACGAAATTGGTCACATATTAACTTAGTTCTGATGCTACTAATATACCTACACCATTTTTGTAATGCGGATCTGCTGTGCTGTTACCGGAATAATAATACACTTCCGTCCTTTTTATATGATCATGACTCTGGCTATCTCATTTTGCCGATTCCCTGTAAGTCTATTTGCATTCTTTTCATTTCTTGAACTGAATTGTCAAGTTTCCCAGCTGCAAATAGGCTTCTAACATTTCATGTGCAAATTATAAAATTAGATTTCTTTATTTTTAGGATTTCTTCGCGAGGTTTTTGCATGTTTACGATCTGACCTCGTGGTATAAATGTGATCCTCCTTTCCTGCCAAATTTGGCCTTCGCTTTCCTTGATTAGTAACGGTTTGCAATTGCGGTGTCAATTCTATGGTGATTTTCCTGGGGATGTTCTATGAGCTGTTAATGCAGTGGTTTTCCTTTTCCTTTTGCATTCTTATGCCATTGACCATTATTAATTGATTCATCCGCCTTCGGGGTTGATTTCTCAACCCCAGGACAAAAGAATGCCCTACCACTCACCAACTCATCCGCCCTAAGCCGTTGGTCAGTAAGTGGGTGATTGCATATACAGGCAATCACTCGGACGTGAGAGCATTATTTGTTATCTAGCAGGATGCATCGGATGACCATAATGAAGATCATCGCGCAGGCAGCTGAGGTTGACATTTGGATAGGAGAGGTTATACGTTGCGCATCACTATCCCTTGCATCCCATTAGATATATACACTTAAATTGTCTGGGTGGTATATAATTTTAAAACAGTTTTACACAGGATATTTGTCCACATTTTTCTATTCTTCTACCTTGAACATCTCGAGACTTTTTTTCACGACTTTTTGCTGCAACCTCACACAAGTAAGTATTTTATATTATCTTGTAAATTATCCAATTATACAATTTTGTAACACTATTGTGACTTTCGTCTGAAGATATTAGAGAGATCTAACGAAATCGTTGATAAGAGTACACTTTGGCTTTTAATATTCAGCTGCTAACCCAGAAACTATAAAAGAAGCCGAGGACGACCACCGACTAGATGGACCGATGATATAAAACGTGCAGCGGGAAACTGGCTACAAGCGGCCCAGTGTAGAGAACACTGGAAGGAACTGAGGGAGGCCTATGTCCAGCAGTGGACGCAATTGGCTAATTGATGAACCCAATGAATACATCAGTGTCTGTACTTTCTCTCTAAAAGTCTGTTTTCGTTTTCTCTAGGACAGAACATATTTCGGTTTTTAAATTTATCGTAAAATTTCATTTTTTTTTTTTTTAATTAAACCTAATATCTAAAAGTTTGGTTTCTTAATCAAAATTTTTATTGGGTTCTTAAATAATAAACGGTTTTTGTACACATAAGCTAGAGCAAAGACTTATGGCGATATATATAGCAACTATGGTTCTTCAATTATCTAGGTAAAAAATTAGCATCGCATTCATTTTAGTTTTCCGAAGTAATCTGCATAGATCTTCACTTAAATAAGAGAAACAAAAGGCAAGCCACTACCAATACCAGCCAGCCAACGCCACCTGATCCGAGCGCACACAGCCACCTCAATTATTTAGTCTTTATCGTAGCCGATATTTATTCAATTGTTTCTTCTCGATGTAGGTACACACAAGGACAAGCAGAATAATATACCGGCCACGACCGACTGCTTGATTCTTCTTACTTCTTACGGATCACTAGTTAATTAACTATAACGTACACTGGACACCGTGCATACCTTACGTCACCTTATCACATTCTATCAATTCACTTTGCTGTTAGGCCGTTTCTGTCTCGCAAGGGAAGTGTGAGAAGGACGGCGGCAGGGTGTGAGGCTGATGAAGGATAAACGGCGTGTCTTTGGTGTCAATTCTGCAAGAAGCTACCTAATTGTCATCTACTGTGTTTCAGAGCGTAACATAGTCGTCAGGATGTATATACCAGGTGGAACGCAGGTAAGAGTTCTTGTTAAGTAAAATTTGTATCATATATATAAAAAAAGAAAACGAAAAGAACTTTATCATTTTGTATATTATAAGTCTAACTGCGTATGTCAAGAATATCTTGGGAACCATCTTTTAATCGAAATTTAACAATAATAATTGTCGTAGGAACTAGTTTTAAGGATGGAAACTGTGTCATTTAAATTCAAATTTATATTGAAACTTTTCAACGGTCAGACAATTTTTGCTAAAACGACGTGCAATTTAAAAATTCGTAAAAATATTTATTACCTGCTTGGACAGTTGCCTAAATGTCAAATTCTGAACCTTTTCCATGTATTAGAATATTTTTTGCGATATATATAAGTAGTGAATAGAACAACTTTAAATAGTTTGATTGAAATTGCAAAATAGGTGTTAGGGGGACAAAAAGTTAAGTTTTTTCAAATGTACAGAACGTGCATAAATTGGAAGATAGCTCTCAACGCCAACAAAACACAGGCCGTCATTTTCCAGTACAAAATGGGTAGACCGTATGCCGAACTAACAGTGGCAAATACTCAAATTGAATGGAGCTGTCAAGCCATATATCTTGGTGTTCACCTTGACAAAAAGCTCACGTTCAGAAAACATGTAAATCAAACGGTCTATAAAGCCAAGACACAACGCCGCCAACTCTCCTCGCTAATAGGCAGGATAAGTAAATTTATATTCACGACCAAAGTCAGAATGAATAACAGCATAATCTTGCCCACTCTCTCATATGCTTCTGTGGCATGGGGACACACATGCAAATCCAATAGGAAAAAAATGCAAATCACCCAAAATTACATAATAAGGAAAGCCCTTAATGTACCTTTGAGATACATATATCGGGATACCAAGCGCGAAAAATCATGCCGGCAATGGATGAAAAAGCCTAAATAACCTTGCATGGAATAAGAAACCACCCCAACAGAAAGCTGAGAGAGCTAACAGAATATAACGAAAACGAAAGAATGGTGCACAGACGGCCACTTTTTACAGCTACTTGGGCTACTTGGCCGTTAAAGCAGGCCTTTAATACAGCCACTTAGGCTACTTGGCCCTTAAGGCAGACCGATTATGCGGCCCATTCGCGAAATCTGAGCATTGGGACCATGTGCGGCATACATGGGCTCGGTGGCCAGACCCTTCGGATGCCCAGCTGTCGAGGAGAACAAAATTAATTTTGTTAAATCGGCAGCTGAGTGACCGAGCACACACAATTCCCAGCCGGAAGGACTCCAATCCAGGTTGGTGGACCTTCGTCTGGGACACACACTGTAGGAACCTCAGTTCAGAAGCCATGACTTCAAAAAAGTAAATTCAGTTAAGTAAATAGGGAGAAAAGCTTCAAAGCTACCCCTAGAGCAAGGTGGCATCACCACAATTATGTAAAACCAAGGTTATTTCTTTTCCCAAATCGCCCGACGTAATAGTTCATAGCCTCCCTTGTGTATGTCAAACGTAGAGGAGAAGTGAAGGAAAGACCTGAGGGACAGATAGGTACCGAGCCAAAATGACATGTGTGTATGTATGTACAGAACTTCAAATAAAACCATTCAAGGTTTAAATATCGTATAATATGAAAATGATACAATTAAGTTTAACCCTCTTAGTACCTCTGGTATTAACCTTGTAAAACACATTTTCGCCAGAGTAAATGAGTAGTACGAATCAGATTTCTACTTATTTATATCCATACCTGTATTTTAATAAGTAATGCATAGATGACTCTAATATCAGAACGTTTACTCAAATTATAAACATTGTAGTGGTACAACATTTGTAGCAGTGGGTTCTAGTTTACTTCTTTTTTGCAACTAGCACGTGGCTTAATGTGTTCTGTAATTTTTTCTTCAAAATTTGACCATTAAAACGTGCTATAAAAGGTAAGTAAATATATATCAAACGTAAAGAAAATTGACAATGATTTTGAATATGATATTTTAGAAAAATATAACCTCAAACTTTCCTCTGAAATATAAATATTTATAGCCATCACAAATATGCTAAATTAGTTTCATATGTTGTGTTGGTCATTTTTGTACATTTTCGTCATACATTATGAACTAATCTATTCGCAGAAAGAAAATGCAAAAAAGTATTTTTGAAGTGTGTATATTTTAGGCAATTCCTAGCTGAGCGCTTTTGGCTTTACAAAGCCATCATCAGAGCTATGGTCAATTTTTAAATACCACTACAAAGGAGAGATCTCATTTCCTTAAGTTTCAAAATTATGATTTTTTGTAGGAGTTGGAATTCTTAAAACATATAAAAAACATATAAAAAGTCGACACTGGACTTCACAAACACGTTAAAAAATTGAAAAAATTTTTGTCATGGTACGGGTTTAAGACCCGACCATCTATTGATGTGAGGACGTAGACTGAATAGTCTACTATGTTTTTTCAGATGTCCAACAATTATTCTGATATACAGTATTAGAAGAGGAGCCTTACAACTGAACAATTAGCCAAAATATGACATGAAATAACGGATGATCAAGCTGAACATTCCGAGATTGAAGAGGACTCATATGCTAAGGATGTAATAGAACCTGACACACCATCAGAAATATCTTTTAGTAGAAGTTCGTCTACAATACTGCCGTCTACTCCGTCTGGAAATGGTACAGCCAAAATAGTCATAGTAACTAACTACAAGCCTTTATGTAGAAAACGTAAAAATTCTACGACTGTTTAGAACACGAGGATTCAGATGATTCTGTAGCGGATAGAGATTAGAGCCCGAAAAACGTACTCAAAACAAAAATATGAATGCTTCATCATCAAGTGAAGATAAAGCAACTTTCGATATAACCAATGATTTTAAGGGGTGGTCTAAAGAACCAAGAATATCTATCGAATTTAACAATTGTAATTATGCAGAATTCAAAGATTCATTGTAGAACAGTCAAATTTATATCCTATCCAAGCCAACAAAAATTTGTCCTTTAAGGAATTGAAAGCTTTCCTAGGAATTTTAATTCTGATGGGATTTAATAGTTTGCCTTCTATAAAAAAAATACTGGTCTGCAGATTCAAATTTTTAAAATAAAAAAGTTAATAATATTTTTCTCCTAAAGAGATTTCTTAAAATATTAAGATATATCCATGTAAATGATAACCAACAAATTCCAGTCAGAGGAACTCAACAAGTTATACAAAGTGAGACCCCTTATTCAAAAATTTACACACCTTTATGGAATCTTTTTCTCCGAGCAGAAATATTTTAATTAATAAATGTATGGTGGCCTTTAAAGAAAGGACTACTTTGAAACAATAGATACCAATGAAATCCATAAGGATGGGTATAAAAATTTGGACAATGACATATGCTAAAACAGGTTACCTTATCAATTTTGAGGTATATCAAGGTAGAGAACCTGAACTGACTAACGAACATACTCGAGGAGAAGGAGTTATATTCAATTTAATTACATTGTTGCAAAAAAGGGGACACTGCTTGTACTTTGACAATTTTTTATCATTATGAATAAGTTATTAGAACTAGGTCATTTTGGTTGTGGAATAGTAAGACAAACACAAAAATATATTCCAAAAGCACATTTAGTAGATGACAGAAAAATGAAAATGGGTAAAATTGTTGGAGTTGTCTGCAAGGATATTACTATAAGTAAGTGGAAGAATCGTGGCCGTATGCAGCAATATGCAGAATCGTGCAGAAACTGGTTTGGTTTTGAGAATATCAAAAATTAGAGAACGAGAAAACAGCTGCTGTCCTCAAGCCATTGTAGACTACAATATGTATATATATATATATATATATATATATATATATATATATATATATATATATATATATATAAGCTGTGTTGATCGGTTTGATCAACGAAATGCAGACAAACTCAGTAGCTTGAAAAAGTCGTCGATGGTGGATGAAGTTATTTTATTACCTTTTTGGCGCATTCATAGATATCAACCATTTATTTGGTGCATTCATTTTCATTTACTGGCAGAAAACAAATTGGTAGGCCATTGAACATGGAGTATTTTCAAAATGTTGGTCATTTGCCGCAGAAACCACGCGAAGACGATACCAGCAGTGCTCAAAAACGGGATTACAGAAATGCAGTGATATAGAGTACCTAGACTGTAAAGTGGCTTTGTGCTTGGATTTTTTTAAACCATATCATTCAAGTACCTGAACTATTATTTTTATTATTATATCTTGTTTGTTTATTACAATATTCTACAGTATTTTTGTATTATTTAAAGTCCTATACCTATTATTGATACACTTTTTATCATTTGATACACCTTATGTATCAGACAAGCTAGCATGAAAATTATTCCTTGATTGAACTCTGGTACAACGGTTGACCAGCATTTTTTTTTCGTAGAAAAAACAAAAATATATTTAAAATCTAGTAACTGATGTCCATCTCGTTCGATGGTTTGTAGGGTAACTGGATAAGTAGGAAACAATAACTTACTCACCACTTAGATAATTTGGGATCTACGTTACTCTAAAACTTAGTCTTCCAGGATTCTGCAAAGGTGTATAACTGTACTGGTGCGCTGACTCAAGGATCCCAAAGGAACTGACCAAAGCTTGAATATGGCGCACACTACCAATCGGGTACACCCTATACAATTAGCAATCACTATTCGCCTAAATCAGAGTACGTGCTCTAAAAAGTGCTCGTATTTCTGATCCAACGAATTATAGTTATTAATTAACTAATTATGGTATCACAAACTATTATCTGAAAAAACTTTGAAAAAAATTCATCATAATAAATAAACTTGCGGTTTAAAGAGTTAAGATCAGTTAGCAAAAATTCCTGGATGTTAAATAGATTTGCGATGAAATTAATTTTCCTGTATATACATATATATATATATATATATATATATATATATATATATATATATATATATATATATATATAATACGCCACCGTGCATTGTAGATGAAAAAATATTATGTATTACACAATATGGGGATTTGTGTTTGCCTTATCAATTACCAACATCCATTCATTAAGAAGATTAAATTTTATCTCTTTGTATCAGAAAGAACGACGGACTAAAAGTGGAAGTTTCAGTTCCGGGAAGTGAGATTCTGTTTTTTGAAAACAGTTCAGATAAACGACACACTATTTTATACCTAATATAAGATATACATGTGCATTCGAAAACTGTTTTGGTAAATATCAATATTAAAATTGGAACACCAGTATTTTTTTTTATTTATTTTGCTTCAACCACTTAGGGTTATTAGCATAAGAAAAATACAAAAAGTAATAAACACATAAATAGGCATATACAAAATATCAATTATATATTAATGTATATAATATATATTTTATATTATATGCCTGATGGCAATATAATTTTAAATTACAAGTAAGCCAGGAGTCGAAGGTCAGTCCTAAGACTTTATGATGATTAATAACATCAAGTAATACACCGTTGTATGTCAAAGTTGGATTATCTTTTGTCGATTTTCTACTAAATTTCATAATTTTCAGGTATTTCAGATGAGTAAGAAAGAACGTTTTTAAACTTTCTACATCATCAATGCGTGTTTAAAATGAACTCTTTCTTTAAAAAGAAACCCCAAAACAAATGGACTTGGATAAGCCCTGATGGCGCCGTCAAAAACGAAATCGACTTTATAATTACAGATAAAAAATATATAATACAAGACGTGGAAGTACTCAACAAGTTCTCTGCTGGCAGTGACCATAGGATGATAAGAACAAAAGTAATGCTTAATGTTAAAAAAGAAAGAATGAAGCTTGTTCCTAAACCAAATGTTAGAAGATGGGTAGTACCTGAAAATGGAAAACTGTTTGAACGTACGGTCGAAGAAAAATTACAAAACGAAGAAACAGAAAACATAAACATCGAACAACTAAACCAGAAAATAGTCAAAGCTCTGAAACAAGTACAAGAAAAATGTTGCCCAAAAAACCAAAAAGACGAAGAAAAACTAAGTCTAAGCACGAAAACTCTATTAGAGGAAAGAAGACAACTAACAGATAAATACAGAACCAACCTAACAAAAATGAGACAACTAAACAAACAAATCACTACGAACATCAGAAAAGATATAAGAGACTACAACACCAGAGAGATATCAAAAGTCATAGAAGAGAACAAAAGTTTAAAAGTCTTCAGAAGGAAACAGCAAATAGGAAAGAAAAATATTTACAAACTGAAAAACATAAAGGGCGAAATAATAACAGATAAACAGGAAATTCTACAAACTGTCGGACAATTTTACAGCGAACTCTACAGCAAAACAGAAGAAAATGTTCCAACTGACAACATACCAAAGGTTCTAAACCAGGGCTCGGAAGACATACCAGATGTTACTGTTGATGAAATCAAAAAAGCTCTCCTACAAATGAAAAATAATAAGTCACCTGGCGACGACGGGGTCGTTGCCGAAGCCATAAAATTAGGAGGCGAGAAACTGATACAAATGCTTTCCATACTTTTCACAGAATGCCTTGAAAGAGGAACAACACCATCACAATGGCAAAATGCAATGATCATTCTAATGTTTAAGAAAGGAGATTTAACAAATCTCGTAAACTATAGACCAATCAGCCTCATCTCACACATATACAAGCTTTTTACAAAAGTCATAACAAACAGACTTTCGAACAAAATGGACTTTTACCAATCATGCGAACAGGCAGGATTCAGGTCAGGCTTCGGCACAAACGACCATCTACAAGTTATTAAAAGCCTCATCGAAAAATGTATAGAGTACAATAAACCCCTCGTCCTAATATTTGTGGATTATGAGAAAGCACTCGACACAGTAAACCACCAGAAAATGCTAGAAGCTTTAAAAGAGTACCGAATAGATCACCGCTACACCACTGTCATCAAAAATATCTATGATAATGCCACGGCATGCGTCAGACTCCATGAAGATACACACAAGTTCAACATTCATGGTGGAGTTCGCCAGGGTGACACTATTTCACCAAAACTGTTTACAACATTATTGGAATACATGTGTAAGCGTGCAAACCTAGACGAAACGGGCATAAACATAAATGGAGAACAGCTTAGTCACCTCAGGTTCGCGGACGATATAGTTCTGATAACAGACCGCATAAATCATGCCATCGAAATGTGCAAAAGACTCTACCATGCCTCTACACAAGTGGGTTTAAAGATCAATAACTCAAAAACACAAGTGATGACAAACCTTGTTGTGAGTGAGAACATCAACATAGCTGGAACAAGTATAGAACAAACATCAGCATACAAATATCTGGGACACGAAATTCGCTTAAGTAGAGATAACCAAACCAATGAACTAATACGTAGAATAGGGTTGACATGGGCAGCTTATGGAAAGCTAAGAGATGTTTTCCAATCAGCTCTTCCCATCTGCTTGAAGAGAAAAGTCTTCGATCAATGTGTGCTGCCGGTTCTAACCTATGGTGCGGAGACGCTAACACTTACTAAGACGTCCGCAAACAAAATTTGAACAACACAGAGGGCAATGGAACGGTCCATGTTGGGATTAACCCTGAGAGACCGAATACCCAACACAGAATTGCGCCGTAGATCGGGAGTAACCGACGCAATCAAAAGAATATCAACCTTAAAATGGAACTGGGCAGGGCACGTCGCGAGAACGAAGGACGGCAGATGGACAAAACGCATTCTTGAGTGGAGACCCAGACAAGATGCCTTTAGGAATAGAGGACCACCACCAACAAGATGGACGGATGACCTGAAACGGACACATCAAAATTGGATGCAGGCGGCTCAGGACAGAAATTTGTGGGGTGAACTACGGGAGGCCTATGTTCAGCAGTGGACGAGTATGGGCTGAATGATGATGAAGAAAGAACGATATGACTCGACTACCTTTCGATATTATCAATGGCTGTTTGCGTTAGTCGACAGGTTGTTTCCATATTCCTTTCTCTGTATAAGAGTACAAGGCATGGACGTATAAATAAAGAACGTCCATGGTACAAGGTCATCAGCATCAAGTGAAAATTGAGAAGCAGAGTATAGTGCAAATCATTATATACTTGTGCAATAAACAAACAGAACCTAACGGACACTAGTGAATTACCTCCGTTTTAAACTTTATTCACTTATCCATATTTAAAAATACTAAAGCACCTGTTATAAATAAATGAAACCTATTCCCAAGCAACCCCATTAAACCGACGATGGTAATTGCTACAAGTCAACCAAAGATACGTAGTAGATCTTTTCGAAGATACACATAAAATTGATGATTGCTGTCAAAAAGAACCATCAATGGTACTGGCTACCCGTTAGGTACCTGATGATACCCGTTGCTCCCGACAATGATAAACTATTAACATAACTCGAACGGTAACAATTCTAGATATCTGGTGGCAATTAAATATTATTCAGATTCGTATAATCGATGGGACCGTTTTTCATTTAATTGGTTCATGGTCGAACAGGGTACGTTGTAATCCCGTCAAAATCAATTTTAATGGGTACTAAATTATATATCGATATTAAGAAAGATACACACATTATAGAAATATTTCATAAAGAATATATATTATTATATAATATTATATATCTTTCATAGTAAACTTTTATTATAATATATCATCATCGTCATTATCATTAACCTGTATGCGTCCACTGCTGGACATACGACCTCAGCTCTTTTCATCTGCCTCTGTCTTGTGCGTCTTGCATCCAGTTATTGCTAACATGCTTTAGGTCGTCAGTCCATCTAGCTGGTGGAAATACTCTGCTTCGTATTGCTTCTTGCCTTGGTCTCCACTCTAAAATACGTTTTGTCCATCGTTTGTCTGATAATCTGGCGGGATGTCCTACACAACTTCATTTGAATGACGTGATTTTTTCGATGGCGTCTGCTGCTTTTGTTCTACGACGTATTTCTTTGTTCGGGATTCGGTTTCTCAGAGAGACACCCAACATCTGGCGCTCTATGGCCATCTGAGTCACGCGAATCTTAATAACTACCTCTTTTGTGAGTGTTAATGTTTCCGCTCTATAAGTGAGTACAACTAACAGACATTGTTCAAAGATTCTCCTTTTGATGCATATCGGTAGATCTGATTTAAATACATAGTTTAATTTACCATACGTTGCCCAGGCTAATCCTATGCGACGTGGGAGCTCACATGTCTGGTTATCTCTGTCCAACGGAATTTCATGTCCTAAGTATTTATACGATGTAATCTGCACAATATCCCTTCCATGGACAGCAGTATTTTGATTTAGCACCAGATTATTTATTACTTGCGCCTTGTTCATAATAATCTTTACTCCGACCTCGTTAAAATTACCAACGTTAAAATACCCAAAAAGTATTTTCAATCCTATTCGATAATAAACCTTTTTACAGTTTGTTTATATTTCACAGACGCATATTCCTGGGAAGTATTTGATAGTTAAGCCATTTAATATTCTGCGTTTCAAATAAACATTCATTTAGATCGCTGAGAAGGTTTTGCCGGAAAGATAATTGCGATACTCTTGCTGAGATCTCTGTTGGGGGAGTTGACTTCAGAGTAGGTCCAAATTTTACGTGAATTTGCAATGTTTTCTCGTTTTTCGTTCCTTTTCATGGAAAATATGTCTCTCTTTGTCAACCATTTTTTATCCACTCCTGAATATAGGTCTTTCCCAATTGTCTACCTGTTGTCATTATATTGGGCTACGTGACCTGCCCAGCGCCAGTTCATTTTTGTAATTTTTTCCACAATATCCCTAATCTTCGTTCTACGTCTTATCTCGGTGTTTCTAATCTTGTCTCTCAGTGATATTCCAACCATGATTCTTTTCATTGCTCTGTAGTGAGCAGTTAATAGTTACAGTTTTAAGTGATGTTTGAATGTTGATGTTTGGTGGCCGTTGTAAACAGTCGTGTTTGGTTGAGTCGGAAAAAAACCGGCAAATTTGTCGAAGAAAAGGTTTACTTTGATTTATACTCAAAGTAATGTGTCAGTTAAAATAAGAGTAATCACTAGCATTTGTTATAGTCATATGTCATATTATGAGATATTTGTAAAACGGCGATTACAGCAAATTTGAAAAATACCCGCATGGTTCCTGTTTTTTGAGAAGCCCAGTCTCAAGTTTTTTTCTAGTGGCAAAATTTCAACCTCAAATTTGTATATGCCTAAGAAACCGTTTCGGAATACCTTTAGAGTGAATGTGCATTTTAGTGAAATCCAGATAACTTCTTTTGTTTGAACTTTCAAAGTATAAATAGACATTTTTATAATAATTTGCTTTCATAACCATTTAAAAATTGTAATAATTAAAATTGTAGATTTTAGGGTGTGGCCATAGCTGTCATTTAATTTATTCTCAGTTTTAAAATTCAATATTGACATCTGACAGTTAGTTTTATTTTTTGACATTGGTTTGTTTTGTTTTTAGAAAAAGGTTAACCTCAATGAATAGTTACACTTAGAGATATTTTTTTCGTAATAGTTTATTTCTGCTACAAATTATAGCCCAGTAACATTTGTAAGTTTTGTAGTATCTCTCACTTGTAAACGGATGTTGTAAACTGATAGGACATATTTTTCTTCTTTGTTATTTTGGTATAAATCTTTGTTACTATTTATATAGTAATTATTTTTGTATTACCATTTATATTTGTAACTGTTTGTGATAAGACAGTAATAAATGTTTAATTTTTTCTTTAAACCATTTTGTTTATTTCTCTTGTTAAAAAAAGTTTCTAACCTCTCTTTTGTATTTTTAGGACGAAAGAAACCTTTTCTTTCATCCAGCAGGAAGTTTTCTGAAAGCGGCATCCAATTTTAAAAAGCAGTTTGTTTCATTTTTGTACTTCCCTAATCCCACCTTCTTGTCATTCACTTATCCACGACCTAGTTCTTCAAATAAATATTATTTTTCTTGCCCTATCTTCACCCCAGTAACTTCTGTCTCCATTTTTCAACCCCCTATAGTAATACCCTATGTGGTATACAAAATATTCGATACAAAAGAAGCGTGACATAATTTTTTTGCATCATCCATACGATCGGCTATAAGGACCATGCCATCTGCAAATCTCACATGACTAAGCTTCTTTACATTTATGTTAATACCATGCCCACAGATGTGCCTTCTTATAAGTATGTTCTAAAAGCGTGGTGAATAGCTTTGGAGAGACTGTGTCTCCTTGCCGTACTCCTCGGTGTATACAGAATTTATTTGTTTCTTGCTCAGATAGTCTTACGCTAGCTGTGGCATTTTGGTAGATATCTTAGTGTATCGATTATCTATTCGACATTCTGTCGAATGCTTTTAACATTTTCTTAGGGCTTATCGTATTGAATGCTGTCTCGTAATCGACAAATATCAGTGCCAACGATTTCTTGTATTCTGCAGACTTTTATATCAGGTTCTTTATCACTATTAAGTGATTGTTAGTGCTGTATCGCGATCTAAATCCAGCTTGTTCTCTAGGTTGATAGAAGTCTAATTTAGCATTCAGTCTTTTTTTGATTATTTTTGTGAAAAATTTATATCTGTGAAAGCAAACTGATAGGATAGTAGTTTTTTAAATCTCTTGTGTCTCCTTGCTTGTGTAATAAAATAATGACTACATTGTTCCATTGAGAAAGAGTTTTTTCTTGGTAGATGCATTCCTTGAAAAGCTTGGCCAAAGCCTGGATAACTTTATTTCCACCTAGTTTGATCGCTTCGATCACTATTCCGTCATTACCAGGGGATTTGTTATTTTTCATTTCTAAAAGTGCCGTCTTAGGGGTTCTAAAGAATCGAGGGGTAACTTAATATGTTCGATTTTGTCTTTATGAAAAAAACTAATAATATTCTAATTTTATGATCCTGGATCTACGAAACCTGAAGGCAAATCTTTTAAAACTCTAAATTTAATGAAGAAGAAAGAAAATGATTAGAGAATATTTTACTTTATTTCTAAGAGAATATTTTATTCTCTAGTAGAACAATACCAAATCGGTAATCGCTTATATTTTGTTTATTTAAACCGTTGAGAAACAGGTAAGCGATTTTCTCCATGATTTTTGCTGTCTAAATAAAATTGTTTATTTTACATAAATATATTAAATCTAAGTCTAAGACAAAGTCAAAGAGGAGATGAACAACAAAATAAACAACATGGTAATCTCAGATATTAATCAAGCATAAGTATAGATGATATGTGGACTAAAATCAAAAATAAGAAATATTAGAGCTAATTGAAGATAGAAGAAAACACAGAAATAGGAATGAGGAAAGATACAAAGAAATAAACAAATTCATCAAAAGATTAAAGAAGCAAAATAATCATGGCTACAAGATCAATGCATAGAAATAGAACAGAAGCATGACACTTTTAACCTACATAAAAAGATCAAAAACTTAACGGGAGGAAACGGATCACTAAGTCATAACTTAATACTAGACGAGCACAACAATCTGCTCTACGAAAATCAAAGAATACTTAAAAGATGGGGGCAATACATGGAAGAACTATGCAAGGAAGAGCACAAGAGACAAAAGTCAGTGTTTCTGGATGTTCAGGACCAGAAATAACGCTTAATGAAGTAACAGATGTAATAAAAAGACTAAAAACCAACAAAGCACTTGGACCTGATAACATACATGCTGAAATATTGAAACTATTTAAAAACAACCAACTCAAATAAAAGTCTACTAAACAAAATCTATGAAACTGAAGAATTTCTTACATATTGGTTAGTTTCCACCTTCATCGCTCTCCCCATAAAGGCAAATGCCACCACATGCTCCAATTACAGAATTATAAGCTTAATGAGCCATGAACTCAAAATCTTTCTTTCTGTTATTTACTCTCGCATATATAAAAAAACTTGAAGAAAACATTAGCAGTATTCAGTTTAGGCTTAGAAGCGGACTGGGAACGCGAGAGGCCCTATTTTCCATACAAGTATTGATACAAAGAGCTCGAGACGTAAATTGCGAAGTCTAGAAAAAGCATTTGAAAAGGTGCAACGTCAAAAATTATTTCAGATACTGAAAGAATCTAGTATTGATGACAAAGATTTACGCCTAATTAAAAATTTATACTTATAGCAGAGGGCAACTTTACGAGTAGACAACGAAACCTCACAGGAATTCACGATAAAACGGGGAGTACGTCAGGGCTGCATTTTATCACCGACGTTTGTCAATACTTACTCGGAAATGCTGTTCAGGGAAGCTATTGATGGTTTAAGAGAAGGTATAAATATCAACGGTAAAATTATAAACAATTTAAGATGTACGGACGATACAGTTTTGATTGCTGATAATGCGGAGGATCTGCAAACATTAATAGACCGGGTAGTGGAAGTCTGTGACTGATACGGCATGAAATTAAACTGTAAGAAGAGCGAAATTCTTGTAGTAAGTAAAAACGACGTATTACAGCACCAATTCACAGGTAATAATGAACCCTTGAAAATAGTCAAAAAAATTACATATCTTGGATGCAGCCTAAATAAGGAATGGGACTACTCACAGGAAATAAGATGTCGTATAGAAAAGCGTATAGAAAAGGCGATAGCTGTCTTCAATCGCCTCGGGAAGATTGTATGTAATATGCACCTAAACATTGATATAAGAACACGAGTCTTGAGATGCTGTGTATTTTCTACCCTTTTATATAGAGTCAAAGCCTGGACCTTGACGGAGGCAACATCTAAACGATTAGAAGCCTTCGAAATGTGGTACTGCCGCCGTATGCTCAGAATTTCCTATATCCATCATGTTACAAACAACACCGTGATCCAGCGTATGAATTAAGATTCTGGCATCTGGGATTAATTTTACAAGGCAAGATAGAAGGCAAAAGATCTCAAGGGCGCAACTCAAGAAAGACATCGTGGTTGAAGAACGTCAGACAGTGGGCAGTAATGACTACCACACATATATTTAGAGCAGTTGTCAACAAAGTTGTATGGACTAACGTGATTGCCAACATCCATAGAGGATAGGCACCAAAAGAAGAAGATTAAATCTAATACTATCAAATATTCTAAATTTAACCATTTCCCTTATAAAGTATATCATAAGTCCATATCACTTCAAAAAAACCATATATATGTAATTATAATTAATTTATCTGTTTGTATTTACATGTAGGAATAACATTTTTTTATAAATTTGGGTATTATTATAATATTCTTCCTTTTTTCTATCTTTCTATTTTTCTCTAATTTTTCTAGATTTTCAGATCATAGAAATGTATAATAAATACATTGTATAGGTATAAGTTGATATTTCTGTTTAAAACATGCAACAATTTTTACATGGAAATTTAGAAAAGAAGGATGATCATTTGTCCCTTTAAGTCCAATCAACATGAGAAACTCTTAAATCACTATTCACCTTAATTTACCATTCAAATTTATTCACATTTATGGTCACAAAACAGACGTTTGGTTTGCATTTTATTTATTTTCGCCATTATTCAGGCTTCAGACCTAAAGCTAACAATAAACATAATTGATTCAAGACGAACCTGAAATGTCGGTCCAATGGCAGATCACACAAAGAACAAAACAAATCTATTTAAAGCATTGCCGTAGAATAAAATTATTTAGAAGGCAATAAAATCAATAAACAATTCTTTTATTTTAATATAGCTGTAATCATCTTGTAATTCTTCTTTTTATTTTTAATCAAAATAGCTCTTCAGGTCTTTCTGTCACGAGTTCTGGCTTCTTCCTACTGATCTTTTGACCTCAACATCATCTCTCAACACGTGACCTAAGTATTGTATTTTCCTCACGTTGATAATGCTTGCTTAGTAATTCTTTTTGTTTACTCCTGGAATTCTCAGCATCCCTATATATCATCTCAGTCTGTATATTTAAATCTTGTAACCATATCACTACCTCTGAAAGTTGGAGCCAATATATAACAATAAAACTCACAACTTTGAGAGAAAATTGTTTGGCTTCGTCTAGCATAGTATCTCGGCTGTGAGAACGTTTTATTTTAAATGTAAATCTACCAATATCAAAGATATTAACAAATCATCTCAAGGGCTGTACTTTTTTTCCGTGTTTTAGAAGCTCGTTGCTTATTCCGTCTGGTCCTGATGACTTGTTATTTTTGAGTAAATTTATGTCTATCTCTACTTCCTGAAAACTGATTTCTATTTCGTGTCTTAATTCAGATGCGTTATTGTGTTAATTATTATTTTCCTTTGCTTTAAACTGTTCTTTCAGGTATCTTTCCCATTCGTTTGGTAGTTTGGTCCCATTCAAACCTGCGAAGACGACTGTTTTTTGTCAAACATGTCGTCTTATTTTTTACTTTTTAAACTTTGTAATATGTTCTTTAATTTTTAAGTTATTTTAAAGATTTTAAGTTTTAATGCCTTCAGAAATTCAGATCACATTATGTTATTTAACGTTGTGTTTTATATGCTATGAATCTTACTTTCTGGTAAGTTTTTATAACTTTTATATTACATGAGCCTAATTTTATAACACAGTAATTTTCATTGTAGACCTTAATAAAGGTGGCAAATAACCACCGAAAACTCGGATTTCAGAATAAATAGTACGCCTTAGCAAAGCTCTATTTTTTATTGACTACCACACCCAAAAAGAAAAAAGTATTTACATATATGTATATATATATATATATATATATATATATATATATATATATATATATATCTATATCGTTGGATGTTGAATGCTATATTTAAATTGTGGCCGTTTGGTGCCTCCTCCGCAAGTAGCAGCAGTACACCATTTAGTAAGCAAATAGCAGTACATGAATTGAAATAAATTAATTTAACAAAGGACTGAAGTCATCGAAATAGTTTTATGGGCATGTTAATAAATAATTTAATAAGTATTTTAAAAACAGTAGTAATCTGTTTTGTTTATAAATTTACTCTACCAGCAATAGATCATGATCAAATCGTATTATTTAACCTTGCTATAATATCGTAAAGTACGTTTATGTTTGGCAAACCCAAACTGTCTCACAAATGGCAGATCACCCATGGCAAGAAACAAAAGAATACAAATCAATTTCCACAATAAATCGTTTAAAACAAATAAGTCTGTCAAGGTGTGCGTCTCAAACGAAAGAATAAGTGTTTGCATTTAGAAAAAAAGCGACACAAAAAGACCAAGTTGGACATCAACCGCAGACAAAGCCATTTTTTAGGAGTTTTGGTTTTCTTTTTCGGTCTTTAATTGACTTATCTTGTCTCGCACGTTTCAAATCAGAACAACAGACTGCTGAGCAATTAACGCCTTAATAAAAATAAAATCGATTCGCGTATAAATGAAAAATTCTGCACAATTCCAGGGTGAACTCTGCTTATCTTGTTACAATATAAAAACTAGGTAAATTCATCGGCCCACATGATTTTTGGTGTTTGGAGTTTGACATGTATCCTTAGCTATAACGGGTACGCTGATTCTAATTAGGAGTTCAGTTTAAGCCGATCACGTCAAAATTTTCACAAAATTAAAAAAAACTTATTAGGTAAAATATACTCTATCTATCTATCTAATCAGCCTTAAACGCCCACTATTGGGCATAGGCCTCCCCTGTTAATCTCCATTGGTCTCTATTTTGGGCGATCTGCATCCAGTCCTTTCCTGCCGTTCTCTTAAGGTCGTCAGTCCATCTCATCTGTCGTCTTCCTGTTTTTCTTTTCTTTTCCCATGGTCTCCAGTGTAGAAATCGCTTATTCCATTTTTCATATTTTTGCCGGAGAGTGTGACCGGCGAAGTTCCATTTTAGTTTTGCAACCTGTCTTGATACATCGTTCACCTTTGTTTTTTCTCTGATCCATGAGTTTCTTTTCCTGTCTTTAAGACCAAACCCAGCATATGTCTTTCCATTGCTCTTTGTGTTTTGGATATCCTGTCGATGTTCTACTTTGTGAAAGTCCATGTTTGTGAGCCATATGTGATAATTGGTAAAATGCACTGATTGAATACTTTCGTTCGCATATATTGAGGGAACTTTTTATTTTTTAGAATATATAATAGTTTACCAAATGAGGCCCATGCTAGTCTAGTTCTTCTTTTTATTTCTTCTGTTTGATTGTCCCTGTTCAGCTTTATTATCTGTCCTAGGTATATGTATTCTGCCACCTACTCTAATTTATTCTGTTTGACTACTATTTCTAATTGGTCTTCTTGGTTTGTCATAGTCTTGGTTTTACTATAGTTCATCTCTAGACCTACCTCTGTCGCTTTTCTATTTAGTTCCTCAAACATCTTCTGTAACTCTTCCTTCTTATCTGTTATCAGGACTATATCGTCTCCATATCTCAAGTGGTTCAAGATGTCTCCATTTATTCTTATTCCGTATGTATCCCATTCTAATTTTTTTAAATATGTCTTCCATAGCCTGATTGAACAATTTTGGCGATATTGTGTCTCCCTGCCTGATTTCTCTTTCGAATTTTATTGGTTCTGTAGCGTGTTCGTTCGTCAATTTTATTGTGGTACTCGCATTTTTGTATATGTTTGTTATTAGGTCCGTGTACCTCTAATCAATTCTGCAGTTCTGTAGTGAGTTTTTGATGGCCCAATGTTCTATGCTGTCAAACGCCTTTCGGAAGTCTATGAATGTCATATATAATGGGATTTGATACTCGTTCGACTTTTCAATCAGTATCTTTACTGTTAGCAGATGGTCGCTAGTACTAAAACTCTTTCTGAATCCCGCTTGTTCTCTTGCTTGGTATTCGTCAAGCTTAGTTGTTAGTCTATTTGTCTCTTCGTTAGTAGTTTAAATACCACACTTAGTAATGTTATAGGTCTATAGTTTTCTAAGTTCTTTCGGTCACTTTTTTTGAACATTAATAGTGTCTCCGCATTGTTCCAGCTATCGGGTATTTCTTTTGTGGTCAATATTTTGTTCATGAGGATATGTAGGACTTCTCTAGTAGTTTTCCCTCCTCTCTTCAGCATCTCTGCAGTTATTCCATCTTTTCCAGGTGACTTATGGTTTTTTAATTCTTGAATTGCTTTCTTGAAAATATACTAGCGCAAACAAATACCTTATTGATATTTGGTAAATTGCAATAAAATTATTTCTTTAAAATACTTATGTTCATTATATCGCGCCATAATATCATCAAGAAGGTGTAAGAACAGTCCTGCTATATGTTGTACGTGTGTGGTGATTTAACAATAGAAAAGCAACACCAAAAGAAACTAACTGACTTTATAAAGAAAGCGTATCACGGTTACTTCGGTGTAAAGCTTGGTGATCACGACAAACCTTGGGCTCCATACAAAGTGGGCTTTCGGAGTGTCGAATTACTGAGAAAATTGACAAAAGGTATTACACGTAACTCTTTACCCTTCATTCCTGTGGTATGGAGAGCCCCAAAAAACCATAGAGATGACTGCTACTTTTGCTCCTGCGATATCAAGAGTTGCAATTAGAAAAATAATTACAAAATTTAATATCCTGATTTACCTTCTGCTAAACGACCTGTATCTCATGGACCAGGAATCCCTATTTCTCTACCTTGCAATCATCAGATGAAAGTTTAGACGAAAAAACCGATGAAGACGAATTCAGAACTAAGATTAATCTACCTCAAAAGTTTATCCAAGCTGAGCTAAATGACTTAGTGGGAGACTTGAAGTGAGGATCACGACTAAAAGATAAAAATTTATTGGCTCCAGGTACCACATTTTCGTGGTATAGGCATCGTGAAAAAGATTTTGCGAAATATTTTTCTCAAGAGGGCTCACTGGTGTATTGTCATAATATTCCTGAAGTAGTCATGAAACTGGAGCTGACAATTACGATTCCTCATCATGGCGGTTATTTATTGATTCTTCTAAGGCTAAGGTAAGAGATGGCTGAAGGCTGGGTGTCTTGCTGCACAGTGATGTCTCAGTGCCTGTTGCTTAATCCGTGTATTTCAAAGAAACATATGAGAATCTTGAGCTGTTGGTAAATAAAATAAAGTAAAGCGAATATTGTTAGCTAATCTGTGGAGATCTCAAAATAATATCCATGCTTTTGGGTCAGCAGTCTGGATTCACATAGTAAGTTTTATTTTTGCATGTTTTTTTGTGCGAGTGGTACAGTCAAGCACGAAATTTACATTACGTTAAGAAAAAGTGGCCACTGAGAGAAAGACTTGTGTACCGGAACAAAAAAATGTGCAACATGATACACTAGTTGACCCATATTTAGTTCTTTTGCCTCCTCTTTACATAAAGTTAGGATTGGTGGAGCAGTTTGTCAAAGCTTTAAATAAACAAGATGACTGTTTTAAATATCTGTGCAACAAATTGCCTGTACAATCTGAAGCTAAACTTAAAGAAGGAATTTTTGTAGGCCCCTTAAATTCGAACATTAAAATCGGACAGATTCCAGAATCCAGAAAAGAATGACTCAGGATGAATTTGAAGCATGAGTGCTTATGTAGAAGTCATAGATGATTTCGTTGGAACAACAAGTCTTCCAACTATAAAAAAATTATAGCCAACATTGTCGAAAATTATAAAAAACTGGGATGCACTAACTGGCAAACTTTCGTCAAACTTCATTTTCTGGATTCCCACATTGACTATTTTCCCGAAAATATAGGAGCTGTCAGCGTGGAGCAGGGAGAGAGGTTCCATCAAGATATAAAGGAGATCGATAGGCGTTACCAAGGAAGATGGGATATAAGAATGATGGCTGATTACTGTTAAACCTTGAAGGGAGACTGGATCACAAAAATCCATAAAAAGAAAACCACAAAACGCAGTTTTCATGGAAAAAGATAACGGTTTTATTATAAAAACCAAATATTGTCTAACGTTATTCATTTTTTTTAAGAAGAACTCAATTTTGCTGTATAATTTTGTATTACATAAAGTATTAATAAATATTTTCTCGGTAATTTTGTCAAACACATTTTTCTTGAAAACCTGCTATGCTGGAAAAAAAACTAAGTACAAGTTCGTGATCAGCACATCCCGTTAACTATAAGACACATATTAAACTTAAAACACTTTTTCATGAAAAAAAAATAGGCCTGTGTTATAAAATATTGGAATGAATAAAATCATCAAAAAAAGTCGCTAAATGCTAAATCAAAGTAGAGAAAAAGTATGGAAACGCCTAATTATCTCTTAAATGCCTAGTACGAATTGAACAAAAAACCGGAATACGCCTAATCTGCAATATAGAGATTTTAAAATATGACGGTTGCAATGTTGCCAGACGTACCATTTTTCTGATATAATTAGATACTTTGGTTTTTTAAATACAACACTGTGTACATTATATTATTGTTGGAATACTCATTTTAATACGAGTTTAACCATAAGTAACACCTTTCATTTGATCTAGTCATGGGTAATTCTTGCAACAATTGCTATCGAGGACTCATACAGAGATCTTGTCTTGGGTTAGCAACCCCTAGAGGTTCTTGCTAACCCAAGAAGTAAATCTGTTTAAAACAATGGTTCAGTTTTTAACAAAGACTGGTTCAGTTTGCACACTTCCAAAACATGCCAAAGGCGAATACATTCTTAAAAAAAATCGAACGAAAATGGACTTGAACTTGAGTTGGAATGCATGGTATAACAGTGGAACTGCTTAAATCAGGCAGCAAAAAAGCATTCGATCAGTGTATACTACCAATCATGACATACGCCTGCGAAAATTGAACACTACAGAAAGAGATAATATCGAAACTCAAAGTCACTCAAAGGTCAATGGAGCGATGCGTGCTAGGTATAATAAAGAAGGATCAAAAACTACAGGAATTTCATTATTCTTGGGCAATTTCATACTATTAGCGGTAGGAAGTTATTAAATTGACACACTGTATTTGTTGGTACAGCCTTATCAAGGACATGAATATCTGATATTTACTTCTCTGATTAAAAAATAAGTTGACACTGTTTATACTATATTACAGTATGTTGTACACGCAAGTATTATAGAAAAACAGATCTGAAAACGAATCGTAACATCCAAAAATATCTTAGCGATAATAAAAAGCGTCAAAATCTTGACTAATTCAGCGATTTATACTCTACTACTATTTATTATGACAAGAAGGTGTCTTTGATGTCATTGTAGATAAAAATAAAATAACAATTACGTCTGATTATTTATTAATGCATTAAAATACAAAATAGATGTTGATTTGCCTTATAGTCACAGACCTACTAAATTTAAAAATGTTAAGGTCGAAATAAAAATATATTTAATCGATAAAATATGAATTATTAAGTTCGCTGACGTATTAATTGCTATTATAAACTTTATTTTTGTAATATTTGACGTATAACGTAGATGCAAAAGGGGTTCTTCTTCTATTTCTAGTGCTATTTTGGCTACGAATATTGGCTGACATTATGGCTAAGTTCTAACAGTCGAGGATGCTTCTCGACACAGTTTAATAAAAGTAAAAACGAATTATTCTCTTAGGTTTCTTAACCAATATATGGTTCTAATAATGTTGGGCTTTCCTTACATACTCATTTGTTCCAATTGGTCTTCATGTTCCGTGCTAAATTCCTATATATTATACTTTTAATACATGTGATTAGTACACAAGGTATAATACAATGGCCCCCTCGGTTACCAGACCTAACTCCCCTAGATTTTTTGGAGTATGCTAAAGACTAATTTGTGCAGTCATGAATTCGAGCAAGCCGCCAACTTGGAGCAACTGGGACAAAATAGAGTTAATAAACTCAAAGCCATAAGAAAGGCGATGTATAATAGACTAGGTTTCTGTTTGGCACAAGGTGGTAGAATGTTTATTGTTTAAGCATTTAAATTGGTTAAAATTCTGTTTGGTTTATATTTACTAATTTTTTGGAATTATTGACATAGTTGAGCTCGTTCTAGCGGAAGCTAGTCTGGTTCTGACTGACCTTAATTTTCATACAAATTACTCACACCAGTGGTAATTTTAAAGGTTTGATATCAATCTTAAATTTTACGATCTTTTACAAAGTTTTCCATAAAAAACTTACGATTTGGTGATTTTTCTAAAAAACTTCATATATTTTCATTTTTGTATTCCATGAATAAAAGTATTCTCTAGAAGAGTAATAGCATTGTTAATATTAAGTTTACGGTAATCATAATAAACAGACCTCTTTGTTTTATAAGTCTAATTTTATATCTAAACTAATAAAACCTAAATTATTAAACTTAAAACCTAATTTTATTTTCAATAAAATTTAAATTTTTGGAGTAGTTGGCGAAAGATTATTTAAAAACATGCTTTTTTAAAGTATAATTCGTGAACTTTTAGTCACGACAACTCCAAAACTATTGATTTTTCAAGAAGACTCTAAAGAAAATGTTTCTCTTAAAATTCACTATTTTAGCTACTGTCATGGTTTTTACGATTAATTTTTCCCACCCAGAGGAAAAGTAAATATTGACATTAGACAGATTTTGATCTGAGCTATTTTGTACCTACTGCCAAATTTCAAGAAAAATCATGCAGATAAAAATAGTTCTAAGCAGAAAACCGTCATATCCTGGACTAATTGGTCTATAGTCCAAAACCTACAGCTTTTAATAATCTATTTTATTTCATATCATTTTAAATGATTTTACTACCATATAAAATTACACAAAAAACGTATTAGGTACGTATTGAAAAGTTTTCACAAAGTAGACTCCCAAATTGCCGGAAATTTTTATTTAATAATATGTATCTTGTAATAAAGATCAAAGTCGTAAACACGTAAAAGCCTTATATCCTAAAACAGATTCGACAGGCTGTAGGTATTTAATCTGAGAGTGGGATGTAATTGAAGCAAGCACGGGAATGAACACAAAATATTTAATATAAGTCTAAAAACAAATACGAATTCATAATAGATAGAAAAAACTACAAAAATATTTTATTTTACTACTAATTTTCCATGAAAAAAGAAATTAGTTCAGTCTTTTGCTAGATTAATGATTTATGTAACGACTTATTTAATAAAAGGAATACGTTATTCTAAATTATATCAGTTTTTATAATCTTTAACAAATTAATAGTATCTATAACAGCAGGGGAATTTTCATTAACTTCATTTTTACGAATCACCACGGTGTGATGGTTGCAAAGTTAACTGATTCTCTTCTTATTTCTTCACTTTTGGCGTGCATACTAGTGCATTTACCAGCACATTTCTTAGTTTTGCATTTGGTCTTGCTCATGGCAATATACAATATTGTTTATAAGATATTAATTAATTGGATATAATAGTGTTGGTGACATTGTCAGTAAAAAATAGATAGCAAAACAAATGAGTAAAACATTTCTTTCTCTGGGGTAACGGCCGAGCCTTATGCTGTCTAAAAAGTAACAGTCTAGATTTATAAGATCCCAGAAGATGTAAGATCACGAATTCGACAGAAAATGAGACCATCTTTTGTTTTATTTTTTAGCACACTTATGAGACTTTAGTACTCAAAACTAAAGAAAAAAATAGTGCCGCCACTTGGAACTAAGAATCCGCCACTAATCGTGCCCTTTTTACGAGATTTTAAAAATTGAATGAGAGAAATAGTAGTGATTTGGGAGAGTAAAAATATTAATAATAAAAATCACAAAAAAAACAAAAGCATTGTTTTAAATGTTAAAAAGAACTTTATTCTTATTTTTTAAACTACAAAAAATGTTTTTGTAGGTTTTTGAACAGATGGAAGTAAATGCGGGTAACATTGACACATCTTCACAAAATATTTTGTTTGTCGCATATGACTATACTTAGAAATTTAAAATTACATGTATTGTTAGGTTACTATATTAGGATTATATTGAGAGTAAAAGTGTTATTGTAAGTTTCAAAATTTTGATACTTTTTTTTATTTTTGTAAATGTGTCAGATGTCAATGTTACCCAGACTTGAAGACGTTTACACCCGATATTAACTACGATATAAGCCAATATTTACTAATGGTCAATATGTAACATTGACATACAATACGTTAATTATACTGTTTTTTGTACAAAATTTATTCAAAACCCAAAAAATTTGAAAATAGCAAGAATCAAAGTTAACAAATAGTGATCCAATGTAATGATGGATTTCATTCCTACGCTTATCAAATTCTTTCGTTTTTGCCACTGTATTGGGAATGTCATCTTCATCTTTAAATGTAGGAGCATCTAAATCTGAATCGTCATTCATTCACAAACTAAATACTCAGAACTCGATTCAGTAATTTTCTTTTTTGCCTTTATCGACTTTTTATAGTTTTTTTTTTAACCTGTCGCAGTACTTTCTGAATGAATTATTTCCAAAATATTTGCACTAGTAAAACATTCATCAAATTTTCTTCGAACTCTATTCCATTTCAGGTTATTCCATTTAAGGTTGTTTCAGTTCACATCGTTCTATATGTTGGCTAGACGTACTGGGGATATTTAAATCATCTGGCTGAAAGTAGAGATTAACTTGAAGTTCTAACTTTCCTGGAAAACTTGGAGCAGCTTCTTCTTTTAAGTAGTTTGTTGTAAATCTCTAGTGGACGTTTGTGCTGATTACGCATCACATTTTTGTAATATCTCATCCTTATTTTAAGTATAAATATCTGATCCTACAAATCCGCCAATTGCATTTGCTCTAGAGAAGCATCCTGTCTCGACCAATGTTTTAAGCAATAAAAGAAAAGTAATTTTGTCTACATTTTTGCATATCGTAGCACGATAAGAGTCTTTGAATACATTGCGCTACGATTTCTTTACGCTTTTTAAGGACTCCCACATCTAAGGGGATAGAAGGGTATTAGAAGCTTAGGACCTTCCAGTTTTGCATGTTTGATAAAAAACGTTTTCAAATCAATTCAAATCAAAATCAAATTTAAGTGTGGTGAAAATGGAATCAGTAGAAGAAAGAGAGTTGTGTCAAATAACGAGTGGAAGTTGCTTTAAGGAAATATTGCAAGTATCACAGCGTGGGGATGCCAGAACACATCAACAAGAACGGCGATTTAAGGAGACTAGACTTTCAACTTCAGGGATGCAGAGACATAGTTCGGATTTTAATCATGAGTTCAGTGGTAATGTTCAAAAGTGTTTCCGGTGTGCTAAAGGACATCCGCCTTCAGTATGTTTCTATAAGGATTATATCTGAAATTTATGTAACGTTCGAGGACACTTAAAACTGGTATGTAGAAAAAGGTTTTTAAATTTATTGGAAGAAGGAACTGAATCATCTGTATTGTGTATATCATCAAATAATGATCCGCCAATATTAATATTAAAGGTAAAATTTTTAAATTTGAATTAGATTTGGGTGCCGCGGTCTCTGTCCTACCTGTTAGTATATATAACAAATAGTATAACAAATAGTAATGCACAACCATTATCGTTAGTTAATTTTTCGGGATAAAGGTTCATCCTGAGGGCAAAATGAACTTACCTGTAACTTTTTCAAAACAAATCTTTATTGACTACATATCAATCACATCTGTTAATTGTTTTACCTGTAACCTAACTGAAATATAATGCGATAATTAGCAATACATGAGCGACGCGAGAGGGGGTTTATAATTACATGGCCATAACATTACAGGTTCCATCCATCCCGATGGTGAACAGTTAAATACAAAATCGTCAGGGTCATTTTTACACTAGGTAGAATACAAGTGTAGAACGTTATAATTTATAAACAAAGGTAAATACTCTACTATTATTTATATTTTGTGGTTTATTTCGTAAAAACCATTACTTTTAATGGTGTTCTTTAACTGTCGATAAAAGTCGTATAATATGTCAACCATACATGCTTCAGTGAAGTTCTTGGGAAGGTTTTTAACAATTCTACAACTTAGTAGCTCCTCCATCGTCTCTCAAACCCTGCAAAATACTTGTTTGAACTTGTTTGTTGAATTATTAAGTTCACCTTAAACTCAAAATAAATATGTTACCAGCAATCCAATCTTATCCCAGCAATACTTTTTTAAAAGGCTTTATTCTGTCAGTTCGTTTTAGGTAATTAAGGTTAGTGTTAGGATTCTGTCCTTGATTGGCGTGATGTTGAACAATATGTGTATGTGGGCTGATAGATACGACCAATCTTTTCTCATGCATTATCATCCACATTTTCTCATCTACAGAAATCTTTCGTGCAGCAGTATCCAAAGCTACAATTGTCATTTGGATCGCCAACCTTCGAAAAGAGAGGGCGCAATAAGAAGAAGATACTTAAATCTCACCCTGTAGATTAAAAATAAAAAAAGCATTCTTTTAAAAGTATAAAAAAGAACTTCATTTTGTTCCTTAAAATGGCTTATAGGTGCTTTTAAACAGATTCTACAGTCATTTTAAGTTGCAACATTTTTAAACTCCAAAATCACTATTATTTCGCCTACTCAATTTTTGAAATTTTACAAAAAAGACATAATTATCCTCGTTTCGGGTGACGACACATTTTTCTCTTCGGTTTTCAGTACTAAAAATTTAAAAATTGGTCCCATGGAATGGCACCAGTGAAATTTACGAGCACATATTGAGTGTGCTCTCAAATTTCAAAATCAATGTTTTTGGCGTGAAAAAAAAATGGATTTTTTCTATGGAATTCGTTATTATCTTTGTGTTAGTTTGTTTATAAATATATATTTCATTTATATGGGTTTTTATATATAACCAAGGGTTACATGAAGCCGAACAACTAGCCCAGAACAGATAAGAATGAAGGGAAATCCTAAAAAAACTGTGAAGGCCTAATGGTGTCACCACATCCCAAAAGGGATTAGGACTGAGGAGGAGGAGGAAGAGGAATTATATTGTAATATTAATGCTAGAAGTATTATCTAATCCTGCAGTTTGTAGTAAATTTATTAATTGATGCTATATTTAAGAATAATGTTTATCATATTACAGTATCAGTTGATGTTAGTTTGATTGAATATGAGGAGATTTTTCAAGATTTCAGTACGTTGCCGTTCAACGTTACTATTTCATCTGGTTTCTTCCCACTCGACTTAATTGCTATAGTTTGTAGTTAACGACAAATTCCACTATTCAAAAAAAAATTGATAGCAAGGTATTCACAAATTGATTGAGCTCACCCTTATTTCTTGCTTAATATGTTAATAAATCACCCGTACAATCCAATGAGTTTAATGATCTACTTAAATCTTTAATCATGCCTAAAATTAGGCCCGTGCCAATTGAGTGACGTTAATTCATTTTTTTTTCGGACCGTTTGTCAAGTTCAAATGCTATTTTTAAATTTTGGTACGGAAATAAATCTAATTTTCTATATTTAGATCCAGAATCATTATGTTCCCTAAAATTATACCCGACGAAGCAGCTCTAAAAATAAGTGTTATTGATCCGAAAACAATTTAAAATGTTACTTCGATTGCGCTTAGGGCAGGTAGTGAGGAATATAAAAAAATTTCTTTTTTCTTACTTTTGGATTTACAATACAATCACAGTTATTAATATTTCAATATGCAAAACACATTATTTTATATAAAACACATTTATACAGACACTGCATAAGCTTTTACTTCTTGTTTGGCATAATGAGACCATGCCTTGTGAATGGCCTCAAGGCGTGATATGCCCGTTACATAAAAAAGGTGACCAGCTCCAGTGTGACAACTATAGAGGTATAACGCTGTTAACAACTACTTACAAAATACTAGCAAATATTCTCTACGAAAGGTTGCAAGTTTACACAGTGGGCATAATTGGTAAATATCAAGTTGGATTCACTCCAGAAAAATCAACAATTGACCAGATTCATTCAGTAAGACAGATTCTCGAGAAAACATTAGAATTCAATATTGAAAGCCATCACCTATTCGTCGACTTCAAGGCCGCATATGACAGTGTCAAGAGAACAGTGCTATACCAATCAATGCATGAGTTTGGTATACCAGAGAAACTTATCCGACTAACGAGAATGACAATGTCTAACTTAGAAGCCACTGTTAGAATACAGGGAGAGAGTTTTAGATCCTTTGAGATAAAGGATGGACTCAGACAAGGAGATGCTCTGGCTTGCCTCCTATTTAATATTGCCTTAGAAAAGGCAGTCCGAGATACACGAATTAGGGATGGCGATACTATTTACAATAGATCGATACAAGTCTTAGCATATGCTGATGACATTGACATAGTAGGGCGTAGCAAGCGAGATGTTGAGCAATATCTCCTAGAATTGGAAACAGCGGCGAAACAGGTCGGTCTAGTCATCAACGAAGACAAAACCAAGTACATGTTGGTTACAAAGGATCCGATAGCAAATGAGGAACGAGAAACAGTCTTTGGAAGTCATACCTTTGGACGTGTTGACAACTTCACATACCTTGGGTCGCTATTAACTGCTACCAATAAAACAAGCGAAGAAATCAAAAGACGAATAAATCTTACAAATAGAGCATACTATGGACTCCAAAAGGATTTTCACTCAAGAAACATTCAAAGATAAACTAAAATTATTATATACAAAACATTGCTGAGGCCGCTTCTCACATATGGAGCAGAAACATGGACTCTAACGCAGAAAGATGAAAGACTTTTGGGAATATTTGAGCGTAAAATACTCCGCAAAATATTTGGAGCTGTAAACAACCAAGGGCAGTGGCGCAGAAGATATAATTTTTTAATTGTATCAGCTCTTTGATGAGCCAGATGTCATAACGTTCATTAAAACACAGCGACTTAGATGGGCTGGACACATAATACGAATGAGAGAAAATACCATGGCTAAAAAGCTAACCACAGGAACACCTGTAGGAAAAAGAAGCAAAGACCGACCGCGAATTAGGTGGTTAGATGGAGTAGAAACCGACTTACGAATATTAAAAATCAGAAGATGGCAACATGTTGCCAAAAACCGAACAGAATGGCGAATCTTAGAGCAGGCCAAGATCCACAGAGGATTGTCGAGCCAAAGATGATGATGAAAACACATTATTGAAAAATATGGGAAAAATATGTATCTGTAACTTTTATCATAAAATTTTCCATGCATGTAAATACAATAAAGCTAAAGATTTAATCACGCGAAAGCATCAATAATCAGCGGTTCAGCAGTAATCAAAAATAAAATAATGAGTACATAGAACAAGATTAAAATAAATAAATGACCTATTGTGCAGTGTTCCACTCAAGAGGACGCTCGTCCACAAAATTACAGTGCAATACACTGGTTTTGGGGCCGAGTTAAGCTCGAGACTGCACAGGACCAATGGTCACTAGAGACCCGGCCTTGTCGCATCTAGCTCTAAAACACACACATTCATCTGGAAAGAACATCTAATTCCAGTCAAGCCTCTCACCCGTGATTAAATAGTGCTTCCATCTCAACAACCTCCAGAAGAAGAAGAAGAACGCTAATACCCCAGTGGTTTATAGGACTGTTTGCGTTTTTACTGTATTATATCAACACATTCAACTCAAGCCTGAAGAGGATCAACCGATCCTAAACAGGCACAAAAACTTTCTATCCTTATTTTAATAAAGAATCCCTTTCCCTATCCTCGAGAACGAACATTGACTGACTAACTGACTGATTGTGCATCATTGGCTCTACAACACATAGTGGGGAGTCTTGACATGTTCTAGGATCAGCTTCCATTTGTTCTTATTCTTTGCCTTGGTTTTACAATTTTGTACTCTTAACGTAATCCTTATATCGCTTTTGTAAGGTGTTAAAGAGAGCGGCTGGTCTGGCCAAAGTAGATCAATGTAGCAGAAGTTGCACTCTGCATAGGGTATATGATAAACGTTTGTTCTAGAGGGGCCAATGGAGTTTTGGTCTTCGAAAATAACTTTCCTAAGTTTCTGGTGTTTTTTAAGGCTATTTTAACAGGTACATTTTTAAAAAGTTTACTAAGCTTGTTCGTTATTTGTGGAAACTACGGGAGCGAAGCATATTTTGTGGTTTGTTCAGGGTTGAAAGGGAAATTACTTATCTGTATTTTATTAGAAATGGACGCTAATGTTAGCCCGTTGGTTGTTTCAGTAGTTGACTGCCTATAGCTTTTGGAATATAGAAATTTATTGGTGATGAATAAGGTATAGAAGGATTTATGAGAATGGACTTCAGTAGATTGACAGATTCTTCTTTGTATAGCGGGCGTGTCAACGTGTGTACTCTAAGGCTGATGGCTTGTACCAGGTTAAGATTATATCTGATTGAGTGTGTCGAATGGTCATTTAAGAAACGATTGCTAACCATTTCTTTTCTGTACCAGGTAGTGACTAATCTATTATCAGGTGTGCAAATAATTCGTATATCTAAAAACGGGATACTGTGTTATCAACCTCAAATGCACATGCAAGTTGTAGGTGATGGTCAAAGCAGTTAAAAGCTGATAAGTTGGTGGCTCGGGAGACTAAGACCTCGGAAGCACTGAAGATGACATCAAATAGGATGTCGAAAGCTCGGCGCACTGGAAGCCAACGCGGTTCAAACTGGAAGAGCGGTGAGTTTAATATTAATGTTAGGTTTATTTGTACTAACCGTGGAAATCTTTCGGAACATATATAATAATCGCTACAGGTACACCAGAGAAAGACGAGCTACAAAAAATTAGAATAAAGAAGACGGCGATTGAAACTGTTAAGGTAAATATATTATTAAAGGTTAATGATTCCAAAGAGAGAACAAAAAGATAGAATCTGATGACTCTTCTTCAAAATTTTCAGTTCACGATTCAGATAGTTCAATGGACCTTGCAAATTCAGATGATGACGAAGAAGATTTTACCAATTTACCAGTTGACCCAGTCATAATTTCAAGGATTCAAGTCAAAGATTTTATATTGGTTATACTTCATCATCATCAATCAGCCAATCGCGTCCACTGCTGGACATAGGCCTCCCTCAGTTCTTTCCAGTGTTCTCTACACTGGGCCGCTTGTAGCCAGTTTCCCGCTACACGTTTAATGTCATCGGTCCATCTAGTCGGGGGTCGTCCTCGGCTTCTTTTATAATTTCTGGGCCTCCATTCCATAATACGTCTTGTCCACCGTCCATCTTGTGTTCTGGCTAAGTGCCCTGCCCAGTTCCACTTAAGCGTCGTGGTTCTTTCGATGACGTCTTGAACTCCTGATCTTCGCCTGATTTGTTGGTTTGTTATGTGGTCTCGAAGGCTCACGTTCAGCATTGTACGTTCCATGGCTCGTTGTGTAACTCTAAGTTTATTCGCAGATTTTTGCGTGAGTGTTAAAGTCTCTGCTCCATAAGTTTGTACAGGTAAAACACATTGGTTATAAACCTTTCGCTTGAGACACATGGGAATTGAACTTTTTAGAATATGGCTTAATTTGCCAAATGCTGCCCATGTTAGACCTATTCACCTCTGTATTTCATGTGTTTGATTGTCTCTGCTTATTTTGATTTCGTGTCCCAGATATTTGTAAGTGTCTGTTTGTTGTATGGTATTATTGTCAATAGTTATATTTCCACTCATTACGAGATTTGTTATAATTTTAGTTTTCTCAAAGTTTATCTTTAATCCTGCTCTTTCAGACAGACTTTTAAGCGAATGCATCATAGAAACTGTATCATGTAAGTTATCTGCGATTAATACAACATCATCTGCAAATCTTAGGTGATTTAATCGTTCTCCATCTATATTGATGCCCATATCTTGCCATTGAGTACTCTTAAATATTGACTCTAGAGCTGCCGTGAACAATTTTGGTGAAATATTGTCTCCTTGTCTAACTCCTCGACCTAAGCTGAATTTTTCTGTGTCTTCGTGCAGTCGTATACTTGATGTAGCGTTCTGATAGATGTTTTTGATTAGTGTCGTGTACCTGTAATCTATTCGGCTTTGATTTAGGGCTTCCAGTATTGTTTCAACGGTATGCAAATGGTCATTTGTGCCATATCCTGCCCTGAAGCCTGCCTGTTCTTTGGGCTGATAGAAATCAAGTTTAGGTGTTAGCCTCTTTGTTAAGATTTTCATAAAGAGTTTGTACATATGTGTCAAGAGGCTGATGGGTCTATAATTTTCTAATTTAGTAATATCGCCTTTTTTGTGTAACAAGACTATTACTGCATTGTTCCAGTCTTTTGGAATCGTACCCGCATGTAAGCATTTAGTAAACAGTTCGCTTACTGATTTTAATAAAATTTCTTCACCTGCTTTTATTGCCTCGATAATAAGTCCATCATCACCAGGCGATCGATGGTTCTTCATTTCCTTTAAAGCTGCTCTTACTTCTGACACAGTAATGGGTAAAAGTATTTCCGATCCTGATTTATGAGAGTCTTTACTCGTGTCGGGAAATTGTCTTGTGGTCTTTGGCTGGTATAGAGGTCTTTATAAAATTCTCTAGTTATTTTCAGAATGTTTTGTTTATCTGTTGTTGCCTTTCCGTCTTTATCTCTCAGCTTGTATATTTCTTTTTTATTTTGCGTAAGTTTTCTTTTCATTATCTTTAAACCTTTGTTCTCTTCTACTGTTTGAGTAATTACATTAGTATTATATCTTCTTACATCTTTTCTAATTTCCGCTGAAATTCTTTTATTTAGTTTTTTTATATTCTTTTTTGTTTCCCTTTTCGTTCTCACTTAGGTTTCGTCGTAATTCCATGAGAGCCCTTGTATCTTTGCTAATCTTTGCACTTTTGGTGTCATTTTTCTTGCAAAATTTGAGTTGTGCGTTTCTAACTGAGTCTGTTATTAATTTATTGTGATCGTCGATACTTAGAGGTTTGGGATTATTACTCTGTAAAGTTTCGGCTATATTTCTTATATATGCTTCTGGATGATTTGGTGAATTCCATACTATGCGTTTACAACTGTTTATCATCTTTGCTCTTTCTTTTTGTAGATTGATCGTTACTCTAGCTCTTACTGGTCTGTGGTCGCTTCCTACTGATAGTTTATTGAGTACAGTGACATCTTGAATAATTTGCTTTTTGTCTGTTATTATATAATCATATTCGCTCTTAGTTCTTCCGTCTGGACTAGCACACGTCCATTTTCTATTCTGTTTCTTCTTAAAAAAGGTGTTCATTGCATACAGTTTGTGTTGCAGTAGAAAGTTGGTAAGCATTTCGCCTCTTTCGTTTCTTACTCCGATTCCAAAATCTCCGATTGCCACTTCTTGTTCGTCTTTTTTCCTTCCGAGTTTCCCGTTAAAATCTCCCATTATCAGATTGTAATGAGCCGGTTCCTGCTTTTTTGCTCTTTCGATTTCCTCATAGAAGGCTTCGACAATTTCATCTTCGTAATCGCTGGTGGGGGCGTATACCTGGATTATTTTCAGATTGTATCTCTTATTTAGTGTTAGATTTATATACATAACTCTTGGGGAAATGCAGTCAATGCTTTGTATTGACTGCATTTGATTGGTTATACTTGATTATGATAACATTGATACACATTGATAACATTGATACACAATAATTGGTTATACTTGATTATGATAAAATCCAAAAATAAATTAGTGAAAAATTATTTTGTGGACCTGTTGTAAAACACAATATTATTGCTTTTGAAGTTAACTTTATGAGGAAAAGTTCAAAAAATAATAAATGTTTTGTATTTCCTTATGCCACGGACATTTGTACTATTTCTGCAGGTCAAATTGTTAAAATATTAAAAGAACTGCATGTTACCAGAGGCCGTCATTTTTTTGTTAATTTAGTTAATGATACTATTTCTTAAAGTATGTATGAGTGATCCAAAATGTGTTTTTCTTCTGTTTTTGTAACAAATCTTAAAAATCAGCGATACATTTCGATTTAAGAAGACTGTCTATAAGTTTGAACAATAATAAATCAAAAAGATATTGTTGTCTCACTGTTCCCCCAAGGGTTCAGTGATACAATTTCACCTATTATTTTGTTTGAGTGAAACATTTTTCTATACGACATTTTGGGTACTTTTAGTGTTCATATGTATTACCAATTAACCTAGTCATATCTTTTTACCATACTTTAGTAAATAAAAATATTTTGAATTATTGGTTTATAGAAATGGATATTGACTATGGTTCTGGAGTTTTTAAAATCAATTTTGTGACCTGTATGAAGATAGTGTTGACTTAGAGCTAAAATTAAGTCTGAATTGCGAACAGAAACGAAATGTTTATAAATCCTATTTTGAATTCTATGGTTTGTTTGTCCTATATAAAATCGGGGTAATCTGCACAAAAAATTTCATAAACTTCGTGTTGTTCATTTGGAATGTTGTCTTTGATTGATCAGACAAGTGATGAAAGATTTTGTTGGAGGTTAAATATAAATAAATAGATCAAGAGGAATAAAGACAATATTTCAGATAAGAATTCAGTCCCGATTCTAAATTTACACAACTATTGGCCCCCTCCTAAAAGTTAGAATACTACAATTTAGGATAGCTCACTATTTAAGGTTACGGTTTCATATTTTCTAACGCGACTGAACTAACTATTATTGATGTGTAATCATTTTTAATAAATTCCTGTCAAAACAATGTTCAATCAAAGTTAAAATTACTTTTACGATAGGGTAAAGTAATAAAACTCAATACTACTTTGAATTACAAAATATGTAATTGTTTTTGAAATTCCTAAAGCGTTTTATATCTCAGGCTAAAGAATTTTGTATTGTGAAATAACAAAAATTTTGTAAATTCTCTCGGATCTAAACACCATTTATCTCGACGCGGCGGTTATGTTTAAATTACTGGAGACAAGCCAGTATTTGAAATATTAAATAAAAACATTGGACACTTTTTTATTCACAATTGTATTATAAACTGACAGAAAAAGAATCTTAACTTGCTAATACTTTGGTTTGCAAATAGCTGGAAACCAAGGTGGGCGAAATCTAAAAAATAAATACTTTCATAACATTGTCGATAATAATTATAGGAAAACAGCAAGTGTTTAGATATGTACAGACGCCGAAAGTAGGCAATCCAAATGGTAACTGAAAAGATTACTGCGAATGAGCGATCAAACCATCTTCTCAGATCTTTTAGCCATAAGTTCTGTAATTTTTCTACTAATATTTTGCCCTGTACTTCACCTTCCAATATGATTAGAAGTAATTTATATCTTTCATCTTTCAACACACTACTTAAGTAATGTATTTTCCTCTCTTTGATTATGCTTAGTAACTTTGCAGCTACCGATGCAATAAGTGATGATGCCAAATTGAATATTATGCTTGAGTTTGAGGAAAACCCACATACTTCTAGTCGAAAAACAGCTCAAATGTTTAATGTTAGCCATTGATTGATTATTAGAACATTAAAACAAAATAAAATGTATCCCTATAACATGATACCAACTAGAAACTTATGGAAGACGACTTTGATCGTTTGAACGTATTTTTGTGAACAAACGATGGCAATGTGATCCAATTACATCATGTTTTGTTTGCTGATGACTGTATCTTTAGAGTTCACAGGCATGCTATTCGTCAGAATTGTCCCTATTGGTCTAGGCAAAATTCTCACTGGATGAGAGAAAAACAAGCACCTTGAAAAGGTTAATATATGGGCAGGAAATTCTAGATCATATCATAGGACCTTTGTTATTGATAGCAATTTGATCCAGCAAATCCACAATTATAGCGAATTTATTATACTTTGAACAAGATGGAGCACTACCCCATTACCAAATCAATGTTCAGCAGTATCTCAACCCAATATTTCCAAATCGGTGGATAGAGAGGCTCGGTGATACCTTTTGGGTTATCTCTTTTGCGGCTATGGAGATAATACGCTGGCATTCTTGTCATACCTCACTTTATTCTTAGGTTCAGTGATCCCGCATCCTTAGTCTTCTTTCATTTTGGAGCCATCGTTGTATATGCAATAAGCAAATGTCACGTTTATCTTCCTATACTGCTTTGATTCGATTTTGTAGGGTTTATTAAAGAAAAACTTTGGTTCAATTGAATCGCAGCCTGCCTGTAGCAGTGGTAGCACATCCAACTCTCCCAGCCAGAAACGAGTTCTCAATTGTCCCATTCCTACATCAAGATTTGCCCCAGCTGAGCGCAGTCGCATCATTGTCACAGCGCCACCTCTTTGACGTATATTGAAAAAGTTGTATTTTATTAATTTTATTTTTATTTATAATAAATGTTGTAATTTTTTAAATATGTGGTTCTTTGTTTAATTTAATATTCGTTTAATATTTAATTTAATACTCGGCTAGCTCAATTATGTATTCTAAGCAATCTGTCACTGTGTGACGTCGACTCTGTAGTCTCCTGGTAGAGTTCAAAAAGAAATTAAACCAAAATTTACTTTAGCTTTTTATAAATTAACCCAAATGAAGCACGTTATTTATTAATATTGAACAAATTTAATATAAACAATAAAATTCGTCTGCAGCTTGTGTTGCCTTTAAAAATTTACAAAAATAGGAATCGTGTAAATTTTAATGTGATTTAGTGTCGTGACAATAAAAATTTATTACAAAATGTGGAGACTCTCTACAAGTACCTAAAAACTAAATAAATATTGCAACTTTATAAACTGTTTAAATGAACTATAAAGAAAAAGAAAATGAACACTTTATTCCGCTGACTATTTAAATATAATCAAAATTTCAAATGATCCCCAAAATTATTATCCAACCTCACTTTAAAACAGTTCCGATTTCTTTAAAGAAAACTAACTACTCGCAAAATAATCGGTGAAACTGGAATATCAATCCTCTCTTCGGAAGTTAAGGTACGTACTATTCTATTTTTAATTTAATGATCATTAATATTTTCAATTTTTAAGGCCTATCGCAATTATGTTAATTCATGAATTTTAATTTTCTCAATTTAAATGACATTTCTGTACTTCAATAATAATTTATAAGTCAAATGGTTTCTCTTACTCTCTGGAACAAATTCTGGATATCTCTGCTGTGAAAAAACTAAATTTTGATTAAACGATTTGAAAACACTCTCGGACTATCCACAGTTTTCGGGGCTCCCTTCGTCGAAAAATTCTTCTCGTCGGCGTCTTTCAAAAAAACCAATTATTCAATTATTCTGCGTTGCTAACAGCAACCAACGTTCTTTTTTTTGTCTTCTATTTAAATATTTTAAACTATAAAACTGTTCTGTTTGACATATTTGTCGAGCCACATTACTTTCTCATAATCACTTTAATCACATCTAATTTGGGAATTTATAAAAAAAAAATGTTCAGATATAAAGCTTATTATATTACAATACTAATACAATGTATTCTTTTCATCTCCACATCATTGTAATTTCTTATTTAACAAAACCCCTATTAATTTAGCTCCCACAGACTTGCTTGACAGTTTATTTCAGACGTTTTTAAAATTTCTATGTTTAAATATTTTTTTAGAATTTTTCTTTTTTGTTCTTTTTAAGGTTTAGACGATTCACCTATACACTAGGCAACTATACTATTCAGAAATTATTAACACTATACCAGGTAAGTCAAAATTAATTTATTTAACAATTTACTAATCTTTTTCTCTCTTTTATTTCAGAGTCGAACCCACATTGTGATGGCTTAATGAAATTCATGGACAACAAACTCATATAAAAATCCATTTAAGTTGTATATTTTTTAACATATTGAAATCATTTCAATATATCTAGAGGCGTGATGCCAATAATCAACTTCATTGCAGCAGTTGGTGTTGTTTTCATGGCACCTGTTATATTTATGCAAGCCATCCGCTGAATATGGTTTAGTTTATTTATCGCTGTTGCCTGTAGCACTTTTGGTACCCAAGCAATTGCTCTGTAAGTTTGAATTGGCCTAATGACAACAGTGTAGACCCGGCGATCGCCCTGGGTGAAAGACCCCAGGTGTGTCCAACCGTTCGTCGACACTGTTTATAGGCAACATATGCTCTTTTAGCTCTACCATCTAAGTGTGAGTTCCATGCTAACTTCCTGTCAAGGGTAATACCAAGGTACTTCACCTTGTCAGAAAAATTTAGACTATAGTTTAGAATACTTGGTGGTATTAAGCCTGTGATTCTGCTTTTCCTGGTAAAGAGGACCATCTCTGTTTTCTTAGAATTTCTTTTCATTTAATTCCAATTCTCATACTCTGATCAAACGACAGGACTATAAAAATGCTCTCTAATATGTGTGCAGCTTTGAAATCTTAATCTATTAAGCAAAATAAGGATAGTTTTTCTAAGTTGTTGATAAAATATGTTATCAATTGTAGTTTCGTACGATAAAATTACTGGAAAATTATGTATCTCAGTGTATATTTGAATGTTGTCTAACTTCAATTAAAATCACTATGTCATAGTTAAAGATGAAAATCCAGGAATTTAAACTGTATATCTCACCAAACGTAAGACATCACCTTTTATGAAACCTCGGTACGTCACTAATTACAAACTCATCCGCAAAAATAATGTATCCGACTCAGGGTCTATATTTATCGATTTGAACACCGCTTACAAATCTTGGCAACCGTTTCCATAATCATCTAATTCTGTCCAAAACATCTGACTGGAATAGTCACACAAACAAAAACGAATCGCAAAAACAGTGACATCACACCTGACTTACAGAACCGAAATTAGAATTTTCGTTCGTTTTTGAGTACGAGTATTTTGACTCGGCCGAACAAATGGCTGCAGCTGTTCTTGACACGCGGAATCTGATATTACTTACTACTAACTGAGTGTATAAACGTGAAGTGTTTGTACATTCGATCAATATTTTGAAACATCTAAGTAAAGCTTGTGCAAATGAACAAAGTTACTAAAAATAAGTCATTTTATGCATTCAGGCTCGGTTCTAACATCAAACGAAGGAAATATTTAGGATAATCTCTTCTTTACAGGATTACTCGCAAAGTATGTGTTCTAACGTAACTTGTTATTCATACATTAAAGAAACTTAGTTAAAAGCATGTAACGCTTCTCGGTATCAATAAGATAATCTTAACCACGCACGGTCCAATCCTTGCACCATAGCAATGCACAGTGTACTTGACTCTATTATTAGAAAAGATTAGTTTTGATTTACTTTCTTTTCTACATTTATTGCAACACTACTTTTTTGCAAACTTTTTATATATTTAACGTAAAATATTCCCGTTTTCAGATATATGTTGCATCAATACATTGTGTTAAGTACTCTATATTGATCGGAGTTCTAAGGGACATTATGATGGTGGCAGATTCTTCTTCTTAGAGTGTCTGTCCGTCCCGAACGTTGGCGATCATTCTGGCTATGGTGATTTTGTTGGTTGCTATACGAAATAGCTGTGTTGAGGTCTTTCTATACCACGCTCTCAGGTTAGCAAGCCAGGATATTCTTCTTCGTCCTGGGGCTCTTTTTCCTTCACCATTTAATCCTACAAAATGCATTGGAGTAGCTCGTATCTGCCTTGATTTCTCATTATATGTCCCAAGTACTCCAGCTTACGGCTCTTCACAATGTTGACCAAATCCGCGGCTGTGTTCATCCTTCGCAGTACTTCTTCATTGGTGACTTTGTCTGTCCATGGTATCTTCAGGATTCTTCTGTATAACCATAATTCAAACGCCTGAAGTTTTGATAGAGTTTCCGCCTTCAATGTCCAAGTTTCTACTCCATACAGAAGCACTGAGTACACGTAACATTTAAGGAGCCTTATTTTTGTTTTCAGGGTGAGGTCATGGCTTTTGAATACAGAGCTCATAGCCAAGAATGCACTTTTGGCCTTTCCGATGCGACATTTAATCTTTTGAGTATTGTCCCACGACTCATTGATTATAGTTCCCAAGTAGTCGTATTGTGAGACACGTTCAGTTCTCATTTGGTTCACATACAGATTTGCTCCAGTTATGTTTTGCTTGCTGATGATCATAAGCTTGGTTTTGCTGGTGTTTATATCCAGTCCATAGGTTCTACTTGTTTCTGTTATTTTGTTCATTAAGTTTTGACCTGTTCTGTATATTCTTCATCTATTCGGAGTACCGCTGATTGATTTCAATACAGATTAGCTATAATTTTTAAGTCCCTTCCATCAATCCCTGTTTGACTTCCCATACGTGTCCTTCCCATACTTTTTTTATCTTCTTTGGTTATGGCAAGATTGCCTTCATTATCTGTTATTTTTCCGCTGTTGCGTTTTCGAAACTTTCCAGCTATTTCCTTCACCTTTCGATGAACATTGAAGTTATCATATCGACTCTGATACTCTTCTATTTCTTGACATTGTTCTGTTTTTTGTTTTTCTTTGGATTCTCTTATTTTTCTTCTGACGATGGTATGTATTCTCTTATATTCTTGGAGATTTTCTTTGTTTTTTTTTCTCTGCTCTATAAGCTCAAATATTTCATCGGTCATCCACGATTTGCGTTTTTCTGTCTCTTTCTTCAGGTGTTGTTCTTTTATTTCTCTCACTGTTTCTTGTATGATGGTCAGACTTTCCTCTATAGTTTCTGCATTTTTGCATGTTAACACCCTTGTACTGAGGTTTCCACTCACCTTCAGTCGAACATTGGAATCTTTCAGTTTTCTAAAATCATACTTCTTCATCGACTTACTTGTAACCTTCTTCATTCTGACTTTGAAATTACCTACAACTGGTACATGATCAGAATTTATGTCTGCCCCCGGGTATGTTTTGACAGATGTGGGTGGCAGATACATTCGCATAATTGCAAATTTGTATTGAAATCAAACAACATCAGAGTTAGTAGACGGTTTGGAATCATAGACTCCTATTATTACGATTAAAAGAGAAGTAGTGTAGTACTTCAGGCTTGTACTCAAGTAGATCTACAAGCATTACTTGACAGCGCTGTAAAAAAGCAGGTCTGGATTTGAAGATACGGAAAACCAAAATATTCATAATAAGTAAACGACATAATATAAAACTGTCCCTATATGTAAATCAGATCAGTAAAAAAATCAGATCGTTTATATAACAATTACCGAAAGGTACCGAAATTCAATTAAAATAACTAAAACACTACCTGTGTGTCTACACTAAAACATCACTTATTAATCAGTGACATAAAATTCAAACTTAAAGTAAAACGCCAACAACCGACTAACCGAATATACACTGACTGTATTAGAAATAATAGTCATGAAATTACACACAAGATAGAAAAAAAGTTCGAAAAATCGGAAGAAATATAAAGTCGAAGACCACTGTATCATGTCAAAACCTTTATGCAAGAAGCAACTAAAAAGTATAAAACTGATGAAATCTTGGGACTAATGAAAAGAAGACGAAAACAGAAAAATAAAAACACTGAAGAATACAATAAAATCCATAAAAAAATCAGAAGGAAAATCCGGGATGCAAAAGAAAAATGGTACAGCAACAAATGTCTTGAAATAGAAGAACTGCAGAAAGAGCATGACACGTTTAATATGTACAAAAAGGTGAAAAAAATAACTGGAACATATGGATTAACTGCAAGTAGTTTACTTGATAAACAAGAAAATATTATAGTCAATGAACAAGACAGATTAGAGAGGTGGAAAGAACATATTGAGGAGCTGTTTGATGACGATAGAACAGAAATTCAAATCGAAAATATATCGACTGGTCCAAACATAACACTCGATGAAATAGAAAGAGCTATAAATCTATCAAAGAATAGGAAAGCAACCGGTCCAGATGAAATTCAAAGCGAAATAATCAAATTACTCGTTGATAAGGGTAAACATTCTCTTCTAAGCCTCTTCAATAAAATATACGAAACAGGACATATACCAAAGACTGGCTCCTGTCAATATTTGTAATGATACCGAAAAAAATAAATGCCAAACAGTAAAGGGATCATTGCACTATTCGTCTGATGAGTCATGTACTGAAAATTTTCCTAAGAATATTGCACTCGAGAATTTAAAACAAAATAAAAGTACAACTGAGTGAAACACAATTTGGTTTCAGAAACAACCTTGAAACCAGAGAAGCACTCTTCAGAAGTTTGCAGGTAATGGTTCAAAAATGTATAGATATCGAATAATCGGTATATATGTGTTTTATCGACTTCGAAAAGGCCTGTGACAGAGTAAACCATGACAGACTTATAGGTGTCTTGCAACAGGTGAGAATTGATGACCTAGATCTCCGTGTAATCCAAAATATTTATTGGCATCAATGTGCAAACATACGAAGTGGACGCAACACGATGGAAGCAGTGGGAACATCAAGTGGGGTGAGGCAAGAATGTATTATATCGCCTCTACTTTTTAATATTTACTCCGAATTTATTTTCAAAGAATCATTAGTTGAAGATACAACCATTAAAATCAACGGAATTATTGTCAACAATCTCAGATATGCAGACGACACGGTACTTATGGCCTCCAATGAAGAAGACCTGCAAAGAATTGTAAACAGGGTAACCGAAGCATGTAATGAATATGGGTTAAAACTTAATATATCTTAGACTTAGACTCTTAAGACAAAACTTATGGTTTTCAGCACAACGGAATTACAACCAACGAACATCAGAGCGTATGGAATAGATTTAGAAAGAGTCCACAATATTACCTACTTGGATGCAAACGTTAACGATAACTGGGATATAAATAAAGAAATAAGAATACGCGTTGAAAAAGATAGAGCCGCCTTCTATAAATTACAGAAAATTTAATTAATAGAGCTGCTACATATTCTCCACATTGCTGTATGGTATGGAGAGCTGGACCCTTACAGAGACATTAATGAAAAAATTAGAAACCTTGAGCCTAGATGTGAATTTATCGACGAGTATTGCGGATAAGTTGGGTTGATCGAATAAGAAATGAAATAGTTTTACATCGACTGAAAAAGAGCAAAGAAATAACCAAAACTATAAAAATTCGAAAGTAACAATATTTCGGTCATGTAATGAGACATCCAGAGAGGTATAACCTTTTACACCTTATAATACAGAGTAAGATCACCAAAAGGAGAGGCGCAGGCCGGAGAAGAACATCCTGGCTCCGAAATCTCCGAGAATGGTATCAAGAGACCACCGCTAATGTATTTAGAGCCGCCGTAAACAGAGTTATTGTTGCCAATATGAACGCCAACGCTCGATAATTAGACAGGGTACTGAAAAAGGAAGATATGTGAATAGTAAACTTGAGCAACCTTAGATATCAGATAAGTTGTAACACAGAGAATCACGGTGAAATTAGATTCAGAATTGAGCAGGCCAGAGTCGCTTTTAGAAGGATGTCCAAGGTCATATGTAATATCCTGTAATTGGCATTGCTGAGCTGCCTACTTCGCTGCTATGTGTTCTCGGTCCTACTTTATGTTTTTGAGTCTTGGACTGTTAATAAAAATGATTTAAATTGCCTTGAGGCTTTCAAAATGCGGTGCTATAGAAGAATTTTAAACGTTTCTTACTTCGAGAAGATTCTAAACTCCACAAACTCCACTAGAACGTCTCAGGGAGACTACTAAGATTATAAAAAATTAAGCAGGCAATAATAAAAGGATTAATAAAAATTAGCAGGCAAATGCAGTCCAGGATAAAAAATACTGGTTTATGGTTCAAGAACTTGCGAGATTGGTGTGGTTTTGATACAAGCATGGTATTTAACGTGGCAGTGAATTAAAATAAGATAGCTTTGATGGTAAACAACGTTCTGAAAAGACATGGTACATGACGAAGGAAAGGTCAATATTGCTTGTCTTCATGTAATACGTGATACGTGAACGTTGAATACTAAGATACTGCATGAGAAGAGATTGATCATATCCATCAGCCCACATACACACATTGGCCAAGATCACGCCAATCAAGGACAGAACCCTAACCCTCAGCAGGAAGTATGTCAATTACTATTTAACTGGGAATAAGCCACAATTAAAGATAAAAATACGTTTATTGACGTTTCAATTTCCAATTCGGTAATCGTTCTCAAAATACAAGCAGTAAATTAAATAGTAATTAATTTAAAATGCCACAAGAAAATAGCTTCACAACAATAATAGGAAGTATGTTCTAAGAACCATAGCTAGCTCGAACAACAGAGCAAAAGGATCACTAAAGACGCCTTGCAATCATAGAGGGCAAATACTCACCAGGTTTCCCACTAAGAAAGTTCCATTTCCTCCATCAAAACTTCTGCACAACACTGGACATGAACTTCCTGATGAGTATTTTGAAATTCTAGAAACATTCCCCATACAATATTGCAGATAAAGACTGCGCACCAAAAACGCTGATAAAGATTCCTACTGTATCTCCTGAAGTAAATCAACTGGCATGTTAGGCAATTCCCACTTCTTGTGCGTTCCTATTGATCACACTACAAGTCACCTTCTTTTCCTTAGTAGTCCACTACTTCTTAACATCAGACATCTTTTAATTGATGTTTATCACACCGCCACAACTCAAAAGTTAAGAAATACATAAAAAAAAGGGAGTTACCCATTCCTTGAAGAGGATCAGGCCTAAACAAGGTTAAAACTAGCGTGTCATGTCATGTTTCATGTAATTAATTTCCTAATTATATGTCTTTATAAGATTATGTCTTAGAAAATCTTACACTTAAACCCTTTTACCCACATGTCCCGTCTGAGTATTTTCTCCTAGGTCCTCATTGATCTTTACCTTTTACTTCTTACAGGAACTTGTAAATGAGCAATTCTTTATATTGGATGGTTAGTGTCTCGAAATTGAACATATCCTAACTATCTTAACCTACTATCTCTCATTTTGCCATTGTGTTATTTCTAAATTTCCCCTAATATACTTAAACTAAAATAATATTCTATGAACCTCTGCTTCTTACCTTCCATATTTTTTGGTTTTGCCAGTCACCTTGACGAAAGCCTCTTTCGCATTGCTTCTGTGACATATATTTTCCTGTTTCTGGTGTTCAGTATCTCAAAAGCTTCCAGCTTTCTCATCAAGTCAACATTAAAAGTCCAAGATTCGGCACCGTAATGAAGAATATAGTGGACATAATAGTTTACCATGCAATAACTTCGACGTCCTCTTTGATGTCTTCTTTGGGGTTTCTGAAGTCTCAGTCTCCCGAGCCCTCAGGCACTACTGCACTGATCACTAATCAGTGCATTACTGCTGGTGGGAACAGGGGATGGTTCATTTATACCGTCAATGGTGACATGGTTCAGATGGATGGTTGTAGTGGTTATTACCGTGGTGGTAAGCGTGGGGAATGGGGCAGGGGATGGGGGTTGGCGCGAATATTTGTATATTGTCTATACCACGTCGATTTTGACGTGATTTGTATGAAGGTTGGCGTAGGGATTAGCGTGGGGGTTAGCGTGGGGAATGGGACATGAGGGAGGAGTGGTTTGCGCGAACATTTGTGAAAGTAGTATTTTGATTGGTGGATGAAGCGGACAATATTTTCTTTAAAGAGAAAAATATCGTCATAAATGTTAACTTATGAATTATTTCGTATTTGAAGCCAATTGTACGATTTCAAAAACTAAGTGCAGATATTAACTACGTTCATAACGTAGTAGTAGCCAACTTTAAACTAAACCTAAGAAAACTAAAAGTAAATGCAAGTTTCGATCTAAATTAAATTAAAAAAAATACCTTTAAATTTAGTTTGATTAACTTTGAATTCGAGTCTGTAAGAACTTGTTGATAGCAACTAGTTGCTATTTTGCTATTGCTATTGCGGTTTGCCTCTTTTTTAAAAACAGGCAAACCGCAAAACGTAAACAAATCTCTCTGGCTCCATTTTTCATGTTCTTCTGTCTTAGATTGTTGCTTCTTCTAGGTTCTTTGCTGTCACTGCTTGATCGATATCATTACGCCAACTTCTGCGAGGACGTTCTCCATTTCTTTTCTCAGAGGGAATCCATTATAATATTCTTCAGGGCAATCTATCTTCTGCAACAACCTTAATTGTCCAAACCATATCAAATCTTTTTTTCAATCTCCTTGCCAACGAAAATGGAAAAACAAAATGGATCAAGGCTTCCAGGAAAACCACCAAAAAAACCAAGAGAGCTGGTGGTTAGGAATAGCAAACTATATATTACTTATAGACACCGGCGATAGACTTATTACATGACAAAACAGATACCTATATTTAAATTTTTATTTTAATAAATTACAAAGAATAAAATCGAAAGGTAATTCATCTTGCATACAATTTTATTAATAAACATATCAAAAATTTTCAGACCAAAACAATAGTTGAATCAACTCACGAAATAATATATTCCAAATAGTATCATATACTACATAATAACATATAGTAACAGAGTATACACAAAGTAACACCCACAAAAATAATGGAGAAAACGATTAAAATCAATAATTACGGTTCTGTTGGTAAACGTAACGAGTACGAAATCGACGAAATAATACCATTCTAGGACAGCTAAGTTGGTGGTGATCATCACCATGACGTAATAAAATCAAAAAGAGGTGGGAGGATTCGGAGATGACTGCCAGAAATTTCTGAGAGGTTTTCCCTTATTCCCCCACGGTTGGTCGAAAAACAATGTTGCCAAACACTGCACGATTTCCAAACTTTCGGGTTTTCTCGACTAGCAATATTTTTTGGTCATTTTTTTACCTCTGCTAGACTAATTATGTTCCATTTTAAGTCCTTGATGCCTTCTTCGAGTTCGTAGACTTTTTCATCTTTGCTTAAGGATCTTATATTTAGAGTTCCGATGTTCAATCGTGTGGTTTTTAGTGATTTCTTGCTTCTTCCAGATTCTATGTGGCCGTCCTTTTTTTAAAGGAGTGGAATATGCCATTACTGTATGGTCTACCCACTGGGGACCTATTTCTTTTGTTTTAGATATTGCCATATTGCTGTTTGAAGGTTTTTTAGCCTTAAAACACTACGCTGGCTACACGGGTTGTTGAGTGATTTTATACGATCCCTAAAATCAAGGGATTGAAAATTCCGACATCCTCATCGTACCGAAGGTATTCTTCTTCGCCGGGGCTGCCATAGTGGACTTCATCCGTGACCCTGGACAAGGGACCCTAAGCAGGTACTAGTTTCCCGGGTCAGGAAACACCTGGAATCTGCAGAGGGCAGGAATTGATTCATTTTGCCTCATAGGACTATCCAAAGAAGTTCCTACCCACTACCGGTCGGTTTGCCACCATAACATGTCCAAAGTATTTTAATTGTTAAAGATGAACTTTGCTGGAAATCCGTTTGTTGCTCAGTTAAAAAAATTGAATTATTTGTTCTTTGGTCGGTCCAAGGAATTCGTTACATTCTTGGTTACATTCTTCTACAACAGAAGAAATATTTCTAAAATTCTTCCAATATGTCTAGTATTTTTTTATGTTGGACTTTGTCAAAAGCTTTTTCAAAATCGATTGCACAAATGTACACATTTTGATTTATATCTCTGCATCTCTGTACTAGCACCTGTATACTAAACAAGGCTTCTCTTGTATCCAAGCCACTCCTAAACCCAAATTGAGTATTGCTAATTATGTCCTCTAACAGCGTGTAAATTCTGCTGTGTATTAGTCTCAGGAAGATCTTCAAAACGTGACTCATCAGATTTATTGTCCGATAATCACCGCATGTCTTTGGACGATGTTTCTTAGGTATTGTGACAAATGTCGAGTTTAACCAATCAGTTGGTAATATCCCAGTGTCATAAATTCTGTTAAAGAGATTACACAGAGCTTTAATTTCATTTTCTCCCAAAAACTTTAGTATTTCTGTACTTACTTCATCGGGGCCAAGTGCTTTTCCATTTTTTGCCGTTTGTATTGAACGTCTTACCTCAATTTCTGTTATAGATGGACCTGATATAGCAATATTCTGTGTCCGTTTCTATCTTCTAAACTTTGGGATACTTGTTTCCGTTTGTTTCCAGCGACCTCTTTTAATTTCTTGTGCAAATGAAATGTATCGTGTTTCTTTTCATATTGTTCAATTTCATTACATTCTTTACTATGAAATTGTGTTTTTGCGTGTCTTATCTTCTGCCTGATTATTGCGTGAATCCTCTTGTATTCGTTTTTATCTTTATTTCTGACTTCTCTTCTTTGATCCATAAGTCTCAGTATTTCTTCTGTCATCCACCCTTGTTTTTTTCTTGCTCTTAGCGCACTCAATTTTGTTTCTTGAATAGTTTTTAAGATGTCTTTAATTCTCGTCCAGTTTTTCTCAGTACTTTCTTCTTTGCTTGATTTTAACTTCATTTTTTGTTCTAATATACTAGTTATTGCTTGTTTTACAGTATCGTTTAGCATCGTTTCTCTATCAATGTAACTGTTTGCTTATTCGTCCTTGCAGCTCTTTTTAATCTCAGTCTTATTTTTCCTACTAAAATATTGTGATCTGTTGGTACATCTGCGCCTGGATATGTTTTTACTGCTAATACTGAATTTCTGTATCTCTTATTTATACATATGAAGTCTATTTGGTTACGAACAACTCGTTCAGATGTCTCTGCTGGTGACTTCCAGGTGTAAAGACGACGTTTTGGAAGTTTGAAAATTGTGTTCGTTATTACTAATTACTTTTCTACCCAAAAAGATGCCAACATATCGATGGTATAGTGCACAGAAGTGGTAAGTACATTTTTGGCCATTTCGGGGTTAAGTGCATAGTAATTATTAGCTTAAGTTCAAGTATGTTGTGCACAAATGTGGTAGGTGTATCAATAATATTTTCAGAGATTCAAACTGTCTTTATGTGGTAAGTGCTGTAAGTCTGAATATATTGTAAATCACAATTGTGTTATGGATACTTACCCCATTTGTGACACTAAGAAATCCGTTTCTAGCGAGCACGACTGTGGTAAGTACACATATAGCTTTTGCTAGTATACAACTTGGCAATGCCACGCAAGTAAAAGTGACAACAGATTAATTCTTGTATAGACGTTCTTAGGAAGCAAACATTGTAGTAGGTCAATCAAAGACATTTATTGTGATTTTGTATAAAAAAGAACGAAAGCGATTATTTCCAAAATGGGATCAGGTGGCCGAGCAATGGTTAATCTTGTTATCCAATCCAAACAAGATAAGGCATTTAGTGAATTCGTTTTCAAAAACAAGATTTTTGAGCCTAATGCCAACCATTGAACGAATTATACAAATGTTTGAACCCTTGAAAGCATATTTTTTATCGATTGATAATTGTCCAACAGTTCTAAAACAGTTTTTTCAAAACCCAATCAGTGAAGCATGGATGTGGTTTGTGCATAACATTGCGTGTCTCTTCCACAAAGTGATTTTAGATGTAGAAGGTGACAAAATATGCGCAACCGAAGCCGCTTTGGAGTATTTCGTTATTACTCATAAATAAGCTTCAAAATCGCTTAAATGAGTTATTTTTATCTCTTAAAGTAAGAGAGTCACTTTCAAAACTTGAAAATATGGAAGACCTTGACCTTAGTGTGAACTATCGGGATATCTTTATCATGCATGTCAAGCAGTTCTATTCAAATAGTGTAACATATTTTAAAAACTGGAGTGATAATTTAAGTGAACTAAAGCTATTCGGATGGGTTAACTTGAAAAAACAAGTTTCTTGGGCTGAAATTGTATCGTCGTGTGAGGCTTTCAAAGACTACATAGGTCCGATATTGAATCAGGACGAACTGTTTGATGAAGTTAGTCTAATACGAACCTACGTTACAGAAAGTAAAATCACAGACTGGAATTCGAAAAATATTTCTACCGAAGATCGATGGCTCGAAATCTTCCAAAAGAGTTTGTTTTCTGTCTGCCTGGGACCAGTGCGTCGATTGAGCGGTTGTTCTCAAATATCAATAACTATTGGAGTCCCAACAAATCGCAGTTGAAAATATCTACTCTGGAAGCCATCATGCAAGTCTACACAAACTTCAAAGTTTCGTGCAATGAAATGTTTCAGTTATTAAAGAGTAAACCACAACTTCTGAAGGAAATTCATAGTTCCAAAAAGAACGACTGGTAACAAAATGATGATCAAGATGTTCAGGAAGAAACGTCGAAAGAAAATTAACTATTAAAATTTATCATACATTTTTTATGTACGTATGTTTGATTAAAAAAATCGTTCTTATCATTGTTTCATTAAATATTCGTAAAATGTTGGCCAAAAAAATTTCCTAGGGCACTAACACTGTACATATTTTCTTAAAAATTATAAATGTACTTTTTTTTGTTGAAAAATTATTGTCACCCTACCTATAAGTCAGGCTAAAAAAAGGACTTACTTTCATTGCTCAACAGTGGAATAATACCCAATGATTATACATCGTTTTATGAAACTTTACCTTGTTCTACGACAGCATTACGAGATGATAATACAGATTCTGAATAAATTCAAAATTTAATAATGTGGCCGATTCAATTTTTATTTTTTTTTCTACCTAAAGAGTATTGTGAATAAAGATCAAAAATGAATAAAATTTTACAAAAACACTATTTACCGGTATTTTTTCCCTATCAACCCTGTCAATCTTAATGCTAAAATGTGGTAAGTACCACTTAGGGAACGACTAACGTGGTAAGTACATACTGCTTATTAAATATTTCGATATAAAAGAATATTGCTAATATTTTAAATGTGTTTATATTATTGTTTATGAACTTAAGTAACTATTGAATAATTAAAGAATATTGCGGCAGATATAAACTTATTAACGCATTTCCTACACAACATCAAACTTTCAAATCGTTCTCCTGGAAAATTACTATTTTTGTACTTACCACTTCTGTGCACTATACCATCGATATCTCCTCTTTCATTTCGTATTCCCAGACCATATTTCCCTATGATATCTTCCTGTTCACCTTCACCAATCTTTGCATTAAAATCTCCCATGATAATATTGAGATCGTGTTTCTTTGTAGGTGCTAATACTTTTTCTAAATCATGATAGAATTTTTCAATTTCTTCTTGTTCATAGTCTTGTATGGGTGCATATACTTGTAATATTGTTTAATTATATCTTAATTAAAATTGTAATTTGCTTTTAAATTTATATTGTAATTATTGTATTTTGTCCTTTCGCTAATCAATAACCCTTAGTGGTTGATGCGGTTAATAAATAAAAAAAAAACCCTTTCACGCGCCAGATTATGACAATTAAAAATAAAAAAAGCATTTTGCGTTATAATTTCAAAGTCGTACATACAGTAATAAATTTTGATCTTACTGAGTTCATTTTTATATTTGATAAATTTAAATAAATAGTAACAATTCAATAACAACATTACTTTAAAGTAATAGCTTATTGTTATTATAATATATTGATAACGCTATAACTTTTTTAATAAAAAATTAATTATCAATAAATGTTTATCATATAAATTGTCATGCTCCAGAGAATATAATATTTATACTTATATAAAATAATTTTATATTAAAATAGATTCCTATAAACTGAGAGTAAAATGTTAGAAAAAGATGAAAGGAGTTGGGAGATGCAATGTCCAAAAATAGACGAGAGAAGGCTAAGAAAAAGAAGAAGGAAGAAAATGTGTATCTTTCAGTAACTACCACTATTTTAGTGAAAAGATAGGTGATTATTCTCAAGTCATTTGTGTTGTGAGCTTTTTGTGTCTATTTCATGGACTATTTTATAATAATTTTGTCGACATTGCAGGGGGTGTGAAAAAAGATAGCATGCTTTTTAACCCTAATTGCGCTTACTTCTCCTTCACAATTTATCTCTTACATTAAGCATAGTTAATTTCATCTTTTTTGGATTCGTCACTCTTCCTCAGCTTTACTTAACTCAACATGAAAAGTTATGTTATTTCAATCAAATGATCACCATTTTAAAAATACCCGTTAAGTCTGCTTGGAAGTGTGGATTTGTTTAGACATTGATCCGCTATTCCAGCTAGTAAATTTCACTAACTGATTATTTTGGGCATTAACTTTGGTGATGAAGCTTAATTATCTTTTGTATTTAAAAGATTTAAAAATTTTCCATCCACTCCTAAATGTTAGTATCTCTCAATTGCTTCCATATTTCTCTATCTTGCTCCGGTCTAATAGACTGTTTGCTTGCCACTGCTCCTATATCATCATTACATCATAATTTGAGGTCATTTTATTTTTGTTATTATTTTTGTTATCTCCGTGTTTCTAATCTTAATAATATTCCACGAATGTCGTTTAATTGCCCTTGGCGTTGTTTCTTGTTTTTAGCGGACTTTCTGGTAAGGATCTCCAACCCAGGTACAATCTGATAGTGCATATATTTTTTCTTTAAGTTTACAGAAATGGAGGTGTTTTGAAGCTGGCAGTTGTATTCTTCTTTTAACTTATATGCTTTTAGATGCTAAAATCTGTAGATAATATTAGTATGCAATTCGGACTTGACAAGTACCGCATTATTAATATAATGGGAGAAAATATTTTGAAGGTAATTTTAAAAAATTCCCAATGAACCTAATCTGACATTGCCGCTTTCTTGTCTCCAGTGGTTTTTATTGTTGTTTCTTCTTCAACAATTCTAACTGAAGGAGCAGTGTTACAGGTTGCATTAAATAATATGCTTCGTTTATCTTTAAGTCATTTCTCTACATAACTCTTTCAGGTCTTCTTGTTTTGTTCCATGGCTATTACGAGTCCTATCCTCTATAGAACCCGCTTATTTAGGTCTACAGATTTCTACAGCAGGGTTGTTTTTCTATGAAGATTAGTCGAGCCATTCCTTTGCTCCAATATTTTAATTTCTCCATACTATTCATTCATTTATCTTTTTTGATATTTTATCATAAAAAACAACGAAAGATATAGATTACTGCAACTAATTTAACAGGGCAAACTAGAGTGGAAAAGAGGCAAAGGAAGGCGAAGAATTGCCTGGCTGAAGAATCTACGTACGTGGTTTTACACAACAAAATGCAAATTGCCATGATTTTCAACGTGAAATATTTGTTTTTAACTAAGGTGAATCCAATCTTATATTACTCGGTCAAGATTTGCTTTTTCTTTCCACGCCTTTTCTTCCATCTATTCTTCCATCTTTCTTGCATGATTGCATGTAAGAGAGAGTATTTATCATTTCAAAGTATGAGCCCCAATTATGATTTTCTTCTTAGACTGTCTTTCAGAAGTTCTCTTAATATTTCTTCATTTGTGATTTTAGACGTTCAAGGAATTTTAAGAATGTATCTGAATTACCACATTTAAAATACCTCTAATTTTTTATATTAGGATTTCAATGTACAAGTTTCTACTCCATATAGCAGCTGCAATCTTTATTTTCAAAACTTCCACAAAATTAATTATATTATCTTATCGATACAGCTGTTTCGGCGGAGTGCCTCTCTCAGGTGAACTATTTTTGATATGTGTTTACACTTTATAATCTTTAGCTGAATAGGTTGAGGAGGGGAGAACTGTTGGTCTTGGAAGTTGGTCATTTAGAATTATGTATGTATTTTTTAATTTGTTAATTTCTACCTTCTTCTTGTAGTTCCTTCTCCTACCAGAGGTTGCCTATCATCACAGCTATCCGTACCTTATTGGCAGCTGCTCTGAAAAGAGCAGCAACTGAGCTAAACTCTTAGGTTTCTTAGCCAGGAAATTATTTGTCTTTCTATGGATCTTTTACCCTTGATTTTGCCTTGCATTATAAGCCTTAATTTAGGCCACCTCTGGTAAAGTGGCCTAAATATTCCAGCTTTCTTGTTTGATGTGCTTTATGACCTCGCAATCCTTTTGTAGACTTCTCGACACTTCTGCATTTATAACTCGTTGGGTCCATGGTATTTTCAAAATCCTTCTATAGCACCACATCTCAAATGATTCCAACTTCTTTATATTATCCACGTAGCATCTTAAGGCTATTATCCTCAGCTCCAGAGGAAGGTCTAGATTAACAAATATTGATTTCGTTTTTATAAATGCTTGTCTTGCAATTTCAATGCGTGTCCTTATTTCTCTACCTTGGTCATTGTTTTCATTTACCCAGGTTCCCAGATATTTGTAATTATTTACTCTTTCTACTTATCTTCCCTCGATATCTAGCCTTTCTACTATATGTTGCTTAGAAATAATCACACACTTGGTTTTCTTAACGTTCATTTGTGGTCCATATTTTATACTGACTTGATGTACTCTATTTACTAAGTGTTGCAGCGCTTCTAGACTATCTGCAGAAACAGCGGAGTCGTCTGCGAATCTTAAGTTGTTTATGATTTTTCCGTTTATTGATATACCCTGTTATTCCTCTGATATTGCTTCCTTAAAAATAGCTTCACTGTACAGATTGAATAACAATGGGGACAGCACGTAACCTTGTCTAACACCTCTTTTGATTTTTGTAGTTTCTGTATCGACATTTTCGTTTCTAACTTTTGCTTTTTGATTTCAGTACAGATTGACAATAACCCGTATATCTCGACTTCTTTCTTTTCTTTTTTAGTTTTACGAGCTTTTGATGTCGTACTCTATCAAAAGCCTTTTAATAATCTATAAAGCAGACATACAGAACCTGGTTTATATCTAGGCGTTTTTGGGCGAGAACGTTAAAAGCTAACAGAGCCTCTCTCGTTTCTAGTCCTCCTCTGAATCCAAAATTAATGTCAACTATATCTTCTTCTATTTTTTTGTATAGTCTTCCATGTATTATTTTTAATATATGGAAGACTGTACATGGAATACATGGAATAGGCATGAAATTGTTCTGTACTGGGAGCATTCTGTCGCATGTACTGACTTTGGTAGTGTTACAATGGTGTGCAGCAACGAATCTTCGGGTATTACTCCTGTTGTATGTACTTTGTTGAACAGTCTAAAAGTATATGCAGTGTTTCTTCGTCAATGCATTTAATAAGCTCAGTGGGTATCTGATCTGAGCCTACTGATTTTGTGGTCCTTGCATTTCTAATTGCCTGTTGTAATTCGCATACTATTATTTTCGGTCCTGTTTGTTCCTGTGGTTCTTCTTGTATGATTCTATCATCGTCGAATAGTTTTATTATGTATTATTGTCAAAATCTTAGTTTATCTTTGATGTCTGAAACGAGTTTACCATTATCATCTTTGAGTATTCCATAGTGTGATTGCTTTTTGGTATTTTTTTTTATTTTAACTTCCATAGATTCTAATAAAGATAGTTGAATGCCTTTATTTTGGATGTGAAGAATTTGAAATTCGTCAGGAAAAGAATGATTATGATCTGGAAGGTAAAATTCGTATGTAAAATCTGTTTTTCTATTACCTATTGAAAGCCCTTTTATGTTCTGGTGCACGTTTGTTAAAATTTCTACCAGTTTGACCGATGTAAGTTTTTGGGCAGTCGCCACATTTACGTTTGTATACATTATTGAGTTATGTAAGTGTTTTTTTTTATTTTGGATCTTGTTGTTTTTAATATATGTATTTGCCTAAGTTGTTGTTTATTCTAAAAGCTGGTGTTATTCCTTTTTTATGTGTTTGGTTATTTCTTTTTATATAATCTTGCCTGCATATGTAATCGAGCAGAAGGTACTGGTTTTTTTCTCTGGTGGTGTTAAAATTGTATTAATTGTTTGTTCGCTGTACCCATTGAATTTTGTACGATAATGTATGAATAAGTCAGTAAAACATAAAAATAGATAAACAAATATTTTATGTATTTCCTTTACCCGATTTTTCTTGGAAGACGACAAATGCAAAAAATATGATGATTAAATTCGTAACGTTGCAATAACTGAAAAAATTTTATACTTGTATTATTTTTTGAGTTTAAATCAAGTCTTCGTCAATTCCTAATAGAGATCAAGCACACGGAAATTGTATCCCTTTAACTATGAGCTCAAGTGCGAAACAAGTCGTGTACCGATCCAAAAATATTTTTGACAACTTTAAATTTCGAAAAAACGGCAACGTCGCGTTCTATTATCAGGAAGGAAACATTCTCGGCGATATACATTCGGAAGAACATACTCTGTGAATAAACGCGTGAAAATAAAACCGAAATCTCTGAGTGGGCCGAAAATCAGTGTGCGAATTGTGGTGGGCCCACACGCGAAAACCGACTGACAACTAATTCAAGGTGGTTGAGAATGTTTTGATTTGATGTTTTGTTTTTCTGATATGTGCTGCCGGAAGATTTTACGTACAAGATTGTTGTGCTGTGTGTGTGTTTGTGAATAAGCTTCATGATTAGCGTTTATGAGGTAAGTGAAGCGAATAAGGCATGGGCAGTACACTTTTGCTTTTTATTTAATTATGTGTCAGGAAACTCCACGTTATATTTTAACCTCTATAACTTACTCTTATTTATATCATCTTTTTGAAAAAAAATAGTATGCAAATAAATTATCCAGACACTTTGGTGTCTTCTGAGTGCACTCGGTCAATAAATTCCAAAAGTCAGAAACAATAGCGATCTACTCTGTTCTTACGCTCTTACAAAATTCTTATGACATTACTGCATTATAGGAAATTATCTTGTTCTTCTTCTGCGCGTGTCATATCAGAATTATCTGACGTTAACAATAACCATTGCGAAGGCTTCTCGATCTTCTGCAATATGAAATAATTGTCCTGCATTTGATATCTGAGTCCATTTACGAATGTCTTTTAACCAAAAAAATTTGTTTTCTTCCTACACCTCTACGGCGCCCTATTTTCCCATTAAGGATCAGTTGTAATATTTTATATCGACTTTCCCTTACTATATGTCCCAGATAAGACATTTTTCGATGTTTAACAGTCTTTAGCAGTTCTTTATCTTTGTTGACTCTCCTTAGTACTTCTTCATTCGGTTTCCTTGCTGTCCAAGGTATCTTCAGCATTCGTCTCTGAGCCCACATTTCCAATGCTTCAATATTGTTCATGATCGATACTTTTAGCGTCCACACTTCTGCACTCTACAAAAGTACTGAGACGGTTATTGCAAATAAATTACTTTATTTTTATAAAAGTAGTTTTACTCATTGCTATTTTAACATTGCATCGGGATGTGGGTCACGACTAAACACTAAAAATTTGGTTTTGTTGGAGTTTATTTTAATGCACATTTCCTCTCCTACCTCGTGATTACGATCAAGCAGAATTTGAAGACCTTGGATATTATCTGATAGAATTACTGTATCGTCTTCATATCTAATCACATTAGGTTGTTCCCCGTTAATTTTTATTCCATATGGTTGTCTCTCAAGCAGCTTTTTAAATAACTGGTCCGAGTAAACATTGAATAATGTTGGCGACAAATTGCAATCTTGTCTGACTCCTCGTTGTATAGAGATTTCATCGGTGTAGTTTTCTCCAATTGTTACGATAGCAGTTTGATTCCAGTGCAAATTTTTAATGACATGAATATCCTTGTCGTCTATTCCGATATTTTTCAGTATTTGCACTAATTTTACATACTGTACTTTATCGAATTCCTTTTAGAAGTCCTCGAAACACGCAAATACATCTTTTCTTTGGTCATGGCCTTTTTCTAATAGGATATTAAGCATAAAAAGTGCCTCCCTAGTTCCCATAGCATTTTTAGTGAGAGTGTGGCTCATTAGGTTATTAATAGATATTCTGAGCATTTTCTCGCATTGTGTTTTTTAGGTATTGCGACAAAGATGGATTTGAACCAATATATGGGAATCACTCCGGTGTTATATATTGAAGTACATAGTCTTACTACTACTTTTATGTTATCATTCTCTATTAGTTTCAGCAACTCAGTTGGTGTATCATCTAGGCCAAAAGCTTTTCTAATTTTAGCAAACTTTATAGCGTGTTTTACCTCGTATTTCATAATATCTGGGCCGTCAGTCCAGTTTTGGTAGAATTCGGCAATATTATTCCTGTCATCTTCAAACAACTCTGATATATACAGCTGCCATTATTTTCTTATTTCGTGCTAATTTACAATAATTTTGTTACTATTGTCAACGAGTACAGTAGGAACTCGTTTATTAAATATGTTACTCATTAAATAAGTCGTGTTTAGATATTACATCCTTCACTTCGTCGCACCTTTCTCTCATCCATTTTCCTTTGGTTAATTTGATCTCCTTTTTTTATTCTTCTCTGCAGATGTCTATATTCTGTTTCATTAGATTTTATCAATCGACGTAGTTCCACTAATTTCAAGATGGCGTCTGTTATCCATTTATTTTTCTTGATTAAGTTTTTTCTATAATCATTGTTTGTGGAGATTTCGTTAACTTGGTTTTTAAATTCACTCCATAGTTCTTCTGGATCTTCTAGTTGTCTTCCGATGTTTTTTATTCTATTGTTAAATTCTTTTTTAATGTTATGTTTTATGTTTATATCGTCAAAGTTAAGTACATTGGTTTTTGGTTTTTGTCTCTAAATTCGTCTTAACCTTAGTTTAATATCTGCTACAAGTGGTTGATGATCAGATCCAATATCTGCCCCAGTAAATGTAGTGACTTTTTTGACGGCATTTCGGAAACGCTCATTTACAAGTATATATGTAGTCTATGTGATTTCTTGAAGACTCAGGTTTATTGCCATCATCAAATGAGGCTTTCCAAGTGTACAGTCGTCGCTTGGGTACTTTATACCAGGTGTTTGCAATGATCATATCGTTTTCTTTACAAAATTCATACAATCTCTGTCCTCGATCGTTAGGTTGTCCTAAACCATAAGGACCTACAATTTGACCTCGTAGACCTTCCACAATTTTTGCATTGAAGTCGCCTATAATATATAAAATTTTGTGTTTATCTTTTACAATTATCTTGTACTATTATTAAATTAAGGGATACACCATAAAACAGCTTATATAATATATTCTTCTAAGACTTTACCGATGCATCTTGGACCATTGAAACCTCGTAATATTGTAATATAAGGTTTATTTACGGACTTGCCATTTGTTTAGAAATCAACTTAAATTTAGTTTAACCTATTAAAGAAACTTTCATGGCTGCGTAATATTAGACAATGATGTGGTTCCACAGTAGAAGAATTATTTCGCGCAGCAGTCGACAGAGAAAGGTTTTAAGAAATTGTAAACATGATGACGGCCAACGTCTGAATACGGACACAGCACCCAAAGAAGAAGAAGTAATCTATTAAAGCACAATGTGATTACATAAAAAGATATTTTAGAACTGATTCTTAATAGCACTTAGTGATAAATAAAAAAAATCATTACTAAAAAATGTGTTTGCATTTCTACACATTCTCTGTAAGGATTTATTTACAGTATAAGTTCAATTATAAAATTCTAAATAAAATAAGTCTTGATATCTGGTGTCTCTACAGGAAGTACGGAAGTAAACCTTTTTCAAAAGAGCACTAGCATCAATGCCTCCCCATATTAATTTATATATAAATGCTACATCCAGCAATATTCACCTTTCTTCAAGAGTAGGCAATTTAAGTAAAGATTGCAAAAAAATGTATTAAATTTCACTTTCAATGTGTTTCTGTACTCTTTCTAATATATTTTTGTAGTATTTATAAAGAGGAGACCAAATATTGCTACCATATTCCAAAGTCGATCTAATAAGGGAACAGTAGATATTTTTGAGACAATAAATATTATCAAATTCAGAGAGGCTACGTTTCATAAAACCTAAAAGTTTCATGGATCTATTAGAAACGTAAAAAAAGGGGTCCCTTAAGCTTACTATTGTTTAGCTTCTCTCCTTTTGCTTTTATAATACTCTTTATTTTGTATGTATTACCTCTAATATTTTCCATTTTCGCGTGTTCCTCTGCGCTAGGATTCTTTTGCAGTCCTTATCAAACTAGTGTTCTCTCTTTTCTTTTTTTGCTTTCTCAATGCTAAAGTCTGCCTCCTCCTCTAAGATCCCGAGGTGATTCTTTTCAATCTCTTGTTTATTTCTTCCTCTATTATTTTTGCTATCTCTTTATCTTGGAGTATTTGGTATGTTTCCCGTTGTTTTTCTTTTCTTGGTTGTTTGAAAATTTATTGCTTAAGTTTAAGTCTGTTCTAATGTCTTTTTTCCTTCTTCTTCCTCTTTATAAGCAATTTTGCTTGTTCATTGGTGGATTAATATCTCTATGGAAGGTTGTCACTCCATTTTGTGCGCTGCCGTCTGAAACTTCTTCTGAAGATTGGTGACTTATCTCCTGCTATTTTGACGACGCGGATCTCGTCCATTCTGTTTATGTGGTTATTTTATTCTTTTTTTTTTTCTATTTTGTGTCCATTCATTTATACATTGTACATTACATTTTCTTTTAATGTCTTCACTTCCATAGGTTAACACAGAAACAGAAATTAGAAACACCATAATAATCACAACGTTGAAGAAAGGAGATAAAGAAGATCCCAACGATTATAAAACAACTGAACAACGCACTTCAGCTTACCACAAAATTCCTAACCAACAAAATCAATAAACTAAGAACTTTATCAGATGAACAACAAGGATTCAGATCCGGAAGATCCTACGTAGACTCCGTATTTCTACTAAAACAAATCACAGAAAATGCCATCCAGTACAATAAAGCAGCATATCTATGTTTTATAGACCTGACAAAGGCTTTCGATCGCATCCAAGTCGAAGACGTCTTACATTTACTGTATAAAAGAAACATACCAATCAATATTTTACAAACATCCAAAACATCTAGGTACTTCTATAAATGGAAAACTAACACAGTATATATCAGTACAAAGCAGAGTTAGGCAGGGTGACTCATTAAGCCCACTTCTCTTTAATATAAAAATGAACGAAATAATACACGCAGTACGTAAAGGTCATGACTACAGAACAGGGAACAAAGAAATCCAAATATTATGTTATGCAGACGACGCCGCATTAATCGCCGAGACAAAAGACGAGCTCCAAAGATTAACACATATCTTCAATACAACAGCAAGGAAATATAATATGATTATATCAGCAGAAAAAAAACCAATACAGACAATCAATCAATCAATATAGACAACGAATATAACAAGATATAACTAGTTACGGAGATGTTAAAGAAGACGTACGACAACAAAGCTTAAAAGCGGCGGGATCTCTTAATGACACAATCTGGAGGAACAAACACCTAAGACAAGACACAAAAACAAGAATCTATAAAGCAACAAATAGACCTATATTAGCATACACGACGGAAATAAGACCTGGCACATCTAAAACGAGGCGACTACTTGAAACAACAGAGATGAAAATACTTCTACGAATATCAGGGAAAAGTCTGTTGAATAGGGAGAGAAGCGGAAACATAAGAAGAGCATGCGATGTAGAAGACATAAATGGATGGGTGACAAAACGGAAACAGTAGTAGAACGAACCCATTAGTAGAATGTCAGAGGATATGATAGTACGAATAGCACGAGATAAGTCACCTAATGAACGAAGAAGTATTGGCAGACTAAGAAAATGATAGGGTGACAATTTTAACAATTTAGGAGGCTAATATTGAAGAAGAAACAAAAGCTTTAAAGCCTGTATACAAGAAGGAAGAAGAAGAAGTCTTCACTTCTCTTTCGATCTCTCAGCTAGTTTCTGAGTCATTATTGGTGTAAGACTGGCTTTATAAATTCTTGACTTCATCTTGGTGTAAATGTGTCTGTCTCGCCATATAGTGTTATTAAAGCATCCTCTTAGTATATTTGCTTTTTGTACTTGATCTCTCACTTCTTTGTCCAGGTCTCCATAGCTGCTAGACGGTGTAATTCCCAGGTATTTTATTTTCATTACTTGTTTAATACTGATACTAATACTTTGTTAAGGCTTTTGATGATTTTATCCATGATCAAATTGGAGAGCATAGTGCTCAATTAATGCTCTTGTCTTATTTCGCTACCTATTTCTATAGGTTCTGTAAGTTTTTTATCTATTCTGACTTTTTGCCATTTTTTTTCTTTCGTTTTGTTATTTTGGTAGATTTTTTCGATAGTTTTTATAATATTTATGGGAAATCTGTTATACAGAAGATATATTACATCTTGGAGTCTTACTCTGTTAAACGCTTTCTTAAGTTCAATCAGACACAGAAATGCTGGTCTATTATACTCTAGTCATTTCTCAGTAATTTGCTTTATAACGAATATTGCATCTGTACACGATCTTCCACTACGAAAACCCTGTTGTTTATCTCCTAAACTTATCCTCCGATTTATTAGCACTAAAATTTTAGTTTTAAGTTTTAGCGTAGTATTTAACAAGTTTATACCACTATCGTTTTCTGGCTGTTTTTATCTCTTTTTTTGAATAGTAGAATTAGTTCGCTCGTTCTCCATTCTTCCGGTACTTTATTGTGTTTTATAATTTTATTAATTACTATCGTTCGGTCATTGCTCATCATCATCACCACCACCCAGCCCTTTGCGCCCACTGCTGGACACAGGCCTCCCTCATTTTTGTCCATTGTGCTCTATCTTTAGCATTTTTCATCAAATTTCTTGACATTTTCTTGAGATCGTTAGTCCAATGAGTAGGGGGTCTTCCTCTACTTCTTTTGTCTAACCTCGACCTCCACTCAAGCAATCTCTCCGTTCACCTTTCATCACTGATTCTGGCGACGTGTCTCGCTCAGTTCCATTTCAGTATGGCAATTCGGGGAAATTACATCGGTAACTACTGTTCTTCGTCTTAAGTTTTCATTTCTAACTCGGCCACGAAGCGATATACTCAGCATTGACCTTTCCATTTTCCTCTCGGCTATTTGCAGCGTTTTAGAACTTGTAGCTGTCAATGTCAAAGTTTCGGCACCATAGGTCATCACAGGCAACACACATTGGTCAAATGTTTTACGTTTTAAAGAAATTAGTATATCGCTTTTAAAGATGTCTTTGAGTTTTTCATAGGCTGCCCATGCTAGGTTTATTCTTCTTCGTAGTTCGCATGTTTGATTGTCTCTTGTGATCTTTATTTCGTGTCCAAGATATATGTATTTTTCCACCACCTCTACTTCGTTGTCTCCAATATTGATATTTCCGCTAGGTACTAGGTTTGTCATGAATTTTGTTTTGGATATGTTTATTTTAAGACCCACATTGGCACACAATAACTGAAGTTCATGTAGCAGTGTACATATCTCATTGAGGTTATCCGAAAACAAAACTATGTCGTCTGCGAATTTCAAATTTGTTAATATTCTACCGTCAATGTTCAGGTCTTTCTCTTTCTAGTTAAGTTTTTTTACAAGCATATTCAAGTACTGCGGTAAACAGTTTAGGCGATAAGGTATCACTCTGTCGGACTCCTCTGCCGATTGGGATATGATCCGTGTTTCATGTAGTTTCACCGAGTTTTTATAGTTGCGTTCTTGTATGTATTGTAAATTAACCTTGTATATCGGTATGCGGAATACTTGTAGTGCTTCCAGGATTTTGTCAAATTCTACCATGTTAAACGCTTTATGGAAATCTACACAAGCCAGAACGAGTGGTCGATTGTATTCGATATTTTTTTCTATTACCGTTTTAATGCTCTGTAAGTGATCATTGGTTCCAAATCCGGTACGAAATCCCGCTTGCTCTATTGACTAGTAGAAATCAAGTTTTTTCTCAAGACGCTTTATTACTATTCTTGTAAGGAGTTTGTTTAGGTGACTAAGATGACTTATAGGTCTGTAGTTTTCTAATTCATGGGATCTCCTTTTTTATACAATAGAATTACCTCAGCATTGTGCCATTTGTCGGGTATATTACTATCCAAGAGGCACATGTTAAAAAGGGTTTTTTTATTTTCTTAAGTAGGCAAGTGCGTCCGATTTTGATTGCATTAATAACTACAAAATCTTCGCCTGGAGATTTGTTATTCTTAGCTTTTCGTCCATTGTGATATTCGGTAGTAGTTCTTATCCTTGGCTGATATTTCTCGTACTTGATCTTCTCTGCCATTTGCTTTGTGTTGACTTGTGTTCAGCAATTTGTAGAAGTCTTCAACTATTTTAAGGGTTTTCTCTTTGTTGGTTGTAAGATGACCATTTCTATCCTTAATCTTTATTATCTGCCTTGTTCCCGTTCTTAGTCTTTTTCTCAATACTTTCATACTTTTATTGTTCTCAGTGGTATGTTCGATTTGTTCTTGGTTGTATTTTCAAGTGCCTTGCCTAACAGCTTTAGATATTTCTTTATTTAATTTTTGTAGTTCGTCGGCTTTATTTTCCGTCTCGCTTTTCATTTCTCTTCTTTTCTGCATTAGTTACCTAGTATTTCGGGTAATCTTCTCTTCTTTTTGAGTTCTAGGACAGAATCTGTATCTACATCTGATGGTTTCATCCATGATTTTGATTTGTTAATCATCTTATACCTCTCCTTCTTTAAGCTTATTTCTATTTTACCATGTACCATTCTATGATCGCTACTGGTAACAAATTTGTTTAGAACCGTGATGTCTTTAACGGTGAGTTATTTGTCCGTGATAATAAAATCTATTTCGTTTTGAGTTTTTCCATTAGGACTTTGCCATATCCATCTTCGCTGCGGTTTCTTTTTGAAAAAAACTATTCATTTGTAATTGTTTATGTTGCAGCATGAACCTTAAAAGTATTTCGTCGCGTTCATTTCTACCGTCCAAGCCAAAGTTTCCCAGTGGTGTTTCTGTAAGGTTGAATTTCATTCCTGTTTTGATCTGCTGCTCTTTCTGTCATTGCTGCTCCAGAATATTTCAGTAATTCGTTTAGTATCCCGTCTTTACCTGCTGGTTTTCTGTTCTTCAGGTTTTCAAGTATTTTCCGAACTTCCTGTACATTTATATTAAGTACCTGGTTAAGTTTCTGGTGTTTCTGGTTCTAGCATCGTTTATGACATGACAAATACTACCGGTTTCTTATTTGTTTAAATATTTTAATTCTTCATTGCGATACGGTAATATGTATATAAATCATATCCTAAAAGTCTACATGTAATAGATCAATGTTGTATCAACATTTTTCCAGTAAAAACAAATATATAGCTTTTAAGATATATATTATTATAAGAATCCAGCATTTTCGATTTTAAAATATTTGAAAATGATTTTTATTGACATGACATAATAAACAATATAAGAATACCTACATTGAAAGCAATTCGTTTCTTTAAAAAGCGTACAATAAATCAAATGAAATCGAATTCGTCCTTTTCCGTTTTCGAACGAGCGTTTTCAAAACTCTGACGCCTGGCCTAATACAAATACATCGAAGAGAGAGTGTTTTAACCATGACGACGCCGTGACGTGAAAATAGCGAGGGCGGCCCAACGTGGGCCCAAGAAAATCCTACGGCCGACTCACATGTATGTCCGCCGCGAGATTTCATTCATGTTTTGAACTTACCCGTCATCGTTCATGCCTAGGACGAACTCTCAGACACCGTAGGTCAGCTGATTGCTCAATTTTTTGCGCCCGATTCTTTACATCGCGGATGAACTCTGATCCGGCTGGATACGTCCGTCAAAGTTCGTCTGGTCCTGACAGTTTGGTGTGCTAGTGTTAGAAACTAGTGAGCCCTAACCTCAAAAAGTGTTTAGGAAGTGATCGAAGACCTTTAGCGATTCGCGTTTTGGTGCAACCTGTTGTTTTGGTGGAGTGGTGAAGTTTTAAGAGGCCAAATGGTATGAAAAATGGTCGTAAATGTTTGTTTTTCAATGTTTTTTGATGTGTTGGTGTTAAGGTTAGTGATTTTCTTTTATTTTTAAGCAATTTTGTCGCTATTGCTATTTTAGCACAATTCACATTTTAAATTTTTTTTTATTTAGTCTACTGCTTGATCTATTTTCATAAAATATAATTTAAAAGAACTTTGTAATAAACGCAGTGGAAACTGTTTTAAGTTTGATAAACAGATGGTCAAAAACCCGTTGCAAAATATTGTTGTGTAACAAAATTAAAATTATGTCAAGCTTTCCTCTAATAAATTCAGAGTCTATTCTCCCTACTACATCAATAAACTTCATTGGTCAATTCTCAATATGGTTTGATTTAATACCATGACGTCTATGACGTCATTTACCATTATATTATACATTTTAAATTTATTATTAATTTTAAATCTTCTTGGAATGAGCATTTTGTAATTTTAATTAACCATATTAATTAAACAATGGTTGTTGGAGTTATAAAAATAAATGAATAATGAAATTACACAATAGAAACAAACAAATTATTATTTAAACTGTTACTTCAAATATTAGGTCAGTGTCCCACAAATTAGGGTGCAGAGTGTGTTTGCTTGGGTTATAAATAAATCAACTCTATGATATATTTATTCTTTTAGTTGCATCTGGAGGATTCATTAATATTGTGCCACCAAGTTAAAGGTTTGTTGATTTCTTAAATTTTCGCGTACTTCTTGCATAGACATGAGATTCCGTAGGGTTTCTTGAAGAAGATAATTAGAAACAATCACCAATTTTAAAAAATATTCGTTTGCATCTACCTTGACAATTATTACAAAAATAAACAGGCGAATAAAGATTGCCAGATCAGCATTTATACGGATGAAGCCACTCCTAGCGAGCAGAAATCAGAATTTGGAAATCAGACTGCATCAGCTGAGACTTGGTTGATAGAAAAACAGAACTAACCGCCACTATACAAACACGAAAACTAGAATCCCTAGGCCAAGTGATGAGGACCAAAATATTAAATTTTGAGACTCATAATACAGGGAAAAGATTCATGGAAGAAGATCTCTTGGCCGAAAGCAGAATTTTTAGTTGAGAATCTATGAATAGATTGATTTGTTTAGAGCAGCAAGTCTTCTTCTTCTTCCTTATTGTAAGTAGGCTTTAAAGCATGTTTCTTCTTTAATATTTGCCTCCCAAATTGTTTAAATTATCGCACCATTTTTTCTTGGTGTGACAATACTTCTTCCTCCATTTGGTGACTTATCTCGTGCTATTCGTACCATCATAGCCTCTGCCATTCTACTAATGTATTCGTTCCACTCCTGTTTCCGTTTTGTCACCCATCTATTTATGTCTTCTATATTGCATGCTTTTCTTATGTTTTCGCTTCTCTCCCTATCCAACAGACTTTTCTCTGATATTTGCCGGAGTATTTTTATCTCTGTTGTTTCTAGTAGTCGTCTCGTTTTAGATGTGTCAAGTCTTGTCTCCGCTGTGTATGTTAATATAGGTTTAATTGCTGCTTTATAGATTCTTGTTTTTGTGTCTTGTCTTATGTGTTGGTTTTTCCAGATTGTGTCATTAAAAGATACCTTCGCTTTACTTTCTTTTAAGCTTTGTTGTATTTTTTCTTCAACATCTCCGTAACTAATTATATCTATTCCCAGATATCTAAACTTTGCTTCCTGCTTTATTATTTTCCCATCAATTTCGATTTTACATCGTAGTTGATATTTAGATGTTGTCCTACATTTGGTTTTTTCTGCTGATATTATCATATTGTATTTCTTGTCTGTTGTATTGAAGATGTGTGTTAATCTTTGGAGCTCGTCTTCTGTCTTGGCGATTAATGTGGTGTCGTCTGCATAACATAATATTTGGATTTTTTTATACTTTGTTCTCCATTCTGTCACCATGACCTTTACTTTCTGCTTGAGTTATTTCTTCCATTATTATATTAAAAAGAAGTTGGCTTAACGAGTCACTCTGTCTGACACCGCTTTGTACTGGTATATACTGGTGTTAGCTTTCCATTTATTTTTGCCTGTATTCGATTATGGAAGTATATGTTTTCGATGTTTTGTATTATATTAATTGGTATGTTTCTTTTATACAGTAGGTGTAAGACGTCTTTGACTTGTATGCGATCGAAAGCCTTTGTCAGGTCTATAAAACAGATATTGTTTATTGTATTCGATGGCCTTTTCTGTGATTTGTGTTAGTACAAATACTGCGTCTACACAGGATCTTCCGGATCTTAATCCTTGTTCAATCCTTGTTCAATTATAATATTTAATAATATATACAATATATTTAACAATAATATTCTATATTTACTAAATTACTTCAAAACTATTTGGCACTGAGAAGTTTTATGTATTTAAGACCTTCGTGACTAGATAAAATACCAAGTGTTACATATGGTTAAACTCGTATTATTGAAGTGGGAATTCCAATTAAAATACAATAATATATTGTATTAATAATATAATAATAATAATAAAACCTAGGAAAGATTATCCACCAAGAACTAGCTGGCAAACTGGGACTTCTCCAAACCGACCATCTTCCTTATTATCAATATGTCCCTGGCAGAATGCTTGAAAATGACAACTACAAGCTATACTGGGACCGCAATGTTCTTACAGACCAACCAGTGGCTCATAATAGACCGGATCTCATACTAGTGAATAAACTTACCAGACAAATGACACTTATTGATGTGGCGATACCTACCACTAACAATTTGCGTGTTAAATACAATGTCGCCATAAATATATCGCCAAGTATAGAGATCTAGAAATACAAATCAAGAGACAATGGAGAATAGAGAGTACCTAGACAGTACCTATTGTTCTATTTACTACTGGTGTTATTCCCAAAAATCTCCTAGCGAACATAAAACAGCTGGGTCTAAATTTTGTACGAAAATTTTTGGGAGAAACTCCAACATACCAAGTCACCTAGGACTCGATAACACGGAAAGAGTCTCACCAGAGCTCAATCCTTTTGATACCGTAGGTGTCTGGGATAAGTGAATTTTCCCCTGTGAGAGGGAGTTTGAGCCGTATGGCTAAATCTGGATAAAACCTAGTGGCTAATAATATCAGAAAAATGGTAAATCTGCAATACTGAAGCATCAAATTTGAAATTTCTATATTGCAGAATCGGTGTTACTGTCTTTGTACAAATCGGATCATCTAGTCAAGATATAATATTATTGCTGTCAAAATATTGTTCTTTTTCCTATTTTGGTTTTCATTCAAGTTTAACTGTATCGAGAATTGTTTTTGAAGGGTCGTATTCAACAAATATATATATATAGGCTATTTATATATATTTCTGGCTATAACCAGAAAGCAAATATCCGAATAGAGCAAGAGACAACGGAGGAAATCGAGATTAAGAAAGGCGTAAGACAGGGTTGTATACTCTCACCGACCTTATTCAATCTATACTCCAAAGACATTATAAACACAGCGCTTTCGGATCAAAATATAGGTATTAAGATAAATGGCATCCGAATAAACAACTTGAGATATGCCGATGACACGGTACTAATCGCAGAAACTTGGGAAGATCTTCAAATACTATTTAACAAAATAGTAGAATGCAGTGAAGAACACGGATTATCACTTAACATAAGCAAAACAAAAATAATGCTAATATCTAAATCACCACAAAACTTCCCTGACATAACCGTGCATGATCAAAGAATCGAACGTGTAAGAAGATATAATTACCTGGGAACTGTTATCAACGAAAATAATGACTGCTCTGAAGAAATCAGAACCAGAATAGAGAAAGCTAGAGCCACATTGACTAAATTGAAAAAGGTGTTCTGCGGAAGAGATCTAAGTCTAAAACTTAAAATTCGCCTTTTGAGATGTTACGTTATGTCAGTTCTCCTCTACGGGATGGAAACATGGACACTGAAAAAGATCGATGCCAAAAAGATAGAAGCATTTGAGTTGTGGATGTATCGTAGAATATTAAGAATACCCTGGACAGAGAAAGTAACAAATGTGGAGGTTTTGCGGAGAGTGCGGAAAGAGAAAAAGCTGATACTTAATGTTAAAAAGCGCAAACTACAATATTTGGGATATGTTATGAGGGGAGATAAATACCAGTTGCTGCAATTGATTATACAGGGAAAGATAATGGGAAAGAGATCTATAGGAAGAAGAAGGCATTCATGGTTGAAAAACTTGACAGAATGGTACAATTGCACCAATTACCAACTGTTTAGATCTGCAGCATCAAAAATACGCATAGCTTTGATGATAGCCAAACTTCGGAACGAAGACGGCACTTGAAGAAGAAGAAGATTCAACAAAAATTTGTCCAAAAAAGTGCATTCTGTCCTTGTCTTAGTTTCCATGTGTCTGTGCCATATGTAACAGCACTTTTGACCAATTATCTAAAAACCAGATCCTTTGATTTAACTATTAAAAAAACAGCCAAAAATCTACAGAGGTATAAACTTGCTAAATACTACCCAAAAACTAAAATTTTACAAGTACTAATAAATCAGAGGATAAGTTTATCAGATGAACAACAGTGTTTTCGTAGTGGAAGATCGAGTACATATGCCATATTCATTATAAAGCAAATTACTGTCAAAAGAAAGCTTTTGACAAAGTAAGACTTAAATATGTAATCCATCTTCTGTATAATAGAGAAGTTCGCCTAATTATTATAAAAACTATCGAAAACATTTACCAAAACAACAAAATGGAAGTCAGAATAGATGGACAACTTACAGAACCTGTAGAAATAGACAGCGGAATAAGACAGCGGAATAAGACAAGGGGACTCTTTGAGCCCCATGCTCTTTAATTTAATCATGGATGAAATTATCAAACGCGTTAACAAAGGAGGAGGATACAGAATGGGAAACAAAGAAATAAAAATACTATGTTACACAGACGATGCAATAATAATAGCCCAAGATGAAGGTAGTCTGTAAAGACTGGTCCACAGATTTAACATAAGAGCAAAAGAATTTATTATGACAATTTCTTTTCAGAAAACTAAAACAATAGTAGTCAGCCAGATGTACAACAAAAAAACCAACCAGATGTATAATAAAAATTGATGACATCAGTGGAAATTACACTGTCTAGCTATGAAGACCTGAGCAAAAGAGTGAGAGATCAAGTACAAAAAGTAAATAGACTGTCAAGATGCCTTAATAACACTATACGGGAAACAGACACATTAAGACTAAGATGAAGTCAAGACAAGTCAATTTATAAAGCCGGTGTAAGACTAATAATGACTTCTTCTTCTTAGTCGTTAACCTGATGCAGGTATCGTGATAATAACATATGTCTCAGAAACAAGACCCGACAAAGCCTTCTTCTTTTTCTTTGGGTGCCGTGTCCGTATTCAGACGTTGGTCGTCATCATGTTTACAATTTCCTGAAACCTTTCTCTGTCGGCTGCTGCACGAAATAATTCTTCTACTGTGGAACCACACCATTGTCTAATATTACGCAGCCATGAAAGTTTCTTTCGACGAATCCATCTCTTTCCTTCCACTTTTCCTTGTATTATAAGGCGAAGTAGATGGTATTTAGGTCCTCTAATTATATGGCCGAAGTATTCTGTTTTTCACCTCTTTATGGTATTTATGAGCAGATGTTCTGAATTGATCATTTAAAGAACATCTTCATTAAAAGTGTGCGAAACCCACGATATCTTTAGGATTCGTCTATAGCACCACAATTCGAATGCTTCTAACTTGTTTAGCATTGTGGTTTTTAACGTCCATATCTCACAACCATACAATAGGATGGCCCACACATAACATTTCAGGACCTTCTTACGAATATTCATCGACAGGTTTCTGTTGCTAAAACTGGTTTCCACGTCATAAAAGCCTTACGTGATATTTCGATCCTGGTTATTATCTCTTCATCAGAGTCACAATTTACATTTAACCAGCTGCCAAGGTATTTGAAATGATTTACCCTTTCGATCTCCTCTCCATTAAGAGAAATCAGACCTTGATCTATATTGATCTTTCCAACTGCCATCCACTTTGTCTTTGAAATGTTTCGACAAAGCCACAACGCAAAAATGATTTGAAATAAGAGAAATGAGAGAACTGAAACAATTTACAGGGAATACGCTGAGAGATCGAAAGAGAAGTGAAGACATTAGAAGAAAATGTAACGTACAGTGAGCGCATAGAGGTATTAATCCGCCAATGAATAAGCAGGATTGCTTATAAAGAAAAAGAAGAAGAAAAAGAAGAAGAAAAACAAACAGTGGGGAACAAGGACTCTTCAATTAGTACAGTGGAAAAATTGGTTGATAAATTTAAATGTAGTCATACAAGCCTTAAAGGCGATCTACGTCAAGGACGTCCAAAAAGAGTAAAAACGTCAGAACGTCAGGAAGCTGTGTTTACAATTGGTGCCCAATTTTCTAATAATAGAAAAAAACAAATTCCATTCTCAGTAACATTTAGAGCCTTTTTGAAAGGATAAAGTGGATTTTGTGCATCGATTTATCACATGGATCTATTACCATGCTTCTGAATTAAAATAAGAGGCTAAAGAGTAGTGTGAACCTGCTTTTTCAGAATAATGTGTTAGCAATAATTTTTTGGGATGTGAAATGAATTTTGTTTGTGTATTCCTTGCAAACTGGTGTAACAATAATTCCTGAATATTATTGTAATGATTTACACTAGCTGAAGAAAAAAGATCTGGTTTGCAGAAGAAAAAAATCTTTTTTTATCAGGACAATGCACCGTGTTATATGAGATGACTTAAGTCCATGAATTAAGTTGAGAATTTTTGAAGGATTAACCAGATTTGGCTTCTATCGACTTCCATCTCTTTCAAACCTTAAAAATTTATGTGTGGAAAGCGTTTTTCATCAACTTACGAGGTTATAATAGCTGTGAAAGCGTAAGTTACAGTCCATTCAGATTCTCACTTCAAGTATGGAATTCATAAATTGAAATCTCGTTTGAACCAATCTATTGCTGTTCAGGAAGACTGTACTACATAATAAAGTGTATGTGTAGTTTATATCATAAAATTGTGTTTTTCTTATTGAACTGCCAAACTTATTGAACTGTTATTTATGATAAGCACTCGGGCTACCAAATTATTTGGACTTTTTCATTCAAAAAGTCTGTCACTATTAGGCAACTCGAAAAAGCCTTACCAATTGTTAAGTCTGTATTTTGTGGATTCATAATATGCAGTTTATTTAAATTTTGCATTGGATTGTATATTTTATTATGTTTTATTTTGTGATATTGACGATTTATGTAATTTTAGAAAATTTTAATTGTTATTGTTATTTTTTTGACTTTTTGTAAGCTTTATTCATAAAATTGTACAATTTTCAGTGACAATAAAACATATTTCTAGCATATTTAGTGAAACATGTAGTTCAACTAATCGATTATTAATAATAACACACCAAACAATTATCGAAAATTAAATTTGTGAATGTGTTGATCTGATGGCAAATGAATTTTGCTAGGCTCAAACATGAAACTTTTTTAAAATGGCAAAACAGAAACTATGCAATATCTTATTATTTTGTAGTACTTATATACTAAAAGCCAATCAAAATGACTATAAATAATATATCTATAAATATATCTCCATCCTGTACATTTACAAAGCTGTGACAAGTATAAATTTGATTTATTTTTGTCGTTATTTCACTGAAATAATGTCAGACATCCTTACTAATGACCAATATGTCATCAACCGACTAATAAAAGCTTGAAAATAAAAGTTAAAATTAGAATATTTTCCTATTGTTACCAAGTAATTAGCACACGATACACAACACGAAATTGGGATCAAGTGCTGTGAACTTTTGTGTACTTGTACAACTGATTACCTTAACATTATTAAAAGACATTCCGAAAAATTTCTGTCTATCGTAGAAGAATGTTCATGAATGGTATTTTAAATGTCATGTGGAATATGTCTAAAAACAAAATTTAGTTTATTTCTAAAACAAATCAATTCGTGTACAAATAGGTAAATACAAATTAAATCAAATTTGGCTTTAACAGGCTAAGATGGTAAAATCTGCACTCGGATGGATTCTTATTTGGAATCAAGCGCTTGAAGGTACATGTTTAGAAACCTCTTTAGCCAAATTTTTAGTCCCCTATGTGGACCCACGGTCCTTCTTCTTCTTCAAGTTCCACTTCTATCGAAGATTGGAAATCATTCTGGCATTTCCAGGCAATTCCAGCGTCCACTATCGCAAAAGTATGTTTTTTGAGAATAAATAAATTTTATATTTTTTAGATTAAAATATTGAAATTTTTCAAAAAAATTTGTTATTTAGTTAATTTAGAGTCGGAAGGAAAAAAAAGCAATTCCATACTGGCAAAATTTGTAGGAGTAAACAGCAGTATTGGGGGACTCTTAGACATATGCCAAAGCTTAGATTTACATAAAGGTTATGAATGAATTTTTTCAGCACAAAGAAATCTGTCAATTTACATGATTACAACTAAAGACGAAACTGCAGTCAATTATTGGCTGATCCAGCCACAAAATCAAATGACGTAAGGGCCTATCATAGTGCGGAATGTAGGTTTGACCGTTAAATATTGCTAGATAAAGTTACTAATAGGTGATTACACTACTACAGCTCCGTAGAAATAATTGATTCTATTCTTTTTTCTTGTTGTGCCTATCCATTACGAATGTTGGCGACCTTGATCATATCTGGCAACCTTCATCTTATCTGCAGCAGCGCAGAAAAGCTAGACAGATGTATTGAACCAGATTCTGAGGTTTTTTAAACAAGATGTTCTTATTCTTTCTGGACCCGTTTTCCAAAAAAATTTTTTTGCAGGATGGCTTGAAGAAGAGCATATCTGGATTCATGTCGCATATGTCCGAAGAACTGTAACTTTGGAGATTTGATGTTGGTCAGTACCCCTTTTCCTTTATCCTGTTAGTGATAAAGAAATAAAGAGTATAATTAAAGATATCTCAAAAAAATCCTCTGCTGGACTGGATGAGATCCCGTATTCTATGTTATTACATGTATCTCATAACATATATAAACAATTAACATTTCTAGTAAACCTTTCATTTCAGGAAGGGATTTTTCCTCAAATTCTAAATACTGCTCTAGTTGTGCCTATACATAAAAAAAGTGATAAATCAAAATTTGATAACTATCGAGGCCTATCACTTTTATCTGTGTTTTCAAAAGTATATGAGAAGGCATTTCATACACGTCTCCTCTTATATATTAAAAGGCACAACATTATAGAAAAGTCTCAATTTGGTTTCCGTGAAGGTTTAAGTGTGCAAGATGCACTACTAGCGCTGTGCAATCATATTTTATCGAACTTTGATAAGGGTAATAAAGTTATCTGTTTGTTTTTTGACCTAGCACGAGCTTTTGAAACTGTAAATCATCCAATACTGCTGGAAAAACTTTATCATAGTGGTGTTAGAGGAACTGCGTTAAAGTGGATCCAAACCTTTTTATCGAAAAGGTTTCAAAAAATTAAGGTTAATGTGAATGGAAATATAATATTTTCTTCAGAAGAAAGTGTCCTCTCCGGAGTTCCACAGGGAAGTATCATTGGCCCTCTTTTATTTTTGATTTTCGTCAACGATTTAAATCAACTGATAAATGATAGCTCAACATTTTTGGTTCGGAATCCATTAGATAATTTTTCTGATGCATGAAGCGTTCGAGGAGAAAACTTGGAACAGTAATCAGGCTGTTACGTCACTCAATTTGCTGACAATACCACAGTTGCACTAAATTTCAATAATTTTTCTCATGTAGTTCAAAAAGCAAACTGTCTTGTAAAAAGTATGAGTCTTTACTGTTTAAATAATGCCCTAATTTAAATGGATCAAAGACCAATATGGTATCCTTTTCACCTTCTGCTATGAAGATGAGTCCATTAGTAAGGTTTGACATTGGGTCTGTGGTAAATAGCCACTCCACCAAGTTGTTAGGTGTTTATCTGGATTCTAATTTGTCTTGGAGTTCTCACGTTGATTATGTAGTGGGAAGATTGTCTGTACACTGTTATGTTCTATGGCAACTTAGGAATTTTGTCTCCCTAGAAATCTTGAAACTTTACTATTTTGCTCATGTACAGTCAATTTTGCAAGATTGCTTAGTTTGTTGGGGAAATTGCTCGCGTATTAATGAGGTGCTTGTTCTTCAAAAAAAAATTATTCGTACCATGACGTTTAGAAGGCGCTTGGATTCCTGTAGACCAATTTTTAAACAATTAAATATTTTAACTGTAATTTCGCTGTATATTTTCAGTTGTGTTGTATATGTAAAGTCACATAGATGTAATTTTATTTGCAGAAATGATGTTTCCTTAATGAGTGGCTACAATTTTCGTTACAGAAATGATTTGGTGACCCCTGCTCGTGCCAATGCACGTTATGGCAACACCGCGACTTGAAACAATTGAAAAGTTGAGATTAAATATGTTTTCTACTTACAATAAGGCACAGCATCTAACTCTATTTACCATGCACTAACTGCCAACAATATTGGCCACAAAAACTATATAATAGAAAAATAAGGAAATAATGAATAAATGAAGAAATGAATTTGACGGGTCGCAAGCTCTTGCTTGTCAGACCTTTTCTTACGATGGTTGCTTGGAGACTATATTGTATATGTTTTTAGGTAGGAACTTGTTGGTCTTGTTAATTGTTCAGGGCCGATTATGGACTGGTTTTTGGGACTAGTCCAAGTTTAGATATAAGGGGAGTTTTTATATGAAAATATAAGATTTTTACACTGTACAAATTTATGGTAAATTTGTACACATTGTGACTATTGTACTTTGAGTGCAGAGTCTCAATTTCTTCGCATGTTTCCCATGCTTCTTTTTCTTTCCCTTCTCAGATTTTCGTTCTTATTAATATATTTATGGTTTTATATTTGTCTAGGTCATTTTTGGCTCCTCTTTTCTCGTCCATTAGTTTCAGGATCTCATCTGTCATCCATGATTTTTTCTTCATTAATCTATCTGTCTTTAAGTGTTTATCCTTTACATTTTGCACTATTTCTCTAATATGTTGATCATTTGTTCTTCGTTCGACTCGTCTCTAATTGCAGTCCTTGCTCTTTTAACGTGGCTTGGACTCTGTTCCTCGTATCAAGGTCTTTTAGCATACGTAGGTCGTATGATTGTGCTTTTCTTTTCTGTACTGTTTTGAGTTTGACTCTTAATACTCCCACCAGTGGAACGTGGTCTGTCTCCAAATCTGCTCCAGGATAAGTCTTGATAGATGTAAAGCTGTTTCGGAATCTTTTAATCACTAAAATGTAAGTCCATGTGCTCCAATGTGTCTTATCTGCAGCTCCAATCTTGGCATTAAAATCGATCATAATGATAAAAACTTCCTGTTGAGGAATTTTCTGTATGATACTGTTGATGTTCTGATAAAATTCAATTGCTTCTTTCCCTCCTTCGTCTGCAGTGGCAGCATAGGCTTGGATGATGTTTATATTAATAGGTTTGGCTTCTACTTGTAGTAACATTACTCTCTCTGATATTGGTGTAAAATTAGTAACACATTTGGAAACCTTGAGTGATACGATTATTCCGACTCCAAATTCATGTGAACCATCACTTTTTCCCGAGTAATGTACCTTGTGATCTTCTATTTGTATTTTTTTCAGAATCTGGACATCTCATTTCTGCTATTCCCATGATTTCCATATGCATTCTTTTCATCTCCTGTATTGCATTGTGGATTTTTCCTGCTTTGTATAAAGTTTTCACAGTCCATGTGCAGATCGTGATATTCTTTCTGCACTTCAATTTATTATCTTCTGGTAAACTGAAAACTGATTCCATAGCTTTCTTAAATTAGCATTTTTCGTTGGGTATATATTATAAGGGACCATGATGCTCTAATTTTTTCGGTACTAAAGGTCCAGATCCGGTTCAAACAAATTGATCCTGAAGCAAGAAAAAGAGGTCTCAAAATAAATGAAGCAAGAACGAAGTATATGACAGTCAAAAGAATAACTGACAATGAAAATAATATCACAATAGACAACTATACTATCGAACGAGTGGATGCCTTTACATATCTCGGCACAGAAATCAATCAGAAGAACTCCGTAAGTAGCGAAATTAATGCACGTATTTCCAGCGGGAATCGTACATACTATGCTAATAAAAGATTGATGACATCGAAATTATTAGACAAAATAACCAAAATGACTATCTACAGAACACTGATTAAACCCGTAGTAACCTATGGATGTGAAACTTGGGTAATGACGAAAAAAGATGAAGCCCAACTCAGGACATTCGAGAGAAAAATACTGAGGAAAGTATATGGCCCGGTACAAGAGGAAGATGACACATGGAGAATCAGGAGAAACGACGAGGTTAATGAATTAAATGAAGGTTATGACATTGTAAGATTTGTGAAAAGTCAAAGACTGTCATAGCTGGGACATGTGCAGAGACAAAACGATCCAAAAACAACAAAGAAAATGTTACAATGGAAGCCCATAGGAAGGCGAAAAAAAGGAAGGCCCAGAATGAGATGGTTGGATGACGTGGAAGACGACCTGAAAACAATGAACATAAGACAATGGAGAAGAAGGGCAGAAGAGAGATCTGAATGGAAGGACATAGCCAGACAGGCAAAGACCCATCCAGCGTTATGATACCAAAAGAAGAAGAAGAAAGGTCCAGATCTTAAACATGTTGACTTTTGTTTTGAAATTTTATCAAAGAAAACGATTCTTGTGAAAAAAATATAAACCAACAATAGAAGAATTTAATCATCACAGCTCCAAATTAATTTCATCAGGAACCAATGATGCGATTTAATAAGTAAGATTCAATTGAGCTACTTTTGGCTTTAAAATATGTGTTTTAATTGATGGCCTACATTTTTTCTTAAAGCTTCTACTTTTCTTATAAATACTAAAAAATATTTATATATTTTTTGATGTTGCCTTATACATATATACATAATCGTTCCCCTTCTACTGTTAGATGTCGAGGGACGTTGCCTTAGAATTGATATGAATTTCCATCGCTATCGCTAAAAACGTCTAATACAATTATTGCCCACATAAAAAATACGGAAAGACGAAAATATTTTCGTTGCACACGAGTGCTTAAAATGATATTTGAGACACCAATTCCAATCTAGGACAAATTCCTGGTGCGACGCGTGTCGAAGGGAGCATAGAACAAATACAAAAAAAAATCGAGTATTTTGTCATCCAGCATTATAATCATCAAAACCTCAGCAGCTCGTGCGTCCCGCTTAACTAAAAAGTGTCAGAAATAATTTAACATCTTAGATTTTCTTTGTTTGCCAACAAGACAAGCAAAAAATGATGAAAATAAAAAAAGGAAATGTTTCGGATAGAAAAAAGTTTCTACGTCAAAGAGTCTGGCTGTAGGCGGTTGGCTGTCACTTTCGCTTTCGGGAGTGAGTAAACTTAAGATATCGCTAACGACGGATGACTCTAAATATAAATAAAAATACGCCGATATACCATTTCTTTATAGTACAAACAACCTTCACAGTCGAGCGAATCAAATGAAATTATTAAATTGATTTGAATGTCTTTATTATGATTCAATTTAAATAACTAAATAATATTAAATTTTATATTTGATATTTCGACTTCTAGGTCGGACACTTAGAATACAGTTTATTAATTAAAAGAATAATTTTTTTATTCAACGTTATTTATGTAGTTTACTTAATTGGACATATTCCTTCCACGTCTCAAAGTATATACCTATAAATAATTTCCCAGTATTTCGTCGCTGGTCAAAGCCATATGACCAATCTCAGTACATTTCAAAATATCTCAGACAAATTGAAAAATCGCAGTCTGAGTTGATTTTTCCTGTTGATGACCATGCTGATTTGCACTAATATGACATTTTGTTAAAAATTCTGTTATCCGCCTATACATAGTCATTTCTAAGATTTTTGAAAAGGAACATAGAAGGCTAATTGGTCTATAGTTATTAATTAATTTAGGATCACCCTTTTTGTAAACAGGTGTTACTATGGCAGTTTTCAGGCATTCAGGAAATACACCAGATTTTAGTGAATTATTTATGATTGTAGTGAGAGGATTCACTATCACCTTTATACAAATTTTAAGGATTTTAGTGGGTATTTCATCAATTCCACAACTCATTTTGTTTTTTAAATTTTTAGTTATATCCATAATTTCAGTTTCTGTCACAGGTGCGACAAACACTGAATTTATGTTACTTGCAATGTTGTCTTTATATTCAGTGTATTGTAATTGAGATAAAGTGTTATTTAAAGAAGTATTTAAGTGGATCATGTATTTATCAGCAATCTCTTGAGGACTACCCTCGACTTTTATTGAATTTACACTTTTTAATTGACCATTAATTTCACTAACAATTTGCCACATGCATTTATTTTTGTTGGCAGCTTCAGACATCCTGTTTTCATATAGCTTTGATCGTTTTGTTATTAGTTTCTTATTATATTCTTTTTTTACCTGTCTATAGGAATCATAGAATTTATGGTTAATTCTGCTCATTGTAAACAAGATGTCTAAACGAGTCTTACATTCTATTATCTCTGGATCATCTCTTTTATTAAGCCTTTTTTTACGTTGCCTACAATCTAACTTTTTAAAAGGAAAGCACTGATTGAATATATACAGAAACTGATTTAAGAAAGTATTCCATTGATCATTTACACACTTGTAACTAAAATTAAGCCAGTCATGATTATGTAATTTACTTATAAAGGTTTCAATATTATTTGTACTAAAATATCTTTTCATTTCAAGAGTATTCGTTTCTGCTTCCTCTACCTGAAAAGTTAATTTTTGGGCAGAATGACTTGATTTTATATAGACATGACTCTGTTGTCCAATGTGTCACCAGTAAGTCATCGTTCCATCGTTTTCGTGGTCTTCCTACTGATCGTCTTCCTATTGGAGAACCATGTCTTGCCGTATTCACTGCCCTATTTGTTGTTATTCAATTTGTTGTTATTCAAAATTCAGAAACACTATGAAACATGATTCAATGAGAAAAGTCTTCTTGCCTATAAGCGTGAATTTAAATTTTAAGGATGTATTGGGTGTGAGGATGGCTGCACCAACACCGTCTGAAGATTTGGATATGTCAGTGAATATCTTATAGTGATTTTTTTAAGTTGCCATTTTTATTAAAAATGATTGTTTGATCAGGTCTGGTATAGTCTCACTTTTGTTTTATATACTAAGGTTAGTATTAATCTTGGGAATTGGTATGAACCAAGCTGGAGAAATTATAAAATTTGTTGGGAGAATTTTAGGAAATTTAAGGTGTAGGTCATGAAGGTTTCTTCTAACTCTTTCGTAAAATATTGGATCTAGTCTTGTAGAAAAAGTGTCTTGAAATCGATCTGTGAACGTATTGGAATAAGTAGGGTGTTCTTTATTACTAGCGATTTAAGAAGCATATGAAAGAGAAAGGTATTGGCATCGTAAACTTAGGGGTGGTTCTCCTGTTAAGCGATGTAAACTTTCAACTGGTGTCGTTCCAAACGAACCTGTTGCTATTAGTAGAGCTGTGCTTTGAACAGTTTCTAAGGTTTTCAATACTCATACTTTGCTTGATGAATAAACTGTCGCACCATAGTCGAGTTTGGATCTAACTAAACATTTATATACATGTAATAGTATATTTTGATCTACTCCCCAGTTTTTGCTGGAAATATTTTTCATAAAATTTAATCCTGCTTGGCATGATTTTTCAAGTTTTTCTGTATGTTTTTCCAGGAGAGCTTTTGGTCGAAAACCATACCTAAAAATCTGGTTTTATTTGTGAAACTTAGGGTTTGATTATATAGCTTCAGATGTGGAGTTGGAATATTATGGTTTCGTGTGAATAAAATACATTTAGTTTTTGTCGGTAAAAATTTTAATCCAATAGTCCTAGACCATGATTCTAAATGATTGATTGTTTGTTGTAAATCTTTTTGAATAGATGTAGAGTGTATTCCTTTGGCAAGTGAACTAAGTCATCAGCGTATAATCTTCCTTTAACAATCGGTGAGCATTGTTGAAGTATGTTGTTTATGGCTATTGGAAAAAGGGTTGAGCTTATAACTGATCCTTGTGGTACTCCGTTCATTGAACTTTTTCATCTGAGTTAACGTTGTCTAATCGAACTATTAAGCTGCGAGATTGAAGAAAATTTTAAATAAAATTTAACATATTGCATCTAATATTCCAATTATGCAATTTTGATATGATATTGGAGCGCCAGACAGTATCATAAGCTTTATTAATATCAAAAAAAAAACTGCGATACAATTTTGCTTATTTGCAAATGCTTCATGTATTCCTGACTCTAAGTCTATTAGGTGATGTTGATTTTTTGTTTGTACTAAATATTTTTTTTACATTTTGAAGAATCTCTTCTATATTACTAGCTGGCAAAAAGTAAGGCAAATAACTTAAGGTTGGTATTATATTTATTTTTTTATATTACACTGTAACTCCTTAATTTTTCCACAAGGAATCTACGTTCCTGTAGTTGGCTGCATACCATATATTAAAAAATTTTATTAAAAAACCTTTATAAAAGGTATATATTTAAAAACCCCAACGGGCTAATTATACAAAACGTTTTCGGGATCCATATTCCATCATCAGTGTCCTAGAAAATGTATAACCACTTAATTAAAAAGAACATGAGGCTGAAATTTTGACTAAGGTTAATGCAAAGTGTGGTTAATACTTACTAGGAGTACATGAATGTAGCCACTAAATATATGGGTAAAAACCCGTTAACAAATAATTAGTTACATTTGGTTTACAATATTTCGTGTAATATGTTATGATGTTAAAGTTGTAGTTGGATAAGGTAACATGGCGACATATGACTCCGCGTTGAAGTTGCTAGTCCTGAGACGGTGTGTCTACAAGGACTGTATGGAAGCAACTGACTGGAATGACAATGACAGTGTTGACAAGTTAGGATGGATGTTGTAACAGAGCAGTCAATATAACTGTATGCGTCTACTTAAGACAAAAGCCAACGTTATTTAAAATTGTTAAAGTAAAGTAAATTAATATAACAGTATCAACCATCATTGTTATTGTTTTAAAATTCTGTATATAAGATGAGATGTGGAAAAAGAAAAATATGTGGTTATAGTTGGGCAACCAACTATACATGTGTGCAATAGTGTGGTGAAATGGTTTATGTTTCTACAACATTTGGTACCTGGAAAATAGAATCTGGACACATGTGGGAAGTTGAGTTCTTGAAATTTTATTGTTGTTGATGGGATATGAATGAATATATTTAAAATATGAAAGTGTTCTTGAATGAATAAAAATAAAACTTTTGTAGTATGATGTTCATGTAATATTAACTTATAACTCAATTGTAGAAGGCCCTGTATGTCAAGAAATAACATTTGGTACCTGGTAAATGTAAAACTTATTGAGTTATAAGTTCATGAACATAAATATTTGATTATGTGTTAACGGACTAACAAACTTTTAGTGTATTAACTATTATATGAAATGAACAAAATTTGATGGTTGGGAAATGGTTTTGTAGTATGTTGATCGTATAGTACTCAACTTATAACTTAAAAAAAGGCCATATCTGTCATAAAGCAACACTAGGTACATGAGAAATATAAAAGGATAAGTTATAAGTTGAATGAGTTAAGGGTATATACTGACCTTAATTTTAAAAAAGAACTGGTTGATGCTGGCTATATTAAAATTGAGTAGAAAAGAAGAAAATTATGGTGTTTTTTGAGAAAATAGTGAAATACGAAAAGACTACAAAAGGCTGAGATCTCCAGAGAACCGCAACCAGACCCTAAGGGAGTTAAGTGGAAGGGTAAAATAAAAACTGAGGGGTTTGTTCGAAAGGGATGCTGAATAGTCTAAAATTTTTTTGGGGGTGCCGACAAGATATAAACCACCAACAACAATAGAATTTCAAGAACTCAACTTCCACATGTGTCTAGTTTTTATTTTCCAGGTACCAAATGTTGTAGAAACATAAAGGGCCTTATATTAAAATCTCTATTTCACCACACTACTGCACACATGTATAGTTGTTGCCCAACTATAACCACATATTTGTCTTTTTCCACATCTCATCTTATATACAGAATTTTAAAACAATAACAATGATGGTTGATACTGTTATATTCATTTATTTTACTTTAACAATTTTAAATAACGTTGGCTTTTGTCTTAAGTAGACGCATACAGTTATATTGACTGCTCTGTTACAACGTCCATCCTAACATGTCAACAGTGTCATTCCAATCAGTTGCTTCCATACAGTCCTTGTAGAAACACCGTCTCAGGACTAGCAACTTCAACGTGGAGTCATATGTCGCCATGTTACCTTATCCAACGGTAACTTTAACATCATAACATATTATAAGAAATATTTTAAACCAAATGTAACTAATTATTTGTTAACGGGTTTTTACCCATATATTTAGTGGCTACATTCATGTACTTCTAGTAAGTATTAACCACACTTTGCATTTAACCTTCGTCAAAATTTCAACCTCATGTTCTTTTTAATTACGTGGTTATATATTTTCTAGGACACTGATGATGGAATATGGATTCCGAAAACGTTTTGTATAATTAGCCCGTTGGGTTTTTTAAATATATACCTTTTATAAAGGTTTTTTAATAAAATTTTCTTAATTTTTGTTAAATTCTGCTTATATAGCTAGTTTATCCTCTATAACTTAGTTGGTTTCGTTTTACGTTCCAATAGTTTATGAATTTGAAACCAAAAAGTTACATTTACATTTCAGTTAATAATCGTGGTTTACTGTCAACAAGATATTTGATAAAATTATTAAATTGGTTTTCGTATTTTGTTCAGTAGCCTGCTTACTACCGACTTCACAATTCCAGCTATTTAGCAAACATCTCCAAACCTAAAATTCAACTTCTATGTAATGTAAACAAGTAATTAATTCATTGTTACCAGTCAGAGTTCCAGTAAACAGTAAAATTAATTATACAAATTCCAACACAACTTTATATTTTGACTAGTTATATATACTTCGACTTTTTGTTCGAATACCTCTTGCTCCTAAAAATAAACTTCAAATTAGCGAGTTGTTGTAAAACCCACCGGTAAAGAACTTTTTTTATTTCGATTCAGTTATATAAAGTAAGTTGTTACTGTAACCATTTTAGGGATTGGTTAATTATAAACTTTTTTTCTGTGCCTTTAAAGGCGTTTATGTTTTTAAGCTTTAAAATTTCAGTATTTTTTTACTCCGTTTTTAGAGTTAATTAGAAAATCTCACGTTTCTTTGTAGACTAACTATTTGTCTCTATACTTAGTAATAATCAGTGCGTGGGAAGATACTTGTCAGTTATAAATAGAGACTGGATTATATGCTCTAAAAAATGGTTAAAATATGCATGCAACATGCACTTAAAAAGTAACCAAATATGCCTTTATTATATGTAATTTATATATGCATTTATATATGCACTTAAAAAAAATTAATTTTTTAATTTTTAGTGCTTGAAATTTGGTGGAAATAAAATTATAGTATAACTTAGAGAGTGTTTATTTAATACTACATTTAATAAAAAAATACAAATGAAAATTCACAATAAAATGTCCTCGTTCCTGCTGTTACAGTATATAATAATAAAATGCTCAATATTTTCAAGAATAATATTATGCCTTCTATCAGTTAATATGTGTTTATGTGAGGAACGCGATCTTTCAACATCACAGGATGTTATTGGCGCAAATCTAAAATTTGACACTAGCGAGGGACCCATAATAACGTTAAAGTTTCTATTGATTATTTGGGCGTGCATGATTTGGACGCTAAATTTAAAATTCGACACTGAAAAATAAAATTACCTGTTTCTGCATACATGATTTGGACGCTGGGTGTAATTGAAATGTAAATGGAAAGTCAGGTAATAAAATTCTAGAGATTAAGCTTGATAAGGTTTATTTGTCACTTTGTAATAAATACGACATACATTTTACGAAATGGAATCGATCGATACAGTTAGTTTGATACTCATGTATCCTATTTCTAACAAACATAATTTTTTTTTCTACTCTTTGGATCTTTAAGGCTATTACTTTCACTATTACAGACACTATTAATTTTAATGTAAGTTTCAGTTTGAAAATTTTTTCAAACATCAATAAAATGGAAAATATTTGGATGAGCATGGTAAAAATTATCATTAAAACGCGAGTGGAACGATTCACAAGCATATAGTTGTTAATTGTAAACTCTCACTCATCGCAGCCCACATCTCCGACGGAAATGTTGCGTGGTCGCCAATGTAGTTGTCCAATAAGTAGTCGGAAAACTTTTCAATTTTTGAATCCTTTGGTTGAATAGCCATAAAATCATATATGAAAGATTCTTCGACTTCTGAGGGAGGTAAAAATGGCAGCCCAAAAATATATTTCAGCCATTTAGATATTTCACTGTCTGCCAATTTATATTCCCGAATTAAGCCACAACCACCGATATTACGATACCAAGCTTGCATAAGATGAAAACGGCACCCTTTAATGTGCACATTTGGAAATTCAAAACGCGCAGAATTGTGGATAGCAATTTCAAAATCGGAGAAAATGATTTTTGGATTGAATTTTAGACCAATTACTTCACATTTGCGTTTCAAAACATTAAATAGTTTTTTATAGGTTTGTTCCGATTTGTCGGGAAGTAAACAATAACACAATGGTATATAATGTCCATTGATAAATACATGTATGGTAAAAAATTGCTTGAAATATTGAGCACAGTAACTAAATGTACCGTCCATATAAATCGTTTTATTGCCACACAGAAAGCGCATGTTAGTGTTACACGAGAAGATGATAATGTTAGAACTTAGTTCAACCGCAAATATAAAATTCTCGTCTTAAGTGTTTTGATATTCATAATATTTACCGCAGCAATAGTTTCTTCTTTACTTTTGGGCAGTTTCGGTTGAGCCATTCGCCGTTCACTGTATATTTGATTTCGAATTAAATTAACGTCGTTAACAGACATGTGGCTCAAGCAATCTACATTTTCTTTCAACGCACTATGTATGATTTTGGACGGCCCTTCGGTCAAATTATCCTTAGCCTTCCTTTTGGCACTGCTACGCACAATCTGTTTATTAAGTGTCTTGATATCACACTCGTGATTATGTTCTAGATTACTTCGGATCACTAACTTTTCTGGCCCTTTCATGAATATCTTCGCTTTGCACGACCGTTTTACGCACCTCCAATACGTTTCTCCCGATTTTAGTACTGTATCTTGAGAAAAAGTAAAACTGTTTACTTTGAGCAAAATTTTACTACGATTACTAACTAACGTTGAAATTTCCATGTTCACTTTTTACTATTCTCTGACAAACTAATAACTAGTAACTAAGTAAATTTCAATGACCCCTAATTATATCTAATTAGGATTTCATTAAACCCTAAATATATCTAATATCTGGTACCTGCGATAATCCTTGTGGCAGCGTCCAAAACAAGGGTACTTTTAAGACCCTCATGTACTTCAGCGTCGAAAACATGCCCGCCCGATTATTTATTGATCGCAATAAAGAAAAGCCCTCATTCCGGTCTAAAACTTCACTAAATTTATCTTTCATTATTTTGCAATTGTCCCTGAAAGGTTTACTATTCTTTCTTTTTGACAGAATTAACAATGCAAATACTATCAATTAAAGATAATTTTTAACTCTCTAGTTTTGTAATGGAGTTTACAATTATGTCAAAATTTGCTTTTATATAGCCCAGTTTATTCGGAACAGAATTCTCACTAAAAATATTTTGACATTTCTGAACAGGAATACAACAAGAAGGATCAAAATTTAATATAAAATTTTTAATATTAGTATAACTATTTGCAAGAAATATGGCACGATTCAACCACGTCCCCCATCTGGCAGACAGAGGCAGAGGCAGAGAAATATAATGAATTAAATTAGGAAAAAAATCTTAAGACTAGTAACAGCTTTAACCATGTAGGAAGCGACATCGCTAACTAGTAGCAAAATTTTTTCAGAAGGTACTTAATTCCGTAAAAAGAAATTTGTCAAAGATTCATTAACAAATCGAGCAATTGTTGCATAGTTTATTTTTTTCTAAACATTTTACGCTGATTAAATACGACTTGTTGGAGTCATCAGCTGAACTGTTTAAAAGTCCAATAAGTAAATTCGTGATTTGCCGACCCTTGGCGTCAGAAGTCTCGTCGACAGATATCCACAGATATTCATCTCTTTCTCGGCTTTTAATACCTTCAATAACGTCGTTGTAAGATGCCCTCACATATTTCTGGCGAAGAGTTGAAGAACTTGATACCTGTACTGACTTATTATCAATATATTTTCAAAAAAATTTGACACACCTTGCTATCCAATTTATACAGTGGGATATTGCAACTTACAAAAAAATTGCATACATATTTTGCAAACATTTCTTGCCCCGTCGATGTGTGACGATTTTGAATAATGTTGTTCTGCAGAAGCTGTTGGCGTGGTTTCTTGAAATCCTCAGATAGTTTATATTGGTGGAGAGCCATTTTAAGGTGTTGGGAAATTTGGAATTTTTTTCACATGGAATCTGTAATAAAACGGTTTAGTAAATAGGAGTCTAATGTAATAATATGGACTTCAAATTTTAAAGATAACTTATATTTTTTTTCTCGAAACTAAAACTACCGCCAATAGTCAAACTGTTACATGTTTAGTATAGGTATGTCGATTTTCTTGCAAAAATGAGATTTTAAATTAAATTTTTGAATCATTAAAATATAAGCGGACTTACCTTTTTATCACAAATAGTACAGAAAACACTTTCATTATCTATAATCTTCATTTCACTGTTTCCAACAACCCAACACCGCAATAGACTTGATTTTTTTTTCGCTACTTTCGGCATATTTTCAAAAAAGAAATTATTTTTATTTTATAAGCACAATATTCACAATCACAAGTTGCTTTGCCAGCTGATAAAAAGAATTTAATACTTGCATACTTCATAAAAAAGGAGATGCTACCGACCTCAGGAATTACAGACCCATAAGTCTACCTTTACATATTTATAAACTATTTACAAAAATAATTACGAAACGACTAGAAAATAAATTGGAATTTTATCAACCCATAAAACGGGCGGGTTTTAGAAAAGGCTATGGAACAAACGATCACCTACTGGTAATAAAAATTTTTATAGAAAGTGCACTGAATATAATAAACAAAATATATATAGCAAATCAACAAAAATGTTGGAAGCCTTGACAGAATGCCGAATTGACTATCGGTATATAAATTTAATTAAACACATATACCAAAACGCAACAGCCAGTGTTAGAGTCGTGATCGTCAAACCCAGAAATTCCCGATATAACGTGGAGTACGCCAGGGGAACACCATATCGCTGAAACTGTTTACTACGCTTTTGGAATATCTATGTAAAAGGGCAAAACTGACCGACAAGGGCAAAAACATAAACGGAGAAAAGCTTAACCATCTAAGGTTTGCAGATGATATTGTACTAATAGCTGATAGAATAGATGAGGCCAAAGAACTTTTAAATCAGCTCTACCTTTCCTCGCTAGAAGGGGGATTGGAAATAAATATATCTAAAACCCAGATGATGACAAATCTTATAATCAGCGAAGATATATGCTTAGGAAGAAGATCCATAGACCGGATAATGGCCTATAAATACCTAGGTCATGAGATCCGCTTAGGAATAGATAACCAAACGTTGAGCTTCTCCGTCGTATAAGACTGACTTGGGCAGCCTTCGGCAAGCTGAACCAGTTTTCAAATCGTCTTATACACCAATATGCCTTAAAAGAAAAACCTTTAATCAGTGTGTTTTGCCGGCGTTGACTTACGGTGCGGAAACGTTGACCATGACAAGGAGAATAGTTCAAAAGATCCGTGTGTGTCAAAGGGCGATATAGCGTGCTATGTTGGGCGTTTCACTACGAGACAAGATCCCAAATCGCCATCTACGATAAAGAACAGGAGTGGCTGATGCAGTAGAGAGAGTAGCAACACTGAAATGGAACTGGGCAGGTCACGTGGCTCGAATGACAGATCATAGATGGACAAAGCGGATACTGGAATGGAGACCAACAGATGATGCCTATCGAAGCAGAGGTCGTCCACCAACACATTGGACTGACGATCTAAAACGTTGTCATAGGAATTGGATGCAAGAGGCACAAGATTGAAATAGATGGAAAATTATGAGGGGGATCTATGTCCAGCAGTGGATAAGCGAAGATTGAATAATGATGCATAGAGGTTAACCTTTTTCTAAAAAAAAGCAAAACAAGATCTGTTATGTTTAGTTATTTACTAAATGTTAAAAAAATAAAGCTAGCTGTCAGATGTCAACATTAAATTTTAAAACTGACAACAATTAATATGACAGCTAGGCCACACCCTAACATCTACAATTTTAATTATTACAATTTTTTAAACTGTTATAAAAGCAATTATTATTAGAAAATGTTCATTTTTCCTTTAAAAGTTCAACAAAAAAAGTTACCCGGATCTCACTAAAATTTCTTTAAAAGTTCTGGGGTTAGAAACTGGACTTACACTGCAAACACAAATGCACCTCCAAACTGCGGATATATTCTGAAACGTCTTAGGACATACAAAATGAGGCTGGTAGTTAGGTACTAGACGCAAACTCCGCTTCTTAAAAAACTGAAACACATGTAGGTATCTTTCAAAGTTGTTGTAAACGGCACAAATCTCTTAGATACTTAGAAACAGTGATTACTCTTTTGAAACTGTTACATTACATTAAGTATAAATAACTTTTTCAAAACAAATTTGCTGGTTCTTAACGCCTACATCCGCCTGCGTTTTTTCTATTCAAATATTCTCCCAAACCTCTTTAAATTTCACATAAAACTTCACACTGCTACTATATTACACATTTTCCATGACAAAGAACGAAAAACAAAAAACACTACAATTTTCAAGAAAAATTTGTCAAACACTGAAACCAACTGACCCTGGCTGCGGCTCCAGCGAGAGTGAGTAGTTATCTTTAAAATTCATTCGCTCAAATTGGTGTAAACAAAACACATAAACGGGAATATTTATTTATTGCGCAATAATAAGCGGCTTAACGATAAAAAAAAATACCAAGAAAATACACATATATGATATATAAACAAACTTTAAAATGTGTTTATATCAACTAGTCGATGCAAAAAGGATTGAAAATACTTTTTCGATGTTTTAATAAATACATTTCAATACATATGGAAGAATATAAAAATGCTACCATCTGGCTTTTCCATCATTATAATATGAGCATTTTTCCACTGGAATAAGAAATGGCTTAACTGCAGCATTCTATTATAGATAATAGTAAGCATGAGAACTGCTTTCCTAGGTAAATTTTTTAGGATTCTCCCATCAATTAAATCGTATCCTGGGGCTTGGTGGGAGCTAGTGCTCATTATTATTCTACAAACTTCGTTTGTCCCCTCCCAATTTTATATATTTTTATATTCTCCCAATACAAATTGACGTATTTTTGGGTGGTCAAATTTTTAGAAAAGGCGTAGAAAGCTTGAAAAAGTGAAAACACTGTAGAGTAATGTCACGGCGCCAATGCCTTTTTGAACTATGCTCAACGCCGACTCAATACTATTGAATAATTGAATAACTATATGTATTATGTGGTAAAGATATAAAGTAGGGTACTTTCTTCACATACTTCACCATTTGGCAAATTAAAGATATGCGATTGCACTACATTTTATTAAAATAAACAAAACACTCGCATATATATTTTTGTTAATATCTATATTATTCTTTTCAGGTTCGATCGTTAGAGGTCGGTCCAACTTTCGTTGAAAAACTTTTGCGGTATGGCAAACGATTTCTTCGTTTGCCTAGTACGTCATCAAAATGTTAACGCTAACAATGCGAAGGGAAGATAGAACTAAAGTGCCAGTGACAAACCCCAACGAAGAATTTGTGGATATTTTACAAGTACAACAGTTGCTGCTCAATGAAACTCGTCGCGAACAACAAGCTTCTTCGCAGGCTTCTCTATCACAAACTTCGGCCATGTTGGTACAGCACCAATCTCACGGTAGAGCTGTGGAAGTTCCACCTGGATATTATTATGGAGCGTATCCACCTGCGGCGGGTCCTTCGACGCCGACCTCGACGAGTGTTGATGAGTTGGTAGCGATGTGGTTTTCGGGTTCTCAGGCTACCGGTAAGTTAATTTTTGTTGTAAATACCTGCTATCAAGCAATTTATTGCAAGCTAAGTTTTTATTTTTCTTTGGTTTAATTAAAAAATATATTCCTAAAATTATTTCCAATCAGAATCATAGACCATATTGTATGACCTTAACGAATGTATTGTATACAAAATAAAATCATATATGTTGGAAGAAATACTTACTAAAAAAACAAGACTAACATTATCTAGGAATAACTTTTCTTAATTTGAAATATTCTTTGTATATTATATGACTCTGCTAATTTTTTCAAATGTTTACAAAAAAGCCACTTAAAAAAAGTGCTGTAAATTCAGGCCCCTCGTTTTCCTCGTATTTCGTACCCCCTAAAAATCTAATGAAATATAACTGGTGTAGAAATAATTCACAGTTAAATAAATATACAACTGTATTTCATTTTTAAAATAGATTGATTAACAAACTGTATACAAATCTCACATTTAAGTGACTTAAGATACAAAAATGTCAAAATAAATTAGCTTTTTTATAAAATACGAAGGCCTATGATTGTTTTTAGTTTGAATCTAGTTTACTAGCAGAATCTTACTGAGACAATTAACATGTGCCCAACATTGACCCATTAGGCATTTGATCCACTGTTTACCCGTCACTGACTCGAACCATTGTTCTTTACAGCACAGTTAACATGCACGTCACATCCAATTCATCTGGTGTTTGTCCTGGCCCTACAACAAATCCGATTGAAGATACTTATTTTAGAGACAAGTGATCTTCTTCCTTAGATGAAAATCCCGTGTGTAGGTTTATGCTTTTTACGCTCTTTCTCTAAGTTTTCTTTATTTTCAGCCTCTAACATCTTCTGTTTTGTTCCGGTCGTCTTCCATTTTCCTTTGGCGTCTTTATGTGTTTGATTTTTTGTTTCTGATAGAATGTTTTTAGCAATTTCTGCCTCTAAGTCTGCTTTATAAGGCGACGAAGTGATTATGACCAATTTTCAGGGCTTGAAGCCTCTCCCAGATGATTTTTTTATCAGTTTGGGCACAGGCAAGATTTGAAAGGGCTTGTGTATAATGGAGGAGGATTTGAAAAAAAACTTAATGAGGGGAGATTAGTAGAGGTAGGGGATGAGGTTCTACCAACTGAGTTGAGGTGTACAAGCCATGAAGGGGAATATGTCTTCAGTTCAGATTCACTTAATATTCAGGATTTTTCTCGTCAAGTGTATTGTTCAAATGTACATTTGTGTGATTATCAAATGTACAGCCGTTATTATCTAGATCAATAGGCTTTTCTTTTTGGGCTTCTGCAATGAACTTGGCATCAGAAAACTTGTTTATATCTAATGAAAATATTTCAGTTTGAACCCCATAATAGTCTGTTTTTGCCGTTTGACACTTTATGTAGGCTTAGCCAAACAGCTCCATTACGTCAAATGCTGTCAGAGGGTGTTGGTTTATTAACAACCATTGCCTAATCTCCTGACTATAATCAGTCTTTAAAGCGGACAAAAAAGACCTATCTAAGAGCTGCAACTTATGAGTTAAATAAGGCGGTAAGGAGATGATTATAACATTGTTCTGCCTAGGCTTCTTGAGAATGTCAATATTTCTGATGTGGCTTGTAGGCAAAGACTAAGAGAACAGGTGATTTAGTTGTAGGTTTTGCAGTGCTCAAAATATGGTCGAACCATTTTGTAAATAGTTTATGTTGTTATCATTTTTCAGTTCCTTTTAACTTATTGTCGTCTTTATTTTGGGATTGGGAACACCTTGATTTGGGATTTTTTAGCTGATGTTTCTTTATTTTCATAGTTTGTGCTTCTCAACAGGGTTTATTATCTGTGTTTGATTTTAAATTTATTTCTGCTTTAACTTTTATAAATATTACCCTTAAATGAATTCTTCTTTATTTAAAAAAAAATGATTACATTTTATTTTAACCTATCAATAGCTGGTGCGATAAGACTAGCTGGCTGTAGATATTTCTTTGTTAAATTGTTCCTATATTTAGATTTTTTCCAGCATCCGGTCACTTTGTACAGCTCAACACAGGATGGAGTAGATTATACTCGGTGGATGAGATAAGAAATTAGTCCAATAATGTATTTTTTTCAATTATTTAACAAGAAAGGAAGTATTTTAAGTAAAAATTATTAAAATCACTTATTTTTACAGCGTTATATGTCTTGTAGTGTCACATGTCTCTTAATATTTATAAGCTGTTTACCGTTCTCTGGGACCTTTTTTATTAATAGTAGACACTTAGTGGTTACGCTGAGACAAGTGACATGATACTCCGACTTGATTTATGTTCCTCTGAGCCTATTAATTACTATTAAACTGGGAATAAGCCACAATTAGAGATAAAAATACGTTTATTGACGTTTCAATTTCTACTTCGTAAATCGTTCTCAAAATACAAACAGTAAATTAAACAAATTTTGTTTTTTGTTACATAGTGAAAAATTCTTCTAATAATTTAATTTTATCTGACTCATTTATATTGACAATTCAGACATACATTATGCATTTTAAAGTAGACGACTTTAAAATGATATTGCCAATATTGTTGAGTTGCGCTCCTGGGACGACTTTACTTATAAGATAGTTCATTCGATTACATGAAATCAACTTTAACTTGAGAATATCCGTCAGAAAAAAATCATAGCATGTAATTCGTCTTTAAAAAGACAAACGTATGACATGATGACAGTAAAATTCTCCTGTTAGTGATTCCATAGTAAATTATGAGGGAAAAACCAGGAAAAAAACCTCATAATACTATCCCGACATTGTAAGTATTTGTTCGTGAATTTAGTTTACCTTTATCAAAATTCTGATTTTATATGTTACGTTATTTAAAAAACATAAATGATGTATCCTCTATATGTTACTGACTTACTAATACTGGTATTTTCTTATTAATAACTTCCTCTTTCAATATTGGTAACCAGATCCTACTACATTCTGCCTAGTAATTTGCGACACAATTGGCCTCATTTAGCATAATTAGAGCCGCTTCTTTGATTTTTCTTTTTTTACCATCCGTTTCTTTTAGGACTACATTTGAATTATTCTATTGAACCGTATGTTCATTATTCCATGCGTGTTTACAGATTTGAGATCTATCAAATTCTCTATTTTTAATATAAGATTGATGTTTACTTATTCTAACATTTAATGGCCTTGATGATTCACCTAAATAAAACTGATCGCATTCACAAGGTATTTTATAAATGCAATTCTTTGTTCTTTCTTGTTCATTGTTAGGTTTGGTTTTGGACAAAATAGATCTTAACGTGTTTGTTGTTTTGAATGTTGTTGAAATGTTGAATTTATTTCCTATCCTTTTAAGTTTTTCTGATAGTCCTTTTATGTACGGTATTGTTATTTTCCTCATATTATTCCTTGTGTATGCTGTAAAATCTCGTTCCAAGTTGTTCTGTTCTATTCGATCGATTGTTGAAAATTCCTTATTTATTTTTTTTATTTTTTTCTGACGGATATTCTCAAGTTAAAGTTGATTTCATGTAATCGAATGAACTATCTTATAAGTAAAGTCGTCCCAGGAGCGCAACTCAACAATATTGGCAATATCATTTTAAAGTCGTCTACTTTAAAATGCATAATGTATGTCTGAATTGTCAATATAAATGAGTCAGATAAAATTAAACTATTAGAAGAATTTTTCACTATGTAACGAAAAACAAAATTTGTTTAATTTACTGTTTGTATTTTGAGAACGATTTCCGAAGTGGAAATTGAAACGTCAATAAACGTATTTTTATCTTTAATTGTGGCTTATTCCAGTTTAATAGTAATTAATTTACAATGCCACAAGAAAATAGCTTCAGAACAATATCTGAGCCTATTATCTATAAAAGTGACCAAGTAGCTTATTGCTTTTTCAATATTATAAATTTATGTTTCATATATGTTTTGGAAATTGTTTGAAAAATATCGATCCATATTGATTTAGAAGTATTGCGTATTGCTAGGAAATGGTTTCAACTGTTTAAAAAAGAGATTTTAGGAAATATTAACAACTCTGAAGATACTTGTTAGAACATTTATATATATATATATATATATATATATATATATATATATATAATTGATCAAATACTCTCTTAATCAAATAGAGAGTATTTGATCAATGCATATTACCCGTATTGACGTATGGATGTGAAGCTTGGATATTAAAGAGAGAAATAACGTCGAAACTCCAAGTAACTCAAAGAGCAATGGAAAGATGTATGCTAGGGATAACAAAGAGGGATCGTAAATGAATTGAATGGATACGGAGGCAAACCCAGGTGACTGATGTAATCCAAAGAATAAAATCCCTGAAATGGCAATGGGCAGGACATATAGCAAGACAAACAGACAACAGATGGACCACTAGAACAACTATGTGGTATCCCAGGAACGCTAAGAGACCAAAGAGGCGCCCGAATCTCAGATGGGATTATGATATAAGAAAACTAACAGGAACAACGTGGTCTCGAATAGCACAAGATAGAAAAATATGGACGCAAATGAGCGCAAATTACAAGAACAACGTATAACTAAGACATCGTCGAATACTAATAAGAACATAGAATAACATTGAAATAAGGGAGGCTGCACCGTAATTGGAAACGGTCGACAAAGCTGCACATATATATATATATTATATATATATATATATATATATATATATATATATTATATATATATTATATATATATATTTATATATATATATATATATATATATATATATATATATATATATATAATCATCCTAATAAATATTAAAATTAATTCTCAAATTTTATTTTTCGTTGCATAGTCGTGAAAGTTAAGTCACAATTAACAGGATTTGAGCGATCGTCCTGGTGGACAATATTTTTAGTTTACAATATTTGCATTGTCACACTTTTAAATCGAGTATCTATAAATAAATAGATTAAAAACTGACTAGACCATTAACTTTTATTTGAGTTGAAATCGTACATAATTAGTATCATTTATAGTTTATGTATCTTTTCTGTACTTGGAATGCATTATATTTAATAGGCGAAAACTTATGCAAGCCTATTACGGTGTCATATTATATTTTAGTGCAATTTTTACTTGTGTTATAATAAAATAGACTCTGACAGGTAAGTTATAAATAGAGTAATGGAGTAAGAATAAGAAAATAACTTTAACTGTACACTATAATTTTTAAGTGGCACAAAGTATATATATTATTTTAATACCATACTTAAACGTCTTTGTGTAGGTTAATTGACAACTGATCCGAATATCAATATCACAAGTTGATATACGCCTTTAAACTCCGGAAGCCAGTTCTGATCATCGGTCTCCTCCTACGTCTCCAATTAATACCTTCATCCCAATTAAAATCATATTAAATATTAAGTGTATAGTATTTTATTAATCTAAAATTATTTTTATGAATGAGAAATGGCCATGGCTCGAAAAGTTGATATATAATCGCTACCTACACTAAGTTTTCGCCACAAGGTTGATATATCTCTTATTTATTATCAAAATCTGCTAGAAAAATTAATAATATTTAACCATATGATCAATGTCAAACCTTGTAAATGTGTGTTACCTTTTTTTGTGTGAAAAGAATTAGTACGTTGTTGTCATATAATATAATAAATAAATTATTTGAAGTAATATGGAGTCGATGCAGAATAAAGGCAAAATAATTCTAAGCTTAAAATAATTGGTAAATAATAAAAAAGGTATAACATACAGAGACTTTCAATAAGAACTTCCGAACTTTGAGAGTTGATAGCGACCATACTGTTAAAGTCTGTCAAATTGCCTGTCATTTATACGGTCTGTTTTGCAGTGGATGGGTACAGCGTACAACAAAATGTGTAAATGATAAAATTGTTTTATGAAAATGGGTATTCTATTCGAGTAACGTTCGTTTGGCCCGTTTTACGGTCGTCATAATTGTCGTACTGAAATTACTATTCGCAGTGTTGTAACGACTATTTTGCTTACCACAGGGTAAGACTATGAGTGACAAGATTGGGCAAACAAAACAATCGGAACTAGTGCGTACGGCACTCAGTTGGTTGTTGGAGAGCTGCGTCGTGGATAAGTTGAAGATATGGGGGTTGGATTGGGGCAACTACAAAAAAAAAAAGAAATAAAGGGGTACTTATACAAATCTCTTGGGACAAACAGAAAGAAAATAAACGGAAACACCTCAAGAAATTTAATATAGGGCGCCACTTGAGGTGCCTAATTATACCTATTACAACCACTAGTTGTAACTAGGGAAATAATTATAGAACATCAAAAATATAGAAAAAAAATATCTTTTTCAAATAAAACTCAAAATAGATCAGAGAAACAAATTAAACGTTTATTTTTGTCTCAAACAAACAGTTATCAAAAATACAGATTTTACAAGAACATATTATACAACATAATCCAAATTAATTACTATTAAACTGGGAATAAGCCACAATTAAAGATAAAATACGTTGACGTTTCAATTTCCACTTCGGAAATCGTTCTCAAAATACAAACAGTAAATTAAACAAATTTTGTTTTTTGTTACATAGTGAATAATTCTTCTAATAATTTAATTTTATATTTAATTTATGTCATGTGTTTGTCTTTTTAAAGACAAATTACATGCTATGATTTTTTTCTGACGGATATTCTCAAGTTAAAGTTGATTTCATGTAATCGAATGAACTATCTTATAAGTAAAGTCGTCCCAGGAGCGCAACTCAACAATATTGGCAATATCATTTTAAAGTCGTCTACTTTAAAATGCATAATGTATGTCTGAATTGTCAATATAAATGAGTCAGATAAAATTAAATTATTAGAAGAATTTTTCACTATGTAACAAAAAACAAAATTTGTTTAATTTACTGTTTGTATTTTGAGAACGATTTCCGAAGTGGAAATTGAAACGTCAATAAACGTATTTTATCTTTAATTGTGGCTTATTCCCAGTTTAATAGTAATTAATTTACAATGCCACAAGAAAATAGCTTCAGAACAATATAATCCAAATTAATAAAAACTTACATGTTCTTTGTTTACATAAAAGATTGCTACAAAAATTTTGAAATTATTCCTAGGTTATATATGGCCAATTTAGATTATCAAAATTTTATGGATATCCTTTTTATAAAAAATATTATTGAATTTAACCTTATATATGAAACATCTTTTATATATAATAATTAAATTAAAATTGTCTTAAAACAACAATGGATTTCAGCAAATTTCATATGTCAACATAACATTTCAAATCAGAATAAAATATGACTTTTTTAGCTACGAAAAATAATATAAAACTTTAATTATTACAAATTCTTTTATTTTAATGAAAGCAATTACTAACGTCTTTATAACTTGGAAGAAAATTAATATATCAATTGTTACCTTAAGTTCATATATTGTACTTAACTTTGAAAAAGAAAAAACTTGCTACATCTCTGGGCATATTCTCTAACAGGAACAAGGAACCATTTCCGTACTCAGGCAGGAACGATTGAAGCAGGAACTTGGTGGAAGAATCAACCTGACTACGGGGCCATTCTATACCATACTTTTCAAAAATTGCCAGTTTCTATTCCAATCTTCTGGTTTTTTATTTTTTTAACTGGTCTTAAGGCATCACAAAAAAATATTGAATCGACTCTTCGATTTAAAAATTGCCCCATATTTTACATTTCAAATCTGTTGCTTTACTATACATCGTAAACGTTTGCAACGTTTCAAATCTTTCTTAGACCCTACATTATAACACGTCTGCCCAGTTTCAAATCTGCTCTTGGACTCTTTATCCGCGTTAAATTTTACAAATTCGACGCCAAATCAATTTCCCTTTTACGTCTCAAAACCTCAACAAACAATCTTCCCCTTGTTATTCGTTCCTAACGATGAAAGACAAATAAAACCTCTTTTTTTATTAGGGGTCATCATAAATTATAATCCCTTTATGCGACAAAAAACTTGTCGAAATAGATATAACATAATACAAATTAACAAAATAGCACGTAGTTTTTAAACCGGAGTTCTACCTGACTTTGTAACAAAAGGTTATGGGATTTGAAAGTACACATAGACAAAAAATATATTTAGCGTTATTTACGCATTAAGGATTTTCGTAAAAGGCAAACACAGATTTTATGGCAATCTTTATGCGTACTGACGAGATAAACGAACAGGACGTATTATAAAATTTAAAACGGTACAGTGTGGTAAATAAATTTTGATCTACCGGTTCAGTAAACAATCAACCAATACCTTTACGTCGACTAAATGCAAGATCTGCCAAAAACATCACCGAATTGCATGAGAGAATCCGAAGCGGGTGATTGAGCTGCTCACACGAACTTAGCCTTTAACATTTCAGAACTTGGCGAATTTTGCGTCGTAACTTGGAGCTAAAGGTAAACAACGCTTGTTGGCTGAATGAACAGGAGTAGTTTAAAGATTACTATAATTTTTATTGAAAAAATTATCTTCAATGATGAGTATGAATTTCGAACTGGTGACTTCATGGGTACATATTTCTTTGAAAAATATTTTTTCCATCAACGTCAATCACGAGTGCTATAGGTCGATGAATACCAACTTCTTTTGACCTAAATTGGATAATATGGGTACCAACTATATCATGCCTCATTGAACATTCTGTACGAGCGATTGGAAGACATGGTCATCTCACGTGGGGGTGATGTGACCTCCACGTGTGTTGATGTGAGGATTTGACCCCTTTAGACTGTTGCTTGTGGAGTTTTTTAAGTCACATTTATGCGAATAAGCGGTGCTCAAAGACAACATAACCCATTCCATCGGTTAAATCCAGCCTGATTTATGAGCTAGAGTCATGGAAAATTGGACATTTCGGATGCTCGCTAAATTTTTTTTCTATAAATTTAAAATAGGAAAGTGCTTAAATAAAAAAAAAATTCGCAACAATAAACCTAAAAAATAGTACGACAAGCTCTTTCCAAAATAAAACTGTAGTTCTTGTTCTTCTAGAAACCATTGCAAATTCATCTTTATTTTCTACTTTTCTTAAAGGCGTCTATGTGCTTGCTTCAATGCATTTTGCAGGGTAAAATTAAAGGAAAAAGAACCCCAGGACTAAGAAGAATATCCTGGCTTGCTTACCTGAGAGCATGGTATAGAAAGACCTCAACACAGCTATTTCGTATAGCAACCAATAAAATAATCATAGCCAGAATGATCGCCAACGTTCGGAACGGACAGGCACCCTTAAAAGAAGAAGAAGTATATGTGCTTAACCCGGTCCAGTCGAGAATATTGTTCAGCCAGGATATTTCTCATCTATCAGGACCTTTATCTAAGTATGTTCTCCAAATAAAATTTTCTTAAATCTCCAAAAAAATGTATTGGAGTTCCTGTTCTCACTATTTAATGATTCCTTTGAGAAAGATTTATTTTCAGAGTGTCTAAGGACAACCATTATTATTCCTCTTCATAAGCGTGGTGAAAAATCAAATGTCTGTAACTATAGACTTATTGGCTTACTACCGGTCCTACCCTAAATTATTAATAAACTTATAAAAGTCCGATTTATGTCTTTTCTCGTTGAAAAACAACATTTTATTACAAAGTCAGTTCGGCTTTTTATCTAATAAATGTACCAATGATGTTATGCTTTTTGTACTACATTAAGTATATCAAGCACTAAACAATAATCTTTACAATGCCACTATTTTTTGTGACTATGTCAAAGCTTTTGATTCTGTTAATCACGACATTTTGATAAAAAAAAAACTAAATTTCTACGGAATTCGAGATATTTACTAGAATCGGTTTCAATCTTACTTAGAGCAAATAATACTGACTCTAGTCACAAAAGCATAGTATGTGAAGTATGGCAAGGTTCAGTATTGGGTCCTCTACTTTTCCGTATCTTTATAAATGACCTCATTGACTTAAAATCGATGAAAACTCGTATCTGATGATACCAGTATCACATGGAGGAACTCTAATATTGCAACTCTTCATGGAACTATAACTTCTGAACTACTTAAAAGAAAAATCTGTTCCGACTCTAATTTACTCTCTTTTAACGTGGATAAGATAGTAGCCTTATCCTAAAAAGAAGCTCTTCAACCCTTGCTTCTTAATAGCAGCCTAATGAGTATCGTTGATTCTATAAAATTTCTTGGTATTTTTTTAGACAGCAACCGTAAGTGTTGCTTCATATCGAATTGTAAGTCAGAAACTACTCTCAGCCTGCTATGCAATAAGATCTATTTCGGAGAAAATCAATTAAGCATCTTCCAAAATATCATATTTTTCTTTATTCTAGTCCCATCTTCGATATGGCCTTCCCTTTTTGGGTTCTAGTACAGCTTCCCAATCTGATGTAATTTTTAAATTACAAAAAAAGAGCAATACGGTATATTTTTGGCATCAGTAGAATAACACATTGCAGAAGCTACTTCAAAAATCACGGGATTTGAACAGTTCCCTCTTTATATATTTTAGAAACTGTTTGCTTAATTCGTAAACACTTACATGTTTTCCAGAAAGACCTAATCATGACTACTCCACCAAAAATTCAAAACTTAAGTCTAAAACTTCTTTCCATAAGTTCGGTAAATTGATAAAAGCCTATCTATCTGAAAGACCACTTTATTCAGTGGAAGAGTTTCTTAACGAATAATTAAGAAATTACAGTACGTTACAGTAGGTACAAATAACTAAAGTATTTTTAAATATATTTGGGTATCACAAACTTATTATTATATTATTATTTAAATTTTGCAATGGATTTTATATTTTATTATCTTTTATTTTGTGATATTAACAATTCGTGTAATTTTAGTAAATTTTAAATTGCTATTGTTATTTTTTTGATTTTTTGTAAGCTTTCTGTACTAAATTGTACAATTATCAGTGACAATAAAGCATATTTCTATTCCATTGTATATGCTGTCCTTCTCATTTTAATGGTCGTCAACAGTTCTCTGTCTCTTCCCTGTAGTTCTAGTCCAGCAAAATAAGGTATTCTCGTGACATTGATCCAGCCAGGTATCTGACAATTTTTTTTTGAGGTTTATGTACCTCAATAACCAAAATCTTTAGGTTTCCTGCACTGAGTTCGGTGGATTTTTTAAGTATTAACTTTACGTCGTGTTTCTTTTTTCTATCAGATTTTCTGAATCAAACATTGAATGTATGTGAAATAAAAATATATTTTTAATAAAAATATATATACTAAAACAAACGAAAAATACAATTTTTAAGCCTGAAAGACTCAAGACACATTTTATTGGCGATTGTAGTAACGCCAGAGGAGTGGGTGGCAATATTCTTTAATCCACTTTTAATTTTGGATGAAACTGCTGGGAATTTGTTACATAACGTTTTCTTGTCTTCCAATATTTGGCTTAAATAGTTTTTCGCCTTCAAAAAGAAAGAAAGGAAAAGACTCACGAAAATTCTACCAACAGAAAGAAACACCCACAGACTGGAAGTTAGGTGTACTGTGTTCTATACACAAAAAGGGAGACATGATGGTGTATGATAATTATAGAGGCATCACTCTACTCAATATGGCATATAAAGTGTTGTCCAACGTATTGTACAAAAGACTCCTTCCCTACGCCGAACAAATTCAACAAATAGTGGGAGGATATCAGTGCGGTTTCCGTCCTAATAAATCAACATCGGACCAGATATTCACAGTGAGGCAGATACTTGAAAAAACCCTAGAGTTCGGCGTCGACACCCACCACATATTTGTTGACTTCAAAGCCGCATACAACTCCGTTAATAGAAATAAACTTCTACTTGCTATGGTAGAATTTCGCATTCCGTTTGATCTTGTCCAGTTAACTGAACTTACACTCACAGGTGCAGAGAGCATGCTAAAAATCCAAAACGATCTCTCAAGACCCTTTCATTGTAAAAATGGACTAAGACAGGGTGATGGACTATTGTGTCTCTTATTTAACCGGGCATTAGAAAAATTAATTCGAGAGTCGCAGATTACTACAAATGGTACTATCTTTAACAAATCATTACAAATTGTCGGATACGCAAATGACATAGACATATAGGTAGGTCCACAGAATCTCTGACTGAAGCATTTCGGTCGTTAAGAGCATCTGCACACAGAATCGGACTAAATATAAATGTTCAAAAGACCAAATATATGTGTTGCACTAGGTCAAGCAACCCGACACCTACACGAATAATAATTGATGACCTAGAACTGGAAGGTGTTGACACCTTCATATACTTAGGGTCGCTGCTAACCAAAGATAACAACGAAGATGTGAAGAAATCAAAAGAAGAATAGTGCTCGCCAATAAGTGTTACTATGGCTTAAGAAGACAGATGGCCTCAAAAATGCCTAGAAAAATTAAACTGAGTGTATACAAAACACTAATAAGACCAGTGCTAACATATGGTTCAGAAACTTGGACACTAACACAGAATGACCAAGAATTGCTCAAACGTTTTGAGCGAAAAATATTAAGACGACTATATGGAGGCATAAAAGAACAAGGTTTGTGGCGCAGGTGTTACAATTTTGAGTTGTGTAGAAGATTTTGGAGAACCTGACGTTGTAAAATTCATTAAGGTAGCACGCCTCAGATGGATAGGTCATGTAATCAGACGAGAGGAAGATGCCATAGTCAGAAAAGTTTTTGACCGAAGAGGGCCGATCGGACAACGAAGAAGAGGAAGACCGAGATTTAAATACCAAGACAACCTAGAAAATGATTTGAAGTCTATCGGAATTGGGGCATGGAGAAGAGTTGCCAGAGACAAGGGCGAATGGAGGATTGTTCTGAAGAAGGCTTTGGCTCATAAAGAGCTGTAACGCCACTGATGATGAGTTCTTCACCTTCTGATATCTCCGAGTCTGATTCGTAATCACTAGTTGCCTCTTGACCGTCCTCTAAGCATTCTTCATCAACAGAGCCATCTACCACAATTTGTTTTAAGTGCTCTATTATCGAAAGGTCTGGTTGGAAACAACTGAAGATTTAATTAAGCACGCTGATCGAAGTATATATTGAAAGTATATAAAAAAATACGTATACCTAGGATTGCAAATAAATATCCTTTGATTATATTTTGGAAAATCCTGTCGAAATTACTGGGGCACGTGGACAACCGGGTTAAATAAATTGTTTAATACATTAATAAATTTAAATTACGTGTCATTTTCAAATTAATAATTGGTCAATTTTCATTAAATTTTGCTTTTATTAATGTTTTAATGCTAAATGTTTTCAGAAATTAATTTTTTGTTCGTGGTGTTAGTAATATATCATGAATATTTGCTATATAAGGTAAAAGCTTGTACTCTGAAAGCCCAATCCGTACAAAAATTGGAAAGATTCAAAACGTGGTTAGATAAGGGTATTTTCAAAATTCCTTTGATTGCAAAAGTCTCAAATGAAGAAGTGTTAAGTCGAATTGGACATGGCAGAAAGCTTATGAGCACAATTAAAATAAGAAAAACATCGTATCTGGGCCACATACTTCGAAACGATAAATACTCTCTTTTGCACGTTATCATGCAAGGAAGAGTAGGGGGAAGAAAAGGCTTGGGAAGAAAGAAGAAATTGGAAGAAGAGATTGGACTAACCTCAGTGTTGAACAGAACAGTTTACAGAAGTAATCGCCAACCTTTCTTAAAAGACGGCACAGTACGAAGAAGAACATCGATATTTGCAGAAACCTGGCTCTTGCTATCGTAGATCTATTATATAAATCATCCCTACTGTTTTCAACCTGTTTTTACTTGGAGTTTTTCTGAGAAATTACCCACCACAGTTATTGTATGTTCGGTTTTCATTAATGTCATTTTTATTAGTTTAACCAACTGTGGTATTATTTAATTTTTTTTTTCTGGTAAAAAAAACCACTACAAAAGTAATACCTTTCTTCAGTTAACTGCGTAATAAAACCTAATTAATCTACATGAAAAACGACATGAATTTTCATTTTGAACAACAAAAAAAAGGAAAAGCTGTGGTAGTAAAAAAGAGAGTCCTGTTGTTATTAACGAGATTACACGAAAATTAATTTTAGAAATGTTCAGTATAAATTGTTAAACATTATTAATTCATCGGGGTGTCCAAAATAAGCCTCTGGTGACGTAGCAAGCAAATAAGCGTAGGTCGAGTTTGTGTAGGTTCCGCATTTACAACTCCAGTCCCATTATCTACATATGATGTATAAATACAAAGATTATTATGTAAGTACAAGATCCGAAAAAGGTGATATTAGGAATAGGTTATAATTACTTGTGTTCAGGGACGGCTTCTTCACAAAAAAGGATAATAATTATAAATTAGACAATCCAAACCGGAACTGTTTACATGAATGGGAGGGACTGTATATATATATATATATATATATATATATATATATATATATATATATATATATATATATCGGAAAAAGGAGTACGACCGTCAATCCAATATATTATAAGGATCACTCAGAAGAGTGGTGGGTTCTTATATCGGTCTCAAGGTGGAGAAATGAAAGACAAAGTTGATAGGCTACTTTATCTATTTTGAAGACGTTCCGCTTTCGTATTCTGAAAGCATCATCAGTTCATCTAAAAAGTACAATATGAGAACCACACAATCATGGAAAAGATGTTATAACTGTTACCTTAAAAAGACATGTAGCAGTCAGAGATATTAACAAGTTTGTGAATAAAACTCAAGTAAATGGACATTATACGGTAGTATTGTATAAACAATCAATTAACTAACAACATTTAGCAACTTATTAAAAATTAGCACAGCAACTGACCATGTGGTCTAAAGTATAAGTAATATTTTATTTTATCTTAAGTGGTGAAAAGAACCAAGAAAATCATAGATTTACTTCCAACTATTTGATAATTATTTAGCTTTAATTTTAACTTCAGGTAGCATTATTAAAGTGATGTTTAATAAAAAATTATTTTAAAAAATAGTGTGAATGAACTTACCGATCAAAGCCTTATAGCTGCTGCCGGGAAAATGGCGTTAATTGAAACAGACCGAACTAAACCTTGAAAAGACAGCCAACCTTGAGGTCAAAAATTTGACAGAGCAACAAGGTAGAGGTACCACCCCAAATAATTGGGCAGTCTATTTAAAAGTTTAGATGAGTTTGGATAACAACCCGCTTGTAAGAGACAAACTAATGAAAGAAATTGGTATTCTATTTGCAATTCCTCGCATTAACCAGTCTAGAACGAACAAACAGGAGAAATTCATTCAACCTCATATATAGTTAATAAACGTTAAACATTGTGGCTGGATAATCCGCCACAGGTGATTAACGAAAAGATAATTTCCACAGTTCAAGGTTCAAACGCTTGGAACTGTAATTTGTAAAGGATTCTATGAATCCATTACAATATTTGTATTATATTATTTAAGTAACAGGGTGTTCACACTAATCTTAGTATTGGAATTAGTGTGTACATATGCAACTTACATTGCATATAGGTATATAGAAAAGAAATTTAATCTTTGCAGATAAGTTAAATAGTAAACTCTTATATTGGGGAAATCTGCAAGAAAAACTCTAATGAGTATCAATTGTTTCGCCGAACGTTTTCGCCAAAGAGAATTAATTTGGCTTCTTCAGGGCTGAAAAAGAATAAATTATAATTAGCTACCATACATTATCTATTAAAAAAACATTATTGGTCTTACCGTAACTAAAATTGTCGAGTTAGAATGTTATAAAACTTAGCTAGTAACAACATAGTGGTGTTTTTTGTTATATTGTTTTTGCACATAATAACAAAAAACACCACTATGTTGTTACTAGCTAAGTTCTATAACATCCTAACTCGATAATTCTAGTTACGGTAAGACCAATAATGTTTTTTAATAGATAATATATGGTAGCTATTTATAATTTATTCTCTTTCAGCCCTGGAGAAGCCAAATTAATTCTCTTTGGCGAAAACGTTCGGCGAAACAATTGATACTCATGAGAGATTTTCTTGCAGATTTCCCAATATTTAAGAGTTTACTATATATATATATATATATATATATATATATATATATATATATATATATATATATATATATATAACTAGTGGGAGAGATATGAGCTTTTTCAGTCAAAAAATAAAACGATTCTCGCCAAACTCGATATTTCGCTAATGTTTATTAGGTTCATCAGGAGCACTAAAATTATTAATAAAAACATATTAGATAGAACATACGTACAAACAAATAAAAACTCACAGAGTTGAATCATTAAAATAAAAACAGTACATCACAGGACTTACACTAAAATAATTGTTAATACCAATCTTAAAATACATTACCTTTTTTCGCTTAGATATCAAAAATTAAATAAAATTCTATAGAGGTATACGTTATTTTTGATGTTACCATAAAGTGTTTAAAATGTAACAACAATATATAATATTAAGATGATTAGCTTCTGTTTTATTATTAAGTAATGCTTTTTGTAATTTTTTAATGATTGCAATATTTTCACGATATTATAATTAAACTGGTGGTCTGTGTTTATAAAATGTTCAACAACAGCGCATTTTTTATTCCTCCTGTAAAAATCAGTTTTGTGTTGTGTAATCCGCTGTTTCAGTCACTGTCCGGTTTGTCCAATGTAACATCCCTGGAAACCTAAACACTATAATCGATATATGACATTGCTATTATACATCACTGGTGTCCGATCTTTGATTTTAGTGAATATGGTTTTGCATTTAAGGTTGCTGTATTTGCTAATCGTTATATTTGTGTAGTATTTACTTCCCTGTTTAAGAATCAGGGGCAATTTCTGGTCTACCTCTTCAAATTCCATATTTAATTTTGGAGCATAGAAATTAAAAGCAAACAATCATAAGATTTTCATTGGATTATCCCTGACAAAAATAAGTAAACATTATTACACAAAATGAGAATAACCTCAAAGCTTCTCAAATTTTTAAATTTATTAAAATTTCCAATGTCATAATTTTGCCTTTGTATACCAATATAACGTCAGTGTTTCAGCTTATCTTAGTTCTGGATATCAACGTGATAAACAAGGATAATCCTTTTTAGTACAAGATTAAAAAGGGTAATTAACTTTTGTAGTGTTTGCTGAGTAAAATACGTAAATAGTATCCTTTATTTTATCGGTTAAAGCTCCGGTCACGTCACACTCAAGTACTTTGTCATGATACTACGTAGAAATGAAGTAAATAACAAAAAAGGAATAATAGTACAGGGAAATAGATTTTTTGTGGGGACACTGACCTAGCCAGGCTGCAAATGGGTTTTTTGGGTGCTATATACCTAACACATTATAAATACAAAAATGCCCGTCGCAGTTCAGAGCCATATAATAGTTATCTATCTATATAAAAGGGTAGGACAACAAGTCACACTGCTTGTCGGTTAGGGTAACTACACCACCTAGGAAAGGAATCTGAACTACCAACATCTGACATTTTAATCATATTTTGTTCTTTAAACTTCTCTTCTTGTTTCTCTTGCAATTTCTATACGAGTTTTAATTTCTTCATCCGGATTTAGTGTCTCGTTTATCCAACATCCTAAGTATTTAAAATCGTTATCTTTTGTGATCGGTTCATTATTGACAATAAGTTGTATTTCGCCGAAGTCTTGTTTACTAACCACAAGTAACTGTGTTTTTGTTGTATTTATGCTGAGTCCGTTATTAGAGCATTCTCTAGTGGCTCGATCTACATATAAGGAATTGAAGATCTTCGATACTTTCAGCCATGATCGCGATGGCATCTGCATATCTGATGTTGTTAATAGTTTCTCCCTGATTCGAACTCCACATTGCCCTACCAAGGCTTCGTTAAAAATTATTTCTGAGTAAACGTTAAAAAAAGCTGGGGACAACATACAACCATGTCTAACACCTCTTTGAATACAAATTTTGTCTGTTTCTTTGCTGTCTACCAGAATAGAAGCTTCTTGATTCCAATTTAGATGTTGTAAAAGTCTCAGATCTTTATCATATATTCCTATCATTTTAAGATATTCAAACAGCCTACCATGTTGAACCCTATCAAACGCCTTCTAAAAATCTATAAAACAGACGTAAATTAGTTTCCGTACTTCCCATGATCGTTGAATTAGTGTTAGCATTGAAAACAAAGCTTCCCTTGTTCCCAATCCTTCTTTGAAACCAAATTGTTTATTTCCCATTGTGTCTTAACATTCCTGCTTGATTCTATTAGGAATTATCCTAAGAAGTGGCTTGAGAGAGTGACTCTTCTTCTTCTTATGGTGCCTATCCTTTACGGATGTTGGACACTAACATGGCTATTCTGACTTTGTTGACTGCTGCCCTGAAAAGTCCGGTAGTGGTTAAGTTAAACCATTTTCGCAGGTTATGTAGCCATGATATTCTTCTCCGTCCTGGATCTCTTTTCCCATGCACTTTACATTGAAGTATGGTCCGAAGTAGATCATATCGTTGTTCATTTCGCATTACATGGCGCAGGTATTCTAGTTTGCGACGTTTTATGGTTACGACTAGTTCGCACTCTTTATCCATTCTATGTAGTACTTCTTCGTTGGTAACTCTGTCTATCCAGGAAATGCGTCTATGCACCACATCTCAAATGCTTCGAGTCTCTTCAGTGATGCTTCAGTTATGAGAGTGACTCATGAGACTAATTAGTCTAACGTCTTTACATGATGATGTATTAGGTTTTTTTTATAGTGGGATTAATGTAGACTCCAGACTATACTTTGTGGTGTTGTCGTATACCACAGTGGTGGCCTCGTATCCAGGAAGAGCTCTTTTACGTAGTTGATCCATTCTTACTTTTTTTGGTGTTTCTCATAAAGTGAGGAATTTTTGTTCTCTGAGTGTAGGTAATTTCTTTAAGTTTTTTGTGTATATTAAACTCGTCATGGTTTCTTCGTAGTTCTTCCATCTCACGACATCTCTGTTCCATCCAGGCCTCTTTTGCTCGCCGAACCTCGTACCTTATTTGTCGATATATTTCTCTATATCGGGTCTCATCTTTATTTTTACATGCTATGGTATAGTTCTTCTATCTCTTTTTCTGTTCCTTCTGTTGTAGGTGCATACACTCGAATTATGTTAATGTCGATTGGTCTTGCTTTTAGTTGTATGAGCATGCATAACTCTTGCTGAGATTGGGATGGAGTTGTCAACAAATTTTGCCACTTCTTTTGTCAATATAATGGCGACACCCATTTTATGTTTGCCATTATCTGTTCCAGAATAGTAAACGCGGTGTCTCCCGATATTTGCGGTTCCTGAATCTGGCCAACGCATTTCGCTTATTTCAAGAATATTTAATGTCATGTGTGCAATTTCTTGTATTGCATTATGGACTTTACCTTCCTGTGCCATGGTTTTCACGTTTCATGTGCCTATTCTGATGTCTTCTTTGCATTTTAATCTTTTTGTTATACTTGTAACTCACCGGGATCGGATCAAATATCATCGGAGCTACTGAAAGGAGGAGGAGACGCATTACTTAAAGCCATACATGAGCTGATAAGAACGATATGGTTGAATAAACAGCTACCAAAGGAGTGGAATAGCGGCATTATTGTACCACTACATAAAAAAGGAAACCAGTTAGAATGTGAAAACTACCGTGGAATCACGCGTTGAATGCGGCATACAAAATAATGTCCAACGTAATGTATGAAAGACTTAGACCATACGCTGAAAAAATAGTTGGCAAATACCAATGTGGCTTCTGTAGACAGAAGTCAACAATAGACGAGATATTTGTTCTGCGACAGATCCTTGAAAAAACAAGTGAATATAACATCGACACACATCATCTCTTCATAGAATTCGAAAGCGCATATGACAATATAAACCGAGAATTAATAACAAAAGCAATGAAAGAATTTAATATACCAACACAGCTAATAGAATTGATAAAAGAAACACTAAAAGTAGAAAGTAAAATCCGGATACAAAACAAATTAACGGAAACAATAGATGTGAAGAAGGGACTACGCCAGGGGGACACTATATCATGCATATTATTCAACATCATACTTGAAAAAATAATAAGAGACACAACAGTTAATACCCGAGGAACAATAATTAATAAAAGCGTGCAAGTACTAGCATTTGCAGATGATGTTGACATAATCGCAAGATCAAGAAGAGAAATGATAGAGGCATTCACTCAAATAGAACGAGCTGCAAAAAATAGTGATCTTAAAATCAAACAGACAAAAACAAAATATATGCCTGCAAATGAAAACGCACAAATAAGGCAGCTGCCAAATTTAACAATAGGAGAATACAACATTGAGGCGGTAAAAAACTTTACATACTTAGGATCCCTAGTTACGTCTGATAACAACGTTGCAGAGGAAGTGAAGAGGAGAATATTTATTGCCAATAAATGTTACCATGGCTTAATTAGGCAACTAAGATTAGATAACGTCTCCAGAAAAACAAAATGCCAAATATACAAAACCTTAATAAGACCGGTACTCACATACGGTTCAGAAACCTGGACACTCTCTAAAAGGGAGGAAACGTTATTAGCCACCTTTGAAAGAAAAATCTTGCGACATATATATAAGGGCACAAAAGAAAACGGGATTTGGCGGAGAAGGTATAACTTTGAACTATACAACATATACCAGGATCCGGATATCATAACATTCATTAAAATAGGAAGGCTACGTTGGATTGGACATGTGGAAAGAATGGAAGAAGGCGAAATACCAAACAAAATATTCAAACAAGTGCCAGTGGGAAAAAGAACAAGAGGAAGACCGAAGCTGAGATACATAGAACAAATAGAAAATGATATAACAACATTAAAAATTAAAAACTAGAAAAAAAAAAGCACGAAACAGGTCAGAATGGAGAAGAATCCTTGAACAGGCCAAGACCCAAAAAGGGTTGTCGAGCCAGTGATGATGATGATGATGATACTTGTAACTGCTCCTCCCGTAGATCCGATTGAGGAGCTTACTCCAAAATTGAATTTCTCTGGCCGTAATAGGTCCAAATTTTAATGTTGTTTTTATGTAAATTTGTCTTTTTTTATTCTTCTTACGGAAATAACGGAATAACCACATAAGCATTCTGCTTATGTGGTTATTCCGTTCTGTTTTTTATTTAGTGACCATTCTTTTATATACTGTAAGTTATATATGCTTCTAATGCATTTACTTCTCTTTCGATCTTTCAGTCTATTTCCTATAATTTTTCTCAGTACTCTCATCTAGACCGTTTACAGTAGCCTTTGTATTATAACTGTGTCGGGTCTTGTTTCTGAGGCATATGTCATTATTGGTCTTACACTGAATTAATAAATTCTTGATATCATCTCAGTGAACGTGTCTACTATACAGTGTTATTGAGACACCCTACCAGTCCAGTTGCTTTTTGTATTTAATCCCTCACTTGTGAGATGTAAATTTGTGATGGAGGTTTTTCAATTGCAATTAAGTGATTGAAATACATTTTTATTTTCAATGAAACTAGCTTTTGACTATACGTTTTTGACAGGTCCACTTGTATAATCGACTTATATTTTTAAACATGTACCACAAAAGTAATCTTAGATACTCATGAAGTTCAATTTCTATCAACTTTTTTGTTTGTTTTCAATTTTTTTTTGGACTAAATAAATAAAATTATAACATACGCAAGAAAACAATATGTTTCATATCTCATAAAGATTTACTCAATTTGCGTCAAAGCTCATTAAACATGTAATATTAAGTAATTATACCTGTTAGCAGCAGCTATATCTGTTATTGATTTTTATCCTGACGTACGTCAGATTTACAGCTGTTTAAACTCACAAAGATTATTCGTTGTGACGTTATGTTTTAGATAAACATTTTGGTATTTGCCATCAAAGAGAAAGTTGACAAAAATAATTCAAAGAGAAAAATCTTGTTGTGAACCTTTTCGATAATTGGAGATTGCAATTTTTACATAACAATCGATTGACTTTTTACTTCATTTTTTTAGTGTTGTGAGTATACCATGAGTAGTTAGTATTTTAAGAACTATAACCATATAGAATGCTAAAAAATTGCACATTTTCAACAATTTTTTTTTTGTATTTGATTTACTATATAAAAACCCTCCTGGCAAACGAAGAATCCCTCAGATAATTTAAAGACAATTTAGCACAATTCAGCTAGTCCGAAAATGCTTCCTAAAAGAGATAGAATGATTCACTTATTCTATTTGTTTATTAGCTTAAAAATTGTACTGTTGTTTAAAAAAGACAGCGAAAACGATGGAACGACGACTTGCTGGAGGCACATTGAACAGTAATGTCTATTAAATAAGAAAGAAAAAAAGAATCAAATTGCGGGAAGTAACACTATCGTCTTCATTATATGGAGAGGGGGTTTAGGAAAGTGTGGCTTCAAGCGTAGCGCCAGAGAGCGAACTTTTAGCACACTAAGAGAGCTTCGGCAAATTTACTGCTGATATATTGATGATTCGATGTTGCATTGATACAAAAACCGAGTCATGTCTACATAAAAAGAAGAAGGGGAAGAAAATGTTTTTGCTCAAGATTATCTTAGCTGTCTCCAACGACTGGAGTATTTAGATATATAAAATTTTTTTTTGTTAGCTCTGTATAATTTTGAAAATGAATAATTTTTTTCAAAAATGTAGTTTGCAAAATTATTTTGCGAAAACTACTTAATTCTGTGCAGTTTTTTTTATATTAACAAGATCTGAGTAAATTTTGAAGGTTCTATGTCGCTCTTAAATACTTGAAAACGATTAGTGAAAATTCATTAATTTTTTTACCTTTTTTTAAATGATAATACGTATACTGATGAAAAATTTTAATTTTTTTAGTATTACGACTCTTCAGCCCAATCCTTCGAATATTTAGAGAGACAGTTAAAAGTTATGACAATTATCAAATATATAATTTTTAATAAAAACCATTGTTTTGAAAAAAAACCTTTTGTTTAAACTTGGATTCAATTATAATAATCATTAAAATTCATGTTCAAATAAGAATGTATCAATATTACGTTATAACGATCCATTTTACAAAGTAAACTACCAATAAATTAAACAAATCATTCATTTAGGCGGTACTATAAATTAATTTAGTTGATCCACCCACTTTTTTGTAATAACAAGTTAATTAGTAAAAGGTAAAAAGAGGATAATTTTCTTTCACTATCAGTTCTAGTACTGCCTATAAATATTCTGATTGGCTGCTGTTATCAGTCGTACCTAACACAGTGATTCAGCACCAATCATCGTAATATGAGTAATTTGTAGGATGGTACATTAGGTACATTATCAGTTTTTTAGTATTACCCACATAAAATGAGAATTTTAAACATGTTTTTCTTAGAATGTGTAGAATTTGGTAAATTAAAAATAAACTTTGATAAAATGAAAGGCAGAATCGAGTACTGTTTTTATTAATTAAATCTTGCCCAAGTACATTCGCTCTTTCTAGAGCATCTTCAGGTTCATTTCGTCAAACTTTGGGCTATTTAACAATTGAAGAATGTCATAAACTTAAAATTAAACATACAATTGAACATAACACTACACTAAATAAGGACAAACAGTTTAAAATTATTTAAAAAATAGTGGAACCTGCATTCTGGTCGGCAACAGGAGAGAGAATCATTTTTTATCGATCGGGAAAAGATGCACATAGCTCAAAAAATTTAGGAATATCAAAAAAGTTAAGTTAAATAAAAATACTTGAGAGTGATCTTTGCGAAACCTGTAATAAAATCGGTGATCTTGACCACATCTTTTTTGATTGCTTAAAATATAGAGCTCAATCTAATGAGCTTTTCAGTAAACTTTTAAAATTAAACATTGAAAGCCCATTTAATATACTGCATCTTCTTGCTTTAGAACAAAAAGAAATTTACGATTGTTTGCTGTCTTTCGTCAGAACAACAAATATACAAATATAACCATCTTTGTTATTCCTTATGTCTTTCCTTAATGTATGCATACCTATCTGTCCGAGGCCTACCTTTTATCGTTTATAAAAATGCCCTGATCGGCCCCTGGGCGAGAAGAGTGTAATCCCTGTGTAATTCCTGTATCTGTTTTTTAAAAATTTGTGTCTGGCTGTGTGGGTATTTACCCTAAAGCCAATAAAAAAAAAAAAAAAAAAAAAATCAAAAAAGTTCATAGAATTATTGAAAATATCGCCAACAAGTTCAAGCAACAGAGTGGTCATAGAAGGAAGTATGTCAAATATGTTTTCGGTTTCGGTCTATTAAAAGGAAGTACAGAAATGGGCTCAATAAAAAGTATTCTAAAAGCAAAAAATGTATCTAGGGCAGCGCGTCCCACCCCACCCCCTACCACTAAACCACCCCCCAATCACATATATTTTTTTAATTTCCAACAATGATATTTTCGTTATTGAAAAACAGTTTAAAATTTTTTGAAATAATTTGTTAAACTCAAAATATATTTGTTAGAACAGTAAATTTTTGAAACGAGTTTTGTTTTTTATATATTAAATTATTGCGTATTCGTGAGAAAAATGTGGGTTATAAATTAAACATTCAGATTAACATTAAAAACTTATTATAGCAACACATTACATTCATACATCTAGTAGAAACTTTACGTTTTCTCGGAGTAGAAAAAATGTCCATTTGAAGCTTATCACAAGTGTCTTTTACTTTGGAATAAATAGTATCAAATATAACTGGTTCGATCCTTAATTATTCCAGAGCAAGCGCTAAATTTGAAACTTCTTCTATAGCTTAGCAAATATCTATGTCTGGTGATTGAAGTAATTTGCTGATTTTGACAATCATTTGCAGAATTGGATGCATTATTTCCAAACCCATAATTTTCAATTAAAATAAAAAGATTTTATTTGACTTAGTATCCCTTTACTGTTAGCTCTAGCTTTTGCATCAGTTGCGTTATCAACTTTCTCCTCAACGGCTTCTATAATTGCTTCAAGATGATTTTTGATGACAGCAACTGCTTCAACACGACAAGCCCAATGTGTTTCAGATAAATAGGAATAAATGAAGAGACAACAGGAAAAGAGCGGTACGATTCCTGGAAAAACCGCAACATCCATAATCACTAAGAATTTGTTAAGATGTACAAATTGATAGAATGGAGCAAATATGTCAGTAAACTAAACAGTATACAATCAAAAGACTGATATGTTTTTTGTACACACTTACGACAAGTCAAAAGAAAAGGCAAAAAAGTATTTTTGAAGTGTGTATATTTTTAATAATTCCTAGCTGAGCGCTTTCGGCTTTACAAAGCCATCATCGGAGCTATGCTACAATAAAATGTTCTTATAAGTACTAATTGGTGAAGATTTTAATTTTTTTACTTACGTCAATTTATAAATACCACTACAATGGAGAGATCTCATTTTCTTATATGTTGAAATATTGATTTTTTATTTAATTACTTAGTTGTTAAAATTCTTTAAAAAAACATATAAAAAACCGACACTGGACTTTACAGACACATTAAAAAAAAAATTGAAAAATTTTTTGTCATGGTACGGGTGTAAGAACCCGACCATTGTTTGCTGTGAGGAGGTAGACAGAATAGAACTAATGAAATCAAATGTCGGTCCTTTTTAAACGATTTTTTAAAAGTGACAGTTGACAAATGTCATATATAGGAAATAGAGATTGTTTTAAATTCTTACAAAATTATTTAATAGTTTGGAATTACTAACAGTCATCAAAGACTTTCTAAAAATTAAGTTTTTAAGTTTTTAAATTAAATCTTATATGTTCATCACATTATACAGAATGACATTAGTTTGTAAATTCACTCAAGTCATTGCTCAAGGTCAATGTATGTTCAATCTGACAGACATCCTTAAGAAACAAGGGCTCAAATCGTTCAACAATAATATGAAGAAGAAACATGGTATTAATGTTACATTATCTGATACTTAAGTGTATTATATTTTCAAACTGATGAACTATCAAAAAGAATGCTTCCCCCTCTTCTTCTTTGCCTACACTAGAATTTTCAATTTTCAGAAAACCTACTCAAACTGACCATATGATACCAACATCCTCAAATCACCCTTTTCAACACAAGATGGCAGCTATTCAATGTTATGTCCACAGACTTCTTAATATCCCTATGTCTCAAGAAAATTACAATAAAGAAATCTCCATCATTAAACAGATAGCAAACAATAATGGTTTTCCTTCTACTACTGTTGATAAAGTCATTAGAAAATCTATACTCAAAAAGAGACTAAACCAAGCTTTTAATGTTGATAAAAAATCCAACACTATTTCCATATATAGATCCTTATCTTACTTAGGACCAATTTCAGAAAAAATTTCAAGAGTACTTGTCAATAAAATCAGTGACTTAAACATCTCCTTTAAAACCAAATATAACATCAAGTCCATCTTTAGCAAGACCAAAGACAAAGTTGACAAACTAAACAGAAGTGGTATTTACAAGCTGTCCTGTGGTGACTGTAATATGACTTATGTAGGTAGAACAATGAGAACTCTGAATCAAAGAATCAAAGAACACCTCAATAACCCAGAAAAATCAAACTTTGGATATCACATTAAATTTAATAATCATTCCTTTTCTCCTTCGGAAAACAGTAACATTTTACACAACATTCCCAATAAAAACTTTAGACTCATGAATCTCTTGGAAGATCTTGAGATATCCAAAGAAATGAAACTAAACCCTGATTGTTGCTTAAACACACAAATCAACCTCAACTGCAATTATAAACCTCTTTTTAAATTATTATGGGAGACTTTAGAGGAAGAAGGGTGACCTCATGCAATCTTATTACATTTTTTCATAATTTTATATTTTTAAACAAAAATTCTAAACTTTATTATAAATTTACAACATTTTGTAATTCATTTTCGCAAATTCGCATTCATTTATGCAAATTTCTTACAAATTTCCATCAAGAGATACAATTCTCAATACACTTAAGTATCAGATAATGTAACATTAATACCATGTTTCTTCTTTATATTATTGTTGAACGATTTGAGCCCTTTTTTCTTAAGGATGACTGTCAGATTGAACATACATTGACCTTGAGCAATGACGAGTGAATTTACAAACTAATGTCATTCTGTATGATGTGATGAACACATAAGATTTAATTTAAAAACTTAAAAACTTAATTTTTAGAAAGTCTTTGATGACTATTAGTAATTCCAAACTATTAAATAATTTTGTAAGAATTAAAAACAATCTCTATTTCCTATACATGACATTTGTCAACTGTCACTTTTGAAAAATCGTTTAAAGGGACCGACATTTGATTTCATTAGTTCTATTCTGTCTACCTCCTCAAAGCAAACAATGGTCGGGTTCTTACACCCGTACCATGGCAAAAAAATTTTCAATTTTTTTTAATGTGTCTGTGAAGTCCAGTGTCGGTTTTTTATGTTTTTTTTTAAGAATTTTAACAACTAAGTAATTAAATAAAAAATCAATATTTCAACATATAAGGAAATGAGATCTCTCCATTGTAGTGGTATTTATAAATTGACGTAAGTAAAAAAATTAAAATCTTCACCAAAAAACATTTTATTGTAGCATAGCTCCGATGATGGCTTTGTAAAGCCGAAAGCGCTCAGCTAGGAATTATTAAAAATATACACACTTCAAAAATACTTTTTTGCCTTTTCTTTTGACTAAACAGTATACTCTAATACAAAATTAGTACTGGTACGGTTTTTTCCGAATATAGATTTTCGCTACTGTGCAATTGCTTTTTTAACTTTCAACCTTTGTAATGTTCACCTTTATATAGAAGTATTTAATTATTAAAAGAAAATTTTAACCAAAATATCGTTTACATTAGAACACCTACGTAAATACGCAATAACTAGCACCCCCGTTCCTTTACCAATTTCCGTATCACTGACGTCATAACCCAATATATGATAATTCAAGTACTTTACCCAACAAACATTCATAAACAGCTAATCTCCCCGTGGAAACCGAAGTTTTGAGTGAAAATACCTGTTTATACTGTTAACAATATCGATTTTCTCATTTTCCCTTTCCGCTGACGTCATACGACGCAAGCCATTCATATCTTTTCATTGACGTACAAAACAATGAATGAAGTTACATGAGCACGCAGCAGAGTGATATAACTTTCAAGAGATTTTCTTGTTATCACATCGTTTACGTATGTTGCTGGATTTAATATTGTTAATTACATACCGATTGTGTTAATAAAAAAATTGATCTAATATTGTGAAACAAAAGGCAAGATTTTGTAGGAATTTTTCAATTCAGTTTAGAAATTTTTCTCTTCCTATGTAGTCTTTCATCTTTTGCTATCTTAATAGGCAATTTTTTGTGTTTGATTGTATTTCTAATTATTTTATATGATCCTTGTGCTTCTTTTTTAAAAGAAAGGTGCTATGCAAGATATTCGGAGCGGTCTGTGAGAACGGAATATAAAGGCGTAGATAAGTAAATAACTTTGAACTACAGAATATCTACAAGCATACGTTTGGTGGTAAAGATATTACCACTATGATTAAGCGAAACCGCCTGCAGTGGGCAGGACATGTAGCCCGGACCCCTGATCGAGCATGATAAAAAAAATTCTAACAGTGCAACCTGTGGCGATGAGAAGACAGGGTAAAGCAAAGCTGAGGTGGATGGACGGGATAACACAAGATGCCGAGAAGATCGGAGTCGGCAACTGAAAAATGCAAGCAAGGGCAGAACAGAATGGCGTAGAAAGCTTAAGAAGAAGGTCGAGGCACTCTAAGGGCTATAGCACCAAGATGATGATGATGATGATCCTTGTTCTTCCAATTTAGTGCCTGGTTTGTTTCTTGGAGTACTCTTGTGAATATAGCTTATGGTTTTTTGACTTGATGGTGTCTTGGATCTTGCACTATAATTAAATTTCTTACCTTTTCTTCATTCCTCTAATATAATTTATATTAGAGGGATTATAATAATAAAGCGGCCGGTGAGGACAAAATACTGGCGGAACTGCTAAAAGAAGGAGGAGACACGATAAAAAAAATGCTAAAAATACTGTTCAACAAATGTCTGTTTAAAGGTAAAATACCTAAACAATGGAGAAATGCCAACACAATCTTAATACATGAGAAAGGAGACCGAACAGACCTAAACAACTACAGTCCTATTTCCCTTTTGTCACAACTATATAAAACCTTCACAAGAATAATAAACAACCGACTAACCTATAAACTTGATAACTACCAACCAGTGGAACAGGCCGGATTCAGGAAAGGATACAGCACAATCGACCATCTACATGCGCTTAAAATCTTAATTGAGAAAACCAATGAATACAACCTTCCGCTGTACTTAGCATTCGTAGATTATGAAAAGGCTTTCGACAGCATTGAACACTGGGCGGTTGAAGAAGCTCGGGTCAATAGTAGAATAGATTCAAGATGCCGATAATTGATACATGATATTTACCAAAACACAACCATGACCGTAATTCTGGACGACAAATTAATAACGGATAATATAAAAGTTAAACGAGGAGTCCGACAAGGCGATATAATTTCACCTAAACTGTTTATCCTGACCCTCGAAGACATAATAAAATCAACAGATTGGGAAAACAGGGTAATATGTATTAACGGAAAATACCTAAATCACCTTAGATATGCGGATGATATACTCCTGATCTCCTCGTAACGACAAGAACTGGAATTAATGCTGAATGAACTTCATGAAAAATCACTGCAAAAAAGCCTAAAAATTAACTTCAACAAGACAAAAGTAATGACAAACACGGAAGACCAAGAGGCAATAAAAATACAAACAGAAAAAATAGAACAGGTAAATGAGTATCTAGGACAAGCAATCGGAGCTAACAGAGAAAATCAAACAGCCGAAATATCGAGACGAGTAAGAATGGGATGGGCAGCGTTCGGCAAACTTTCTTACGTTCTAAAAAATCAAACAATCCCTCTGAACTTACGAAGCAAGATATATAACTCCTGTATAATACCGGTGCTCACCTACGGAGCATAGACATGGACATTTACACAGGCCAATTCGGATTGGATAAGGAAGGCGCAAAGAGCGATGAAGAGACAAATGTTGGGTTTATCACTTAAAGATAGAAAACGTAACCATTGGATCAGAACCAGAACAAAGACAGTAGACGCGATAGAACAAGCAGCAAAACTGAAATGGAAATGGGCTGGACACAATGAACGTCTCCAAGATGGACGATGGAACAATGCCATCGGAAAGTGGCGTCCATACAATGCAAAGAGATCAAGAGGCATACCACAGATGAGGTGGAAAGATGACATCAGGAAACAAGGAGCTCCCATATGGCAGAGAACAGCTCAAGATAGGGAAAGATGGAGAGAACTGGGGGAGACCTATATCCAACAATGGAAGGATAGAGAATAGGTTTAAAAAAAATATTTAATTTATGACTTTGTCATAAAATATTTACTCTTCCTTCAATACAAAGCAACTCCACCAGCAGATTTTCATTTTCTTGAAAGCCAGTGTTGTTTCTTTGATGAAATAACTAACTTGTGTCAAAATCTTATTTTTTCCTTAACTTTTTTATCATTAATTCAATTAGCTCTTTCATATTTTTAGTAAATATTATTTAGTAAAGAAAGCATTAAGGAAATTAAAAAATTTAACATCACCAGGAGAGGAAAGAATTCCGAACGAACTCCTAAAGTATGAAGTAACAAGACGATTGGTAGGAAGACCACGAAAACAATGGAATGACAACTTACTGGAGGTACATTGAAAAACATACAGAGTCATGTCTATATAAAAAGAAGGAGAAGAAGAAGAAGATATTTTAGTAATATTTGTGGCAATTTTTTTTATCTTGTGTTGAACTGAACTTTGACTTTTAGTACAATTATAACACTGCACTTTTGTCGTTGGTAGGACGTTTCTAGGTCAATGACCTGGTTATTTCTTCTATTATTATTTTTCCTATTATATTTCTTAAATAATGTTAACGGTTTATAGTATTTTTATAATATATTACCTTCACTAATGACCCGACTAGCATTTAACATATAATACTGACATTTTTGTTGCGTATTTTCAAGTCAATTAGTATTTTCATATTATCTAATATTTTGAATATATTTAAGTTAATAAAAGTTATGGATTCTGAAGGTATATTAAATAGTAACAGTTTGTATTGGTTTAAAATACTGTCGAAGGTAATAAAAATTGTTCTAATCGGAAAATACCGATACACAAACATGGATATTTTTTTAAGAAGAATTATATAACGCAAATCTCAAAAGAAATATATTTAAATCAACGAAAATATCTTGCACGCATTTTCTTCAACCTACGTAATTTTAACGTTATTTTTAAAGAAATATAAAAAGCTTAATCAGCTTAAAAAATCTCAAATGAGTATCTACTGCAACGCGAAACCCATCTACGAGCTACCGCCCTTTCCGCTCACCCTCCCGATCGTTGCTTGATGCAATGACGTCAATTCATTCATGGAAATCCTCCCCTACGATGTCTAAAGACGACGCACCCCGGTCGATACGCTACTCCAATCGCCCCACCACCGGAGCAAAACATCCGATGAATGTCGAGTTCATGGAAAATCTGCAAGGACACCCAAGGCTGTTCGTGAAACATGGGAATTTTATTTTTCCTTTATACGAGGAGTCCTTCGTATAAAACAACATTTTCGGTAGTTGTAAATCTTTGGGTAAATTTTATTCTCTTTTACCAGTTTTTTTTTTAATTGGAGAGTAACTAGTAGATAAGAGAGATACATAACTAGAATAACTGGGAAACTAATCCAAATAATCCAGTATTCCCAAGATGACTACCAGACATAATAATCGTACAGAAATACATACAGATTTACAATCATGATACCATGTATTAACTGTAACATTGTCTATATCGGGCAAACCAGTCAATTGCTTCAGTCCAGAATTCGTTCTCACAAATATACCAACATCACTGCGCTCACAATACATGAAAATCAGAAGAAGCATAAATTTCACTTCAAAAACAATATTTTTAAAACCGAACAAAACAAAAAGAAGAGGGAGACATACGAATCAATAGATTTTTTTTATATTAAACACCTACTGTGTTTATACCATTTGAATCTGGTCAGAGCTGACCAATTATCAATTTTTATCTGTCTTAATTTACTAAATGACCCTATGGTTACCCTATGGCGTCCTCTTATTTTATCTAACAACTATGCACTAATACCTAACATGCAAATTCACAACACAGTTGCTCTGCTTTTACACTAATTACACTTTCTTCTTCTTCTTCTGGTTCCTATCCGTTTCGGATGTTGAAAATCATATTGGCAATCATAACCTTACTCGCTGCGGCTCGAAACAGCTCCGTTGAGGTTTTCTTAAACCATGTTCTTAAATTCCACAGCCATGATATTCTCCTTCTACCGGGTCCTCGCTTACCTTTGACTTTACCTTGCAGTATAGACTGTAGCAGGGAGTAACGGTGCTGATTTCTCATAACGTGTCCCAGATAGTGCAATTTTATGCATTTGATCGTAAACACAATCTCTGGTTCCTTCTTCATTTTTCCTAGAACTTCCTTGTTCGTGATCCTTGCTGTCCATGATATTCTCAGCATTCTTCTATAAAGCCACATCTCAAATGCTTCAAGTTTTTTAATAGTGGCGTCTGTAAGCGTCCATGCCTCCGCCCCGTACAACAACACAGAGAAAACATAGCATCTCAAATGTCTCACTTTTGTATCAAGGGATATGTTGTGACTTTTGAAGATGGCGCTCATTTTGTTTAAATCCGTTCTTGCCTTTCCTATGCGGCACTTTATTTCCTGTAAATTCCTCCACTGTTCGTTAATAATAGTTCCCAGGTAACAATACTGTTTTACTCGCTCTATCTGCGTCCCATTAATGTATAGATGAGCCCCGTTTATATTCTCCTTGCTGATAATCATTTAGTTTCGTTTTGTGGGTATTAATGTTTAGTCCGTACTGTTGACTGTACTCGTTTATTCTGTCCATTAGCCTCTGAAGTCCCTCTAAACTATCTGATATCACCAGGGTGTCGTCGGCATATCTAACATTGTTTACTCTTTCACCATTTAGAAGGATGCCTTCGTCTATTCCGTAAAGAGCCTCGTTAAAAATTTTCTCTGAATACATATTAAATATCAACGGCGACAGGATACATTCCTGTCTAACTCCACGTAGTATTTTTATGTGATCTGTTTCTTCTCCGTTAATTTTCATGTATGCGGTCTGATTCCAGTAGAGTTCTGAAATTATTCTGCGGTCTTTGTCATCCAGGTCTGCCTCTTTTAAAATGTTTATCATCTTTTGATGTTGAACTCTGTCAAATGCCTTTTCGTAGTCGATCAAACACGCGTATACGTCGCAGTTAACGTCCCTGCATCTTTGAATCAGTACCTGTACTCCGAAAAGTGCCTCTCTGGTACCCACTGCGTTAAAGAAGCCGAACTGTATGTCCGATATTTGTTCCTCGCATTTCTTATAAATTCTTCCATGGATGACTCTAAGAAACAGTTTCAACATGTGGCTCATTAGGCTGATTGTTCGATATTCTTCGCACTTTTTAGCCCCCTGTTTTTTAGGTATCGCTATGAATTCTGATTCTAGCCATTTATCAGGGATGATTCCTGTATTGTAAATTTTATTGAAGACAGCCGTGATCCAAATTATTCCTTCTTCCTCCAAGAGTTTTAAAAATTCAGCTTCGATATTATCAGGCCCTACAGCTTTCCTGCTTTTCATCCGTTTTATTTCTTCTTCTACCTCGGATTTAAGTATGTCCGGGCCCGTCATCATCTCTGAAAATGGATGCCTATAATCCGTTCTTTGGTCTTGAAAAAGTGTCCCCAAATATATTCTCCATCTGTCTTTCATCTCTTGGGTGTCAATGATTAATTTTCCATTGGTGTCTATGAGTTTCATTTGTGTTCGCTTTTTAAAAGTACCCGTTATTTCTTTTACCTTTTTGTGTACATTAAAATTGTCATGCTTGGCTTGTAGTCCTTCTATTTCTTTACATTTCTCTACAGCTTCTTTTGGATCGGGACATATAGAGAAGAAAAACTAAAAACATTATTAATTAAATTTAACTAAAAACATTATTCTTTGGATGGCACTTACAATTCGTTGAGGCACTTATTAAGGATTTCCATTAATTTACCCGGTGCTGAAATCTTCGTTTCTTATATTTCCTGGACCAGGGCCTTTACTTTTCTTTAGCTGCATTAAACTTTTTCGTTGTTCTGCTGCAGTTATTATTACTTCTTTTTGAATATTTCCTTCATAGATTTCTTCTGAAGTGTCTTCCTGAAATTTGATTATATCTTCCGTTAGGATCTTATGATAATATTCTTCCCATTCTTGAATGCCAATAAGATGTAGTCCTGCAACCTGTTTTCATAAACAGCTTTTATTCTAAATAATATGTCTATTATTAAATAATAATTTCGAAATCCATATGAATCTTATATACGAGTATTAACAAGTGGTTTAAATAAAGTAAATATGATAGTTAGTGTCGAAACACGTCTGTACTATACGACTTATCCAGCTGGTTTTTCAGGTTTTGGAACTTACCATTGTTCTTTAAATCGGTTCGGAATATATTTCAGCCTCAACAAGATTTAAATACAATATTAATATTTAAAAAGGTTACAAATGCTATCCTAATAATATATGAGCTTTATCCGTAAAGTTCAATAACAAACAAATACAAATGCATGTGAAATTTTTCATTCGCCTCAATTTCATCAATGATCGATTCTACGCTTCGCCTCAATCTTTTACACTTTTATTGGAGTTCTAAACGAGTTTTAAAGTCACACAAAGTTCAAAGTGTCAAAAAGTTACTTATAATCAATAATATAAGAATAAGAAATGACATAAATTTATAAATTTCCTACAATTTATTACAATTTTACAATTGAAATAAAAATAAGCTTTGTAAACATTTATTCATATTTAAAATATAAGGTGTAGGTAGATGTGGGTGTGATGTGTTATTAGACAAATTGATTTATATTTAATGTAGATTTCAACTTAGCAGAAAAAAAACATAATAACTAAACCAGAGTTAATATTAGGATTGCGCAGAAGATGTTTGGTATGTATTATGTAATATAAATTCGGCGTCCTCTATATCCACTTCCTGTTTTGAGGCTCTTACGTCTTCCTCTCATATTACGTTGCCTATCACTTTAGGCTCAATAAGTTGTACATGTTGTTTTGTTTTGGTAGATGTTTTCACTCGGTTATATTATATATAAAAGAAGTTCTCTATTATACAAAAGATAAATTATATCTTTGAACCTTAAATCCCAACTCTCTGTCAAAAGCTTTCTTTAAGTCTATCAGACATTCAAACTCTAGTTTACTCTAGTATATTTTAACGATTTCTCGATAATTTGCTTTATGACAAATATTGCATCTCTACACGATCTTCCAGTACGAAAACCCTGTTGTTAATCTGCTAAACTCAATAAATAGCATCAGATATGCAGATGATACCATAGTATTTGCGGACAACTTAAAAGACCTACAAGTTCTTATGAACAAAATTACGTATTACAAACAACAATATGGACTCAATATAAACGCTAAGAAGACAAAGCTTATGATAATTAGCAAGGAAAGTAAATCCGAAGGTCAACTCTACGTCAACCAATCTCCTGTAGAAAGAATGACGTACTACAACTAGTGGAAGAAGAAGAAGAACTTAGATTTAGAGCTGTTTTTAATTAGCTTTTTTTTTAATGGCGGATGAGTTAGTATGATTAGTATATTTTTTAAGTGTTTTTACTTTCTGCTTGTTTGTATTAACTTCTTTGTTTGTAGTTATTTCTGGTGTTTTTCGTCGTAACGTATTACTCGTCTGTATATAGCTTCTTTAGAAATTTAATAAGTGTATTTTTTTTGTGTTTTGAGTCTATTAGTTCCATCTCTTCCATTCTTTGGCCTCTTATAAAGCGCCATATTTTCTTTTGTATTGGAGACGTGCAAGTACTTGGATGTGATACGAGAAACGATCGTGCGCGAGTAGCGGAGAAATCTTGCATTTTTTACTGCAAATTTCATAGATTTCATAAATTCATATTGTCAATTATCATATTTCATATTCGTTTGTTTATTTACACCTCCTGTCACTGAAGAAAATGGGATTTAGGAAATGCTGTGTTATAAATTGTAAAAATACAACAAAAAATTGTCAATTTAAGTTTTATTCGTTTCCAACTTCGAAGCACAAATTACTACAAAGAGAAAAGTAGATTTATATCATAAAAAAGCATAAGTAACCTAACCTAAATTATGCATTATTTTTGCGCCCGATTTTAAAGTCAGTTTGAAATAAATAATAAATAAAAGTTCACTTTTAAGTGTAAATTTTAGTTTCATAACACTCACTTAAAGTTCATTTTAACCCAAAAATCAAGTTTAATGTTTAAATTTTATTTTTTTGAAGTTTACAAAAATGCATCAAGTTCAAGTTTTTCTAAAGATGCATTAAGATATATTCGCTGTCCAAAAGTTTACAGGGAAAGAATTAATTGTTCAAACCAATATGATGATATCATGGGCTTAACCTGCTAATTTATGCATTTATGCATTAGAACGGCATTAGCATTATTTATGGTAATTTATTTTTCTTAATTCTTCCACATAATTCTTCCATTCTTTTTTGACATTTGCCACTACTAAAGCTTTTCCATTTGACTCAGTGCTTGGTTGAAAAGTTATTCGGTGATTTACTTTCTCAAATCAAGTTTTTATTATTGCATCCATATTAACAGTAATGCTTTAATTTAATAATATATTTATTTGTATTTACACTACATACAATGTTTACCTTTTAATAACATACCGACATAACCTCAATCTTACTTTTTCTTCTTATTCTTTTTTGGGGCTAAGTCCTTGACAGTTATCCGGTAACCTCGATCTAACATGAAAGCGCAGTAAATTTTGCTAATTTACGACACCAGGTGTCGCTGTTCTGAACTTGCACGGTCCCAATACCGTAACAATCACGCACCATTTTTTTAATTAAACGTTAACAGTGATCATTTTGTATTCTTGCAAGAGCATGTGTTTCGGTTGTTATTGTCTATTAATGGTCGGATAATTGTTGAATCTTCATTAATGTATATTTCAGCTGTTTTTTTACATTTTTTTTTTCACATCTTGCTACAAGCATGGAATGTTTCGTCATGGGTATAATTTCTTTTTGTCTATCTTTCTTTCTTCTTTAGATTGAAAGCCGTATAGAAATAGCAAGGGCAAAATTTGTAAAAATGAAACATCTATTGTTTAGTAGAGACCTAAGAATGGATCTTAGGATAAGGTTATTGCGCTGCTACATTTTTACAACTTTGCTCTACGGATCTGAGGCATGGACATTGAAACAACTGGAGATTAAGAAATTGGAAGCTTTTGAGCGTTGGTGTTATCGAAAGATGCTACGAATAGCATGGGTAGACAAAATTACCAATATTGAAGTCCTTGATAGGGTTAATAAGAGGGAAGAAATTGTACAGACAATTAAGAGGCGGAAACTTGAATATTTCGGTCATATATTAAGAGGTCCTCGTTATGGGCTACTACGTTTGATTATAGAGGGAAAATAAAAGGTAAAAGAGATGTAGGAAGAAGACGAAGCTCCTGGCTACGAAATCTAAGGGAATGGTTTAGTCTGAGCTCTAGCCAACTATTTAGAGCTGCTGTAACTAAAATAAGAATTGCCATGTTGATATCCAACCTTCGTTAGAAGATGGAACCTTAAGAAGAAGATCTTTCTTTCGCCAAGAACTTCTTTAGTGGACTCGACGATATTTGATTTAATTTTTACCCACCTTTCATCGACTACCTAATTTTCTACTGTATATATGTGTCTGCTTCTTCCTGTTATGAAATGAAAAGGAAAAAATTATTGTTAACACGTATTTCATAAAGTCAATAAGTCGGTCAGAAGTCCTCCATTTTTATTTCTGATATTTTCCTTACATCGTTGTTTTATTCCTGATACTATTTTATTTTACATATTTTACGTATTTTGCATGTCTCGCCTATTTTGGATATTTTTTATATTTTTTCAGATTTTGCATTTTCTGTATATTTTGCATATTTTGCACATTTTGCATATTTTGCATATTTTGCACATTTTGCATATTTTTCACATTTTGCATATTTTGCGTATGTTGCATAATTTGCTTATTTTGCATATTTTATAAAACTAGTATACTTTTTGCTTATTTTATATAAATCAGTAAAATTCATAAAAGCACTAAAGAATGTGAGCATTAGTACAAAAATACATTAGTAGCAAAGTATGAACCTCAGAAAAATCGTTAATCTAGATGTATTATTTTTTTATTCGATATTAAATTGTTCTTACATTATTTAATTTATACCTGTGTGATTTCTTTGACAACTAATTAAATATTGGAGTGTTCCGAAATAAATTTTACGTTTATCTTACAGATAAGTAGTCGCAACATAATTTAACGTTAAAAGTACATTTTATTCTATAAATTAATTTCTATCCTCCATATAACTATTTCTATCAGATAATGGATTTCTTAAGACGTCTTTACACAAAAGTTTAGCGATTCTCCAAAAGTGACTTCTTTGTTTTAAAAGTTGTCGAACAGACTAAAATATCATTTTGTTTTTGTTCTAGCCGTAAATAATAAGAAGCCAAAAAAAATGAGTGAAGTGACTATAAAGGGCAATTGATTGGGTCCCCCGTGGCATAGGGAAATAGAAGTTCTGACAGAAAACATAAATTTTTAATAGAAAATTTTTGAGAAATACTTTTTTGTATTTTTAAGTATAAAAGTAAAATTATTGTTGGTTTCAATTTTACCTATTTAATATAATATACTTTAAAATTTATAGTGTGTTTTGGTATGTTGATTTCTTTTACATATTATTAAAAAACTCGTGCATATACATATATGCGCATATACCTATTTTACGTTTGAATATGCATATTTCCCGAAGTCTGCTCATCACGGATGAACAAAGTTATATGCCACTGTTTGTGAAAATAAATATCCTATATCATCAGCCTCTACAAACTGTTAAATAGCTTATTTTATAAACAGTTGAAATATCAAAGAAAAGCAACGATATGCACAGTCATAACAACTAAAGGAATGATTATCATTTCAATTGAAATTTTGTTTATAATTATTAGTCATTTACTCGATGTTTCTGCCAGACAGCTTTTAGCAACTGTCGTATAACCAAAATCTCCTTTTAGCAAGACATCAAGTAACTGATCTTTACCAAAGTTTCTACGCTAGCAAGCATAAATATTTTCATTTGTGAGATAGACCTACAAATTTAGAATCGACCACTACATACACATATCTATTGATAGTTTTCTCGACCTATTACGAACCAGTGATGTGTCCCGAAGGAATCTCAACAATCCAGAGTTATATTCTTTTAGTCTGAGTCGACGGCTTATTTTTGGAATTATGTAACTTTTCGGTGTTCCGACGTCATTGCTAGATCACGGCTGACTCAGATGCCAGTAAGATCTTGGCCAGCTGATCGGTTGTGTTTTATTTTTGAATGTGATGTTGTTTTTATTTTTGTAAAAGCGCTAACAGATGTTTTTTCATCCTAAAATTGTTTTTCTTTCAATTACGTAGGCGCTAAATTTAAAAACGAGTTTTCCTTCAAGTATCAGGTGTACACATTTTAATATTTATATAGAACAAAGCAGATAATTCTCATACATATGAACCGATGCTGTTTGGAAGTTGTTTTTCTGTTTCTGTAGAACCTTAGTAGAACTTTTCTAAAAAAAAATTTAAAAATAATAAAAATAAACTGGTTTTAATAAATTTGACTTCCAGAATAGTTTCATCATCATCATCATTGGCTCCACAACCCATGATGGGTCTTGGCCTGCTGAAAGATAAGTCTCCATTATCTCCTATTCTTCGCCTTGGCTTTCCAGTTTCGTACTCGCGACATTCTCAAGTCTTCCTCCACCTAATCCTTAAATCATGCTTTGGGTCTACCTCTCCTTCTCACTCCATCCATTCTTAGGTTATAAATATGTTTTGGCGGCTCCATCTCATTCATTCTCTCTATGTGGCCTAACCGCCGCAGCCGGTTTATTTTGATGGACCTAATAATGTCAGATTTGTCATACAGGCGGTAAAGTTCGAAATTATAGTGTCTACGCCATAATCCGCCCTCCTGTACTCCTTTGTCTTACTAGTGTTAACTTCTAGTTCAATTCTTTTTGTTGCTGCTTCAAGCGCCTTGAATGATTCGACCACGTTTGTCTTTCTTCTTGCAATAATATCGATGTCATCGGCGTACGCTAGTAATTGTACGCTACGATTAATAATAATTTCTCTGGTTGTTACTCCAGATTCTCTTATCGCTTTCTCTAGTGCAATTTTGAATAGAAGGCATGGTAGGCTGTCTCCTTTTCTAAGTCCTATCTGAGACTGGAACGTTCTGGAAACTCCGTGCTGCACTCTAACTTTACACTCGACTCCTGAGAGGGTCGCTTTCACCAATTTTACTAAGTGTACTGGGACTCTGAATTCTATCATGGCCTTGTACAGTATGTTTCTTTCAACACTATCATAGGCACATCTAAAATTAACAAACAGGTGATGAGTATCAATACTATACTCATATGTTTTTTCCAGAGCTTGTCTTAAAAGGAATATTTGATCGGTCGTTGATCTCTCTTTAGGAAACCTACACTGATATTTACCTACTACTTACCTATGTCTTAAGAATATCCCGATAGTTGGTCGTAAAGAATATAATACCAATATTTTGTATGTTACGTTTAGGATGGTTATTCCTCTGTAGTTGTCACATATTGTTTGATCTCCTTTCCTGTGTATAGGTACAAATATACCTACATTCCAGTTTGCTGGCAACTTTATTTGCTTCCAGATTAGTTCTCTCAGTCTACATATACAGTATGTCAGGATTTTTAGCCATGCTTTAAAAGATCTGAAGGAATGCCATCTGCCCCAGGAGCTTTGTTTTCTTTCAATTTCTGTATAGTTTGGATGAGTTCTACCTCTGTTGGGATGTTATATTTCTCTCTTTCATCGTCAATGTCCACGAGTTGGATTTCTGATTCGTGGAGCCCTGTCTCACCTCTTATACTTAGCCTTTCCTCGAAGTTTTCTGCCCATCTTTCTAGTATCTGGTCCTGATCACCAATGATCTCCTCTGTTCTATTTCTAACGATTGATAATCTAGGTTTAAATTCTTTCCTGTTCTGGTTAATCCTCTTGTAGAACTTTCGCGTTTCTGTTCCAAAACAGTTTACAAAATTCTTTAAATGATCAAGCTACTATTATTTTTGTGTGATCGTGATTTTTAGTTGTTCCGTTGCCTTATGTAAGTTTATGAGAATTTCGCTATTTTGAGTTTAAGATCTCATGTTTTCTTTTCCCCCGTTGTAACAATTATAATTTGCTTATAGGAGGTTGAAAGGGGGGTCTGAATAATTACTGGTATTGCGGATAGGGTAAGCAAATAAATTGAAACGTTTACGAATCGCTACTCATGAAAAATGAAATACTTACTGAAAAAAGCACAACAAAGATGTGCTGGGCAACACTACATAAGAATATTACTAAACTATTTAAAATAGGACGCCGTTTAATAAAAATCCTCTTGGTACTTAAAAAGAAGGTTTTTCTAAAACAATTCAAGGGTTAAAAAGAAATAATTTTAAACTACTGATTTAAAGAGAAACATTACATATTTTATTTATCTGTATTTTACATAAACAGTTATTAAAAATAAAAATATCTAAATTTATCAACAAACCTTACATTGAATTGAACCTTCTAACATAATAGAATTAAAACTATGTTTATCAACAAATGTTACATTGAACCTTCTAACAAAACAAACTTTAAAAATATGGTTCTATACCAAATGGCATAATAAAGTGTACTAACTGTCATATGTCGAAATAAAACTACTTAACTTTTCTGAATTATTAATTAATTATAAAAAGTTAATTTTATTCCAAAGAAACTAAAATATGACAATTAGCTGATCCATAAAACTTATATTTACTTATAAACCTTTAAACTGAAATAAGAGAAAACCTTGGTATATTAAATAAAAATGTTTATTTAGAAAAATTTAACAAAACTAATCGCTTCACTTTCTAATTATTTCTTTTGAAATTTTTAAAAAAGTTTGTTACCTTAGATTTGAATAAAAAGATACTGTCCCACACAAACTTCAAACAATCTGATCCGACCCACGGAAGACACAAGAGGCTGACAAATACCAAAACTGGGCCTATGGTTATCCTGGATGCTAATAATATAGATTCGTTAAACTAGACTGCTAGCTACTTACCCTTCGGGACACTGTTAATCAAATTTCTTTGTCACAGAATACGGCTTACAAAACGGTGATATCACATAGCGTTTCGAGCTCAAAATTACCTTCTTGTAACCAAAACTCATCGAATTAAGCCAAACTGCCAAATTTAGAAACTCTACGAAAAGGCTGTTTCTTCGTTCAGGGAGTTCTCTCTTTGTGGGAACTTCTTTAAATTAAAACGCGCTTAAAACCAGGTTCAACTCGATATTTTTCCCAGATGACTTCTCAATTATATTTGGGCAAACAAACTTAAGGTCTCTGTGACTTATTAGTCAGGGGCGTTTAAGTAGGCAACTTCAGATCACTGTTACCTATTAGCTAGGAGCGTATCAAATAAATTATTTTTATATGTTGAAACATTCGATATATTGTCGTCTCAGGAAGAGTGGACCTCTTAAATTGACCACTTCTTCTGTACGCTCTACTTAGGAGCTTCATGTATAGTGTACGAAGTATAGTGTACATTATTGAATTCTACCAAGTCTTGATAATTGGCTGATTTTTTTGATCGAGGCTCTCAATTTCTTTACATATATTGTAATAGTATTGTTGTTTCTCAGTCTTGCATCTTCGCTTTATTTCTGTGTTGAGGTTTCTTAAACTTACTTTTTCTGCAATTATTTTTAGAGTTGCATTTGTTATCCCTATAGGTTTTTCCTAGTTTCTCCATAAGATTCTTTAGGCAGTTTCGGTTTGTGACAGCTGAGTAGAATATCGAGCAGGATAGACTATACCCGATACGACGCATTTCAATGGCTCATAGAGAGCATCCTATGGATGCATAGGTTAATAGAACAGGTATGAGTACAAGGTATAACCAAATAAAACCCACGGATCAAAATACTTGTCTACGAGTCGACTTTCTTCATATCAAGGAGCGTATGGAGCTTTACTCTTGTTATCTGATCATCCTACTGATCTATAATAAAGATATTCTTGTTTTTGTAATTTTCTGGATTACTTCTGGTAGAGGGAGAACGCAGTCTTCTTACCAACCTATTCAGTGACAGTTCTTCCTCGAGTAGTTGTAGTAAATCAAGCATAATACATTATTTCTTGTATCTAGTATAACGTTTGATCAGTGGCACTCCCAACGGGAAAATAATAAAGTAAAGCAGTCGCTAACTTAGTATAAACGTTGTGACGTGTGTTTCTCTCGTTGATAAAAATCTATATGGAAAACAATATAAAACAGTTATATTCTGAAACAATGGTACTGAATAACAGAAATTATAGTTATTGGGTATTGTTTTTAGATTAAAAACTTTTCAAACTGAAAAATACGATGTATTTTATTGGTCCTATAAAAAGTTGATCACAATAAAATTATATGAATGCGATAACAATAAGTTTTATTTCTTAATTTACAAGTACCAGTCTACACCTACAAGTTGCCGCTTCTACATTAACTGATTTGTGTGAGTACAAAACTATTTTTTAATTGCACTAGAAGGTAAGAATAGAACGTTATTGCTACAGTTGATCCATTTATGAGTATATGTCAAAGTGTAGGTACGTGTAATATATATAATTTAAGACTATATTCTATAATTTTAATCTCGTATCAATGTTGGAGGATGGTAATAATTGTCAATATAAAACTATTCGAAAATTTATTTTAAAATATTTACAATATTAATAGATTATTTAATTTTATCTAAATAATACCGTATTTTTATAATAAATTTATCGATTTATATAATTAATAGTAGTTGTCTATATTCAATAATGATTTCTTCTACTTTTTTGTCTTACGTTCATAGTTTTTAAGTCATATTCCACGTCATCTCGTTCCAAGTCTTACTTTCTTTTCTCTTCCTGTCAGCTTCCATTGTAACATTATCTTTGTTGTTTTTACATCTTCGTACCGTTGAACATATTCCAGCCACGGTAGCTTCTGCCTTTTTACAAATCGCTCCATATTATGTCCTTCATTCAGTTTATTAATCTTGTAGTTTCTTCCTTTTGCACCGGACCATATACTTTTCTTATTATCTTTCGAATCTCTTGATCTGCTTTTCATCTTTTTTTTTGTCATTACACAAGTCTCATATCCAGAGTCTAATCACTAAGGGTCTAATTATGTTTCTGTAAATAATAATTTTTGTTCCTTTGTCTAACAATTTCGATGTCTTTTCTTAGCTTTGTATGTACCATTCCCACTGACAATGGGTGCACTAATTTGATTATGACATTAATTCTTTGATTGATTTCTATAACTAAGAATGTTCGATGGTATATGCTATTTCGATAACATTTTTAATGCCAGGTTTCCTTTTGACTGTCATGTACTTGGCTTCTATTTATTTTAAGACCTTTTTTTCGTGCTTTGAAATCAATTTCTTCGAACACTTTCCTTAGTGGCTGCTTTTTCTTGCTAATGATAGCTACATCATCTGCATGTGCAGAAATTTGTACCGACCTGGTATTTATCTGACCAGTTACATCGGTTTTTTTTTATGACCACCCCAACAACTATGTTAAAGAGCATGGACTTATGGATAATGCTTATTTCTGTCTCACTCCGACATCATTATTATCATTTTGGCTTTACAACCCTACGTGGCTCTTAGCCTCCTCACGAATTTCTCTCCAGTTGTCCCTATCCATCGCCTTTCTCTGCCAAGCACGTATCCCCATATTTCTCATGTCTTCATCGATGTTATCAAGGAACCTTGTTCTAGGTTCTTCCTCTTCTTCTAGAGACCAATGGGTCTATCAAGGAGCGTTTTCTAGCTGGGTCATTTTGTTTCGTATGCATTAAATGCCCTGTACACCTCAGACGTCATATCTTAATATGTTTTACGATATCAGTAGATTGTATCGTCTTCTCCACACTATATTGCCATTCACTTCCTCATAAATTCGCTGTTAGCCGTGCAAATTCTGCGGTTTATCTCTACAGTAGTAGTGTTTTCAGTGTTAAGGAGCGCTCCCAGGTATACAAATTCGTTCACTGCTCCGATGACGTCGTTTTCTGTAACAAGTGGTCGTAGTATTTGTGGTTGCGTGCTTATTTTCATATACTTTGTTCTGTTGATATTTATGATTAAACCCATTTTTGTAGAAGGTTCTTTTAATGCTACATACGCCTATCGTACAGCTTTTTCCGTTCTCCCAATCATATTGATATCATCAGCATAGGCCAGGATTTGCACTGATTTATTATATATTGAACCAGTGGTTGTGATTTATGACATACTTCACAAACGTGCTGCACTCCCTGGCGCAGCCCGTTATTTGTTTTAAAAGGTTTAGTCAGTTCCCCCTGAATTCGTAGTCTACATTCAACTTTTTCAAGAATTAGTTTTGGTAAATTTACCAACTGATTTGGTATTTCTAGCTTCTTCATTGCTTTGAACATTTCTCTTCTATTTACAGAGTCGTAGGTTGCTTTGTTTTGCAATCTGATGAATTGCCGCCTCAAACCAGCCTGGTATTTTCCTACTATCAGTTCTGCATATGCTGCCATACGATGACATAGTACTATGGAAAACCTTTTGTACGCTGCATTTAGAAGCGTAATTCATCTGTGGTTAGAGCATTCAAAGATATCTCTTTTTTTGTGTATGGTGCAAAGTATTCCAATTATTTAATTATTGAGAAGGGATTTCTGTGTCCATATTTCTTTTATAAGCTTCTGTAATGCCAGTATGGTATCGTGGCCACCTTCTTTATATAGTTCAGCTGAGAGATTCCGGGTGATTTGTTTTTAGCTACTTTTTTAACTGCATCTTTAACTCCAAGAATCGTTGGTGGTTCCTCTTCTCTCTCGTCTATTCCCCTTACCTCATCTCTTTCATCCCATTAGGTCGCCATTTTCAGTTCTGCTTTGGCTTTTGGTCGCCTTGAATTATTTTCTGTTGATGTTAACTTTCTTATAAAATGCTCTGAATTCTTTCTCTCTGTTAAGGTTTTCAATATATTTAAGTTCCTCATTTAGATGGTTTCGTTTTTTCTTTTGTGTATCCTCTGTTCTTCTCTTTGTCTGATAATTCCCTACAGTTGTTTTAGTTCGCTGCTGCTTCAGTGTTTTCCTTTATTCTGGTTCAGTAGGAGTCTTAATCTGTCTGGCCTTCTTCACAGAGAACTAGGAACGCAGAGAAGCGACACTCCTTTGATCTTGCGTGGGCAAGCCGCCAATGAGTGAAAATGACAGGAAAGCAACCAGCTAACTAATAGTCAGTGGGCATATCACACACTATAAATTCTTAAATAAAATTGAGCATTTATGTTGACTTTCAATAAATATGGTGTAATTATTTTTGATTTACAAAAGGTTGCGAATACATCGCACAACGCAAAGTCATGGTGAAAATCGTATTGATGGAACCATAGATGAAAATACTTTTTTGTTTATTCTGATGTTGGCATTGATAATAAAATAATACACCGATTCTTTTTGGCTTGTGTTGATACAAGATATAATTTGTTCGTCGTGGAATTTCCTAATAAATTATCTTTTGTAATATAATCGAAAAATAACAAAGCCATGGTAACTGACACGGAAATTTCACAAACTCTAAAAATTCCAATTCTCTTTGGGTGAGACTGAGAAACAAGAAACTTTATATTGATATCGATTGTTAATGTCTTGGAAAACTATTAAAATTACATTTTTCCTTTAAAGTCGAGTATTGGAGTAAACGATATTCGACTAAAACGAATAAAAAATCAAGAAGTAACTATTGTACGAGTATATTTCTATAAATATAAAAATGTAATAACCTAAAAAATAATCAAAAAAGTATTACGAATCATTACAAGAGAGCATTAGGAAGATAAAACGAATTTATATTATTGTCATTACACATGATTCGGATATACATAGTAAATCCAGACTTTCAGTTTTAACTAATATTTCGATACAATTTATTTTGTTTACAATAGATTCAGATTTAATACATACGATTTTTAGTTGATTGGTATTGCCTTTAAAATTATTTGTAGTATCTAGTTTGCCTAAGCCGGATTTGTAACAATTATTTCTGGTTTTGTTGTTAACTGCGATTAGTACAATTCTTATACTTGAAGTCAAAACGACGAACCATTGAACCTTAAGGCCAGATACTGGGATTGAGAACTTCATTTTTATAATCCAATTGATATGAAACTTTAAAGCTTGCTTGATACTCCGTAACCTTTAACTTCTTGAAGTAGAAATGTATATTTGGAGCATTTACCTTTAAATAATTGGTCATTTCTTCAGTTGTCTGTTGTGGAATTATATTATGGTGTAAATAAATAATGATTGATTGGAGTAAGATTTATGTCTATAAGTGAGTAAGATTCACACCAGTAGGCCAACATCTGTTGATTTTTTGATCTGAGCCTTCGGAGACAATAAATTTAATGTTTTTATTTTGAACTATCCCTTGGCAGACCAAACTTTATTTTTTTCTTGCTCCACTTAACGAGAGTTCGGACGGACACGTCGGCGTCGGCTTACTGATCGAAAGTCAAATTAATACTATTATGTAATAACTAATAATAATTACAAAGCAATAGTAATTACCTGTTATTATTCTTAGGAAATCTAAATAAACTTATTCCTTTTCCTGTCACAGATGAACATCCGCGAACGCACAACAATAACCAGAAGACATTTTAAATACTTATAAATTAAACTTTTAACTATAAACTATAACTATAAACTTATATATTTAACTTATATATTTTAACTATAACTATAACTATAACTATAAATGCACTTGTATAGTCGAGTATTTACCACAGGTGCCTACGGACTATCGTAAACAATCAGAGTTGAAGAAAACGCACGTGTTTTTGACAGTAAAGCAACCAGATTCGGGCATGCGTATACAGAAACGGTACACGGATTTCGGGGCTCGTGTCGCTTCTCTATGTTCGTAGTTCTCTGTTCTTCATTTACATTTTGATTCCTTCGCCTATTGGTGATGGTATTTTATGGTGATTACCATTTTTTGGTATTTTATTTTCTTTACTGATGTTTAAAATTCTAGCCCCCAATGTTGAGATCACTAGGCAATGATCTAGATCTATGTTCGCGCCTCTATAACTTCTGTAGTTTATTATGTCTGTTCTATGCCTTGAATCTATTAAGATTTGATCAATCTTACTCGTTTTCCTTTAATCAGGAAAGGTCCAGGTTAACTTGTGTATGTTCTTGTGTTCAAAATAGGCGCTAGCGACTGTCATATTAAGTACTGCTACTAAGTTTATTAGTCGTAATCCATTATCGCTACTACTGTTGTTTGAGCTATGCTTTTCTATCGTGGGCATGAAAACTCGCTCTCTTCCTATTTTTGCATTCATAGTCTCACTCCCACGTTGATGTCAAATAAGGGAATGAGTTCTCCATCCACTTCTGATCTCTGCAACGTTATTTTTATGAGACTGGTATATTTGTTTGGTATAAATACCCAGGTTTCGTGTATATATGAAATATTTTATTTCTTTTTACGCTATCATAAGTCTGTGTACATATTATATAGTTATATATCTTATTCATAAGCTTTTTCTTGAATCATTTTTAGTATAAATATATTGTCTGTGGTGGTCATATTTAGTCTGTCTAATTGGCCCATATTCTATCATTCCGCGTAATCCTTTTTCTTATATATGGACTGTATAAGACGAACTACCCATTCCCTTGGCATTTGCTCCCTTGTCCATAATAATGTTATTGGACAATGGATTAGAAAAATACAGTGGAATGATCATTTAAGGTATCATATGACACACTTAAAATATTATTCCATTGTTGTTTCCATATTTTATGTATTCTACCTTAAACATCATGTATTGCATCACTTTTTCTGTTACTAGTTCTCTAGTCTAGTATCTGTTGTAATGTCTTAGGGTTTCTTGTACTTGCTTTTTCAAAGCCTCTCTTTTCGTTTTCTACATATTCTAGTCGCTTGTCCTTTCTTCTTATTATTCCTGCTATTTCTGGTGTTTCTTTTTGGTTGGTTAAGTCGAGCTTGCCTTTCTTTCTGTACTGTTGTTTTACATGCATCATTGTACCATTACCGTATTTTTCATCTTGTATGACTTTATCTAACATAATTTTTAATTCTTGTTCACTTTCATCAATTACGCGAAATTATTTTTCACGTCTATTAGGTACGAACTTGAATTTTGTATTGTTGTGACTTAATAGTCAAAAATACGTAGTTACGGTTGCCTTCCATCGATATACCTATGTTTTGATGGGTTGGAGTCAATAAAAAAGGGCTATTAGGTAACTATTCTTTATCACAAGCTTTCGGTTGTGTTGACAATTAATTTCAGGAGCTAAAAAAATAGAAAATATCTTTATATATAATAATAAATAAATTTTCTTTTTTATTGTTAAATGAAAAAGAATATTTAACAAAATTTTAATTTTGGCAATATAATTGTCAAAAATAAATACTGTAAGTTGGCATTCATGACATTGAGGCTTATTTGTAATTGGTCGCTATTCTAACTTATTTAAAATTAATTAAAATTCAGTTGTTTTTTGTTTAAATAAGTTTTTCAAAATTATGTTTCAAAAATGTAAGAGAAACATTTATTCGACAAACTAATTTTTTTAAAATAATGTTTTTTAAATATGGCTAGCAGCATAATTTTAATAACTAAATTAATTTTATTTAGTGAGGCAATTTTTTGCAATTATTAGTTCCATTTGCAGTTATTTTTTTACTTAAAATGACTTAAAATATATGACTTGAAATATTCGCTCCGTGCGTGACCATTGTAGGGGTACATTGAAACGATGCCAGCGTGCGTAGCGGCGAAATATGGCAAAATTGGAATATTGGACAAAATATTTTTACGCATAAATTTTATCAAAAATGTGTGCTAATACATGTTGCGTATTTAATTGTGCTAATAATAGCAAAAACAGTGAGCGTAGTTTTTATAGGTTCCCAAAGATTACACATAAATTAGAGAAAAGAAAAAGATGAATTCGTGCTATTAATATGAAAAAGTAAATATCACATAATTTCATTTTCATGCAATTGAAATAGGAAAAATTTAAATAATTTACCTTGAATGATATTTCATAAGGCTTCAAGCTAACTGCAGATGATTTTAGCTTTTATATCATAACTTACTATTATTGTTTTTAATTATATGCTCTTTTGCATGACAAACTTGATTTGCCAGTACTGGATTTTCCCCTTTCTTTTCCGTTTGGAGTTGAAAATATATATTATGATGAATTTTGTGAAACCCAGTTTTTAATACTACATTTGTTTTGTACATAAACTGAAAAAATATAGGTAAAAAACTAATTTATTAATAATTGTCAATTTCGCATGTATTTAACAATGTCAAACATATGTCATATGTTTAACCTGAAAATTGGGACTCCAAAATTGTCAGAAAAAGGCGGTAGGTGTCGTGTCAGTCACGCACGGAGTGAATACAGTTTATTAAAGTTATGAACGACAATATTGTAATATTAAGATAGCTTACAGAAAAAGAACTATAAATAATTTAAATGTTTGTCTAAATAATTTAAACTTTCGTATAAACATCAAGGTATAGTGCGTGCAAGCACTCCTGACCACGGCGCAGTAGACGAAATTTGGTTTAGTCCCCACTTCCATGCGAAACGCATTGTACTGTATAATTCCACTTACAATATAACCTATCTGCCTATACGTGAATTTGACTCCGTCTTCGCGCAGCTTAAAGGTCAAGAGTGCTTGGACTATCTATAACTAATCTCTTGTTTTTTGCACGTCAGTTATTTAAAGCGACTCTTATGACAACAAACGAGAAATCCACTAAATAAAACATACCTTAACAGGATAAGTCATAGACTAAATATCTCTCACATGAAGAGCACTATATACTAAAAAATTTAAACGACCGACAATAACACATTCACCTTTAAGAAAAACAGATATGACCTGGGCTCTCACCAACGCAGAAAAAACAACAATATTCGCACCGCATCTTGCAATTGTATGCACAACACCAGGTACTAATAACGATGAAGATGATTATACAAGGATATACCCTCGAAAATCCATGTCAACTATCTCTTCCTGTGACAACATTTACTCCGACAGAGGTTCGGCAACAATTAAAAATGCTAAATCCTAAGAAAGTTCATGGCTATCATTTGATAACAGGAGATTTACTTCAGAAGCTACCGAGAAAAGCAGTGATGTTATTAGCAATAATATACAACAGCATAATAAGTATTCGATACTTTCCAATACAATGGAAATTTGCTCAAGTTACTAGGATTCCAAAACCTGGCAAGCTCGCAACGCAAGCAAATATCATATCGCCCTATAAGACTACTTGCCTACTTCCAATAATGTCGAAAGTATTAGAAAGGCAACTATTACATATAATCTTTTATGGATTTACATCGATGGAACTCAATGATGATGATAATAGAGTAAAACGTTACCTCTGAGGCTTATCAAAGAAAAACAAGTAAAGTGATCTTAATATAAAATTGAGTAGGTATAAGAGCGTTAAAATGTTAAGTTTTATTTAGTTTGCTGTATGGGAAGGAAAATTCTACATTAAAGCTAAAACAAATACAGAAGTTAGAAGTATTTGAGGTGAGGTGCTATAGATGGATGCTTAAAATACCAAGGATTCAAAGGGTTACTAAGACCAAAGTGCTGAGACGACTAGTACCTACTAAAAAGAGTGCAAAGCCGTTAAAACGATTAAAGTGAGAAAAGTTGAGCACCTGGACCATATTACTAGGGGAGAGAATTATGAAATACTAAGACCAATTATGCAAAGAAAGATCACAAGTAAAAGAAATGTTGTTCGAAGAAAGATTGTGTTAATGAGAAATATGCAAGAATGGTTTAATTGCAGCCCAGGAGAACTCTTTGAAGCAGCTGCAAATAAAGTACGGATAGCTATGATGCTAACTAACCTGCGATAGGAGCAGGAATCACAAGAAAAAGGTTATTGTTGCATTTTGACTTCCTGTTTTCCAGTTTAAAATAATAAACTCTAATCTCTACCATTATATATGTATCTTTACAATTTTTTTTATGTATTATTGAATATGTTAGTTAAGATTTAACAAAATGGCAGTAATAAATAAGACCCCATGCACAGACACTTTATATAAAGACCTCCTCAGCAAAATTACCAAAAAGAGACCAGTTAGTAAGCGAATCATTCTTTATTGTGAAACATTGTGACGGATCAGTAGAAATATCCCGAAAAAAGTAAAACGGTCAATGTTTAGAGTCTTATTAAACAAAAAGATCAATTTAGGCAAATAAAAAAGAAGTAGCATATCCTCATCAACAGCTATTCCATATATCGTCGAATGTAAACCTCTCTTAGGTGTGAATCCAGCCATTAGCTTGATGTCATCAGTCATCTGATTTGAGGTCTGCCTCTACTTCTTTTGTCTTTCATTCTTTTTAATCATCTTATGTTTCATTAAATTTACAATCGCTAAGCTTAATGTTGAGCATTCTTCGTTCCATAACTCTCTTCAGTCACTTAAATTTTGTGGACATTGTTGTTGTTAAAAGTCCATGTTTTAGTTCCATATGTCAGAATCGGTATGATCGAAAGTTTTTATTTTTAAAGTATTTGGAAAGTTTTAGGTAAATACTGTTTGTAATCTTCCAAATGCTGCCCATCTTCTTCTTCTTCTTATGGTGCCTATCCGTTACGGATGTTGGACACTAACATGGCTATTCTGACTTTGTTGACTGCTGCCCTGAAAAGTCTGGTAGTGGTTAAGTTAAACCATTTTCGCAGGTTATTCAGCCAGGATATTCTTCTCCGTTCTGGACCTCTTTTTCCATGTACTTTGCCTTGAAGTATAGTCCGAAGTAGGACCATATTGCCCATACCAAAGAACATCTATTTAAGTCAGACTTTCGGTTAAACTCTTTTTTTGTCCTAAGTGTATATAAGACTCAACCTTTTCTATACCTATTAGTATTATCCAGAGTTGTATCTAAAGATTCGTTTGTTAGATGTTTAGGTTTTGCTAGATTTCCCTGCAATTCTTGTCTGTCTTTGCTATCTATTAACACAACGTATCGGCAAATCTCATATGGTTAAGGTTTCCGCCGTCTATCGTTACTTTATTTGTTCATTCTATAGTTCGAAACATATCTTCTAGGGCTCGAGAAAAGGGCTTGAGTGAGATAGAACCTCCTTGTTAGCTCCTCTCTGTAGTAGAAGAAAAAACAAAAAAAAAATTAAACTACACAAAGAGGTACAGAGAAGTAGAATATATTTTCTAGCTTATTATTATTTTAGTTAGTCAAGAAACATCTTGAAAATCTCTAGAAGGTTTTTTATTAAAAAAATTGGACACAGAAAGTTTCATTTAAGTCTATTGAAGTTATTATTTTTTTATAATATACTATAAATATTTATTAAATAGCAAGAGCAAGTGATATGTTGCCGAAACGTCGAAGAAATGATGTGTTTTTATTTTTTACTAAATTTAATTCATAACAAAAATGTATAGGAATCAAAAATGTATACCTACAAATATTTAAATAAAATATTCTAGATATTTTAAGTAGATATAATTTTTCGAACGGTAGTTAAAATATGACTATAATTTTCAGAATAAAATGTCCATTTTGTTAATTTATTTAACATTTAAGTAACATTTCGATGCGTTTTACGGCCAAACACTAAATTTCAATTAAGAAAATGTCATCGGAGTTATGTTCACTGACAATTACACCTATCCATCTGTTTCTAAAAACCGAAATAACATCAAAGCGGTAGCACCTACGAGAATTTTGCCTAGTGTAATGAACCCCTCGAATAAAAATACAACCTGTGGCAGCCCACCCAGCTGTTCGGACTACTAAAAACACCTTAAAACCCCCAATTAGTTGTTAAAATAACTGCACGCTCCCTGTAGCACGAGTAAGCGCCAGTGTTACGTCACATCAACGTCACAAAGTGGGGAGGTAACCGGTGGAGGGGTGAGCACACTGCCTCTCTCTGTTATTGGCCAACCCCTTACTTACGACTTCCTAATATGGAACAGTGACTTCATTCATAAAAGTAAAGTCGTCGCGTTCGCCGATCAGTTCCCGATATCAGTTCGGTGCGAGTAGGTGCGCGATTCGTAACTAAACAGCAGAGAGCGTTATTTCTTATAGTTCAGTGCGCGCTTATTCGCGCTTTCGTTGAAAGTGCCCGGGTGGCGTAAAAACCAACCAAAAAGTGGCAAAATGATCATGGACACTTTAGATACGCTGCCTAATCAGCACCACCACCATCATCACCATTCTTCTGCATTTTTACTGACGGAAAGTGCCGCGGCGGCAGCTGCCGGACACCACTTTAACGTACTCAGTTTTGACACATGCTTATACAAAACAGGAACTAGCAGTAATAGTGGAGGTAGTCCTATACCCGCTTCGATTTGTTCCCCTTGCGAGGATCCTTCTCCTTCGGAGGCGCAACCTGGCGATTTAAACACCCCCGTTACAACTTCCAGCGACGCTCCTTCCTTCTTCGGGCCTAGTACTGTCGTGGAACCACCACCTATAACAGGTTAGTCCTCAAAATGTAACAGGTGCAAAATATACTTTGCTCTGGGCTATATTTACATCGACCGCAAACCGTGGCATGCATACAAGTGGATAAAAATAACTCTTGCCGGTATAATGTTATGTCTATAGTCTTGGAATCGCACAAACACACCAATATTGAGTTACGGAATTTAGGAACACGTTCCACTTCGACATACAAGTCTCTCCTGCAATTTATTAGCACTTAAAAGATGAAATATAAGTGCTTGAGTTTCTGATTTTTACGATCTCGTCAGGGATAATGCCGAAGTTAGCATACACACATTCACGGTCATGTCTTTTATTGCTTATTAACAAGCGTTTTACATCACTTTTATAGACTCGTTGTTTGTAGTTTGAAGATTATTGTTTTCTTAAAATATACTATGGCTTTTAATAAAAACAATCTTGCACAACACTTCACGTAAATTTTTAATTCTCTTTTCAATTTATTTATTTTTGATCTAACCAAACTTACAGCCGGTTATCTTTGTTTACTTCCCAAGCATTAGTCACAAAATTTACAGAAGTATGTGCTAAAAGTTTATGTCCACTGAAAACTATCATCAATGAGCTTAAATAAAGAATTTAATTTGATTAGCAAAGCCGTTGGAGTAATTACTAAATATAGACGCAACGTGAGAAACTTTGTCCATTCATTAAAAATATCACAGTCGATAATAAATATCGCTATAGCCGAATTGTTTCACTTCCTCTCTTCCAAGAAAAAAATATTGATCTTGAATTGCTCGGCAAAGCGCGACGAAATATGAGAACAGCTGAGTGACAATTTATCGATGAGTAGTTATTTTATATAATAGGGTGTAATCTTTGTCAAACTGTTTTGTTTTTGTTATCTCTCTGATATATTTTGTATTTATCGTGTTAGGTATTATGATAATGTGTTATGTAGCCTGGCATTATTTCATTTTATTTCTCACGCAATTGAATAATAGAGTATGTAATAGCTAATTGCCCAAACATGCGAAAGTATGATTTTTTTACATTTATTGCGTGAGGTGTAATTCAATTGGAAATGGAATTTTTTATTGCCTTTTGAAAAATATATATTTTTTAATGCTAATGCATCTCAATAGTATTGCTGCTAATAATGACAGTATCTAATATCACAACATACAAGGATCAATACTAACACATATAAAGTAGGGATTACATTAAAAAATATTAAGAAAAACGTTCACTATGCAATGGCATATTCCATTTGTAAACTTCTTTGGACAAAAAATTTAATTGATTCTTCTTTTGGCTTTTTAAATTATTTTTTATCTAAATGGAAAAGGTATCCCTTGCTCAACATCATTATATTTATATAATATAGGTACATTAGTTAGTTTTTCCGTATTGTTTCTTATAATGTCATAATGTACACTTGATTATGTCATATCTAGAAAAACGAAACGCATGTTTAATATGAAGATATTGGTACGAGAATGTTTGAAAGAAACAACTAAATATTATGAAATATAGTTATAATAATATTAAATTTGTTTATTCACATATTGTGCGGAAGAGAGCAAAAGAACCGCTATCTGCTCTGCTCTCCTGCTATTCCTCCCCTACGGCTACTATTATTATAATAACTAAAGGGGCAAATAAACTGCAGACACACAGTTTTTTCATTGGAAAATCAGTTGGGTAGCTTTTTGCATAATTCAAATTATATTAAAACATATTTCAACGAGCTGATGTTAACAGCTGTTACCAACTACCCACACGTTCATACAATTTATCAATTAGGTGTTTCATTATCATGATTTTAGTAATACGGAAATGATTTTAACTAACATTATCCTTCTGATTGCCATGGTAATTAGTAATGTATGCGGGTGTTTTAGTTAATTAAAGTAGATGAAAGCTGGAAAAGATGCTGCGTTTTTAATATTAACAAAATATTTTGACAAAAAATATGGATTTTTGAAGAACCAAGAGAAAAAAAAACATTTGAAGTTTGATAATTGTCTGCTATTTGTGTGATTACTTACTTGTCATTCAAGAGGCACTTGTCATTTTTTTTATTACCACTAATGTGGTTTATTTATTATTTTTTGTATTTTTGTTTTTATTTACAGCGATTTCATCTATGTTAAATATTTTAAATGAAATCTAATAAAAGATGAAGATTTTTTTAAATTTTGGTCTCATTTAGGCATTCTATTTTTAAAATGATTCATTTCATTAAAAGCCACTGGGTATCTAGTGACATATTATTCTGTACACCCAGATGAAAGAGTCCAGAAGACCAGTAGAACATGTTTAAGTTTCTAAAAAGATCAAAATAGGTAGACTTGATACATTTCAAACCTGGTGTATCAGCGTTGCTTGATACTATTTTGTATATTAAAAAAAATCATTAGCAGCACAATTAAATAGAAAAAACTGGAACAATACATAAATTTAAAAGATTTGATTGAGCTACAATAAACGTAAGATTGAACATCATCAGACCCAGAAAAAAGATTGCCCAAAGAGAACAGAAAAGTATTCTACTTGAAAAAATGAAGACCCTGGCTAAGTAACTCTGAGGAAGATCAGGTTATGATAAAGATACAATTCCTTGTGAAACATGCCCAAATAATTGATAAGAGCAACTTAAAACTTTTTATTGCAGTTGAAGACTTGTAATAATGATACCAAACAAATATTTTTGAACAGTAGTTTACATCTACAAATAACGTTTCTGCAAAAAACTTGAGAATGTATTTTTATTTCCATAAAAATGACTAAAAATATAGGTTTAAACATATATCAATACAACAAGAAGCACATATGCACATGAAAAACTTCCAATTCTTCAATATGACCACGAAACCTACAAAAGAGTAATGTTCTTTAAGTTTGCTGTATAAAAAAAAAAACAAAAAAATGCTAAGAATTAAAGAAAGCAAAACTGTTTAAAAAAAAATAGAATTTTATCAATATATTAATTCAAACTTTTTTTTAACAAAAACGTTTTGAGATAAATTATTTACAGTAAAAACCCCATCTTCAATCTGAAAATACCGAATCTACGAAACATTTATCTAATTTTATCTTTGTGGTCAAAAATCTGTGGATTCAATCTCAAATTTTAAAGCAAAATATAATCTTACTTCATAATAGTTTGATGATATCATGTAGCAAAAATGTATTGACAATGTAAGTCTTACTTAACTTAGTCGAACCAGTAATAAATTATACATGCGCTGGAGCATTAAGTGTTTTCCCATTCATTCGACTCAGCTAAACATTCGTACGGCTGTAAGATTGATAAAAAATATATAATTTTGTTGTTTATACATGGTTATGCACGTTTAAGAAATGATTGAATAATTCATCTATAATACGTGTAAACTTTTCTGCTTCTTTATTCACTCAAACATCTTCGTCCCATTTTCCAGCTTATATTATCTTCTTTCCTTACTATTTTAATGGGAATAAGTCACAATTAAAGGTTAACATAAGTTTATTAACGTATTAATTTCCACTTTGTAAATCGTTCTCAAAATACAAACATACAAACAAACAATAAATTAAACATATTTTGTTTTTGTGTTATATATTATTATATTTTACCAATTTTTATTTTGAAATATTTTTAGAAGTACATAGAAGGTTAAAAAGGTAAAAAATATATTGAAATTTTAAGGAGAATAGCATAAACAATAATTTTATTTTCACATACAGGTATATAATATACTCCTATGGATTGACGATTTACTTTTTTCCTTTTCACGCAAATAACTGGACTCGATTCCCCTCGTAAGAGAATTTGTTTTTTTTTTAAATTCGTTACAAAGAAATATATAATATAAAATATGTAATTAGAATTTTTTAAATTCCAAATAACTTAAATCTGTGTTATTATAAAAAAAATATTATTAACAATTCAGTAGTAAACAGACATAAAATTGCATTAACCGACATTATAGAAATAACTCGCTATAAGAATTATTCACTTCTGTCGGTACTCTCCATGTACCACGCGCCATTTTTAGCTAAACAATGTTGTTAAAACATTGTCCGATCTGGAAACCTTATATATAAGTATATATTCGATTTAATTTTGTTTTACTTGCTTCATTCTTCAATTGATAACATTTCCGTCTTTAGTAGATACATAAAACAATTATCCTAGTCCCGTCCTCGTTCGTGTTTTACTGATCACATTTGGCCATTAAATCCAATTAATTCACCGAATAGACCAGATTCCTGCGAATTTAGTTCAACTCTCCCGTTTTACCCAATAAATTCCTGCAACAAGTGTCACCATCTGCGAGAATGTGGGTCTAGCCCAAGCATGGTGTTGGGCGACGGCGCAAGCTTGTCGGATATGATCAATACTGCGGCAGGCCATTGATAGAGTTTGAGCGCTAAGGCTTTCATTCAAGAAAATTTTACTATGTTGAAACGCCATCATGGCGGGTCTGTTAATGTCAAGTGCATAGTTCATTGTCGGTATTAATCGATAGAGTAAACTGCTTTGTGGGAATCAGTTGGGAAAAGTATGCCAAATGTTATAGTTGCCCCCATTTTGTATTATTATACTTTAAATTAAAAAAAAAATGTAAATGTATGGGTATACAGATTATACTCCGTTCGAAAAGTATTGATAGAACATTTTTTATGACACAGCTAATAATCCTGGACGTGATGTCGTCCTATAGTGAAAGAAATGTTCATAAAAATTTCTCATTGTGAATTACTTTTGTTAATATGTAAATCTACTATGCAGATTTCTTAGCTTCGTACTAATAGCTGCAAAACTCCACAGGGTTCCACTTTAAGCCCTACACTTTTCTTATTAGCTCTCAATAATATGTCGCAAGATACAGAGTTATACCATTAAAAGCAAATGTATATGCTGACGATCTAATAGTTTACATTAAAAGTTGTAATATCTCTCTTGCTACAAAAATCCTTCAGTCATTTCTTTACAAACTGAAAGTATGGTGCCAAAAAAGTAGTTTGAGTGAAAAGATCTATTTTATTATCTTTAATAAAAAAAAAGAATAGCAGACCTATCCTAATTATAAATAGCATAAAACAAGTAGACTCAACAGATTTTCTAGGATTGAGATTCGACAACCACTTGAAATGGAGAGATCATATTAAAAAAATAGCCTTATTGTGTCAGCCAAAAATAAACCTCCTAAAACACTTTCTAACAAAAATTGGGATGCTGATACAACTTCTCTTTTATATTTATATCAGTCACTCATCCGTAGTAAATTAGTCCGTTAGTAAATTTAGAATTAGTAAATTAACGGCACAATATGCTACCTAACTGCTAGTAAAAAAGGTTTTAAGTTCTTGTCCAAAACAAATCTTTGAGACTTGCAGGGGTTTCATACTAGTCCAGTAGCAAGTTTTCAATCTGCACTAAACGAACCATCTTTATTTATAAGAAGGCAATATATAACAGTTAGATACACTGCTAAACTGTATAGCAATATTAATAACCCTACCTGCCTACATACAAATAACATCCCCACAAAAGTAATAGACAATCAAGGTATTTATGGTATAATGAAATATAGATATAACACCAATTTCTTCTTAATAATAAATTCTCTTTTATCTCTATAAGCTCTTCTATATTTCTTCTAGTTCTACTCTGTACTCTGATCAATGCCGTTTCCAATATCCTTTGTGTTGTGTCTGTGGTGTGTCTTTTTTCTGATACTTAAGTTATTATTGATTTTCAATTAGGGTCATATTCTATCATCAAATGTATGTTGCTGCAGACACAATGTCATGTTCTAGATGATTCGTGGGTATGATTTTAGTTATACCATTATTCTTACCTATTCTATATACCCTATGTTCTATATAGTAGGACGTTAACTATCAGCTATTGGAAAGTGCCTTGTCGGGGATGAAAACTTCTCGACCATAAGTGAAGGCGAACTCAGGCTCACAGTCTTAGATCGGCACGGCTTAAAAAATGTTAAACGGTCCATAAATTTGTTGTAAGTTTGTAAACTTAGCGAATTATTGGAAAAATAAGACACCCAAAACGAATTGTGGTAATAATCTAAAACCGAACTATTTTCGAGTTTGTTCAAAGAATAAGACCTAAATCATTCGAGTAAGCTAAATCGCTCATATTGCTCAAATGCGTAGGCATGTTCCCCGCTTAGCTACTCGTTTGGTATGGTTAAGTGATCTTAAATGGATATAGAAGGTCTTCAGTTGAAAGTGAGAACACTTTTCACAAAGGCACAAAAACATCATCTGCGTAGTTGCCAATTTAAGAACTTATTCTCAGAAGCAGGCTTTTGAGCATCTTTCTAAGCAAGAAAAAATGCGCATCTAAATCTTCACATGAACGAAATCTCAATAAAATCCGGCAAGACTCTGTCGAAAATACAGCGTCCAACTATTGGTTGACACCAGAAAGATGTTTCTCGAAACAGAGAGTTTTCTAGTTCGTATTCAGGATCAGGTTATTCCAACCAAAAATTACCTCAAATATGTTATCAAAGACCCTTAGGTCCAAAACGCCAAATGCTGATATGAATGTTAAGTCTAAGAAACCATTCAATTATCTTACCGGGGGTGCTAGGCGTTTGTCGAAACTGATTATAAAGAATACCATGACTCAGTGAGAAAGATTATTTACCAAGAACTAGCTAATAAACTGAGAAACAGTACTGGGCGTTCTGATCAATCAGTGGCACATGATAGACCGGATCAGTCGGATTAAAACACTAATAAGATAAACAACACTAATTGATGTGACGATAACTTTGCTATATATGATAATAATTTGCGGGTTAAATACAATGAGAAGATCACCAATTACGGAAACCTTGAAGCAATGAAGAATGGAAACCACTCAGACGATACCTTTTACTTTCTCTATTACTGGAGTCATTCCGAAGAACCTCCTAGAGAACATAAAGCAGTTAGGTCTTAGTAAACATATTTATAAGACCATGCAGAAAACGATACTGCACTCATCATCCAAATGCGTAAAGAGTCCCACCTCAGGTAGCTGGAATGAGTGAATTTTTTCCTTAGAGGAGTTAGGGCTTAGATAGATATGTACCTAGATATTCAGCTAATTATCATGTACCAGCTCATTAGGTATCTCAATAATCAAAGATTTAGCACAAGTAAAATATAGTTAGCATGGATAACAAGCCATGTATTTTTTAAAAGCAGAATAACGAGAAACAATATGAAAGGATGAAGTTATTTCTAGGTGGATAAATAATATTTTTTTAGTGTTAAGTTCTGTTGTTAGTCCCAATGTTTTATATTTTTGGTCAAGAAACCAAAATTAAGTGCATTCAAATCCACTTGTCTCAGTCTGGTGGTTTTCTTTAATTTTTTTCTTAATACTCTCAATAAACAAGTCCTTCCATAGAGCTTAGATCTCACCCTCAAAAGAGTGTAGAAACAGAACTATTGTTTTCGCTCAAATTAGACCTATCGTCTTTGTTTTTCTTATTCTACTAATTTCTGTATTATATTTCGACTAAAACTGATATCTAATATCCTGTTGATTGTGTTCATTTATACCATTTATCGATGGCTTAAATAGAAATATGTTAGGACTTTATCAAAGGGGAAATTATGCACAAGATATCGGAACTTAGCTTCTAAAAATAAATAACACAGTGATTTAAACTTCAAATATAAACGAATTCGATTCAATATGGTACAATTCAAATGTTAATATATAAATTCGGACATTGAGAATATCTTAATAGTCCACAATATTTTTCTTCTTCGCGTGTTATATCAAAATTATCCGACTTTGGCGATCACAATTGCGAAGGCTTCTCGATCTTCTGCAATATGGAATAAGTGTCCTGCATTTGTTATCTGAGTCCATTCACAAATGTTTTTTAACCAAAAAACTTGTTTTCTTCTTACACCTCTACGGCCCTCTATAGTTGTAATATTTTATATCGACTTCCCCTTACTATATGTGCCAGATAAGACATTTTTCGATGTTTAACAGTCTTTAACAGTTCTCTGTCTTTTTTACCGCTCCTTAGTACTTCTACCTTATATTTCCGTGCTGTCCAAGGTATCTTCAGCGTTCGTCTATGAACCCACATTTCCAATGCTTCAATTTTGTTAATGATCGATACTTTTAGCGTCCACACTTCTGCACTATACAAAACAAAACTACGGCCCAAACATAGCACTTAATCATTCTTTGTCTTAGTTCTAAACTGTGGTGATTATTGCAAAGAAATGACATTTTAATAAAAGTGGTTTTAGTCATTGCTATTCTACGTTTTATTTCTATGTCTGGATTTAGTTGGTCCGTTATCACAGTTCCCAAATATGTCATTTTGGGAACTTTCTCAACTTAGACTCCATTTAATTGAAGTACTATGTGTGTGTGCTTGGAATATTGACTGCGAAACATATGGTTTCATTCGCCTAATCAGGTTTGACTTTGATTCTTAACAATGATTAAAATAAAATCTATTAATATTTAAAATTTACATTATTAATATTTTTAAAACAATATCACTTTTTTTTTAATTTTATACAATTTTGTATACAATTTTCTAGTAGAAGGTATCCAGTCTCGTATCCATGCATCCAGTGCCCAGTGGTTGTTTAACCAGTATTATCCAATTCCGCAAGCAGTGTTTTTTTTTAATTTTTTTTAAATTCTTTTTTAAATTTTTTTATTTATTTTTTTCTTTTGTTTTATTTTTTTTTAATATTTTCAATATTTTTTCTGTATTTCTTTTTATTAATATTGTTTAATATATATATATATATATATATATAATATATATATATATAATATATATATATATATATATTTTCTTTTATATACAAGTTTTGGTATACATTGAAGTACTAATAAAGGGGAAAGCTAAATACAAGTAGAAACGTTTATATATAGAAAACATTAATATGAATTTTTAAGCCACACAGTGGAAAAACTTACTTATAAATAAACGAATCAGCAGAAATATAGCTGCAACAAAGATGGAATGTCTTTGAAGATGCCTTCAATTAACAAAAATGACAGAATAGGAAACGACCTCGAAAATTCTGGAGAAACTAAAAAGATGAAGCCATCTTACCATAGGAGACGGGAAATGAAACAAAAAAGGTTTAATGAGGAAAGAAAGTAAAAACTAAAATATTCTTAAATATATACCTAAGAAATTAAATTAAATAACAAAAAGAGAAGAAGCAGAAATTTCTGCGCTCCAAAAAGCTGCCCAGAAAAAGAAGATCAAGATCGAAAAAAGTATTATAAGATTTTATACTACGTCATTAGATGTTAGCAATTACAAAAAAAAATTAGAAGTGTTCGAGAGAAAAAATTCAAGGAAGATCACTGAAAATATGTATAATATGGAAATCTAGATACAGCTGTACACTTTACCAATATTTCAAAGAAACATCTGCCTGAATATTAGTTCCAGAAATTTGAATTGACTGTCATTGATTCAGAGAGTCATATGTAGGGTGGAACGTCAAAAGAAAACCAATGGAAAAGATGGAAGAGTGCAATGGCAGCAGCACAAGTCCAGGACTTAGAGACAATTGTGTCGCATCCAAGATTACAAGTAAAGGGCCATTCTCGCCGTACTGCACACCACAGGAACAATATTGAGACTAAATTTAAACAACTGTCATGTTTTTGAAAGATTCCGTTTTTATAACTGAACCCAACTCTCACTCACAATTTCTGTCTTCTTCCTCTTCTTTTTTTATGTAGTCATAACTCTGTCTGTTTTTCAATGCGTCTCCAATAAGTTGTTCCATCGTTTTCGTGGTCTTCCTACAGATCGTCTTCCTATTGGGGAACCATCTCTTGCCGTCTTTACTACTCTATTAGTTGTTCATTCGGCTTATATGATCGTTCCATTCTACTCTTCTATTTCTAACCCAGCCTTGGATGTTCTCTACCTTGCATCTACGCCGTATATCTGTACTTCTAGCTCTGTCCCACAATGTTTTGTCATCAAGTGTTTTCATTTCTGCTGCTTCTGAAATCCTTTCTATTTCTCCAAATTTTTTCATTTAGGCAACCTGATGCTCTATTTGCTCTATTCACTTGCTTTTATACTGCTGTTTCTAGCTTTCCGTAGCCAGATAATGTGATGACTAGTTTTTTAAACTCCATTACTTGTTTTATTATCTGACCTTCAAGATGTAATTACATCTTAGTAAATTTGCTGTTATAACCATGCGTTTTGTCTTTTTTGGGGACATTAATATGTTAAATTTTCTGGCGGTTATATTAAATTTTTCTGGCAGTTTGAGAGAGTAGTAATTGCGTCATCTGCATAGCAGATTATTTTAATTTTTTTTTCTCGCATTTGGTATCCTTTTTTAAATTTTACTTTTTTTGCTATTTCATCCATAATTGGGTTGAACAATAGGGGACTCAGACTTTGTTTGCCGTCACCTCTAGTGTTAGTGGTTCGTTGTGGTCATCTTTAGCAAAATTGGATCGAAAGTAGTTTACCTGTTTCCTTCGGAATGTGTTTCGTTTTTATTAGTTCGTTAATTTCTTTTCTTTGTCCTCTGATCATTCTCCATATTTCTATTTGTGTTCCGTAGAAGTCGTGTTCCATCTGTTTTGAGAAGCTCTACCAGTGCTCTCTTTTTGTTCGTCTAACTAAAGTATTCGTTTCATTTCTGATTTGTTTATAGTGATTGTATGCCTATTGTGTTTGTTGTGTTCTGTATTGTGAAAAAACTTTTTTTTCTTCACATTTTGTCTTCTTCGAAGACAAATTTCTGTCTTGTAACTAATAAACAACCCTTTTCACCCTCACTTATTACCCATCTACGCAATTTAGAAATTTTCCTAGAAAATAAGAAATTCTAGTCAGTACCGAATAATGATCATGCTGTGAAGATTAAATTTGTTGAAGGTGCAAACATGCCCATAGCTTAATGGACCTTTTATCGCCCCCTATCAGTCTAAATAGGGGGACCAAAAATTAAACAAAAATGGGGAAAAATTCAACATGCCCTTGTGTCAGTTGGAAAAGAAACCCTCAAACCACTTAAAGAAAAAACAAAACCTTTAATGACAGTAGAAATTCTTGAACTCATGGAAGAACGAAGAAAACATAAAGCAAAAGACCTGAATAAATACAAAGAAATTCAGAGAAACATCAGAAAGAAAATTCGAGAGGCAAAAGAGAGGTGGCTCTCCGACAGATGCAAAGAAATAGAAGATCTGGATAAAAAGTACGAGAGCTTTAATTTACACAAAAAAATCAAAGAAATGACAGGTTCTAGAAAGCGTACAAAAACGAATATCCTTAAAAATGATAAAGGGGATATTATTACTGATATGAAGGAGAGATTATGTCACTGGACCGATTACATTCAACAACTATTTAATGATGAAAGAGAAGAACTGTCATTAGAAATCACCGAGGATACCGGACCACCAATATTAAGAGAAGAAGTCATCTATGCCATCAAAAACACAAAAGAGGATAAAGCTACTGGACCAGATGAGGTGCCCATCGAATTATTAAAACTCATCGATGAAGATGTTATTGATGTAATGGTTGAACTCTTTAATCTAATATATCAGACTGCCACAATCCCCAGACAATGGCTGCAATCAACCTTTTTAGCAATTACCAAAAAACCAAGTTCAACAACTTGCTCCACAAAACCACAAAACAATGGCTTTAATGAGTCACACACTTAAAACATTTTTAAAAATAATTCACAGCAGAATTGTTAAAACTGTTGAATATGAGATTAGTGACAGACAATTTGGCTTTAGAAATGGTATGAGTACAAGAGATGCTTTGTTCGGCTTGAATGTGCTGGCTCAGAGATGCATGGACATGAATCAGGATATGTACTTATGTTTTGTAGACTTTGAAAAGACATTTGATAAAGTTCAACATAAAAAGCTTGTAGATATATTAAAAAGCAAAAATATTGACAGTCGTGATCTGAAAATTATATCTAATTTATATCGGAATCAAACTGCCAAGGTAAGAGTTGACAGCCAGTACATCGAAAATATCAAAATACAGAGAGGAGTCCGCCAGGGTTGCGTGCTGTTCCCACTATTTTTCAATGTCTACAGTGAAGCGGTATTTCAAGAAGCGCTCTCAGACTCAATAGAAGGTATATCTATCAATGGAGAAGTTTTGAATAACTTACGTTTTGCAGACGATACAGTAATAATTACGAATAACAACAATGATTTACAGAACGTAATGCAACGCCTTAATGAACGCTGTCATGAGTACGGACTGAAGATAAATTTAAAGAAAAATAAATGCATCATCATGACTAAATCTGCACATGCAAATATCCACTTGACTATTGAAGATACTGCAATTGAGAGTGTTAATAACTATAAATACTTAGGAATATGGATAACATCAGATGTAGACCAAACCAAAGAAATTAAGACACGTATTGAAATAGCACGTACATCATTTATTAAACTTAAAAAGTTTCTTTGTTGTCGGGATATAAGGTTAGAACTACGTCTGAGAATGCTTCGATGTTACGCGTTCTCTACTCTTCTTTATGGCTTGGAAGCTTGGACGCTAAAACAAGTTCATCTGAATAAGTTGGCCGCCTTTGAATTTTGGTGTTACAGAAGAATCCTACGAATATCATGGATTCAAAGAATGTCAAACATGGAAGTAACTAGAAGGATAGTAAATGAGGCGGAAATAATATCAACTAAATATTAACTAAATAATATAACTTATTACTTATTATCTCTAATTTGTTACTTTTAAAAAACTTAAAATCATGATGCTTTCGGACCTTGTTCATTATCCACCATAAAAAGTTTAAAAATTTCAATTTTATTGATATAAATTTTCGAAAAATTTTAGAAAAATTATTTAATTCAAAAGACAATTAAATTTGAGTAAATCATATCATCATATCATCAACTTGGTTTAATTTTTTGGAACCTTGGCCTAAGAACAAACTTCAAACTAACTACTGGTTTCCATTTACATGATATTTTATTGCAGACTGACAAAAATGTCCGATTTATCAGCAAAAGTCATTAACTTGTCTGATTAATAAAGTATTGTTCTTTAAGAACGTGTTCCTAAAATTAATTATTAATTATTTCTTATTTTTGACTGAAAAACATAAATTTGAATAAATAATCTATGATTTATTCTTCCTCTACTACTTGATATCTACAAAATATCCATGATTATAGCATTTTTAAGATGTTTTTAGATGATTATATATTAGAAAATAGCTTTCAACTGTTAATTTTGCCAAATCCATTGACAAAACATATTATGCGCATAAGTTTCTAATTTAAAAATCTGATATGCCTAATAACATTTAAAATATAACTTGTTTTAACTCGAGTCTAATGCGACTTTGAAATAATTTGAATATTCCATTCATTAAAAAAACGAATAAAATATCCTAGTAAAATGTAGGTTAAGTTAATTCTACGAGGCAAAAACAAGTCGTATAAATAGAAATTCTTTATCTGAAAAAGTATCAAATTCACAATAAAAATTCATTCACAAAACACAAGATGAATGAAATCTCGATATCAGCAGTCTGTCGTTTTATGTTACCTAAGTTGCTTTTTACACTCATTAAAAATTTAATCTCGTTTATTACAGGTTCCTTGGATCCTGAAGAATTGTCAATCGAGCAACAACATACCAGCCCACACCATTCGCCTAGCAGTCATATCACGGAGCGTGCGACGCCCCAGGATTCCGCTTTGTCGCCGAGTTTGAGGGAAGAAGAAAACACAAATCACAGTACTTTAAGTATGTATCCGCATTCGAGTAACAACAACATGGCAAAATTACAACACCGCACCATCTACACATCAGCTGGCAGTCCGAATATGTCGGGTAGTATACAGATGCAGAGTGGCAGCCCATTAGGAATGCCCAATCAGGGTATGGCTCACTCGCCGTCCGCAGTGAACCAATGGTTATTATCTTCAGGTGATAAACCTATGTACCCGTCGATGTTTGGTTTACTACAAGGTTCATCGCAAAGCCCTCAACAACAGTATCCGTCAGCTACACCCAGTCCGGCAGGACCACAATACGATGACAGGTCGCAAACAGATCAACTCATGTTCAGTACGGATTGCAGCAGTAACTTGGCACTCAAACAACCACCATCTTATCCAAGTTGTTCGGGTACCAGTACCAATATCCAGTTGGATATGCAGCAAGATCTAGTATACTCAAGGGTGGGCCAACCAATGGGCACGCCCAAGTACCAGTGGGAAAGTCAGGACTATGGCGGCCAAAGTTCTAGTGCATTAGTGATCCCAGGGCCATCTTCTCTCATTCCGAAACAAGAACCATTTAGTGGCTCGTGTAGTGATCTTGGACAGAGTTCTAGTTCGAATTACAACGTGCAATTAGCCGAATACAACCCTTCGACGAGCAAGGGTCACGAGATTCTTAGTCAAGTTTACCAACAGAGTCCGATTCCTCTGAAACTCGTACCGGTGAAACCCCGAAAGTATCCAAATAGGCCTAGCAAAACCCCCGTACACGAGCGGCCGTATGCGTGCCCCGTCGAAAACTGTGATCGAAGGTTCTCGAGGTCGGATGAACTAACGAGACATATCAGAATACATACGGGACAAAAACCGTTCCAGTGTAGGATCTGTATGAGAAGTTTTTCGAGGTCCGACCACCTGACGACGCATATTAGGACACACACAGGCGAAAAACCCTTCTCGTGCGATATATGCGGCAGAAAGTTTGCGAGGAGCGACGAGAAGAAACGACACGCAAAGGTAATATTCTAATTTACATTTTTTTTACTCACTTTTGAACAAAATTATTACAAATACGACTATTTTCAAACCAAGTCGAAATTCTAACTGTGAAATCTCTAGACTACACACATTTAGGGGAACGCGCTAGCACGCCTAGCAACCTTATCAAAGCTTTTATGAGTTTTATTAGACTTCTGCTATCACGAATAAAGATATGCTCACTTTTCATTACTTATAATTTTGTATTTGTAACTTTTTAATCGTCTACAGCGAATTTTTTGAAATTTTTATAGAATATGTTGTGACCTCCTACTTGTGCCTTTAACTTTACTCAGTAACGGTATAGTTCATTCGGAGTAGACGAAAAAAGACCTAGCTTTACATGGCGAGTTGTCCCAAATTTTATTATCCTAATTTTTAGAGGGTGTCGATAGTAGTGTTAAATTTCAAATCGATGTAAATTTCGACTAAATCCAATCGTTGCGTTAACCGCCATCTTGAATTTAAAGGAGAACTGTTTTTGCTCAATGTCTCCGCCATTTTCAACTTTTTAACAAAAGTGGTATACACTGAAATTGTTGAAAATGCGATTTCCTACAATTTTTTCCTTATAAGTTTTTTGTGCCTTCGATATTTTTCGAGTTAAGAGGGAAAAAAGTAGAAGGTAAGAAGCATAAACAGGAACGAACCTACGACCTCAAAATAGTGATTCTAGCAAAAAACTGAAGGAAAAAAATATAATTCTCTTCATTTTTGGTCATGTACATTTATATCGTAAAGTTAATAATAAATGAGATAATTCAATAATTAGCCCCACCATCTTCTCATTATTCTCCCCCTTTAATCGGAAAATCTTGACCACACGAAAAAATTTGTAAATAAATAATTATAGGAAACGCATTTGTAACAATTTCAGTCCGTACCTACTCTTTTTGTCTAAAAGTTGAAAATGGCGGAGGTATTGACCAAAAACAGCTTTCCTTTAAATTCAAGATGGCAGCTAACGCAAGGGCAGAATTCTATGTCTCGATTTTACATTTACACTACTATAGAAGCCCCTAGAAGTTTGAGTAATAAAATTTGGTGAACTCGCCGTGCAAGGTCAAATGTCATCCCAAGAAGTTGTTAAAGTATAAACTTTAACAACTTCTCCAAACTCTGCAGAACATAATTTTAATGGCATTATTTATTTCTATCATTCTGGCAATTTCTATTCCTATAATTTTGTTCACTCCTAGCATCCATAACATCATACGAACATTTAGTGACATAGTTTTTTTCGTTCTTCCGAAAACCGACTCTTCTGCAGTCAATAACACCTGCTGTATGTAAGCTCTCTGGCAATACTTGGTCGATCTTTTATTTGACCCTAGTTTACTCAGGGTTTTTGTATCATCGAATCATCTTATATCAGCAGTAAGTTTGTCGACGCTCTCTGGCGTTACACTTGGAGCAACACTTTCCTAACCATCTCTCCATCTAATGAAGACGATAGTGTTACTTCACGCAATTTGATTCTTCTTCTTCTTTCTTATTTATTAGACATGACTGTTTTTTCAATCTGCCTCCAGTAAGATTGCCGTTCCATCGTTTTCGTGGTGTTTCTACTGATCGTCTTCTTATTGGGGAACCGTCTATCGCCCTCTACTCGTTGTCATTTAGAGTATATGAATATTTTATTTTACTCTTTTATTTCTTACCCAGTTCTTGATGTTCTCCACCCTACATCTACATCATATATCTGTATTTCTAGCTCTGTCTCGTAGTGTCTTACCAGCAATTTGTCTAAGAGCTTTGCTAAGAAATTGGCAGAGTTAGCAACCTATCAATCGTACAAACGAATACTTCTCAAAGAAACAATGTACAGATATTGAGTGCAGTCATAGCAGCACAAATCTAACCATTCTGCTATGCGCGGAGTCATGAAGAGCTCATACAATCTTAGACCGGCAATGTAGTGGCTAAGTAGAGTTAGTGCTACGTTCCTTTATTTTTTGTAAGATTAATCTACCCTTTTTAAGTCCCACTAGAATTTCGCCTACTGTATACAAGATATAATAATAATAGTAGAATTTGAACATAATGATCAACTTTTTTATTGAAATCACTAATAAGTCTTCATTGTTATGTTTTTTCTTATCCAATGTAGATGCTTTTGGGCCCTTATTGAGCCCTTATCTCTTTCTGTAGGCTGCCGTGGTTCCACCATAGACCGATCAAACACCAACCGTATTTTAGTCTAAGGAGCAGATTCATTTAGAATTTTAAACTATTATACTATTGATCATTTCGGGACTGAAGCGACTTCTAGTCGACCATCTGTCCCACTTGGCTATCTTACCGATATATAAAATTTATTTACTTTCTTAAAAATATAACCAAAAGTATGTTTAGATCCCAAACCAATTTTTTCTTTTTAAATAATATACCAATCTTAAATTCCATCTTTACACTACACTATTGTGTGCAATCTTAACATCTCATTTCATATTCCTAAGAAGTTAATTTGCCATCAGTTGTAGCTGTGCTGCTTTCTTGTACGGATCTTGTATTGTAATTTCAATTTTTATATCTGTCAATCAGTTTCTTGTGTTCAGAGAAACAATGGCATTTGTGATTGAAGTATACAAGATTAAAATCACAAAAGAGGGTGTCAGATCTATTTTATAAATAAAAAGGGACTGTGAATTGTTCAGTTCTATTATATAAGAGGTCTCCCAATAAGAATGTCCTGATGTTTTTTTTAACGAAACGGTAAAAATTGCTGTAAATCAAAAAAAGAAAAGTTTATTGCAAAATATAATAGATAACAATTATGTTCTGAATAACACATCATTCAAATGTCCCCCTCTACTACGTTTGCAGGAGCGAATCCGATGAACCCAATTTTCGGTCACTTTATGCAAAATATCCGCATTAATCTCACGAATGGTGTACTCTATATTCCTCTTCAAGTCTTCAATGGATTGTGGTTTATTCACATAGACCAATGACTTAAGATAGCCCCATAAAAAATAATCCAATGGTGTTAAATCGCAGCTTTTTGGAGGCCAAGCATCTGGTCGAAGTTGCTGAATTCTCCTGGGATCTCTGGCATCAAGAGAAATCAATGTTTCCGGGAACTTTTCCTTCAATAAATCAATGGTTGGGGCAGTAGTGTGACATGTGGCACCGTCCTGTTGAAAAAACATGCCATCCAAATCCATTTCATCCAACTGAGGCCACAAAAAATCCGTTATCATCGTTCGATACCTTTCACCGTTAACTGTTACACCATGTTCGAAAAAATAAGGTCCGATGATGCCACCATGCCATAAACCACACCACACAGTGACTTTTTCTGGATGCAAAGGTTTCTCAAGAATCTCATGTGGATTATTTTCACTCCAAAAACGACAATTTTGCTTATTCACAAAGCCGTTTAACCAAAAATGAGCTTCATCGGAAAAGATTATTTTTTTGAAAAAATCGCCATCATTTTCGAGTTTGTCTAGAGCCCAATCAGCGAACAAACGACGCTTATGATGGTCAAGTGGCTTCAGTTCTTGAGTCAGAACAATCTTGTAAGGGTGTAGGCCTAAATCTTTTCTCAGAATTCGCCAAGTTGTCATTCTGGCGAGTCCAAGTTCCTGAGAACGACGATTTACGGACACATTTGCATTCTCCGCTACACTGGCTATTACAGCAGCAATATTGTCCTGAGTTCTTGCATTTCGGCGTCTAGTTGGTGGTTTCGTATCCTGCAAAGTAAATTCACGTTCAAACTTTTCCACGATTCGACGAATTACACGCACATCAGGACGATCATTTGGTCCATAACTTTCACGTAATGCACGATAGGTATTCACAAAAGAACGATTATTAGCATAAAATTTTAGGATAATTTCCAAACGTTGTTCAAGCGTATATCTTGCCATGGTAATTTGTTAGAGTATACTAAATACAAACGTCAAAAAGTGACAGTTCCATCATTTTCAAAATGGCCGCTAAGACATTTCAAAAACAGGACGTCCCTATGGGAAACCCTGTACTTTTGGCAAAATATATTCAAACAGCAAAAGAGTTTTAATAAAAAGTTACAGTGATACAGTAAAATATACACGAATTCATTTAAAGCAGCTATTGGAGTCATCTGAAGAGCAATAATAGATAAAGCTGTTATTATAAATTCAAGTATGTCATAGTAATGAACATATTATAAATATGGATTTTAGAATCAGGAAAGAGACTATGGAAAAGCCTTTTTATGTTTGGCCATTCCGAAAAATATTAAATATTTCGTAAGCAGAGGTGTTGAGCGCTATCGAGATTCAGAAAAGAACTATAAAAGGGGTTCAATCACAGAGTAATAGCCACTTAATATTACAATGAGTAAATATATCGGTGGTGTTATAAAATCAAACTTTTCTTTTAGTTTCTTAGTGATTTACTCTATATCTGAAATTAGTTATGGTGATACTTATATCGAACATACCAACTACAATTCCTAGTTCAATTGTAACCGCGTTTATTTGGAATTGTTTCTTTCAGAAGTTTCGTTTGCAACTGGGGCATTATTAAATGCCAGAAAGAAACAATTCTAAAATATGGACTCTAAATTTCGCGTATAAATCACCATTAAGCCGGGATCCAACGGCGCGTGGAGTAGCAATTTAAGAATAGGCAGACTTGGCAATCTTCGGTCTGCGCGATTTGTAGAGAAATCAACGCGGTTCAAAAGAGGTCGGACGTTGATGCGCAACAATTACCTATATACCCCACGTGCAATGGGAATGGCCCAATTACATTTCGTCGCGCTAACCTTGAAACTCAACCCTTCAAGTAAGTATTGCCATTTCACGCACCGTTGGATCCCGGCTTTACAAAGTACCTCTCGCCAAAGTCGAATTCCTTAATCAGAAAAGCTGGTCATACTTGCAAGACAAAAAAAACAAATCATACAATGTGATTTACAAAAGAGATAAAATATACTATTAGTACTAGTAAAATAAAATATGTAGTACCGAAACGTGATAAGTACAAAAAGGAAATAAAAAAGTTAGTCATTATGCTACAACTAAAGGTTGTTACGCGGATGAGAGGCAAGCAGAGAACCCATTTTGAACAAATACTTTTTTGGCGGAAGAAAAATTTAAAAGGCATCAGTGACAGAATGATTATAACATGTAAATTAAAGCCTGATTTTAAAGGATTGTGTTGTATTATTTGTTAGTTCATGAACATACAAACGTTGAGCTTTCTCATTTATATCATAAAAACTAGTCTTAGTAATTTATTTTGTTTACAAAATTAATTGGTTCTGGCTAATTTAATGTTATAAATCATATTACTCATCAATCTGTGAGTCAAACTTCCACTGTCTAATGAACATGTCAACTTTTACCTGGTCGTTTAACAAAAATTCCAAGAACTATGATTAAAACCTGTTGGAGCTCGATCTCGTCTCGAAGTTTCGTTACATATATTATTATCAGTTACCTATAAAAACGCCTTTTTTTATTTACACCTTTCGATTGGATTGATTGTAGTGCGTTTGAATATAAAGTCAAACTGGATAAATATACGATTGTAATAAAAATATTTTATAGAGAACGGGACAATGGATTTAATTTAGATTCAATATTGTGTAGTACTTCAGTAGATTTCGTAAGCTGGATATTAAAGCCTGATAGCGCTCATATGCGTACGTCAATAAATTTAACGAGGGATTTTGTTTTTAGACAAAAAATTATTGTCCTTTCAGTCAGTTTATCACTAATATTGCTTATTGCAGCTTTGGTTATTTGCTTTTAGTTCTGGAAAACAGGCGAAGACAAAGCAGATCCCCACAATAAGAAATAGAAATAACAGATAGGAAAATGAGAACAGTTTTGTGTAAAGAAAATAAATTGTCCAATTAAATGGGAACAAGAATCATAGTAGACTTCACTACAACAAAAGGGTTCCTGCAGGGTTGTTCCACATCTCCAACCCTATTCAAAATATACTTAGAGAAAGTTTTGACTAAACGGAAAAGAAAATGCGAAGGCGTGGGAGTACCGGTACGAAACGAATACCTATATACGTTAAGCTTTGCATACGATCAAGTAGTGATTGCACAAGACCAAGAAGACCTCTGTTACACAAGAAGAGTATACCAAGGCTGGCCTAGATATAAACCTCGCGAAAACAGAGTATCTATCTACAAGTGAAGAAGACACAGAAGATCTACAGATTGACGACAACGTAACACTCAATGGAAAGGATAAATTCAAATACTTGGGGTTTTCAATCACGAAAAAGGCAATAACAGAGGAAGAAATTAAGCAAAAATTAGGACAAACATTATTGCTAAGTATTATAACCTATGAGGCTGAAAATTGAATTATAAACAAGAAAACCAGCAGTAAGATAGTAGCAACAGGGATGGAATGTCTGCGAACATGCTGCAGAATAACAAGAATGTATAAGAGAGGTAATGACTACCAATAGAAACAGACATACTAACATATATAGAAAAAGAAAAAGATTAAAGTGGTATGGAAATGTAAGAAGAACTAGCAACAGCAGATGGGTAAAGAGAATAACCGAATGGAGCCCCATAAGAAGGAGGAAAAGAGGATTACCCCGAAGATCTTGGAGAAACGAAGTAGATGACGCCGTGAGTAAGAGAGGTCTAAACGATGGAGAATGGGACAACAGAGAGAGATTGATACATCTCTCTGTTTGACCTTGTTTTTATGCTCCTATATCTTAACTTATAAAGAAAAAATGCCCAGTGATTGGCTGTATAGCATATGGTAGCATAGATTACCATAGTTTAAAAAAATAAGAAGTCTTTGTTTTCACTTCTGGGTTGGCAATCCAACTTTTCAAGAAAAACTGTTGACATCTTCTAAAGTCTTTTGAGTACCTATATCTTTTTTGTTATAAATTTTGCCTACTAGCGATTAACAGTTTTCTTTAATTTCTTAATTGATTATAGGGCAGCAAAACTATTAACGATCCATTGCAATATGACCAAGTTACTACAACGATATCTTCTTAATTTTTAAAAATCCTTACTTTTTTCTATTCTACGATGGTTTTATAATTTGTTTTCCCTACTACTCCTCCAAACTTCGAAACTTCATTCAAAAACTTCGAATACAACTTTTAGAATATAAGTTTACTAAATGTATTGAATATATGTGTAATTCTAGTTGTATGTTACTAAGTAAATATATAATCTTATATTGGAAAGTTAAGTATAATCTGTACATATTTATAATATTAGTTCTTGTTGTTCCAGGTGCATCTGAAGCAGAGGATGAAGAAGGAAAGCAAGTTAGGTAGCAGCTCGTCCCAAACCTCGTCCTCGGTTCAACAGCAGACCTCGCAGCAGACCTCCCACCACCACCACCTCCACCCGCACCAACAGGTGGCGCCGCATCTACACCAAAGCCATACGGTGACCAGCGAGGACGCTATGAGCCTTCCCCCTGTCGTCACGACGACGCTTTGAGAAGGCGAAACCGGGCCGCGGCCCGGGGAATGTGTGCTACTCATTCAAGATTACTGTGATTTAGAAATCGAAGAGACCAGGATCATTATCGTTCAACTCGAGTAGGATCCAGGGTAAATTTTGTCGAGGCCAACAGGTTACACATTGGTGGTTCAAGGTCTTCACTTAGGTACGCTCAGCAATGTCTACGTTGGTTCATTGAAGATTATTTTAACCCTAAATTGCAAATTGTAAGATCAGATTTTATCTTTGTACATCCTAATATTACCAAACGGTAAGAGTTGTTTATTTAATAGACAAATATAAGATAAATCCAGTACTGCTTTTCAATGAAAGAATTGTCAAACTATTTTTTCTTATTTCAACTAAATCACGTAGCTGTACTATAATTATTTCTTTTAAAGTATTGTAGGTAATTTATTTGGTGCCCAAATAAGTCATTTTTTTCATGAATTCATTGTTTAACGATATTTTCTTTAATTGTGCCATCAGTATTATCTTAACTTTGCATTTTAATAATTTTTGAAGGCTTTCAATTAATGATTACCCCTCCGACTTAAACTGACGTCTTTTTCTCATGAAAATTGTTTTAACAATAACCTCTAGTCCTACTAGAGAGTCAAAGACTCTTCGTATTAGGGATTAGATGATTTATTACATATATATGTCTATTAGCAAAACAACTCATATGCCAAATCTGTTGAGATCTAGGATTTTTTGTGAAAAGCGAAGATGCACTGAAGATACCTGATTATTTTGATCTCTAGAGGCCTATTATATAGAGCCGAAGTATGTCTTTTAAGTCTGTGCCATTTTTTCTTTTAAAAATAGTTACAGGGTGTTTACATAAAGGTCTAAAAGAGGCCTTAAACACGAGAGATATTCTTAATAACTGCTTTTACTAAAACTATTTTTATTAGATTGACTTCTACTACATGTGTAAGTGTGTTGCCATTGTAGCGTGCACCCTGTATACTAATTATTATCAAAAAAGTTAAAATTGGCTATTTGATAATAGTAAAACTATGGAAGACAAAATTATAAAGAAAAAACGACTGATAGAAAATAGATTCAAAGATGTTATCAAAAACTTTTCAACTATTTTTAATAAGTAGTTGGATACATTATGAAATCGGCGTCCAAATACCTTTTCCCCCTTTTTTAGCTGTCTTTTGCCAACTTATTCAGTTCTATGAATAATTTTTTATACTTGAAATGTATTTGGACGATACTGTATCACTAGAAAAATGAAATGTCACAGTATTTTGTTCCCAGTTCTGTGAAACACAGACTGATAAAACGCTCTAAATAGGAAGGTTGTTAAAAATTGAAGAAAAAAACTTATTTTTGTAATTTTGGAAACTGGTTGTTGATATTGTATATTTTATTTTAAGTAGTGTTCTAAACACACGATCATAGATTTTTTAACATATTAGAAACAAAGTAACAAAGAGCTTTAATTATTAATATAGGTTAAATTTCAAAGTTCACTTTTAAAATAATTTTTGCCAAATAACAAAATGTTGACGTTTACATTTCAAAACATTCCGTACTATTTTTATCCATTTCGTCTTTTTTGTTTTTGTTCGTAGGTATTCTATTTATTTTTGTGTAGCTTTTAAGAGAATGAACTAAAAAACACGTCAATATCTTTATGCAGTTAATAGACAAGTTGTTTTCCAACGCACATTTTGTAGAGGTACCACAAAAAATTCTTACCAAAAAACAAAAACTTCTAAAATACTGAAGAAGTTTATTATCTGCTTTATAGACCAGGAAAGTAACAATTTACGAAACTCTTTGATACAGGTATCTAATAATTGCTTTTAGATAAAATTTGGTGATAATAAATATGTAAAAAGTAATACAATTTTACTAAAAAGCATAGAAAATCATTTAAAATGAAAGTTTGTAAAGATATTTTTGTTAATTTGGCGATCATCAAGGCTATCACGGTTTTGCTGACTGCTCTGCGAAACAGCTCCGCGGAGGTCATCTCAAACCATTGTCGGAGGTTTTTCAACCACGAGATACGATGGCGTCCCTGTCCTCTCCTGTCAAGCTGCATAACGAGTTAAAGAATTTGATATTTTTCTTCGTTCCGCATCACGTGGCCGAGATACTCAAGCTTACGTTGTTTCACTAAATTAAGCACTTATTTTTCTTTTCTCATGCGCTGTAGGACCTCAACGTTGGTGACATGGTCTACATACGATATTTTTAGTATCCTCCTATAGATCCATATCACGCAGGCTTTAATCCACTTTTCAGTAGTTTGCGTCAGTTTCCAGGCTTCAACTCCATATAGTATGACTGGAAGAATGTAGCAGCTCACTATCCAGCATCTAGCATCTTGGTTCCCAAACTGAGATCACTGCAGCACAGCAAGTATCTCAACTTGATAAATCTAGACCGTGCCGTTTTAATTCTGGATCTAATCTCTTGAGCGTAGTCCCATTGTTATATAAGGGTAGTTCCGAGGTATCTGGATCTCTTCGCTACCTGCCATTAGGGCTCCGGGATCTAAATTTGCATGACTGAGAACCATGAATTTAGTTTTCTTATAAGGTCTAGTTCGTATGTTACGCTCACAGTTCTCACTCGGTCTAGTGAGGCTTTCCATCGCTTCCCTGATTCCCATCTCTAGGTTTTTAAAGGCTTCAGTAAAAATTTCCTCAAAGTATATATTGAAAAGAGTCGGCGAGAGCACACAACCTTGCCTTACTCCTCATATAATCTTCACTTTTTCGGTCAGCTGGTCTTCGACCTTGACTTGAGTACGCTGGTTCCAGTATAAATCTCATCCAATCCTACTCTTTGTAGGGCGGAGACTATCTTCTGGTGCTGACAACGGTCAAATGCCTTGGCGTGGTCAATAAAGCAAATATAGGCATTACAACTGACATCGCGGCATCTCTGAAGTAGGACTTGTAAGGTGAAAAGTGTATCACGTGTACCCATGGAATTGCGGAATCTGGAATCTGGAATTCTGACATGTATGATTTTAAGAAAAATCTTAAGTTCATGACTCATAAGGCTGATAGTTCGGAAATCTTCGCACGTTTTCGCAGATCGTTTTTTTGATAGTGTTTCAAATGTTTACAATAGCCATTCCTTTGAGATATTATCTGACTCGTATATGGCGTTAAACAGTTCAGTTAACTTCTTCGTGCTCACTTCACTTATCACCCTAATAAGTTCAACGGGTATTTCATCCGGACCTGTGGCCTTACCATTCTTAGACTGTTTTAAAGCTGCTTTCATCTCGCTTTCTGGTATTGATGGCCCTGTCATGCAATTTATTTCTGGAAGGTTACCTCGGTAGTCCCAGAAAAGTTCTTCGATGTACTTTTTCCAGGTCACCAACTTCTTAACTGTCGTTACGACAGGTTCCCGTCTTTGTTTATGAGGAGGTTTGTGTTTCTTCTCTTGTATTGACACACACATTAACAATTGACCACAATTAATTGATTAAATAAACAATTCATAAATTTAATAATTGAATTTTTATAATCTATGCAACGAGGTACTCCAAATTAATAAAAAACATATATTTTCGTGAATTAGAACCAGAGATATTGCGACTTTTATAAATTTGAAATTATGAATTCCGTTTTTGACATAGTAAAATCGAGAAATAAAAAATGTTCCTTAAATATTGTTAACACCAAATTGATCAAAACCAGTTGTTAGATACGTCTATCAAAGAGTGTCACGAAAAATACTTTTTATTTGCTAATTTCTGTGTCTTTTAACACATACAATTAAGTTATACAGGGTTTGGCCTTAAGGTGTATTAGTATAAACTGACAATTTTTTTATTGCTTATGACATATTTGGTATATGTTTATGTAACAATGATGAGTTTAAATTTTGTACATAAAACTAACAACAAATTTTCAAATACCCTGTATAATATATTCCGATTATGGTTACAATTAGTAAACATATATATCATCAAACCTTAAACTTATAATAAACTATAATTTAGTGGCTTTTATAAAGAAGGATTTAACCAAAAAGCGCTACTTTTATCTTTCTCGTTTTTTATATCGCAAGACCTAACATAAACAGGTAAATTTTAGTACACGTTTGTAAAATCATTCTCGTATTGAGAAAACAGGATTGAGTATAAGATATAAGACGAATAATGTCAATAATATCACGGTAAATGTGTAACAAAAGCGGATGACAAAAAGCTGATCGTTTACCAAGACTTTACAAAGACCACGTTGCTCAGTTTGGGAGGTTCATTGGAAGTGGATAAGGATATGATTAATAGTAAAGTAACAGATATATATAATATATATATATATATATATATATATATATATATATATATATATATATATATATATATATATATGGCATATATATAAACGAAATATTGACAAATCTTACCACATAAAATTCAGGTTTCACCACTGAACATAAAACAATTAACAATTGATATATTAACGAAAGATAGTTAAATCTTGGGATGTTATGAATAGGATTAATACTTAAATGAAGTGTTTAGGACAAAAACTGCACATGTTCATGGGAAATATGAATACTTATATGTATTTTATATAAAAAATTCATTTCTTAGAGGGTTAACGTGAAAATACAGTTTCGTCAAAAGTTTTTACATTAAAGAAATTTATATGCTACAAATGGACTCATAATGTAACCACTTTGCATAAGGGAATATTTTATGGTTTTCATTATTGGAAATGATAACCTAAACTCGCTCAAACCTTTAAGAAAGCTGGAATTATTTGGCGATATAATGAACACAACAAAGTTTGACTCAGAACTTCCTTTACTTTGAATGAAAAATTGGGTATTTTTAAAAATGCATGTATCAAATAGTAAATTTCCTTAGTAAGATTACTGTAGGTTTTGATTTTTGATAAAATCCTTCTGCATAACTGACCTTAACAAAGTATTGTTGCCATAAATGTTGCCATAAGCCAAACGCTAAAATATATAAGAATTTTTTGAATGTACTCATAAACCAGCCTGAGAAATAAGGAAAATATCAAGATTGCCTTAAGAAGTGTCTTTAATATAGTAAGATTTCAACATAATGCTGTGCGAGTACCATTCTAGTTACCATTTACTAAAGTCACTTCATCCTAAAAGCGATGTTAAATTTGAAAATCATTGGTCAAAAAAATTAAAAATGTCATTTTTTTTGTTTTATGGTTTAAATGCTCATAATTTTATTTCCCTCAACTTTTCCACACTTGTATCTAATGAAACATTTGACGTACTTCCTTCTGGTTTTAGTTTCTGATGTGCAGCAATTTGTATGATTTTTCAGTAAGACTTTATTTAACAATTGGTGCAGATTTTTTAACAAATATGCTAAAACAGAAACCACAAGCCAAATGCTTTCAAAACTGCTTTCGCCATATGCTTTAGACTTCGGTTTTTATCTGTATTATTAATTTTTCCGAACATCTTTATTTATGAATACATTCTTCCTCATTATCTTCATTCAAATGATGGTAACTACCGAAAAGTTGAAATATACTCAAAGCCTTTAAAAAACATTCTTAAAAACTGCCATTTTGGACGTTCCTTTACGTTTACGTTCCAAATTAAACGTTTCATCCTTTTAATACCAAAACGTTTGTAAATTTTTGCCACAAGCGATGTTGTGACAGATTTAATAATTGCGACAATCATTTTTGTAAAAAAATTGTTTTTACGTAAATTTCCACGTGACTTTTACTAAATGGCGGTCTGTACTCTTTATAAAAAACTATGAGTAGAAAAATCATACTGTATACTGTGGTGCTATCCACCCAAAAAATAGCTGAAAACAATATTATAGATCTAACAGTTTCGTTCAAAGTATTTTATAAATGTGTATATTGTAAATTGTGTATATAGAAGAATAATTTAAATTAAATAACAATATTAAGTTTGTAAATATTGAAGATTATAATTATTAAAAATTGTTAAGAAAGCCGGCTGTTGTAAAAATAACTGTTGTTGAAAGAGCTCATTCACACACTGCTCGAAATAATTAGAGGAACAATGAGTCTTTTCTCCTTAAATGTTTAATAATTGTACTATGCTAATCCATTCATAGATATCTGAAAAACTCTTCTATTTTTATATTTTTCTATTAATATCACCTCCAAATTCCCTATTACTAAACACTGTTTACAATATCTTGACCTTGATACCTATTATTCCATATTTATTCTTAACCCAACATTGTAAATCATTTTGTAATGATACACTTATTTGTTGCTGCTTTAAAAAAATCTCATGGTTGGTGTTACAAAGAAGTCTATATCTTGAACACTTCTAGTCTTTTTATTGCCACTTCCATTAGATCCAAAACCCTAAGGTGCATGGTAATATGGAGATTATTCAGCACTAGAAGAATGTCTGTCGATTATTTTACTATTTTACTTAATAACTTACTATTCTTTATATCTAATACCGAAAAAGGAGGCAAAAAATCCACGGACGAAACCTTCCCATCCGCCAACGTCTGATATGGTGAATAATGCAATAAAAGGTGTCAAGAAAAGATGTGTTCTTCTCTTCAAGCTATCAACAAATTACAAAGTAGAATCGGAAAAGTTGCACCGTTGATAAAAGACTATATAAACGCTGCATTATCTACTGGATCGTTGGTGCAAACAAAAGGAAAAGAAGCGTTAGGATCTTTCTAGCTACAGTCCACCTCATCGTAGTTTTCTACATCTGAAAATCCTAGTTCAGATGAAAAAAAAGTTGCTGCTGCCAAATGTTCTGCTACAAGCCAAAAAGAAAAATCTGCAAATAAAGAGACTAAGCCTAAAGATACCGCATCAAACATAGAGAAAAATCCGGCTAAGGCGAACAAAGTTGAAAGAAGTCAGTACCTAAAACTGCGTAATTTTTGCAGAGGCCAAAGCAAAAACACCAGCTAAAGCGTCGAAATTAAATAAAGGCAGTCTTACAAAAAAAACCAAAGACACCTAGGCAAAAAACCGCCAAGGATGCTGCAAGTTCTCCAAAAGCTACAAAAGCTGCTGCTTCTTCTTCATCTTCTGCTGGTGCACTGGTGCAATGTTGAATGTTCGTGACGACATGGCTCTTCTGCCCACTCCCCTTCGGCTCTCTATCTTACCTTCAATTATTATTCGTAGTAAGTTATATTTGTTAGTTCTCATTATATGGCCTAGGTACTCAGTTTTCTTTGTTAAATATACTTCTCCTAAGAAGAAGTAATTAGACTAATATCTTAGAATTATTAAAACTCTTGTGTGTTTGGTCTGAACTTCCAAGCTACATTTTCTATAAGTTCGGAGAATAATCTTCCTCAATTTCCTAGATTTCCAATCAATTTGTCCATCAAACAAATGAACCTGATTATTTCCTTGCATAAATATTTTTTTACATATTTTTGTTTTCAAAATTAGAAATCTGAGAGGGTCTGCTTATATTGGTTTTATTTCTGTGTATTATAAATGTTTCAAGTAAATTTCTGATGCTTGATATACACATTTTAAACGAGACCACCATAAATGACGTTGAATGATAAAAATGTCATTAGATTTGCTTAGTATTATTTATTAAACAACGTCCTGAGATGCCCGCTAGGAGTGCCTCAATTTTTTCGAGCATTGTATGTCGGGAAACCATTGAACAATCTCACAATTCAAACAAAAATCATCTTGCCAAGTAAAAATTTGTAAAATTATTATCAAACAAGTAAGACGTGAAATTTTTCAATGGATATCCACATATTTTATCTCTTCCCTCATTTTGCACATACCTGTCTAACTTGTAAGTGTATTTTTATATACAAATATTTGGCTGAAAGTTACAGCTGTAAGGTCATTGTTAATTAGAGTTTTATAATGGTTTCTAAAACATGGATTTAGTCAGGAAGAACCGAAGTGAAAGTTTATTGACATTGGAAATAACAATTCTCAGCAATTAGAATTAAATTTTAGTTGTTTTAACTCTTCAATATGCTTTTAATATCAAACAAATCCGTACAATTCGAACAATATTTTTGTTTCAGTTAATAATATAAAAATATATTAGGGTTAACATGAAAATTTATCAGGATTAACAATACCAACATTGGATTTACATTTTTGTTCCAGATTTTATCAAAAGGATGCTGAATTTAGATTTATGTGTCCAATATTGTGTTTTTTTTTACTTTATTATCTGTATCAAACCTAACGCACAAGCATGGTGCGTTAATTCCCCTATCGTCTTATGTCTTGAATAGTTTTTGTTAAGTGTCCTATATTATCTGGTAAATATTCAGCTATTGAACTTCTCTTATTCTTTCGTCAGCTCAACCTATATGGCTTTAAGTATTATCCTCATAAGTTTTCTCTAATACTTTATGTCCACATCCTTTTGTATCTATTCCATGGACTCTTTCAGTATTTGTAACCAGAGCCTACTACATTCTATTGATGTTTTTGCTACATTTTTCCTCATTAAGTAAGATGAGGACTGAGATGCATTTTTCTATTGTACTCTGTGCTTATTATCCCAGGCATGTTTGCATATCTGGGATCTTAGTCTGATTCAGTATTTGAATTTGGTGGATTCTTTTTCACAGTTATTGTCCATGAAAAATTTATTCAGTGCTCCTGGTCTATGAAGCCAAATTGAGAACACATCATTTACATATCTCCACCAAATTGTAGGTGGAGTTAAACTGCTATTGCTTAGGTTAATTCCTCGAAAATTCATCAATATAACAGAGCCTGTCGATGAATTTTTCTTAGATTTGATGTTTAAAAAACGTAATCAATACTCTATAGTTTTTTATTTGAATGTTCTCTTTAGAAATTCCAAGCAACCGAAAACCTGCAGCCATCTTTCTAGGATTTCTTCCTCTCTATTTTTTGTACATAAATTTTGATGAATGGTTTCACAAGCAACAGCTATTACCCGTGTCTTTGAAACTGGTTTTTAACTTTCGAAATTGTTGTGTGAGTTCGCTAAAGCGCAACTGGTTTAGAAGGTTTTAAAGCTCTGATGTACACATTGTCTTAAATTTGTCAAAATGCAGTGTGGTTTTTTTAATTACTTCCGTTATTGTCTTACTGGCATTAAATTATTTTATTTACAATTCATATTAACGTGAGGTTACTTGGATTGTCGTGGTTTTAAATTGTTGAAATAAGGTATTCCTGCCACTATTTTAACAGTTTATCCAATAAATTATTAGTTTGAAAGTTTAAGCAACTGCTGTTTTTTAATATAGGATCATAAATATATTGTCGACAATTATTGTGTTTACACTTTTGTAGTGTATGTGATATGAAATACATGCAGTTCCTCTCTTTTTCCCTCTATTCTGTTTGCTCCACTCTTTCTGTCTTTCTCTGGGGATTCACGGTGAAGCATAAAAGTTCAAATCCAAGTAAGGCCAATTGTTTAGGTTAGTAACCTAAATAGTTTTTACGATTATCTCTGAAACTGTTTAGTTTTGCTAGTTTTTGCTTGAAATATACGTCTAAAATGATCTACTAATCGACATAATCATTCCAACGCTTATTTTATTTTTCGATGCCGCTCTTGAAAAACGATTTTTTCTTGACTTTAAAATAGGCTTCATTTTTGGTGATTAGTGTCCCATCGGAGCGAAATCTCTTGCCACGGAGCATTTTTTAGATCTGAAAAAAGCTTGTACCCACTCTGGACTATACTGTAGATGCGGGAGGAATTCAAAACGCAATTCGTGCATTTTTCCTTCATTTTATACATTTTCATAGACTTGTGACACGATGCATTGTCTTAGTGAAAGAACAATTTTTTCTTCAACAAATGAGGCCTTTTATTTGCGATTTCGGTGTTCAAACGCTCCAATAAACAAATATAGCAGTCACTGTTGATTGTTTTTTATGTTCCAAGTAGCCAAAAAAAAAATTTCCTTGCGGGTACCAAAATACAAAGGCCATAACCTTTCCGGCGATTTGTTGCATGTTTGGTAGCTTGGACGGCTTTCTCCAGGTGATATCTACTCACCAAAAAGTGCAGAGACTCATCAATTCGTTGTTGTTTTTGATCTGGTGTGAGAAAACGCGGCACACATTTGGAAAGCAGCTTTCTCATATCCAAATATTCTTGAACAATAGGGAAAACACTACCCTTTGATAACTTTAGAGTATCAGCTATCTCTTACAAGTTCACTTTGCGGATTTCCAATAATTTTCAGCGTTTTTGATGTTTTCGGAAACAACTGCATCGTTTGACCTTCCTGTGCACTCAGTATCATTGGTGTTGAACCACGTTTGAATTCAGCAACCCATCTTTTAATGATTTTAGTTGATGTAGAAGAGTCCCGGTAACACTTTTTGAGCAATTGCTCAGTTTGAACGGTACTTTTTCCCATCACATAACAGTGATACATCAACACAGGAAATTACTTTGAATCGTTTTGAATTGGTTATAAAAATCACAAAAATATCGTCACTTTACTTATAACTCGGAAACAAAATCCGAATGACATGAAATTTTGACAGTCTGCTTTTGAAGGTAGCTACTTTTGTAGCGTTTTTTTTATTTAAAGTGTATAGAAAAGATTTCTGTGTTACGCTCCTGTTGTTTTTACCAAAGAAAACAATCGAAATAATATTTCAAGTTTTTTTGACGAGATTTTTAAATGCGTATTAACGCTGGAAATATGTTTTTATATCTGTGTTACAATGTTAGGTAAAATAACAAGTTTTTTGTCGCCAAAGAGGTATTATGTTAAAACGCAATAAACATGATTTCCCCTAATAATAAAGTTGTTTTTCGTTATTAGAATGAGAGTCAAAAAGAATATTTGTTTATTTAGGATACCAATACTGGCGTCTAAAAACGCAATAAAGGAATATTTAAAAGGTTTTTTGTCGATACGAGCGAGGGGATATTGTTTTGGTTCTTGAGTTTGTGGGGACAGGTTAGCTGCAAGACGGAAGGGAAATTTTTGGCTAGTTTCTTGTAAAATGTAACTAAGGGGAGTCGACATTTAGATTCCAAACAGGGCAAACATGTGACAATAGGTCGACGAGATTAAAAAGAGCAACGAGGTAGGCAGGTGATGTAAGGCAGCTCGAGTTGAAAGGACTTGGGCATTTTTCATAAACAGCCGGTAATTTTGTGTAATGGGTTAATTAATCAGACCTGTAAACAGTGGACTCTCCGTAAACATGACGGATTAGCATAGAGAAACCACTAAAAGGATTTATGCAGTATACCAGAACATGGTAAAATTTTAAAGCAGTACATAGGGTGTGCCACCAGCTTCGTGTGTCATCTGTTTGCCCCAACCTCGTTCCTGAGTATAGAAATGTTTCCTATGTCCCAGTTAGAGGATTTGTACAAGTAGCTTCCAGTCAGAGATGTAACAAGTTTTTTTTTAAGTTGAGTGACGAAATATGTAAATTTTAAGGTAACAATTCAATATATTAATTTTCAAAGTAAAGACAGATATTTTTTGGCTAAAGTAATAATTGCTTTCATTCTTTGTCATCAAAATTAAATGTGATACCTGACAGCAAGCTTAATTTGTTTTTTTGTTATGACAATTTTAATTTAATTATTATGTAGAAACGATATTTCATATATAAGGTTAAATTTATATGTTTTCATTAAGAAGGATCCTTAATTTTTGATAATCGAATTGGCCATAATAGAGTAAACAAAGAACATGTAAGTTTTTGATATTTGTATTATGTTATATGACATGTTTCTTTTATAATATGTATTTTTGATCTGTTTTGTTTGAGACAAAAATAAATGTTTAATTTGTATCTCTGATCTATTTTGAGTTTTATTTGAAAAAGATATTTTTTTTCTATATTTTTGATGTTATACAATTATTTCCCTAGTTACAACTAGTGGTTGTAATAGGTATAATTGGGCACCTCAAGTGGCGCCCTATATTAAATTTCTTGAGGTGTTTCCGTTTATTTTCATTCTGTTTGTCCCAAGAGATTTGTATAAGTACCCCTTTATTTCTTTTTTTGTAGTTGCCCAATCCAACCCCAATATCTTCAACTTATCCACGACCCAGCTCTACAACAACCAACTGAGTGTCCGTATGCACTTGTTTCGATTATTTTGTTTGCCCAATCTTGTCCCCCATATTCTTACCCTGTGGTAAGCAAAATAGTCGTTACAATTTTGTCGCCCAATCGGTGGGGCATTTGAATATTTTCCATTTTTTTTAGATTTTGATTTCATTTTTCCCAAGCCCATTTATATGAAACTTTTTTCCTTTTGAATAGTGCCCCAAAGTGTCTCACAAACAGTAGAGTATTTGGATTATATGTATGTATTATGTACCAACATTTATATTTGTGTATGTTAACATATGTATTGTTTCTTATATGTAATGGTAAATGAAAGCAAATATTTGAGTTGAAATATTTAAATATGAGTTTTATTGAACTATTGATATTGAAAAGAATTTAAAAACAGTAGCAAATTATACAGTTACTGTTACATTTATTTTTTTATTGATTTGACAAATTTTACAGAATAATCGGTTTTTGTAATTTTTTATTTGTTCGGTCATTTTGAGTAAATGTGTGTATTCGTTTGAGTGACTTTTGAGCTATGTAGTTGAGAAGTAGTATTATGCAATTTGTCTTCTAATTAACCGTCTCTGAAGGTGTATTTAAATGCCAAGGGTTAATTAATGTTGTTGTACGAGGGGTAGTCATTGTGAGTCGTAGAGAAGATTCGACAAGTTTAGTCTCAGTAGTAGACTGTTTGTTTATTGTGTATCCTTTCTTGTATCTGAATGACCACAGGTGTAATATTTGTGATCAGGAGATGCTGTTTTAGTTTTGACTAGGAGCAGTCTCATTTAGTTTTCGGAACAAGAGTTGGTTTATTTTGGTGTTATTTAGTGTAGCTCACTCAAAGGTCAAGTTTTCAATGTTATTAGTATTTTGTCTTTCCTTGTATGTACGGTTTATATTGTTTGTTAGTGTCCATGTTGTCCCATGTTGTTTGAAACCATTTTTTTAGTCCTTGTTAGTGGAAGTGTGAACTTTTAGGAGACAGGTTAGAGACCTCATTTTTGTTTACCAACTGATTACTAAGTCAAGAGCAGAAGTTGCAGCAAACTGATTGAGTTTTGGATTTCAGTACGCGGGAGTGCAAGTGAGACTTACTATCAGGTGATAAATGGAAACGGTTGTTTCTTAAATTTATCATATTTTCTACTAGTTGTTGAGGTTGATTTCAGTTATTTTGTGTGTTTGCTTTCATCCAATTTTTGAAAAATGAAGTCTACTCAGGTTAATCATTTGAAATCAGGAGAGTTATCTTATGAGCTTTTCATAAGAGGTAAAAATGTCCCAAATAAGACAGTTGATGATAAGAGAAAGATGTTAAGAGCTTTGTTGGCCAAGGAGGCCACTTTGTCTTCAAGTTTAGTCGATTTGGTTAATAATGTAGTAGATCCTAAAGAAGAGTTGAATGAGATCATGTTGATTATAAAAGATTTATATAGTTGTGCTCAATCAATAAATGTAGAATCAAATAAGGCTGATTTTGCTAGATTTGAGACAAGGTCTACACATTTAGATACCAGATTAGAGAATTTCCCTATGAATGATGTTGAGGAAGATGTTTAAAAGTTTGTGAATGAGTGTAAAGATGATTTGTTGTTGTTACAGGGTGATGTGTTAGAAAAACTAGAAATGTTTGATGATATAGTAAAACCATCCACTAGTAGCCCAGTTTCAGTCCCTGTAGTTCCCAGTTGTACAGTCCCAACCCCAATAATACAGGTTTCAACTCCTGTCATTATTTCTGATTTACATATCAAGTTTAATGGTGAGAGTAAAGCTCTTCCCACATTTTTAGAGAAAGTTAGAGATTCTGCTAGGTCTCGGAATATTTCCGAAGACATCCTGTTTCGCTCAGCCATTGAGTTATTTGAAGGTAATGCTGCTATTTGGTATAGGAGTGTTAGAGATAAAATTAATAGTTGGGATGAGTTGGTAGCCCTACTCAAATCTGCTTTTTTGCATCCAGATTATAATGATAATCTCTTTGATGAAATTAAAAATAGAAAGCAAAAAAGGAATGAATCCATAACCATTTATTCAGCAGTGATGGAAAACCTTTTTAAACGTTTGGAAACATATCCTAGTGAAGCCCAAAAAGTAAAAATAATGAGGAAAAATATTTTAGTGGACTACATTCCACTGATAGCCCTTCAAGATTTTGCTACAGTAGAAATGTTAGTAGCAACTATAAAACGTTTAGAGCAGAATGTCTTGCCCTTGTTGCAGACTACTAAAGGTCTTGCAGGTATTTCGATTGATGATTCAGAAAAGCCCAAAGAACAAGTTCATGTGGTGAATAATCAAACCAAGCAAGATAGAAGTGGAGTAGGTAATAGACAGGACAGAGAAAATTCTTCTAGGAGACCCAATCCCAAATATAAGTATGAGAATAATAGACCCAGTCCTCCAGAGAATACTGAAATAAGAAATCAGTCTTTTTCGTCCCCACCCCAATGATGCAATCTTTTTCGTCCCACCTCCATTAATGCAGTCAGTCCCTTATCAAGCTCCAGAAATCCGAAAAAGATTATTTGTTTCAATTGTAATAGACCAGGTCATATTTCCCGTGACTGTAGAAGTAAGTCAGTATCTTGTTGGCGTTGTGGTCATAAAGGTGTGATCATATCTTCTTGTCCTAAGTGTAGTATTTCGAATAGGTCTAAGTCCAATAGACCTTACAGGTCATCAGTGAACCCAATTTTTGAAAAGAAAGATTTTGATAGTCGTCCCCATGTTAATTGTTTAGAAGTTAATGTAGATAGAATAGACCCTTGGTTCGATAATTTGAGATCAAAGATAGTCCGATCCCCCATTGATTATCCACAGTGGAAGGTGGAGAATGATTTTGTTTATAAGTTTGCCCCTACCAGAAATTCTTTTAAGACTAATGATGTAGAGTGGAAAATTCTTGTGCCCAAACCACAAAGGTTTGAAGTTATGAAGTCTTGTCATGAGCCACCTACGTGTGCTCACTTTGGATTTTCCAAAACTTTGTCCCGTATTCAGGAAAGATATTATTGGCCCCAGATGCGTGTTGATGTGCTTAAGTTTGTCAGGTCATGTAAAGTTTGTGGTGCTCAGAAGACACCAAATTATGCTCCATTAGGTAAAATGGGTAAGCAGAGAGAGGCCAAGTTTCCTTGGCAAATAGTTGCAATAGATCTGATAGGTCCCTTTGTTCGTTCAAAGAAAGGTTATACGTGGTTATTAGTAGTTGCTGATTGGTTTAGTAAATATACTTTAGTCCAACCTTTGAGAAAGGCCACGGCTAAGAATATTGTTGAGTTTTTGGAAAATGATGTTTTCCTAATGTTTGGTGTTCCTCAATATGTGATTTGTGATAATGCCTCAAATCTGAACAATCCTCTCTTAATTGAGCTCTGTAATAGGTATAACGTTCAGAAAGTATGGTTTAGCCCAGTATATGCACCACAGTGTAATTTTGTGGAGAGGAACAATAGAACCATTGGTACAGCAATACGTACATATGTTAAAGACCACGTAGATTGGGATAAGAATTTAGCAAAGATCAGACAAGCTATTAACACTGCAAAGCATGAAGTGACTGGATATACTCCAGCTTTCCTGAATTATGGCCGTCATGTTCCTTTAAGTGGAAACTATTATGGTGTTGATCATAAGGATCAACAGAATCAAGATATCGAGATAATTCCAGGTGACCGTAACATGTATGCTTCAGAAGTCAAAGGTTTAGATAAAGTTTTTGAAAAGGTTAAGGCTAATCTTCGAAAAGGATATGAACGTAACGCTAGAAGTTACAACTTACGTAGAAGAGAAGTCCAATTTCAAGTGGGTGATAGAGTTTGGAAAAGAAATAAGGTTTTGTCTTGTGCTGTCAACAAGTTTATGTCCAAACTAGCACCAAAGTATATTGAAGCAACTATCAAGGAAAAATTGTCACCACTGGTTTATCGTTTGTCAGATTTAAATGGTTCAGATCTTGGTAAGTGGCACATTAAGGACTTAAAGCCTTTTGTGTTAGATGAGGACAATATGTCATCTTTAAGTAATTAGTTCATCCTATCCCATGTCTGTATTTTCGAGTTTGTATGTTAATTTGGTTTTTGTTGTTTTGCCTTTATCAAAAACTGGATAAGAATTATCCGAGTTTTTTCTTTTAAGAAGGGGCATTGTAGCGTTTTTTTTTATTTAAAGTGTATAGAAAAGATTTCTGTGTTACGCTCCTGTTGTTTTTACCAAAGAAAACAATCGAAATAATATTTCAAGTTTTTTTGACGAGATTTTTAAATGCGTATTAACGCTGGAAATATGTTTTTATATCTGTGTTACAATGTTAGGTAAAATAACAAGTTTTTTGTCGCCAAAGAGGTATTATGTTAAAACGCAATAAACCATGATTTCCCCTAATAATAAAGTTGTTTTTCGTTATTAGAATGAGAGTCAAAAAGAATATTTGTTTATTTAGGATACCAATACTGGCGTCTAAAAACGCAATAAAGGAATATTTAAAAGGTTTTTTGTCGATACGAGCGAGGGGATATTGTTTTGGTTCTTGAGTTTGTGGGGACAGGTTAGCTGCAAGACGGAAGGGAAATTTTTGGCTAGTTTCTTGTAAAATGTAACTAAGGGAGTCGACATTTAGATTCCAAACAGGGCAAACATGTGACAATAGGTCGACGAGATTAAAAAGAGCAACGAGGTAGGCAGGTGATGTAAGGCAGCTCGAGTTGAAAGGACTTGGGCATTTTTCATAAACAGCCGGTAATTTTGTGTAATGGGTTAATTAATCAGACCTGTAAACAGTGGACTCTCCGTAAACATGACGGATTAGCATAGAGAAACCACTAAAAGGATTTATGCAGTATACCAGAACATGGTAAAATTTTAAAGCAGTACATAGGGTGTGCCACCAGCTTCGTGTGTCATCTGTTTGCCCCAACCTCGTTCCTGAGTATAGAAATGTTTCCTATGTCCCAGTTAGAGGATTTGTACAAGTAGCTTCCAGTCAGAGATGTAACAAGTTTTTTTTTAAGTTGAGTGACGAAATATGTAAATTTTAAGGTAACAATTCAATATATTAATTTTCAAAGTAAAGACAGATATTTTTTGGCTAAAGTAATAATTGCTTTCATTCTTTGTCATCAAAATTAAATGTGATACCTGACAGCAAGCTTAATTTGTTTTTTTGTTATGACAATTTTAATTTAATTATTATGTAGAAACGATATTTCATATATAAGGTTAAATTTATATGTTTTCATTAAGAAGGATCCTTAATTTTTGATAATCGAATTGGCCATAATAGAGTAAACAAAGAACATGTAAGTTTTTGATATTTGTATTATGTTATATGATATGTTTCTTTTATAATATGTATTTTTGATCTGTTTTGTTTGAGACAAAAATAAATGTTTAATTTGTATCTCTGATCTATTTTGAGTTTTATTTGAAAAAGATATTTTTTTTCTATAATTTTGATGTTATACAATTATTTCCCTAGTTACAACTAGTGGTTGTAATAGGTATAATTGGGCACCTCAAGTGGCGCCCTATATTAAATTTCTTGAGGTGTTTCCGTTTATTTTCATTCTGTTTGTCCCAAGAGATTTGTATAAGTACCCCTTTATTTCTTTTTTTTGTAGTTGCCCAATCCAACCCCCAATATCTTCAACTTATCCACGACCCAGCTCTCCAACAACCAACTGAGTGTCCGTATGCACTTGTTTCGATTATTTTGTTTGCCCAATCTTGTCCCCCATATTCTTACCCTGTGGTAAGCAAAATAGTCGTTACAATTTTTTTATTTTTGTCTCACCAAACAGTTATCAAAAATACAGATTTTACAAGAACATATTATAAAAACATAATACAAAAATTAGCAAAAACTTACGTGCTTATTTGTCTACAAAGGAGATTGCTATAAATATTTACAAATTTTACTGAAATATTAACTGTTGTACTGTTAATGAAACTGTGTCAGAAATAATTTATTACAAATAAAGAAATATCTTTAAAATGAAAACATTCATAGAGAGGTTAAACTTCTTTAAAAAACCAAGGCAAATTATTGTCAAAAAAAATAATAAAGTTAGCTGCTAGCTGTCAACATAAAATCTTAATCTTACTTACAACGGAGAACAAATCAAATTGAAAGCATAACCACACTCTAAGATTTACAATATTAATTATTAAAACTTTTAAATTGTATGAAAGCAATTATTATTTTAATGTTTCTTTTCCTTCAAAAGTTTAAAACAAAAAAAGGGTTACCTTGGTTTCACTAAACACACTAAGATTTTTGGGGTTACCTTCTCTGCCACACGATCAAATCTATTTCCATACTGTGAGACATATTCTGGGACGGCTTCTTAGGACAAATATTACAAACTTGAGGTTAAAAATTTGGAACACAAGACTTTGGAAAGGGCTTCTTAAAAAACAGGAATACATAAAACTGGACACAACGGCAACATGTGAGATTATCTTTCGAAAATTTTTGCAGGCAACACAAATCCCTTAGGTACTTAGAAAAATGAAAATAGTGATTACTCCTTTCAAATTTGACATATTACATAGAATATAGTCTACTATTTTCAACACTTTTTAGCCGGTTCTTTACCGACTTTCTACATTGTCAGCCGTCTGCCCAGTTTCAAATCTTTTCTTGGACTCTACATTGTATAACATCTACACCGTTTCAAATCTGTTCTTCGACTCCCTTGCTTCGTTACATTTTACAAGAAACTAGCCAAAAATTTCCCTTCCGTCTTGCAGCTAACCTGTCCCACAAACTCAAGAACCAAAACAATATCCCCTCGCTCGTATCGACAAAAAAACCTTTTAAATATTCCTTTATTGCGTTTTTAGACGCCAGTATTGGTATCCTAAATAAACAAATATTCTTTTTGACTCTCATTCTAATAACGAAAAACAACTTTATTATTAGGGGAATCATGTTTATTGCGGTTTTAACATAATACCTCTTTGGCGACAAAAAACTTGTTATTTTACCTAACATTGCAACACAGAGATAAAAACATATTTCCAGCGTTAATACGCATTTAAAAATCTCGTCAAAAAAACTTGAAATATTATTTCGATTGTTTTCTTTGGTAAAAACAACAGGAGCGTAACACAGAAATCTTTTCTATACACTTTAAATAAAAAAACGCTACACTTTTAGTCAGAAATACATTTTAAAATGTTAAAATAACAACAATATCCCAAAAAACTGGACGTACTGTACATATCACGTTTTTAGTAAACCTTAATTAATGTTAAGTTAACCTTATTAAATGCTTTTTTCTCCAGTTTTCTACTTCTAAAACTACAACTACGTCGATATTAGGTCAACTTTCGCATAAGCTCGCGAAAAAATGTCACGTCATTTACCTTTTGGTGTAGGTCAATAGTTGACCTTTTGCCATTTTCTGCTAATAAACTATCTCGTCCAACTAATAGAAAGCAATTTCAGACCTGGTGAAACAAAACGCAAACGCTAAAGTGTGTTCTACTTTTTTGCGTTGTTGTTAACGTTGTTGTTGATCGGTCTCTCGGTTATGTCTCGCTTAAAACTTTATTTTTTTGTTTTACCTTTATAAGCAAACTGACTACAGTTACCTGTATTTTATTACTATAATATACCAAATTGTTTTAGCAAGAATATATAAAATGGTAAAAAAATTCATTGAACAAAAGCAGTCAATATTGTCTGGTTTATAACTTTCGTCTTCGGTTCTTTCTTATTATGAAAACAAATTTTACTACGTTGAAAAAATAAATGAATTACAGCGAATAAAATTTTAAGTATTGTTTATCACTTTTATTGGTCTTTGGTCTCGCACTACCGAATACTAGGTTAAATTTTTGAATTTTCATCAATCAAGGAGGCTGTTGTTTCATTATTAATGTGATATTTGACTACATATTTCGATATTAAAACTGTTGTCACCCCCACCCAATAAAGAAAACCCTAATATGAGTGGCAATGAGGTTCAGAAATTTTTAATTCCACCTAAAGAAAAAAAATCAATGGTCCTTTGATTCCACCAAAAGTTCCACATTTATTTAAAATACTTAGTATTTTACTTTGTTAAGATAAATGAAAAATGTCATTAAATGATACTTTTCAATTCATTCTATGTTTACTTTAGTATTGGCCAAAAACAGTGTTTGTGGTGGAATTAAAAATTCTGAGCTGTGCTGTCACTTTATCAATTGTACATGTTAATTGTTAAATCTTAAGAAACTTTACTAAAACCATAAAAACAACGTTGATGTGTAATACATGGTTGTGTCAGCTATATAAATCTTACCGAATCAGAGAATAAAAAACTGCTGATTGAAATATTTTTTTGTGTTTTATTAAGATTTCCTCGACCCTTATAATATAGGAATAAAATCTAAAGGATATATTTCATAATTGATAAAAAAGAAACAGTTTGTTTCCTGATTAAATAAACAGGGACAAAGTGATTTTAATGAATTGTAAGATCCAAAAAGATATAGTATGGAGCAGAAAATATATCCAACTTGACAAAATTATTGTTTGTTTCTTTGAATGTAACAATTTTAATACGCAGATGCATTACGTTAGATACATTTATAAGAGACACTAATAAATTGAAGATGATTAAGATTAAAGAAACATTGAGCTTATATGTCCATTTTTATGTATGTTTCTTGCATGAGATTAGAACGAGAAAAAAGTCAAACGAGAAATATCAAAGAAGCAGCTTTTATCATAAGAAAAAAAAAGTGTAGCACACCCATCACCAAAAAGTAGCAGGTTTTAGTTGCCAATACTGAAAGAAAAGTCAAAAGTCAATAAAAACAATATATACCAACAATAAAGAATTCATAGGAAGTTAGAGATATATAAGTTGATAATCCTGATGATTTTTCAACCAAAAGCATGCTGTTGCCTACAAGATCAAAACTAAGTAAGTCGATCATCAATTCGGAAAAGTATTACCTACTAACAACAGCTTTTCGGTTATACATTTTGGCAGAATGTTTTAAAATAATAAATGTGCCCTCTAAAATGCTCCCGAATGCGTCGAAAAAAACCACTAAGTGTCCAAAACCACTGTCTACTACAGCTCTTAAACTGTAAGTCTGCAGATATATGCAGAGAAGTTAGTTGTGCTCAAAATTGTGTATAGCAATCAAAAACGAGATTAACCCTGTCATGCATTGAGTCCAATCCAGTAGACAGATTTTTTTAACTCCAAAAAATATATTTTAGTTCTATGAAATTTGTGCAAAATGCATGAAATCCCTTTCAGTGGACTCTAATCAAGTAAGTACTTTCCGCCATCTACAATATTTATTTTGGAAGTCAAAGTTTGTTTATGTTAGTATCTATAAATCACCTGACCACGATGGCCACCTGTGAATTGCCTGAAATAAGTGTCCCTAGTTTCTATGGAAAAGCAAAAAAAGGTAAGAAAATATTGTTCTTATAGAATTATGTATTTTATATAATTAGCTTTTGTTATAATTTCAAAATAATTGAAAATATCACGTTGAAGTCATGTCCATTAGAGTGGACATCCTGCAATATGTAACTTAGAATTGCACTCTTAATTATGTTTTATGAGTATAATTTTCAGAGGGGTAGTAGGTTTCTTGTTCACATATTTTTTGTTATTTTCTTGTGAAAGATTTATTATTTACTTAGGGATTTTTGAGGGTGTTTGTTTATGTACTTCCCTACATAATTTTAGTGGAAATAAAGAAATTTTATTTATTGTCATAATATCACTTCTTCAAGGGAAACACTTTTATGATGTTTACCAAAAAATAAAGAATTTATAGGTATTGACAATCATGACATTATTTTTATGATTTACCATTCAGATTTGGAATACCCCCTCTGTGGCTCAGTGGTAAGAGCGCCTGCCTTTAAATCTAAAGGCCGTGAGTTCGAATCCCACCTGTGTGGAAATTTTCGTTTATTAAAAAAAATTAATAAATGAAAATAATTTCTATCCTTGTGCGATCGGTACTCACCGGAGGGACCGCAGACATTCGGATACAATTAGCGTCTCTTAGCAAAGACAATGACGTCGACTTTGCTAAGTATCAAGACAATTACTCTACACACACACACACACACACACACACACACACACACACACACACACACACACTACACCTCAAAATTGTAAGATTGGCGAATGGATTTAGTGTCCGCAGTCATTTAAACACAAACAAACAAAAAAAAAACAGATTTGGAATCTGATTACAATGACGAAGAGATGTACTCGCTCGAAAATGTAACGACTGAAGACCAAATCGTTGAAAGTGACGTAGAAGAAATAGAGCCAGAAACCAGTGACGATGATATGAAGGAAGATGACATTCCATTACCTCAGTGTATTTTGGCATTGTTATCAAAACATAAAAATCAAGAGAAGTAATCAAAAAGGGCTGAGAAAAAACTGTAAATGGTGCAATAATGACAGCATGTATGGGCAGCCACTTTGCGACAACAGAGGAACAGAAAATATTGATGTTCAAGAAAACAATCCTATTGATTATTTTTTATCACTGTTTACATAATGGGGGGAAGATGTAAAATCATCTTCCAGATCAATTCATATGCTGGCCAAAACAATAAATTAAATTTTGATTTTACAAAATATGAGTTATATGCTTTCTTGGGCATAAATTTAGTGATGGCGTACATCAGATATTCCAGAATACGCTTTACTGGTCAAGTGATAATGGCCTGAAGATGAACCTTACTGCAGATGATATGCCTCTTAATAGATTTGAATATATCCTGAGGTTTTTGAACTTCGTAAATAATGTAAATCAAAATATCACGACAAATTGCGAAAAATCCAATTATTTTTGGATCAAATTCAGAAAAACTTCTTAGGTGCCATAGATCCAGAGGAATACCATATCCGGTGATAAGAAAATTTTTCCACTAAAAGGAAAATTAGATATAAAGCAATTCTTTCTTCTTCTGGTTCCTATCCGTTTCGGATGTTGGAAATCATATTGGTAATCATAACTTTGCCCGCTGCGGATCGAAACAGCTCCGTTGAGGTTTTCTTAAACCATGTTCTTAAATTCCGCAGCCATGATATTCTCCTTCTACCGGATCCTCGCTTACCTTTGACTTTGCTTTGCAATATAGACTGTAGCAGGGAGTAACGGTGCTGATTTCTCATAACGTGTCCCAGATATTGAAATTTTATGCGTTTGATCGTAAACTCAATCTCTGGTTCCTTCTTCATTTTTCCTAGAACTTCCTTGTTCGTGATTCTTGCTATCTTGCATGATATTCTTGCATGATATTCTCAGCATTCTTCTATAAAGTCACATCTCAAATGCTTCAAGTTTTTTAATAGTGGTGTCTATAAGCGTCCATGCCTCCGCCCCGTACAACAACACAGAGAAAACATAGCATCTCAAGTGTCTCATTTTTGTATCAAGGGATATGTTGTGACTTTTGAAGATGGCGCTCATTTTGTTAAAAACCGTTCTTGCCTTTCCTATGCCGCACTTTATTTCCTGTAAATTGCTCCACTGTTCTGCGTCCCATTAATGTATAGATGAGCCCCGTTTATATTCTCCTTGCTGATAATCATTTGTTTTGTTTTGTGGGTATTAATGTTTAGTCCGTACTGTTGACTGTACTCGTTTATTCTGTCCGTTAGCCTCTGAAGTCCCTCTAAACTATCTGCTATCACCATGGTGTCGTCGGTATATCTAACATTGTTTAGCATAACATAAAGCAATACTCACCGAAAAAACTTAAAAAGTATGGATTTAAAGTTTGGCTAACAGCTGAAATTAGTAGATATATATCGTTTTGAAGTTTACTAAGGAGCTTTGGGAGACAGAAGTCAAATTAGTCAACTTTGAGCATGCGGTGATGTAATTTTGCGTCTAACTGACGACTTAGATAGAATCTAATATAAAGTATTTTTTGGTAATTTATTATGCTTACTTCCCCTTATCGAAGAACTACATAAAAGGGGTATATGGACGACAGGAACTTTCCTATTGAATCTACTACAAAATTGTAATTCTGTTATGAAAACAGATAAACAAATGAATTAAGACGATAGGGGAACTTTATCCGTTGCAAGTACTGAAGGTGGCAATATAATTGTTTCTAAATGACTAAACAATAAGACTATTTACATTGTTTCTAATTGTGCTGGAACAAAACCTCAGAATAAAACAAAATGCTGGTGTAAATCTACTAAGACTACTATAGCTTAGAGTTACCAGCTGTAGTCCGTTGGAAGAGGTTTACTCTCCGGACGCTGCAAATCACCTAAGACATGGGTGTATGTTACCTAAAGTTAAATTTAATTTAATATTAAACATCAAATATTAATTACAACATTATGTACAATCTTTTGTAACCTCAAGTATTTTAAAGGATTTTTACCCTAATATTTTGGTGGCTCGGGCATGTTAACTTGCATTTTTAAACCTGATGATGGAATTATTATTCCGAAAACGTTTGTGTAATTTGATGTAGCCCTTTTAAAGGGTTTTTTAAATATACCAATTTACAAAGATCTAACCTCTTTTTTTTTTACTATAGTGAAAGACCACTTGTTCAGTTTTATAACAAAAACGTGGGAGGATTAGACCTGATGGACCAGTTGTTGGCCCTTGTTTACCCTCTAAGGAGAAGAAACAAAATTCTGGTACATAAGAGTTTTTATGCATTTTCTCAATATTCTTGTTGTAAATGCATGGTTTAGTACAAGAAAAACTGAAATCCAAAAAAAGATTTGCTTGAATTTAAAGCAAGTATTGCCAGAACATTAATAAATATGGAAACGCAAAAAGAAAATAAACGAGATAGATCTTCGTCTGGTACACTACTTCCCATTTTGAAGAAGAAGAAACCAAATCATCATGCACCTCCTGAGATTGGACAAAGTAATTGGTGGCACTGGCTACAAATAATTGATATACCAAATGCTCGAAGATGTCACTCTAAAGCTTGCAAAAGAAAAACAAAATACATCTGCAAAAGGTGCACCGAGCCGCTTTGTCCATCGTGCTTTGAACATTTTCATACCAGTAACTGACGCTTCCGCGATTCCGCAAGTGCATAGCGACCACTAGAGTGGACGAACTATTTTTTAGGTTTTAACCTAATAATTTTTCTAAAAAAAAAAAATTTTCCTTAAAATTATGCATGAATGAATTAAAAGACGAAGAGAAAACAATACTTTAAAGAATGAAGCGACTTCTTCGGTAAATTTCAAACAAAAAGCATCTATCAGACCAGTGAAAAACGAGCATTACAGTACCAACGCATAAAAAATCATAGTAGACATCCCACCATCAATAGTACAATCATCTTGTTCAACACAGCTCCTAACCTGCTAATCTGGATATCTGCTATTTAATTAGCATAATAAAAATACATAATTAGTGAACCGCAACAAGGCTTTCGACAAAATAGGTCAACAATAAAAGTTATTTTTATAACCAAACAAATTGTTGAGAAAGCTTGGAATACCGTGAATATAAATGTGGAAGTAAAATTATGCTATATTTCCTGTAGTATCCCTATAAAGTATTTATAGATGTTAAACAATATCAATACATCAAGGGACAACATCCTTATTACTACAGAAACTAAAATAACACTTTTTGTGGTTTTTATCGAGCTTTTCTACTAAGTAGTCGATTTTTATTTTCATCTTTAATAGATTAATTGACAAATAATTGAGATGTAAAACTTTATTTTTGATGAATCTGCAAAAATTGCTTATAAGCTGTACGCTATGGAGATTATTTTTAACCGGAAAGTAAAACTTGCTTATTATTTTAAAGAGATGCAATGCTCGAAGCGCGAAAACTGCTATTGGCTAATGAAACTTTCTCTCAAAAATAAAAATATAAAATCTCCAAAGGTGAAGAGGTGAATGAATTCATGAATGAGTTACTGATCTTGTATAACTACGTTTATAAGGTAATAAGGGGAAAATAAAAAATATTCTAGAAGTAAATAATCTCTTAACAGTGATGTCTAGCTCAATTACGAATAAATTAATTTTTTCACACTTCATAACTGCTACATAGTTTGGTTTTAACTGACTGATTAAAAGTAAACCTGTTACGAAAACTGGAAAGTTTGAAATGTGAATTTTTCGATTTATTTTAAAAATATCATAGACAGGAAAAAATACCAAAATAAATGTAAGTAAAATACAGGGTGTTCCAAGATGTTTAACTGTCGGTAACTGAAGAAGTAATAAATAATTTTTACTATAATACTAGAGGTATACTTGAGATCTGTGATGTCATAGCAGGGATTATAACGTCATCACAATGCAAAAATAACATGAATCAGGTGGATCAAAGTTATCTAAAATGAAACGGTTTTATCTCAAATTCAACGGTGTGCTACACTAAGAGAGAGAATGGTGACATTTCTCTCTCCGATTGCCGACAAGAATGTAAAGCTTTAGAATAATTTTTAATAATTTTAAACTGTTTGTTCTTGTGTTAATGCAGTGTTATGTACAATTTATATCCAATCTCAAGTTTATTACATTCTGCTCTTGCTGGATAGCCCAAATTTGACGAAATGCCCCTGATGATGCTGTAGAAAGCGAAAGTACATGGGCAAGATTTGATTATTAAATTTGTGCTCGATATTTGCCTTAATTTTTCAAAGGTAATAACACAATTATTATTTGGTTTAAGCCCAATATTATCAATACAAGTTTGCAATCTTTTGTTTCCAATTAAATTGCTTCCAATTCTATTCCGTTTCTTAAGGTTTCAATTTTTCTTTGTCTTTGTCACACATTTTCTATAGGGTTAAGGTATGGATTCCGGAAAGGCCGTGGAATAACATTAACATGAATGTGTTTCGACCATTCTACTCGTATGCACCGGGTAATTGTCATGTTGAAAGATGAAGTTTTTATTCGGAAATCTCTGGATCACTAATGGCAACATTATGTTCTCTAGAATATATTTGTAATATAATTCTGTTAATTTTTCTTCTATATGAGAACAAACGTCCGGGCCTTATCTATCTTCGTACGTTGACCGAGCATCCTGCACTATTTCTTAAATCTTAAATGTCTAAACTATCCAGTGACAATAACTGTACATGATTATCCTAAATATTAAATTTAGTATTTATTTTCAACAATAATCAACTCAAAAAGTAAAATAATTGTATAGGAAGTGATCAAAATGACCTCCATCAGCTTTAACACAAGCGTTGAACCGTCTAAACCATCTAAGTAGCTAACATATACATACAGTATGTATGATCTCTGTAGGTTTCCCATTATAAACAATTCCTGTTAAAGAATAATTTATCTGTTTCTTATTGTGATATTTTGGAGGGTGCGTCATCTTGTTTCCATACCATAACTCCTCTTTCGCTTAAAGGAATATCCTCTAGTAACAAAGATAGCTCTTCTTAGCCTTCTATCGGCCATTTTTGGACATAGGCCTCTCTCAACTTCTTCCATCGATCTCTGTTCTGAGCCAATATACTTCCAACAAAGACAGCTCATCTTCCAGAAAATATAGATATTTTTGACCATTTCAACAATCTTTAAAAAAATATGGGCATATTAAACCTAAGTATCATATAACCTACACCAAATAATAATGCCCCATCTAGTTTAAAAGAGAGATTCCCGTAACCAGTGCGGATTTTTCAGTAACCAATAATAGCAGTTATGGTGATTTACGATCCTATTATTGTCAAAACTAAAATGAACGAAGCACTTACTGGGGTGAATACTGGGTGAATTAAGTAGCGCTACAGTTACCATAGCCAATCCCAAGCTTGAATACAATGTTAAGGGTGATTGGTAAGGTTAGCAACCTAACAATCGTAAAAACGAATACTGCTCAAAGAGACCATGTACAGTCTCCGAACCGGATTGATACTGTGAAGACGATCTAGGCAAGAAATAAGGACAAGCGAAAAATATACAAAACCCAGATGAGAATTATTACATGGAATATTAGATCGCTCACCTTAAGTGACCAAGAAGTATCCAAGTGCTGAAAGAGAAACAAATAGATATTTGCGCTTTATAGGATACAAAAAAAGAAAAAGGACAATAAAAATTAGGTGAATACATACTTATCTACAGTGGAGTAGCAAAGAGTATCAATAGATATCAGAGAGGATTGTAACAGCAGAGATAAGAAAGAAGAAGGAAGATGTGAACATCATCGGAATATATGGCCCAGAAAATAACAAGCCTCAAACAACAAGGGAAACATTTTGTAATGAATTACAAGAAATAGTAGATCAGAAATGAAAACTCCTAGAAAAATTGATGGTAAGACACCATGGGACAGAGCTAGACGTACAGATATACGACATAGATTTTGGGTGGAGAACATCAAGAACTGGGTAAGAAATAGAAGAATATAATGGAATGATCATATAAGCCGAATGACAATAAATAGGGAAGTAAAGACGGCAAGAGACGGTTCCCCAATAGAAAGACGATCAGAACAACTTACTGGAGGAACATTGAAAAATAAACAGAGTCATTTTTACATAAAAAAAGAAGGAGAAAAGGAATGGCGCTCTTGTACAAGAGATCGATGACCAGTGAATAATACTACGAGAATGATTGCTGAATTAATTAAATCCACAGCAACTCCATTGCTACGCAACATTCCACCACCACACCTCCGTCGACTCGACATGTTACAAACAATTTCAAAATGATTATCAACCACGGAGAACCACCAGTGCATAATTATATTGAAGGCTCGAGAAAAAATCGACAATCCTCTAAAAAAATCTCGATAAGAAACTTAGAAAAGACTATATCTATGGAATTCAACCTAACCAACAAATTGAGCGACGAATGGTACGAAGTCCAACCAAACCTGAGTTTTATGCACTGCATAACAGAAGTGGAATAAAATTATCACACAAAATCCGGTGTATACAATCGTATCAGGACTGTACAAGAACACATCATAATCATATACACATCTATAATATTATGCTGTTGGGGGACAAACTACTAACATATAATGGAAGAGTAGTGATGATAGGAAAGCAATCCCCAAGATTTTCTGTTTAGGATGCCAAAGTCGATAAATTATATACATACTCTGATACATGTCAACATCTTATCTGAAATACATATGAACCAAAACACAAAAGACATACCAATTTACAAGACAATTAGAAACGAAACACATGCACTTATAAGAAAAAATAAAAAATGATCACTGGGATCACTTTTCTAAACAAAGAGGTGAATAAGAGGTCAAAGAACGGAGGTAAAGGAACGAAAAGAACCAAAACACATAGAACAGGATACGTGGATTGACTAATAAAAAGCTTTATGCAGAGAAAGAACAAACGACTCTAGAACCGTAAACATGTTTCCCTAAATATTATGAAGACTATCGAAAATATCTATCAAAACAACAAAATGTAAGTCAGAATGGATGGACAACTTACATAACCTACAGAAATAGGTAGTGGAATAAGACAAAGGGGTTCATTGAACCCCATGTTCTTCAATTTGATCATGGATGAAATCATCAAAGAAAGAGAATACAGAATGGGAAACAAAGAAATAAAATTACTGTTACGCAGACGACACAATGTTGGTAGCCTAAGATGAAGACAGTCTGCAAAGACTGATCCACAGATTTAACATAAAAGCAAAAGAATTTAATATGACCATCTCGTCTCAGAAAACTAAAACAATAGTAGTCAGCAAAGACCAACCAGATGTAAAATAGAAATTGATAACATCAATATTGAAGAAGTAATGGAAATAAAATACCTGGGAATTACACTGTCGAACTATGGAGACCTGGACAAAGAAGTGAGATATCGAGTACAAAAAGCAAATAAACTGGCAGGATGCCTTAATAACACTATATAGCGAAACAGACACATTAACACTGAAATGAAGTCAAGAATTTATAAAGCCAGTGTAAGACCAATAATGGCATATGCCTGAAAAATAAGAGCCGACACAGCCACAACGCAAAGGCTACTGGGAACAGCAGCAAGGAGAGTACTGAGAAGAATTTCAGGAAAACGCTGAGAGATCAAAGGAAATGTATAGACAAGAGAAGAATAGAAAAAAAGAATGGAATAACCACATAAGAAGAATGGAGGAGACTCGTGTCGTCAAAAAGTAAGAGATAAGTCACCAATCGACAGAAGAAGTATCGGACAACAACGCAAAAGATGGAGTGACAACCTTCCATAAAGGTATAATCCGTCAATGAACAAGCAGAATTGCTTATAAAGAGGAAGACGAAGAAGAAGAAGAACAAATTTTTTGATTTTTGTTAAATCAACCAGAAGTTTGTTTATATAGAGTAAATGTAATTTTTCTTGTTTTGTATACTTTTAAATGTATCCAACTACCTTACGCTAAATAAAAAATAAATCTCACACACAACTTCACATCAAATTTCACATATACGCAGAAATAATATTTTGTCGGTTTTTTAATGAATTCTATTCACCTGAAATAACTATTTAACCTTTCCATTGTCGATATAAAATTCAATATAACCCAGATAAAGGGCCTGCTCATCCAATTTATGCATTCGTCATTGTGTTGTCGATAGAAATATTGAATGATTTAGTCAAAATAGTAGAAACGATTCACTTCACCACATCAGGTGTTTGAAAAGAAAAGAATGCTGCTGAGTCAATGTTCGAGTTCGAGACGAGATTCAAGTATCAAGATCTTGGTCCAGCGAAGGACGCGAGTCAATTGGACCGAATAATTTATAAAAGGTTGAAACTTCATCAACGAGAATGAAATTGAAATTAATGTTTTAATTGAATCTTTAAAATATTTTTGTTAGCTCTTACTATATTTTATGTTATTATTGACTATTTTTAATGATAATTTTTTGTATTTATCTTGCAAAGACATTTGGATGATATTTTTAAAATACGACTGTAAATCTGTATGTAGTTGTATGTTTTCAGTCTCCATATTAGAAGATAAAGCTTGTTTTGCAAAGAGGTCAGCTAGTTCGTTACTAAGGTTCCTACATGAGACGAAATCCAGATGATGGTTACGAATACTCCCAGTGAGATTAAACTATCGAAAGACTTTTGCATAGCTTGAACCAAAGGATGTTACAGCATATCCAACAGCTATAGGACTCTTAGAAGCACATGTGTATACAATTTGGTCAAATCTGTTGTTAGCGATTAATTCTTGTTGTGGCTTAAATATCGATATTATTTAGATGTGGTGATACTGTGGCATAATTGAAGTTTAATAGGAGAAAGAGACTTTAAAAGGTCATTACTCAGTAATTTATATGCCGGATTTTCGGTATTAGCTGATATTCGAGACGAATATTTTAAAAGGAGTTGCCCGGCAACGTATCTAGAGGGAAAGTTCATAAGCTTCTCTGTATAAACTCTCTGCGAGGCTCGATCTGAAGGCTCCAAGGCAGATTTGAAGTGCAGTATTGTATACAGAATTAAGAATTTTTAAATCTGATGGGCTAGCTGACATATAAATAAAACTGCAGTTATCTATTTTAAAATGAATAAGATATCTATAAATCTGAAGCAAGGAGTTTTCGTCTGCACCCCAATGATGATTGGACAGAGTTTTTAATATGTTAAGATTTGTCATGCACTTAGTTTTGAGATCTTCTAAATGGCATTTCCAAGTAAGTTTACTGTCGAATGTGAGTCCTAAAATCTATATACTCTTTACTACTGGTAGACAAGTACCATTTATATTACTTTTAGGATTTATAGTACTGGCTGCTCTGCAAGATAACTTAATAATTTTTGTCTTCTCAACAGAAGGGTTTAATCCACTTCCACTGAAGTCCATTCAAGTCAGTAGCATGCTGAAGCAGTTTGCAAGTGACAATAGTGTCTTTGCCTCTGCAAAAAATTATTAAATTATCTGCGTACAGTGCAAACTTGACTGGAAGATTATTTTTTTACATATACCGTTTAAACAAGTATACAGAGTGTAGAACTCAATACCGACCCTTGGGGAACACCATTTGTTTGTTTGAAAGTCCTAGAGATTTTGCGATTTTCTCTTACGGTAAAGGTTCTATTTGTTAGAAATTGAATAACAAATGAAAATATATTTCCAGATATACTGTACTCCTCGACTTTAGCTATAATAGGAGGCCTATACAGAGGATCAAATGCTTTTTCGATATCAAACGAAACAGCTATTACGTCTTGTTTGCACTGGAACGCGTTTATGATTGATGTTTGAAGGATTGCTAGATTGCATGTTGTACTTTGATGTGGTCTAAAACCTGGTTGTGCCAAATTTATTATTTTATATTTTTCTAGATACTATAGCAGTCTTTTATTGATCATTTTCTTCAGAAGTTGGCCATTGTACATATGCGAGAAATTGGCCTGTAGGAATTTGGATCTGTTGAAGGTTTGCCTTGTTTTTAACAGGAATAATTATGGATTTTTGTTACAAATTTGGAAATGATTTTTTGGTCCAGATTAAATTGTAAATTACAAGCAGTTTACCTAGACTAGGCCTAGAAAGATAATTAATAAAGTTAAACGGTTATCTGGATCTATGACTGAATTTTTGCAACAGTACAATGTATCTGATAATTCTTGTAATGTAAACAGTATATTTAGAGAACTTTGATCGGATTTTCTGCTATCCGATTAACTGGAGTTTAGATTAGTAGACATAGAAATAGAGTACAATTATTAGATAGTAGAATAGCTGCAAATTTGAAATAAGTCTATTTGTTGCTTTCTTATGAGAATTTTCACCCAAGATGTTAACAAAATTGTTTGTGGAAAAATACAAACATCAGTAGCTGTATACTAAAGAAAATGCAAATATAAGACTATATGGGTATATCGAGAACAACAGCTTCAAGAAATAAATATATTTCAAACAAGTGATGAAATGGTCCAATTTAAAGAAGAATTTTATGTCATTTTATTATTTGCAAGAGGCATAATTGTAGTTATTCGTAATTTAATACGAATTGATTCTTATGGCGGTGCAAATGCAGAAATATATCGTTCAGAAAAAGACGATCGTTTTTGCATTAAACGTCCAAATAGTTTAAATATTAGAAATATTGTTGCAAAATAGCTGGGTTCTTTATATGATCAAACTACCTTTAGTGATAGTGACATACAAAGATTTAAAGCTGGAGACTTTGTTAGGATTATAATATTTTTTGTATTTGATCAGTGTTGTTGGTGGGAAAGATAAATTTAATACCAAACTTTCCACATTTAAGAGAGGCGTTGTTGAATGCCTAATTGTTTCAAAAAATTTAATAATGACCACTAAAGCAATAAAACACTTACAACGTATTATTCCTTCGATTTATTTATAGTGAGCTTAAGGGGCTGATTCTACATTGATAATTATAGCAATTCTGATAATATTAAAAAGAGTTGTACAAGTATCATTAGCTTTACAGTGCTAGGAGGCAGTAACAGAGACACAGAATATTGAGAGAAACAAAACTGGTATACGGTTTAACACAAAACATCAGGTTTACAAGCGCATCTTTCACTTACGCATCACGCTTCTTCTTCTTGGGGTGCCTGTCCGTTCCGAACGTTGGCGATCATTCTGGCTATGATAATTTTATTGGTTGCTATACAAAATAGCTGTGTTGAGGTCTTTCTATACCATGCTCTCAGGTTAGCAAGCCAGGATATTCTTCTTCGTCCTGGGGTTCTTTTTCCTTCAATTTTACCTTGCAAAATACATTGGAGTAGCTCGTATCTGCCTTGATTTCTCATTATATGTCCCAAATAATCCAGCTTACGGCTCTTCACAATGTTGACCAAATCCGCGGTTGTGTTCATCCTTCACGCACTTTTTGGTATTAACAACACCCCCCACACCCGGTCTTTACTTGCCGAGAGGCAAATTTGCACTGTCCAAAGTTAACTAACGCGGAGTGAAGAGAGATTATGAGGGTCGCAAACACATTAACACAAGGGCTGATGATCTGAGCACACAAGTTGATAAAATAACTATATTATAATTACAATATTATAACAGGTTGTTTTTACAACAGTTGTTACCGTTTGATTAAATCATATTTGATGACACAGCTAGACAAGATGCTAGAACAGAAGCAGATAATCTTTATAATGAATCTCTTATCAACTAGGAATGTTGTGGAAAGGCAATAGAGAGTATGGACACACTAAATCATAATTTTTAAAAATCGACTGGGATTATATTTAAAAATGACTATGAATGTAATAGTAGCAATAGCAATATTTAATAGCATCACCTTAGAAAATGGAGTCTTGTTTCCCGTAGAGAATAATCTACATCAAAAAGAACATTATTTAATTGTATCCATAAAAATGAAGAAAAAAAGACAATTTCCCTCAATTTCTTGGAGCATTTCTCGATATAGAATGAACATTCAAAAACACCTCCTACGACGCAAACACAAGCTCGATTTTTCTAAAAAGACCAAACTATACAAAAACATTAAGTGTCAAGCCACATACTGTAAATGAACGGTGATACAAAACCCAACCATAACGCTTTCACGCTTTAATGACTAAAAAAGTAGCAAAATACTGAAAGTAGCAGGTCTACTAGTGCCAACAGCAGCAGACCAAACTTAGCTTAAAGCAGTGCTCCAACAGGGATGTCAGTAAACGGAGCAAGTGAAAGCCCAAGTACTAGTCGAGCTTTTGAAGAAAATCCTGCTGAAAAACAGTTCAAGGTCCAGACTATATTTTGATTCGATTGATTGATTGATCGATTGATCAGAATTGATTTTGTTTCTCGGTACCCTAGAAGAAGTGCGTTTAGCCTGCCGAGGGAACATGTAGCGGAAGAAGAACATGAAGAATTGGATTTCAGTTCAAACCTTGCCACGGAAGAGGAAGATGATGGGTTAAATGAAGAAGAAGTTGAAAATAATGATGAAGAGTATTGTCAACGGCTTATGACTATTGAGGAAGTCGACGGAATTTAGATTGCAAAATTATTTCTGAGAAAAATTCTTGATTGGTTGTGTTGAAATTTTGTGTAGTGTTTTTCTTTATATTAAAAAGATTTTCTGGTCAGATTTTGAAGATTCTATCTGACTTTTATTCGCTTGAAAAAGACTATCACTTTTTTAACGAGTTTTGGTAAATTTTGCAATAGTAATAATTTTTAATTTACAATTAATTCCAACGCAGTAAATTTAATTGCAAAACTTTTTGTTTTTACAAAATTTTACTAAAGTGTTTAGCTGCCGATATATAGCAACGAAAAGGAAAGTAAATTAATTTTTTTCAATTTTTTTAAACCGCTCCTAAAGTAATATTTTCGTAGCGATTAAAGCAAAAAATAGAATCAAATACGATTTAGGCAACCCAAAACAGATACTGCCTTCTCTAAAATAATTTTACGTATTTTTATTATTTAGCCACAGAGATCTTGTCATCTCCAATTTTCACTATTTTTCATATATTTCCTCTATTGACGTTCTTTTCTAAGCCCTTACTTTTATTTTACCTATTTTTCCACTGATGTTGATGCTTTTATTTTTTTATAACTAATCCAATTTTTATTTTTGAATAACTTGAATTTTTCTGGATAGTTAATGCTTCTGAAAACCGTAAATAAAAAACAAGTCTAGTTGAAGTGCGGCCTTCTTTCATTTCAAACTAACCCCAACGGTCGCGGCCGGCGCAGGATCAACTTATTAGGTGGGCACTGAGATCTAAGTGCGCCACGCGCGTGACGTCACACACAATATTCGTAGCACGCGCCCCTCCTTAGCCAAGCCTTTATATCTGGGCAAGAAGAAGAGAAGAGAAGAATATTGTATATAAGAAAAGACAAGTTTCCTAAACGGTCGTACATAGGGAACAGAAAGAACAAGTCATTGAGACTGGGGGTGCGTGGGAAGCTCTATCCCTTAAATCAGGGCCGGTTTATATAAAAAAGACAGGTAATTGTGTAAAAAACTATAAAATATAATCTACTTAATATATACAATATCAGTTTACGTTTTTTGTCTACATTTATAAGGATTTAATGATATTAATGAGTACGTGAGCAGTTTTTAAGAAAAAAAACATTAAAGTTAAATCAATGCTAAACTGGGAGCAATTGGTATAAATAACCAAGCAAGAGTAGCTGTATTTGTATTTTATATTTGTATTTTCACTAAATACAGTTTTTAAGTTTGTATTTTGAGAACGATTTCCGAAGTGGAAACTGAAACGTCAATAAACGTATTTTAACCTTTAATTGTGGCTTATTCCCATTTAAATAGTAATTACTTTAAAATGCCACAAGAAAATAGCTTCAGAACAATATTAAGTTTAACTCAAGTTAATTAACACCAAACCTTCATATATGTTGCAGATTTGTGGTACTATTTATTATCTATTCTATTGAGGAATACAATTTTGTATTGCAATCATGTATGACATAACTTTGGAAGAATACTTTCGCAAATGGGGGCTACGGGCTCATGCAACGAAAACAAAAGAGTACTTTTTTGATTTAAAAAATGCCCAAACCAACAAAAAGCCCTACGTTCAGTTTGAAAACAGAATACTGACACACAGCTTAACGCCAAAATATCTTGGAGTAACTATCGACAGAAACTTAAGCTATAAAGATCACCAAAGAACGGCAGCAAAACTAAAAACGCAAAATAATATAATACAAAAACTATGTGGTACGACATTGACTTCCTTAACCTCCGTACGCAGATCATTTAGCTAAATTGCAGCAATTTAGCACACTGAGATTGTTGACACCCAATTAAACCAGCAGATGTAAATGATCTCAGATTCAATTAGACCAACAGAGAACTATTGGCTTCATATTCTCAGTCATATCGCACCGACAAAAACTACGAAGAAGTCATTGTATTCTCAGAGAATATACAACAATTTTGGCTAACCACCAACTACCCATTCACCATGACAAGCTTGATATCTAAATGAATGAGAGCGATTTCACCACAGTAAATACACCAAATAGCCTCAGTCAGAAGCTATTTGGTGCAGTATCGATCAGAAACCGCCAGGCTTATGGCGGTTTCAGTAAACAGAATAATAAATGAACAGGGTTAGATGTGCTTACAGCTTACATAGATGTATGGTACTTTCCTTTTATGGTTATGTTATATTATTTTCCTCATATTATTCCTTGTGCATGCTGTAGGATCTCGTTCTAAGTTGTTCTGTTCTATTCGGTCAATTGATGAAAATTCCTTATTTATAAACGATAAAGGATAATCATTTTTTAATAAAACAGATGTTAACAAATGTTTTCCCTCCAAGAACGAATTTTCGTTAGAGAAAGCAATTTTGGCTCCCTCGTATAAGGATTTAATGATTCCCTTTTTGATATTAATGCTGTGATTTGATTTAAAATTTAAATATCTTTTGATGTGTGTTGGTTTTATTTACACCTTAGTCTCATATTCAGTATCTTCCCGCTTACGCAAAGCTAAAAATTTAAAATGTCATATTGTCATGTTTGTTTTCATGGCTACCAAAACCATACATATTGAATTGTTCAGTGATCTGACCACTAGTTCATTTCTAGCAGCTCTAAAACGTTTTCTTTCACGGCGAGGAAATCCGCAAATAATTTTTGTGTGATAACAAAACCAATTTCATTGGCGCTAATAATTTAATTGGATTTAAATAGTTATTAGTTTAAAATGCCACAAGAAAATAGCTTCAGAACAATATATAGATAGGATGTACAACATTTTTCAGGTTGCAAGCTAAAAAGTTTTAAGAGGCTGATCAACACGTTTGAAATCTACAATCTATAATCTACGTCGATTACAATACGGTAAGAAGAATGCGACGAGAACGAATATGAAAAGATGGATGGACTTTGTAGGTACCAGCGTTTGGATTACTTTGTAAAGTGTGCTTCAGGTCATAAGTTATGTTCTAAAACGTAGAAAGCACTGTGTCACAATCGTGTGATACAATAATTACATGTGGTATTATAGAGGAGATGCTAACATCGCTTGATCGGTGGGAAACAATCACATATAAAAAAAGACACTAGAGAAAAACAATCAGGAGAGATCCGACTTAAGGCAGAGTATCCAGCTGCAATCAGGAGGATAAGTGAATATGCAGAAGAGAGGGATAAGTGGTAAAATTCGGGCATTAAGTAAAAAAAGGAGTAAATTAGCTTCCAGTGGATACAGTCGTGAGAACGAGTAACGTGTGATAATTAGAAGACAGATGGGTGTCGTATGGACATTTAATGTACAGGTCTCTGGCACGAAAAGCCCTTGTGGTAGTCTCGTGTATCCTTGTAGTCATGCATCCTTGTAGAATAATCATGCATATCCGAGGTTGCGAGCTGATTCTGTCCGTTTACTAAGAACGAGATATGTTTCAAAAAATTTTACATTTACCATAAAAAACTTATTACCAGTGAGACTAAGATTGGTAAAGGATTATTGTAGGCAGATTATCTAGTAATAATATATAAATGTACAGCAATATACTCAGTAATAATAATTTATTAATAAACAAAAACTTATTTTACTCTTAGCTGCTATTGGAACAAAAGTAAACATTCCATTAAATTCCATCGGTACTTCCCTTAAAACCGGAAACATCTACCAGTTGTCTCCCATTTTCCCCCTTATTAAAAATCCTAACCCGGTCCTGTAAAATTTCAGTTAAAGTTTGTGAATGGTCTTGATATGAATGTTTCTCTCTCTTGTGATTTTGACTTGTGTGTGTATGTTGGTGTCACCTGAAGTGAACTGCACTAGTTCATTCTTTTGTAAGGAACGGCGGGCGTGGAATATATATGGCCTCTTTGTTGCTTGCTGTCCAAAGAATTATTACTCGGATTTAACAGATGACTGTCGTGCTTTGCCCTTTACATAAAAAGGTTAATAAACGTCTAGGCCGTAATAATTTTTAATTTTAGAGAGAATGGGGTACGCGAGGAGCAAGAGATAAAAATGGACAGCGTGGAAGATATATGGCTATTAGCCGGATTTCAGTTTAATATAATGGCCATAAGCTTTATACTAAACTAAATAACAGATGAATAACTTAATACAAGTGAATATTAAGTATCGTATTCGTCAACATTATTAACACTAGCAAATGTATAAACAATACTAAATTATATATTGATACACGTGATATTGATTTGCATAATACATGTGTTTAAATTGTAATAATTCTAGATAAAACTAAAATTGTCATGAGACTGAATAGCTCATAAATGTAAAGTCCTGACAGGACTATCACATGAAAAAGGCGGCACATGGTTTCAGGGCATATAGGTTAAGCACATTAGATTAGGTTTGTAACCTCGGAAACCTTTTTTTGGATAGTGCTAGAAAGGTCACCAATGGAGACACTGCGGATGGCAGCTAGATGGTTGGTGGAGAGCGAGTCGTGGGTTCGAAGCTAGCTTTTGGAACCGAGAATGGATCCAACGTATGGAATAAGTAAAGATAGGATAAGAAATATTAGAAAAGATACAGAAATAAACAAAAGATAGATGGGTAAAATTACCAAAGATACGATAAGATAGAAACAGGGCGCCACTCAATTTTTGGGGGTTAAGGAGAAAATTAAGAAACCTTAGAAAAGAAAAGAGATAAGGAAAGATATTTAAGTTCAGAGATCAAACCCAAGGAAAGATTCTCCGTGTCCACCTGTTGTCATTATATCGGGCTACGTGGCCTGCTCAGCGCCATTTCATTTTTGTAATTTCTTCCACAATATCCCTAATCTTTGTTCTACGTCTTATCTCGGAGTTTCTAATCTTATCTCTTAGTGATATTCCAAGCATGATTCGTTCCATTGCTCTTTCCGTTGTTTCTAATTTTTTAGCAGATTTTATGGTAAGCGCTACTGTCTCCAAGCCGTAGGTACAAACTGGTAGTATACATGTGTTATACACCTTTTTCTTTAAGTTTATAGGAATGGAGGTGTTTTTCAAGATATGTGCTAGTTTGCCGAAAGCGCCCCATGCCAGTTGTGTTCTCCTCTTAATTTCAGCATCTTGATTTGGTTTTCCTAGTTTGATATCATGTCCTAGATATACATAATGTTCAACATTTTCCATGGTATGATTTTGTATTCTTATATTTGTCTGATCTCGGCTCAGTATTTTTGTTTTGCTGTAGTTCATTTTTAAGCCTACCGCTCCTGAAACTGCATTTAATTGTTGTAACATATCATTTAGTTCTTGGATATTATCGGCTATTAAAACTATGTTATCTGCGAATCTTAAGTGGTTTAAGTATGATCCATCGACGTTGATACCCTTATTGTTCCATTCCAGTTTCTTAAAAATATCTTCTAGAGCAAGGATAAATAGTTTGGGAGAGATGGTGTCTCCTTGTCTTACTCCCCGTTGTAGTCTTATGGGATTAGTTTTTGTGCTTTCGTCCAGCTTTATATGCATGGTGGCATTTTCATATATGTTTTTAATTATGTTAGTGTATCTTGAATCTATGCGTGCATTTTCTAGAGATTCAAGAACTGCCCATAATTCGATAGAGTCGAATGCTTTATGGAAATCGACGAACGCCATATGAATTGGAACATTATACTCAGTGCATTTTTCTATCAGTGTTCTTACGGTGTGCAAGTGGTCTATGGTATTAAAATGTTTTCTGAATCCAGCCTGATCGATAGGTTTATAGAAATCGAGCTTATGTGTTAGGTGGTTGGTTATGATTTTAGTTAATAATTTATACAGATGTGATAGCAAGCATATTATTCGGTAATTCTCGATGTTTGCTTTGTCTCCTTTTTTGAATAGTAAAATGACCTCGGAGTTGTACCATTCTTGAGGAATCTTTCCTTCATCAATAACTTTATTAAATAAAACATTTAATACCTGTTCCATTTTTCTGCCACCAATTTTCAACATTTCAACTGTAATCGTATCCTCTCCCGGACATTTATTCGTTTTAAGTTGATTTAGGGCCATTCTTATTTCATGGTCGTTTATGTCTGGTATTTCTTCTGAGCCGGTGTTAATTATTGTCCGTTGAGTACGTCGTTGTTGAGGTTGTGTATTTACCGAGTATAATTTAGTGTAGAATTTTTCAATGGCCTCGCTTATTTCCTTTCTGTCTCTGACGGTAGCGTTTTTCTCATTTTTTATTTCTATGATTTTTGTTGTGCCACTTGAGTTTTTTGCTTTGAGTACTTTCATGTTGCAATTATCTTGTATTATATTTTTTATTAGATTGTTATTATAGTTTCTGTGATCGGTACTGATTTCTTTCTTCACGTTTTTGTTTAAACTTTTAAAGTTGTCCGAAGTTCGATCTGTTCTATTTCGTCTTTCTTGGAGTAGTTTAATTGTATTAGGTTGGAATTTAGATGTTTTGGCTGTTTTCGTGTTTGAGCATATTTTCTTAACCGATGTTGTTACAGTTACTTTTTTTTTATTTATTTATTTTTTTTATTTTTATTTTAGCATTTTACCTCCGCCAAATGTGGTTCTATAATTTAGGCATACATATTATAACTAAAGAAGTTGATAAACAATTTTTTGTACATGGACTGAAGACCAAGCATGCAGGGGTAGTAGTGAGATCGCTAGTTATCTTTTAAGAACCATTGAAGTTGAGCTGGCACTTAAACAAAAAAATCACTTAATTATTTGGACAGCGTCGTGTGCAGGGGTAGAACAACAATTTCCTAATGGTGTGTGTTTATGATTATCTTATACAAAAAGGAATATTCCAAATAATCGACCATAAGCTTCCTGAAGTAGGTCATTCCTATTTGGATTCAGACTGGGGGAAACATCAAACTACTTGTCATCCACAACAATACCGTGAAATTATTGCCTTTGCCAATAAAAAGAATAATATGGTTATTGATATGCAACATCATTTCAAAGACACCGAGAACCTTCTAAATAAAATGCAACTGAGAATAAAAAAAAGATGTTCTAAATGAAAAAGTATATTTCCGTGATGGCATTAAACGGATCCGTGTAGATACCTATGGGTCATACCTCTTCGAGCAGGGTTTCGATTATGGTATTCCTTTTAAAGAAGTCAATATTCTTAAAAATTTGAAAAAGCCCTCCACACTTTACGAAGATTTTGACATTCATAACTTAACACAACAACTTCCCTTCGTTCCAGAACAACACAGGTGGTTCTATGAGCTTATTTTGCGTGAAATAATGAATAAACTTAAGGGGTGACAATTTTCGATATTCTTGGTGTTAATAAAATATGTATACCTATTAAAAATAAATATCATTTTGAATATCTACACAACGGTATTTTCAATTGTATGCACATAATCTGTTTTATCCTTTAGACAAAGATGAAATATACAAAATCTTTGTGGAAAAAAGAGGTATGTACACACCATCTTTTTTTTTGTCTGATTAGCAGATATTTAAAAGTTTTCTCAACTTAAATATTAATTTCACCACTCATGGGAACAGTATGATTAGTTAAGCATTTGAAAACCAAGAACTACAAAAAAGTTCTACAATGAAAACTTTGGGGTCAAATATTTCAAAACTTACTTTTTGTTACATACCTCATTCATCCACTCAGCCCTTCAATTATAATTTACACTAGATGGTCTAATAAGTAACCTCCTTTGAAATGAAAAACATGTTTTTCAAGAAAATAACTTTATTTTATTCTAAAGACTATTCTTTAGACTAAAAACATATGCATATTTAAATATTCTATAATTTTCATTATAGGATATTAAAAAATTATATATAAATAAATAAACAAAGGCCATATGGTAGTCATTAATTTTGAAAAAGTATTTGATACAGTTCCTTAACAGGAAGAAAGGAGTTTTCAATATGTGAAGATTATGAGAGATGAGGGAGTGAGTGAGTAACAGTAAAGATACAGATAATATAATGAAATGAGAGTATATAATGGGAAAATTTTAATTGTGCATAGAAATTAAACGTTTAAAATAAATTGCAAAAAAATTCGGTAGTGGCAAGAATCTGAGTATGCTTATCTCTTATTTAAATATGTTTGAATTTTGTAGGCATTCATTTTATCTCTTGTACTTTTTTATCCGAAATCTCATTTCTACAAGCCATTGCAAATGTTATATTTCGCAATAAATCAGTCCACTAACACGGCGTAGATGCTGTCAAGATAAGAGCGTGTTTCTGAAAATTTGACAATTCATTTATAATAATTCAGCAACATTGCGTTCGACTTGTCACAATAAATATATTATTGTGCCTTCAGTTGTTTTGTGTTGTATTTATCTTCGGCATGCGGTTTTGGGTTCTTCTCATCACCAATATAAACAAGCCATTGGTTATGGTTCGTACAGATATTCCGCGACCATTGGCGGTACTCAAGGGACCAATAATGATTTTTTTTAATAAACAAACGGGATTAAATACGAATGCGGGAGAAACGACTACAGATACTGTAGTAGAATACTGGGGATAAGATAGAGAAAGAATCCAAGTTTGAATATTTTAATTTTTTAATAAGAAAACGGCAGAAAAACTGATTATCCGATCTTTTTATGTAGATTGGATGAGTTTGTTATTATAAAAATTTGGGAATTAGTGTAAATATGTATAGAAGTTTCAGTAAATCGTCACCATCATCAATGGCGTTACAGCTCATTATGACCAAATCCTTCTTTTAGAACAATCCTCCATTCTTCCCTGTCCAAGTAACTCTTTTCCATCCTTAACTAAACTAGATTTTATGTCATTCTCTAAGTTATCAATGTACCTAAGTTTAGATTTTTCTCTGGTTTCTCCAGGCCTCTTCGATCATTTTTTTTTCTAAATGTTGCATATTTTTCTTGTCTGATTACATGCCCTATAATTCTGATACCATAATGAATTTCACGACGTCAGCCTCTACATAATTTCTATAAAACTCAAAACACAATTTCTTCGCCTGTCAAACGCCTGTCCACAATTCTTACTGTTTTGCTTCTTCGTGTATTCTCCTTTTTTTCGTTTTTTTCTCGAATTTTTTGCTAGAAGCGGTTAAGTAGTTCGTGGTCTTTCTGTGTAAGTATTTTCTGTCCTATTAGTGTTTTATATACAATCAGTTATATTTTTTAGGCAGTTTTGTAGTTATTTGTCTTCTCAGAAAAAGAAATCTTCTCAAAAATCGAACAAGCAAGGAAAACACTCATGAACATGACATCATTTTTTACACAATCAGATATATTTTACGCCCGAAGTGTAGAGGAGGGCAGTAATCATTCAAGAAAGGGAAAAGCACTTTATTCCCATGTTATACATATGATTTTTCCACCTCCCTCAAATAACAAGTCATTTTTTTCATTTTTAAATAATTTATTTAGATAACTACTACTTTGATATTTAAAATTTAAAATTTTAAAGACATTCATTATTATCTGCTTATTTCATAAAACTGGTTAACTTAACTTACAGTATTAAGAAATAGAAGAAGAACTGTCACACTTTAACCTACATTAGCTTGTCAAATTTACCTCTAAAATCTAATAGATAACAACAAAAAAACTCATTGTCTCCAAGTCAGAAATGTAGTGCATTTAAGTCCTCCCTTTTTTAAATTTAATGTTTGTTTCGTCCTTTTTAAGTCATTTTTAATTGTTTTCTGTGTGTCCCGAAGTGTCCTTAATTGTTTTAATTTTAATAATTTTATATACTGGACTTTACAATCATTTGCTATATGTAAGTAAATAGAACTTTATCAAAGAAATTTGATAATTGCACACCCACACAATGTGTACATCTAATTTCATTCCTCTTGCAACTGTCACCTTCATAAAATCTCAATAAATAACACACATTTCATAAATATATCTCTTGAATAAATATAAATAACTTTTAAATAATTCAATAATATAAAACATCACTCTCATCTAATAAACAATCACATTACACCTATCTCTATCTCATTGGATAAAATCTATCTCCTCAAGAACTTCTCTGTTTATTGTCAAACAATTACAATAGCAAAACTTAAGTTCTCCATTCAACAATACAGGATAGTTTGAACCATCTTCTTCCAACCAATAATTAATAGAGTACCGGCATGTAAGTAATAATTTATTTATTTACTAATTTATAACAATTCAATAGACCATTTTATACCAAAATTGTCGGTCTTACCTTGTCTGCTTAAACAGTTTATTCATTTTGGAAAAACCACAGACAAGTAATATTGTTAGTATAATTTATATCATTTATCTTTGTTTATCTTTATAAGACAACACCCTAATATGGGTTTTATTATTTCAGCATGTAATTAACTTTGTATCGAGACTTGAAGATGCTTTGCATATTGTAGAAAGCGAAACCGGTCGTCTAGATAGTTAAATTAAACTGATTGTAAGTCTTATTTATTTCTTTTACCTATTTTAAACTATTTTTGTTTGATCGCTTCTTCTATGATACTTTTTTACCGTGACCCAGTTAGTTCCTCGGCCATCAATGTAGAATTTAATAGAAAAATTCTTATCGTTACAAGATGCATCATGCAGCCCTACCTAAATATATTTAAAACACAGTCTTACTAGTAAAATTACCTTGCAACGTTGTTCGTATCAAACATTTAATTTACAGGCGACTTCATGTACAGACCCTCGGGACCTAAACGATTACCGCTCAGGGATACTATAAATATTAGTCATCGTCACGGTCGTCATATCAAACAATATTGATGGATTAATAAAACAAACCTTAAGGCTAGGAATTAATTCACTCAACAGTCGAATGACTGCTTAAAGAAATAATTGAATTAAATCCATCCATTTCAAAAAAACAGCTTTTTCAATTACATCTTTTATGTCTAATGAATAATTGATAGGCATTGTATTACAGTGATTGAAAGACAGGCTGGATGCTGATGAGTTGTTTGTCAGATATACCGTCGGATATGGTCGGTTTAGGTGAAGATTTCAAGAGATAAAATAAAGTACTAGTTCGATGTTGTAAACGGGCGACAGATTTTTTCTATTTAAATGATTTAAACAAGCTTTTTTGTATGTACCTTTGAAAAAGACGATATTACAAAAAAATTGTTAAAATTTGCCAACTACCATTTAGACGATACATTTAAAGGGCTTATTGCTATATAATGACAAGCCACATTTGTTAATTTTCTGGATATTTGCATTAATCTGTTAAGAAATATTATGCTAAGCGACAGGGTAAGTAGTTCAGCAATCAAATCACAGATAACAGTACAGGAACTGTATCATTATATTGCACAGTGGTGTTTCTGTGAAATATTTTATGCAGATAGTGACAAGCGACTCTAATATGGTCGCCGCCTTCTTGTCTTTGACAACCTGTGACGATAAAAACGATGTTTTTGTGAAAATTTGGAGCAACTAGATAGCACAAATAGCAATAATAATGGACATAGTGATCTACCATTAGATGATTGTTATCAAGATCCAAATTATGATCCAGATTCAACAGTAAGCGTATTTTTTGAAGTTTGACTTACCATATTCTACCTTTTAAATATTTTAAAAACTATTTTACGACAACATTTTCCGTTTTTATTGTGCGAATTTGTAAACATAATAAGAATGGCAACAACCATTATTATAAGTTATTATTATGATTTTTTACTTATGTTTGTACTACATGTTTCTTTGTTAACCTTATGGTGTAGAATTTGGTGCGGCTTGTCATTATATAACATATTCAAAATAATCTTTTCTTTAGAACGATTCAGAAAATGATTCGAGTCAGAACATTTCCAAAGGCAATAATTTAGAAAACGAAATAGGCCAAAATGAAAATCATCTAAATCCACAAGGAAAAATTCCTGTAGCTGGCTGTATACCACGTATAACAAAAAGAGGTTAATCTTTGTAAATGGGTATATTTATTTAAAAAACCCTTAAAAGGGCCACATCAATAAAACAAACGTTTTCGGACCACACAGTCCATCATCAGGTTTTTAAAATCGAAAAATGCTAGGTCACAATGCCTGAGCCACCAAAATACAAGGGTAAAAACCCTTTAAATTACATTTAGTTATGAAATATTGTACATTGTGTTGTAAAATAACTGTGATGTTCAGTATTAAATTAAATTTGACTATAGGTAACACATGGCTCAATCGGGTTCCAGAGCCGGTGAGAGGGAACCTCTACACTCGGAGAACAGCGTGGATCTGAAAATCATATGATTATAAAAGAAACCAAAGAAAAAGTAAAACGTAGTAAGGGACAGGAATATTATAGTGAAAGTATAAACAATATGATGGGAGCTCGAGAAATTAAACTAGCTTGCCTTTGTTCAAGGTAATATGCAACAAAACTTAATGAAAATCGAGAAATTATTTTTACACAATTCTGGAATCTCAGGTCTTTTGATATTCAAAATTCATACCTTCACATTATCCGAAAAAAACTAAAAGGGCAGTGTCTGGAAGAATATACAGTGTGGAATACTATGTCACTGTCAACACAAAACCCATCAAAATATGAAAATCCGAATTTATGTCCATCCATGGTCTTCACCGACCAAGAGGTAAAATAAATAGTATCGCAATTAGCTTCAGGTACTCCTGTGCTCAAAATGGATGGTCGTGGAAAACATAATAATAAACCAAACAGAATAAGCGATAAAGCTATTCAGTATGTTAAAGACCATAATTAATCATATTCCCAAGTATCAGAGTCACTGTAGTCAATATGATAATCTGGGAAAGACCTATTTAAATAGTGAGATGTCAGTAACTTGTTTATATAAAGAGTTTTATGTTCCGTGATGTAGAACATGTTATAAAACGCTGATTAAAATAGAACCAGCAAAATTTGAGAGTACGGACAAATTAACAGCTTTTTTGACGACAAATTTAAATGTTTACAAAGCACGGGAAAAAGCAATGCAGAAGTTGCTGAAAACGGAAACTGCTGATGCAAAAACCAATGATAAAAAATTAGTTGTAACACAACCCTGCCAGGCCCTGCCAGTACCGAAACTGACTACAGAAGTAGCTTTTTACTGCAGAAAAGTATGGCTTTATAATGTTGATATACGTGACTGCGATTCGGGAAAGAGGCACATGTTTGTATGGACGCAAAGACACAGCTAAAACAGGTAAAGATGAAATTGGAAGTACTGTTTTAAAGTTTTATCTAATAAGTCAGGCATTGATGAACTCGTGTTGTTCACTGACAACTGACCGGGAAAAAAAACTGGAACGTTAATGGCCTTGTGGTTGCAAATGGCTAAAGAAAGGAAATTTTACACACGCACTTACCATCAGATTGGGACTTTGCTCTCATAGAAAAACACCATAGGAAATATATGCTCTATTAATATATTCCTCATCAGACTAGTATGATATTATTAAAAAATCAAATAAAAATAGAAGCCTATATTCGGCAATCCGAATAGAGAGAGGAGCTTTAAAAAAGCATATTTGCAAATTTTATGTTACTTTGTAGTTAGTATTATAGATAGATTATTACATACTTGTTTTAATTAAACCAGTCAAATGTAGAATAAATATATTTCTGATTTTACAATTTTTATTTAAACTTTAACACTGATTTGTGACTTATCATTATACAGTGTGGAAATCACTTATGGAATAAAATTGTTTGCGTCCTTATTTCAGAATACCCAGATACCTTAACTTTTAAATTTAAATGTACGCTTTTTAGGCATAAATTTGAATGTACAGGGTAATCAATGCAAGTTTGACATAGTGCATAATCTGTATTTTAAATGAAACACCCTGTATATTTTCATGTTTTTAAAAGCTCCTAAACAACCTGATTTCAACGAACTATATCATGTTGGGTCTATTATGAATAATACAAGGTGAAATTTTGAAATTAATTATTTTCTTCAAGACAATGAATTCATAGAATACCCGAGGTAATTGATTGGATTACGTTAAAATAAATGCTCAACATGTTCTCCACCTTGTTGTTGGCAATAACACAGTCTCCTATAAAACTCATTCCGAACTTTGTTTAAAGTTTGAGGTGAAATATTCCGTATTTCTGTAGTTATTCTTAATTTTTGATAGTAGTAGTCTTCAATGATATTTGATTGTGTTGCATATACTTTGTTCTTGAGATAACCCCACAAAAAAATTAAAAGGCGTAAGATCTGGCGACCTAGCTGGCCGCTCACTAGTCCCCTTCATCAAATCCACTTATTGAAGAAGATTTCATTCAAGTAATTTCTCACCATAAAAGCATAATGGGGTGTTGCACCGTCCTGCTGGAACCAGACAGTTTCATACGGTAGGGTCAGATCTATTGGATTGGGATATAAGTTAGCCAACTTATGAAGAACATCGTTCCTTAGCATGTTTAAATATGTTCCCGCTGTTAAATTATCATCTATAAATATAGGACCAATAATATGATCTCCTATAATACCTGCCCAAACATTCAACTTTTGAGAATACTGAGTGTGTGTCTCACGCATCCAATGAGGATTCTCCGCTGACCAATATCTACAGTTTTGTCAGTTTACCTCTCCGTTCAATGTAAATTTTGATTCATCAGAAAAAAAAAATTGTGCCAAGAGCTATTTCATTTGTTAATTTTATCCCTCATTCTTTTGCAGAAATCCATTCTACGATCCGGATCGTCTTCTGTTAGCTCCTGCACAAATATCAATTTATTTGGATGAAGTTTTCCTTATGGAGACACCTTAGGACAGTTGTGTGACTCACATTATTTTGACGTGCAATTTGACGTGAACTTGACGTTGGATTCTCTGCGACACTTAACATAATATCCACTTTCACTTCATCTTCAATGAAGTTCGATTTTCTTTTTAATGGTTTGACATATCCAAGTTCTCTGAATTGTACATAAATTTTAGACACAGTACCTTGTGAAATATTAGGCACCTAAGGATACCTCTGATTAAATAAGTTTGCTACTTCAACTTGACTTCTACAATTCTCTCCGTAACCGATCATCATTAAAACCTCAATTCGGTGGGCCTGAGTTAAATATTTCATTTTTATTTCTGCAAGAAATTAGTTTTTAATTAAGAATTTATTATTTTAATGTAAAATGTCAACAGCATGTCAACTAATTGATAACAATCCGCATTATTTACCGATTTAGTTTAATTAGCAGACTATCTATACAGTTTTTACCTATTCACGACAAAAAATGTTAACACGGTTACTAAACAGAAATTTTCCCAATATACAGTGTACTGGCACGTAGAGTAGAAGTGTATTGTCTGTATTTAGCTAATTTAAAATAATACCATAACACATGATAAATTATTAATTTCAAAATTTCACCTTGTATTATTCATTATAGACCCTACATGATATAGTTCATTGAAATCACGTTGTTAAAAGTATTTTAAAAACATAAAAATATACAGGGTGTTTCATTAAAAATAAGGATTATGGACTATGCCAGACTTGCGTGGATCACCCTGTACATTTAAACTTATGTTTAAAAAGCGCACATTTAAATTTAAAAGTTAATGTGTCCCAGAGTTTTTAATAATTTTTTATAATAAGGACACAAACAATTTTATTCCATAAGTGGTTTCCACACTGAATAAGCCCTTCATTTATACAGGTACTACGTTTACAATAAAATAGTTCTCACAAAATCAGGATTTGATGTCCTATCAAAAAATGTACCAGACATAAGTTGGTTAAATCTTTTGGTATAAATCCTAAACATTTTCGTATGTTATTAGCTGTGAATTGATCTCATATTCCAAGATGGAGTCTGGCTCTGTTCATCGTTAATTATAAGTTACAAAAAACGATAGGTACCTTTTTTTTAAATTTATTTTATTTGGTCATTGGCTCTGCCTAGACATATTTAATACGAACATTCATCAATTTTTATTTAATTGTACAAGAAATCGAGAAAATAAATGAAGTAATCCGAGTCGATTTCAGCAATCGCCCACCATCATATAAACAAATAAGGAGAAACGAGAACGACTCGTAATCTCTTTTAAAGTTAAAGAAACGCTTAATTGTTGCTTGACCGAAGAGTGGACATTATTTATGTTTGTAAGAGTGTACTAGACAACAGCGAGATGTAGAGGTAAGAAGTTGATGATGAATAAGTTGAACAACAGTTTATAAGCAATAGTTAAAATATTGTTGATATATTACATCTACTACTGAAAGAGTTCATTAGTTTATAAAAAAATCCGGCAAAGTCGTTGTCAAGACCTATTATATTCATTTTTGGATATAAACTTTCCTTGTTCTATTTTACTAATCTATATACAGTGCTGTGATCATTTTTCGGTTCCTCAAAATCGTTATTGGATGATTATATTATTTCTTTGTAATTTCTATTTTTTTTTAATCCATTATTTTAACTTAATTATTTGTAGCTTTACACAGTATATTCTGTCTGTCGTTGATCATATCCCAATCGCCATTTCTTCTTGTCATATATACCTTCTCCAGTAAGATCTCTTTTTTTTTCATTGCTGTTTTTATTTGTACATTCCACTCTAATCTATGATGACCTCTTTTTCTGCTTCTATTTGGTTTCTATTTCCAAGTTTTCACCGTTATTATTGTCTCTTCGTTCTTCTTCTTCTTCTTCCTCAGCTTTTTCCTTTTCAGGGGTAGCTGTTTCTTACTTTTCGTCACCACTTATCTGTCAAACGGGTCTTCTTGACCTAAACTTTCCTCTCTCAAGTCTTCTGCTAAACAGTCCTTCCATCTTCTTCTCGATTTTTCTCTACCTCTTCTTCGATAAACTTTTAATGGCTCTATTCTTTGTCGCACATATTTTTCATCTCTATGTCTGATATGATGAAACCAGACCAAACCAAATCAAACTCTTTGTTCTTGAAAGTTTTTTGAGACTGTAGTCACTCCAACTTATTCCTTAATCGAGTTGTTTCTGATCTTGTCCTTTCTAGTCTTACCCAACATCCACCGTAACATTTTTATTTCAGCTTCTTTTCCTGAATCTTCTTTATAGGCCACACTGCACGGCCATACACCAACACAGATCTCACCACACTCTTGTATATCTTTCCTTTCAGTCCTTCCCCAATTGCTCGATCACAAAGTACCCCGCTTATTCGCTTCCAGTCAAACCAACCAACCTAAATCCTGTGGGCAATTTCTCGATCTAGAGGCCCATTTTCCGTTACGTAGGAGCCAAGATATTTAGGTTCTCCTACTTTTCCTAGTTTTTCTCCAAGCAATTCAATATCTCAAACCATTCCTCTACCTCTTAACCACATATACTTCGTTTTTAATCTGCTAATCTTAAGTCCTCATTCTTCAATAGCCCTTCTCCAACACTCCAACTTCTTCTACAACATATATTTGCTCTACTCCACTAACACGATATCATTAGCAAAGAGCATTGATCAAGGAACCCCCTTCCTTATTTTCTCTGGCAGTACATGCATAAGAAGATTAAACAGGTAGGGACTTAAAGAAAACCCTTGATGCAAATCAACCGTCACTCGAAAAAAACTTCCTCATACATATCCTTTACGAGCCTTACGTTTTTCTCAGTAATAACTGTATCCCTCTATAGTTCTTACAGTCCTGAATGTATTCTTAATTTCTGAAAGCATTTGATATTCGCCCTCCTATTCTAACTTGTACAAAGGAGCTACTTACACACATTCGAGTTACCGGAGCTAGTTTCTTAGGTATGTCAGCTCAATCATTGATTGGGCATCAATAATTGAATCGTAAGCTTGTTGAAACGAAGCTTATACACTGGCGTTGTATTACTTTTTATCCATAGTAAAATGCTGAAGCGGGCGTCACGAAATTAATGATACGAAAAGGCGTCACGGATAGCGTCACGAAATAGCGGTCTTCACATCGATTAGTTACTCTCCATCAGTACGTTTCTATTCATTATATATTTATTCTAAGCAGGTTGCTAAAAGGCATTAAATAAAAAGTAAAAAATTAAATTGATTGTCGAAAAAAATATGCCATCACTGTGGAAGAGAAAGACGTAGCCGCTGTGGCAAAGGAAGAAGTAGATAAGCCACAGATAGGGGACTATGTCATTTTCCAGTACGAAGGGTCTCTGTTTTGAGGAGTGGTCACTGGAGTGGAAAATTAACGTGTAAATGTCAGCGCCATGAAGAAATGTGGAAGATTTTGGAAGTGGTTAGACTAGGAAGACAAGCTTAAGTACGAATTTGCTGATGTAATATAAACCAAAATAAATGCACTTGTCATAAGGCTTTAAGGCACTTGAAAAATTTCTTGAAGAGCAATTTTTTAAGTTCCTGAAATGGCCATTTATTGCTTATTTCAGGCTTATTTCCATTCACTAACTTCTTTTATTTATCATTTATATAATCATTTATTTTTGTAATGTCGACAAAATCAAAGCAAAATTGGTAGAAACACAATTACCAACCTACTAATTTAAACACTAAAATTTACTTTTAATAGTGAAAAGAGCTGCAGGTATATTATTATAAAACCAGGTGTAACATTAAAGTGAAATTAAGTCTAGAGTGAACTTTAGTCTAAAGAAAACATTAGTTAAGGTTATCATTACGAAATAGGGTTTGTTATTCTATACACTTCTCATTTTTAAATAATTGTATGTAAATATAATGTCAGATTTTTACAATTATCAGTTTACCTATTGTATTAAAGTGCTACAAAAAGAGTTATTAGTAAACCATTTTAAGTTGAATTTTCATATCTATACTTTGAAAGAGATTTGTAAAGCAGCACATATTAAATATGGCTTTTTACGAAATAGCCGTCACAGTAAACAGTTTTAAAAGTCCATTTACACGACGAGGAAAGTCCGTTATACATCAGGTAAATTTTATCAATTTTATAAAAATTTTTTTTAAAAATAATAAATTAATAATAAAATTACTTTAATTAATTTTCACAGTCTACAGTACCGCCTACTATATCATTTTTTGAAATCTATAAATATCTGATAGACGTATTGATTATACCCCCAATATTTCTGAGACTTTACAAACAAACATGAAATACATATATTTTTAATAATAACCTATATTATGCACTACCATTCATTAACAAGTCAACTATAGATCTATATTGGATACAAACTGATAATATGTTAGTGTGTTAAGCCATATAAGCCGAGGAAAGTGTTATCTTTGATGTAATCCCATCTCAGACTGGCTTTTTGCTAAATTAAATTCTACACCAACCTCTTATCGAAAGATTACAGAAACGTAATTGACGCCTGCCAGAAAAAATGAAGACTCCTGCTCTGATAAAAAAAACCAGGTAATTATATAAAATATCAGATCAAACGATCTCGATTTGCTTAATGATGTTATTAGAGAGACCGATAATTATATGCACTATTTATTTTCCCGGTAAAATTATAACGTGTCGTGTCAGTATAAACACATTAAGTATGTAGACAAACTTATTAAAGATTTCAATGGAAAACAATACAAAATAACTATTGTACAAAACATATTTTCTTTACGCCATCAAAGTTGTTTTGAATATTTTCTGGCACAGTGTTTAGAAAAAGGAAAGGAGTATTCAACAAACAGTTTTTACATAAAACAAACTATCTTCTTTTGCTGTGTTGTAGTTAAAATAAACTGAATATATTCATAATTATCCTGCTTATCAAATTTTTTAAACATAAATTTTCTCCTTATTGTGCTTATTTGTGGGAATTCTTACAGAGAAAATGATATGGCCAAGACAATTATTTAAAAATAAACATTTGAATTTTGTTTATTCTTGTTTGCTTTGCAAGTGTTTTTATTCGGAGATTTTGAGATGATATTTCGGCGATATGCGGATCCGATCATACTCTCCTCGTAGCTAAAGTAATGCTTAAACTTAAAGCACCCAACAAACAAAGAGAGATAAAGAGGATAGAACTAAGAAAGAAAGACGACCTTCTACAGGAAGTACAGAAAAGTATGCCCTTTATTCGTAACGGAACATCACAAGAAATATGGGAGACTGTTAAACATTGCGTAACAACACCAGTGGATCGCTCAAAGAAAAATAATCCGGTGAAACGGAATCACTGGATAACAGATGAAACTCTTAAAATAATTGAGAATAGAAGAAATCTTTGTAAAAGTGGTGTACATAGTGAAAGGGAAAAAGCTAGTTTAAAAAACCTCAATAAAGAAATAAAACGAAGATGTAAGGCCGACAAAAAACAGTACTATCAAAGTATATGCAAAAAAATTGAGAGACATGGTCAGAATAATCAGCCGAGAGATCTATTTAGAACAATACGCTACCTGACAAGAGACTTCAGAGCCAGAACTTGGGCCATTGAAGATAACACTGGAACCCTGAGAACAAACAAAGAAGACAAAGCAGAGACATGGAGATCGTATGGCAGGGTCCTATATAAAGATGATCAACGCCAAGAGCTTGTTAGCCAAATCTCTGACGAGGTGGAAGAAGAACCTGATATAGTCGAAAACGAAGTAAGACAGGCTATCAACAAGCTCAAATATAACAAAGCACCAGGTCCAGATATGATAACAGCAGAAATGCTTAAAGCCACAGAAGAAACAGGCGTAAAGTTACATCATCTACTCTGTAACCAAATATGGCATTCCAAACAATGACCTGAAGACTGGACAAAATCTACAATAACGACCATACATAAAAAAGGCAGCTTCCATAAATGCGACAATTATAGAACTATCTCTCTTATATCCCATGCCAGCAAGATAATGCTACATATAATCAATGAGAGACTGAATACATTCCTTCAAAGAGAAATTCCACAAGAGCAAACTGGATTTACCAAAGGTAGAGGTACTCGAGAACACCTGCTGAATATAAGACAGATAATCGAGAAATATAGGGAATTCAACATCCCACTATACATTTGTTTTATAGATTACCGTAAAGCGTTCGACAGGGTCAAGTGGAGACATTTATGGCGAATACTAAAAGAAGGAGGCGTACCACAACATCTAATTACGCTTATAACTGAACTATATGAACACACTACTGGATCAGTTAAAGTTCTTGACACACTTTCGAACGAGTTTCATCCAGAACGGGGTGTCAGACAAGGATGTATACTATCTTCACAATTATTCAACATATATGGGGAGTATATTATGCGAAGAGCACTTGAAGGATGGCAAAAGGGCATCTCAATAAATGGTCATAAACTAAACAACCTACGTTTCGCAGATGACACAGCCCTTCTTACAAATAGTCAAGCAGAGCTGATGGAACTTATACGACTGATCGAAAACGAAAGTCAAATATTTGGTCTGCAATTAAACATATCAAAGACAAAGATCATGATAGTGGATAGACTACACAACAATCATCCACACATAACCACAATTGACCGGTTCGAGGTTGTGAGCTCATACTTATATCTGGAATCATTAATCACAAACACAGGGTCATTACAAGAAGAGATTAAACGTAGATGTGATCTAGCAAAAGTTGCCACAGCAAAAATGACCAAAATATGGAAGCACTGTCAAATTTCAAGAGCGATAAAGATGAGGTTGATCAACTGCTTAATATTCCCAATACTGACCTACGGATGTGAATCTTGGACTCTGAGACAATCGGAGAGAAAAAAGATAGACGCCACTGAAATGTTCTGTTGGAGACGAATGTTACGAATTCCTTGGACCGACCGTAGAACAAATAATTCAATTTTAAGAGAGGTTAAAGTTAGCCAACGACTCTCCAGTAAAGTCCATCTTCAACAATTAAAATATTTTGGACATGTTATGAGAGCAAACACAGAAAACATGGAAAGACTCATAATACAAGGAAAGGTAGAAGGCCGAAGATCACGAGGAAGATCCCCAAAAAGATGGATAGATCAAATTACAGGAATATGCCAAAGACCTATGCATGAATTAAAAGAAATGACCAGAGACAGAGATCTCTGGAGACGGACAATACACGACATCACGTCGACCACTACACTCCCCTGCTAAATCACTACGTGAATTAAAACTTAATACAGAATAAGACATTAAACATGCTACAATCGACATAGCCAAACTTTCTATATCTAAAGAGCAGAGGTGGTAAACCATTCTTCAGATTTCTTGGTGTCCTAATGTCATCATCTCGTGGATCATTAAGTCGTTCATCATGATGTCAATTAGTGGACATTGGATTTACATAGAATTGTTCGGAGGATGAATGCTATGAATGCTGTTACAGTTTTAAGTTTTCTCTAGCACCCTACTCAATAAATGTGGTAAGTGAAAGAATTTGACCTGCACAGCTTCTCTTTGATCGAAAGCTTATTAAATCGGTTTTGATTCAAGGAATTCTGTGCTGATTTTATCGATGAGTCGTTCTAGTAACTTAAATGCCGCTGATATGAGCGTCATTGGTCTTTAGTTTGTAGGGTTGTCATCATTTTTAATATGACAATAACCTTTGAACGTTTAATTATGGTGGTATGTTAGTTACCTGCTTTCATGAACTCTATTATAAAGTAAGCCATCCTTTCTCTTGCATATTTGACTCAACAACTACCAAAAAAAGAGATGCAATAATTGCTTAATCTTAAATAGAATCCATACTTATGCTTATGTGACTTGTTTATTTTACTCTTACGTTATTGTTCCGCCTCTGTTACTTATCTCTATTAATACTTAACCCATATAATTATAAAATCAGGTCGACGACTCCGCAACACATACTGTAAGTTGTATAATTAGATCCAAATGGATTTAACAGAGATTCTTCAGTTTTTAGTCTCCACATGCGGCAATTACTTTTATGTTGAATTTCTAACAGTAATTATAATGTAAATCTAATGTACATATTTTGCATATTTCCAATTCTAAAATTATTACAATAGTGTCAAATGGTCACGAGGTTAGTTAACAGTAACAGCAACAACTAAAAATTGTTAAAAAAAATGTAAAAAAATAGATGACAATAAAAAAAATTTCAAAGCCTCTGAAAAGGAAAGCTTAATATTATTTATATAGTTACTAATTATTTTATGTAGGTACTGTAGAGAATTATTAGAGAAAGAGAAAATAAAAAAGAGAATACACAAAAGAAACAAACGAAACCACCTATATGAGGAACTTAAATATATAGAAAACCTCAATCGAGAGAAAGAATTCAGAGCATTCTATTAGAAAGTTAACATCAACAGAAAAATTCAAGGCAATCACAACACAATGTAGAAAGAGATGAGGATACGGGAACAGACTAGAGGGAAGAGGAACCACCAACGATTCTTAAAGTTAAAGATGCAGTTAAAAAGCTAGCCAGAAAGAAATCACCCGAAATAAATAATCTCCCAGCTGAACTATCTAAAGAAGGTTGCCATGATACTATAATGGCATTACAGCAGCTTATAAAAGAAATATGGACACAGAAATCCCTGCCCAATGATTGCACCATATACAAACAAGTACATATTATAGTTTATTCGTCTTCCGGGTTTGGACCGTGTCATTTGTGAGTGACCCAAAAGTGGGTTCATCTCGACGTTTCGCTACAATTGTATGTAGCTTCTTCAGGAGAACAAAGAAAAAGAAAAAGAAGACAGGAGGATGGGTAGTTAGCAACGGTAACTCAGTTACTCAACGCAACCAGAGGCGAATACTAACTACCAAGATGGGCATTTGATCACAGTAACTCAACTACTCAACGCAGCCAGAGGTGAAAACCAAATGCCAGGATAGGGATTCACGTCCAACAGCTCAGAACACTAACGCGTCGAGAGGCGGGGAGTGAATCCGACGATTACTCCGCTGCCGCTCTATTTATAGTCGCTGTGACCTGTCGTGTCGGGACGTATCGGCACATTCCGTGGCGCGAACGTCAAGAAGTGCGCGCTGGCCAATCATGTGGCTGCATCGTGGTAGCGGGACCGGACGACGGCTCTAGACTGAGATTCCAGATGGGAGACAAGTAGTATCCTTCCTCTCGATTGATATTATGTGGATTTTTTCGGATCTCTAGAGATTCGCGGATTTTCCTGGAATAAAAGAAGGGGCTCTTAGAAATAATATGGGTTTTTTCGAACAATATGGAATGACCGGTTTCTTGGCAGTATTCTGCAAGTGCAGAATGGGAGAAAAGACCTGATCGAATGCATCTTTGATGCTCTTGAATCCGAGTTTTGACGGAACGACCAGTTTCGCCAATATACACATGTCCACATGAACAAAGAATAGAATAGACACCACAGGAAGATAGGGGCGGTAATGGGTCCTTAGGAGAGGGTAGATATTGTGAGATTTTCTTGGGTCGAAAAGTAGTCCTGATACCTTCTTTGCGAAGGATTTTGCCAATCCTATCAGTGACACTTCGAATATACGGAAGAAAAGCCACAGGAGTATTATCCGAAGATTCTGAATTTGTCGTCCTAGGGTGTAAAGGGGGATGTAGATGTCGGTGTGTAATATTTTGAATTGTGGACTTGGAGTAACCGTTGGCGACAAGGGTTTTTTGCAGATGGCCAAGTTCTTCTCTAAGGTTGTCAGGTTCAGAAATCGAAATGGCCCGATGGATGAGAGAGTTGATCACAGAATTCTTTTGGGCAGGATGGTGGTGTGATGAAGCATGTAGGCAACGATTCGTGTGAGTCTTTTTTCTATAAACAGAGTGACCCAACCTGCCATTGGGCTTGGAGGTGACTAACACATCGAGAAAGGGAAGGGACCGATTATTTTCTACTTCCATTGTGAATTTTATACTCGGATGTTGTGAGTTAAGATGATCTAGGAAGGGAGAAAGGGTATGTTGACCATGGGGCCAGATGATAAATGTATCATCATTTGGTTTTAAGGGGTAAGATTCTAGGCTAAAGACTCAAAGGCTTCCATGAAAATGTCAGCAATGACAGGGAAAGGGGAGAACCCATTGGTGTTCCAGATATTTGTTTGTAGAAATTGCCTCTAAAAGAAAAATATGTTGAAAGGAGGCATTTTTCCGCAAGATCTGCCAAAACCAAAGACTTGTTATCATTGGTCAAGTAATCTCGCAGAACAACTAGAGAGTCATGTATGGGGATATTGGTAAATAGGGATGATACATCGAAACTGACGAGAATGTCTTGGGATCAACCGTGAGGGAGGAGATTAAGGTGATGAAATGTGTGGAATTTCGGACATAAGAAGAGGTACGACCAGTATAGGTCTTAAACTGATTCGACAAGTACTTTGCGAGTTTGTAGGTAGGAGAGTTAATCGTAGTCACAATGGGACGAAGAGGTACGTTGTCTTTATGGATTTTGGGAAGACCGTAAATTCTGGGGCAGATGGAGTTTTTCGGAACTATGGACTTCTTAACATCATCAAAAGACTCTGAGGTTTCCAGAGCAACAAATAACACATCCACGAAGGAAGCAAAAATATCTGAGAAAAAGAATGCCAAAACGCTCAGATAGCTTAGCTTCCTCCATGGATGTGTTATTTGTTGCTCTGGAAACCGTAGAGTATTCTAACATTATTGCCACAAACTGGTCGCATTGCGTCTGTAGTCATCCTTTTCCAAGTTAATATGCTCCTTTTCTAACTTAGCTGCACCGTACTGAAGACGACCAATAGTCAGAAATACGTATATACGGTTGCCTTCAGAGGGTGGTCAGGGGAAAAAGAGCTTGGATGCTTAAACAATTCTTTTCAGAATTATCTTTGGTTAAATTGTAAATCAATTGATGGATTGAGTAAATTTTAAATAATTTAATCAATATTAAGAAATAATGACTTTAGTTCGCGTTGATGGGAGCTTTGGCTGTATCCTCCTTATGGTTCGGTACAATTGTATCCATATTGATCAGTAATATTTGCATATAATTGTATGTATTTTTTCACTATATAGTTGCAGTACGGACACGAGAGATTATGCTCTTAATTTTGCTATTAGTAAAAACAAATTAGTTACAATTTTATGCACATATATCACGAATTATCTAAACATAAACATTCTAAAGAAATACTTGTGACTTTTTTCTATCAGTTTATTAAAATATCGAGATTATGCAAAAATCATAATATATGATTCAATATTCCTTAAATTAACAAATTTCTCCAAAATCTGACATAACTCTTCATTTTGACTCACACTCAAATCTTCAAATGTCATCCTAGTAATTTCTGTCCAATTAAATAAAATATATAACTCAGTAACTGTTTTCCAAAACCACAAAATTTCCGCTTTATTTTAATTTTTATCGAAGACAAGCATAAATTAAAAGACGCTAATCAAAAACCCACACCTCATTTAGTTGGTACCGAAAAATCAAACAGGTGGTAGTGGTACTGGTACTGACCTTATTGGTACCTCTTGAAGGCGCCAGTAACGTCCACGCACTTTGCCGAATTTGTTTGGTACTACTTTAGACACGAGTGAAAGAAAGTACCAGTTTTAATGAACGGTTTTCGAATTTCAAATGAAGCAATAAAATAAGTTGTATATTTTTATGTTCGATTTGATTTACGTTCGGTAGTTTTTGGTAGATGTTTATGAGATATAGAATGTGAATATGTCATTGCGGTATGTCAAAGAATAATGCAAAATTTGTAAAATTTACATAAATAGAAGTTAAGAAGAAAACTTTTAAGATCATTATACGGACGTAGCTACAGCTTTGGTGAAGTAAAGGTCAACATCAACAGATATCTTTTTGATTCAAGCAGGAACACTTTTTGATTCTTCGATGTTGACTCTTCCTATCATTGTGAGTCAGAATTTGACAAGCATTGGATTGTTCAGCCACGGACAGGGAACGTGAGCTGGTTTTAGACTGTCGGGAAATAGGTTAGTTTTAACTCACTTATGACTCATCGTTGTAGTGTAGAAATGCTGTCCAGGAATTTGTTGGTTGCTTGTTTGAAATTTCCGAATGGTATGGGTCACTATCAAAAACTGTAACTGATGTAAATAGAGCAGGAAAAAACAAATAGAGATAGGAAAAATTTTTACAAAAAAATTTGAGAACAAAACAAAAAATACAAAGGCAAATCAAACGGAATAAAAAATAAAGAAGCGACAGTAATAATAGAGGATTAAGAATACAAGCAAGTATGGAGGGATTACTACAGAGAGCTCTTATAGCGGAGGAGAAAATAATAACGAGGAGAAAATGGTACACGAAGAAGAAGCAGACGCAGTAGATGAAGTAGTCATCAAAATTTCAAAAGAACCAACATTATAGGAATTTGAATTTGAATACAATAGGTGAGAGATCATTACGATAAATAAAACCAAGATTACGAAATCCTGCTTCTTTAATGGACAATCCAAAAATACACCCAAATCTCTAATCTCAGTAACTGAATCCAAGAGTGCATCATTAAGAACATATCTATTAGCTATTAGATTATTTATACGACCAAATGAAATACAAAAACATTTAGTTGGATTTAAGCTTAAACCATTTTGTTTTGACCATAAACATAGATTATTTACATCATTTTGCAAGAGATATCTATTCAATTTATCATGTATACAAAGAAATAACTTAAGATCATCAACAAATAGCAGGAAGTCTGAGCTTTTGATAGCCTTACCAATATCGTTAATAAATAAGCTAAAAAACAAGGGACCACAATGAGACCCTTGTGGTACACCAGAATAACAGTGGAATCATTTTGAAATATAATTGTTAATACGAACTTGCTGTGTACGTCCCATCAGAAAACTTTTAATCCAATTAACAATGGGGACACCAAAGTCGGATGCTTGAAGTTTGTGGACCAAAAGGTTATGATTAACCTGGTCAAAGGCCTTTGAGAAATCAGTGTAAATGCTGTCGACTAAATTTTATTTTCAAATGCACCCAACAAGTATTGTTGGTAATTGACAAGGCTTGTTACCCTTGACTTCACGTTAGAAAATCCATGTTGTTCATCAATATTTATGTTTCTGCAAGCCCAGGTGAGATTTATCGATACCAATTTATCAAGAAGTTTCGGAATTGATGACTGAATAATTTACCTCTATAATTGTTAAAATACTCACAATTGCCAGATTTATGGATAGGTGTAAGGAAACTAGTTTTCCAATATTGTGAAAATACAGATGATGACTGACGATTTACATGATGATTTACAAAGGGAAAAAATACAGTTCTTAATAAGCGCTGCAGGTATACTGTCAGGCCCTGAAGAATATGTAGATTTTAAACTCATAATCCCCTAGAAAAATTCAGTAAGAATACACTTCAGAATCTGGAAATCCACACTATAATCCAATTCAAAATTAGGTAAATTATACTCACTATCATTATATGTACCTGAAAAATAACTAGCAAATAGATTGACTAGTTCATCACCATTCTGAGCTATTACATCCTATCCATATATTCAATAAAAATGCAGACAAATACCAGCAGATTCACAAAACCATAAGAACGAAAATTCGAGAAGCCAAAGAAAAATGGTTTTCCAACGAATGCAGGGAAATAGAACAATACGAACGAAAATACGACAGTTACAATATGCACAAAAAAATAAAATCGATGACAAACAAGAGGAAATTCAATAAGTCACCCAACAGCATAAAAGATAGCGATGGAAATCTTATCTCGGAGCCATCAACGATCTTAAAAACATGGAAATCATACATAGAAAAATTATTTGCATCTAACAGGACTGATGATCACCTATATGGAGAAGGAGAAACAGGACCTTCAATTCTTAAATCGGAGATAGAAGATGCCATTGCAGCACTAAAAAACAAGTCAGCAGGTCCGGACAATGTACCCTGCGAAATATTAAAGATCCTATGTAAATCAGACAAACAGTTCCTTGACAATCTAGTTGTACTTTTTAACAACATATATAATAGCGGTAAAATCCCGGAGAACTGGCTACAGTCAACATTTATTACAATCCCGAAGAAACCAAATGCCCAGATTAGTGATGACTACCGGCTCATAAGCTTGATCAATCATGTCACTAAAGCGTTCACTAAGATCATTCACAGAAGAATATATGATAAATGTGAGTCAAATATTGATAGATCGCAGTTTGGTTTTCGGAAAGCACTTGGAACTAGAGAAGCAATTTTCGCTCTCCAGGTGCTTATACAACGGTGTAGAGACGTTGATAAAGACGTGTATCTGTGCTTTGTAGATTTTAGAAAAGCATTTGACAATGTCAATCATGAACAATTGATAGGTATAAACATAGGGTCAAACAGCAAGAGCAAAAATTGGCAACGAACTCACTGAAAGCGTGCAGATCAAAAGGGGTGTCTGTCAGGGGTGTATATTATCCCCACTCCTATTCAATATGTATTCCGAGGAAATATTTAACAAATGTATGGAAAATGCAAATGAGGGCATTAAAATAAACGGCGAGTTAACGAACAATATAAGATACGCCTACGACACGGTGATCCTTGCCAGTACCATAGACGAATTACAACAAGTAATGGAAAGACTTTATTCAGTTAGTGAGGAATACGGCCTGAGCCTCAACTTCAAGAAGACAAAGTGGATGCTGATAAGCAAAAAGCAACAACCTGCTCGAAAATTACGGATAAGTAACATATTAATTGACCATGTAGAATCTTATGTGTACCTTGGCCCCAACGTAAATGCAAAATGGGAACAGACCATAGAAATTAAGGCGAGAATAGAACGAGCTAGAGCAGCATTTAGCAATATGAAAAAGCTCCTCATAAGCAAGGATTTGTCTCTTCCCCTAAAACTACGTATAGTTAAATGCTACATTTTTCCGATCTTGCTGTATGGCGTGGAGGCCTGGACGCTGACGGAGACGCTAACGAGAAAACTAGAAGCATTCGAAATGTGGGTGTACCGACGCATTCTTCGTATATCCTGAACCGAACATGTCACCAACATAGAGGTACTCCAAAGAATCGGAAAGGAGAAAGAAATCGTGAATACAATTAAACAAAGAAAGCTTGAATATCTAGGCCACATATTGAGACACGATAAGTACCGTCTGCTACAATTGATTGTCCAGGGAAAAATAGACAATAAGCGAGGGCCAGGCAGGAGAAGACACTCGTGGCTCCAAAATCTGCGGAAGTGGTTCGGGCTCACATCGGTCGAACTATTCAGAAGCGCCGCAAACAAGATCAAAATTGCCATGTTAATAGCCAACGTTCGCAACGGACAGGGCACTTGAAGAAGAAGATCACCATTCTGAGCTATTACATCCTCGCCTTTATTAGACATTACATTAGGATAAGTACTAGACCCACCTGTAGCACTAACATACCTAAAAAAAGTGGGGATTACTTGAAAGATTTGCTTGAATATTATCTAAAAAGTTCTTATAACATACTGCTTATAATGGATTTACATCTTTCCCTTAACACCGAAAATTCCTCATATGAGTTGCCTGATACTTTAAAATTCCTGTGAGCTATTCTTTTCTATATGACAAGCTCAATTAATTCTCGTGAAAACCAAACTGGAAAGTGTAATGATTTAAACCGTTTAATGTTTGTACCATTAAACGTGTAATTTTATGAAGAATATAACGGTGTGCGTAACTCAAAAGCACAAAAAGTGGCACTTTGGCTATTTTGATACTAGATGCCTCATTTTTGTGTAAAAGATGAGGTGTACATAAATTATATTAAAAGGAGTTACTATAATAACTTCTTATTAATTCTGTAAAAAAAATTAAAAAAGGATTTTTTCTAAATTTAATTCAGAAATTACTTGTTTCATATTTTGAGTAGTGTAATTTACTGCGTACGTCTTATGCTGTACAGTAGAGTGAGCCATTAGCTGTCGAGTGTCTAAGGATAATCGAAAATAGTCACAAATTCGTGAAATACAGTATAACACTATTTGAGCATTCTAAATATTTTTTAACCTACTATAAATTATAAATTTACGACAATGCGCACTCTTATGATCACGCAAAGTTTTATAATAACTCCAGAACTTTGTATTTAAAATAAAAGAGTCAGTAATAATTATTAGTTAAGAAAGTACTCCAACGGTGTGAATAACCATCTTCTACGACAACGAGTAGTCGGGGTCCAACGAACGATACATCTTCAGCCCGTTGGCAGTCGAAGGGTCTGAAGAACCACACACGATGATCTGTCGTCGTCTGACCCACTCTGACTTCTATTCTTAGTGTAACTATATTCTATTCCATCTCATTTGCGTCCGACTTTACTTACGTCTTCGTCACTCGTCATTTAGCGAGTTGTAGTTGGCAGTGATTAGAGGTACTGCTTGAATTTTTCATATACCACCCAAGAACGTTGTACGATGAGTATATATGAGCCATGCTCACTTCGTTCGGAAGAATTACACACCCCGAGGATGGTAATTTGTGAAGAATTTAATTAAAAACTTACTACTAACAAACAAAAACAAACAAGGTTTTTACAACCAATAAAAAGGGACACAAAAAGATATAAAACTATTAAATATAATGAAAGAACTAGTAATAGTAAAAGTACTTAAAGTTTCGCGCGTTATATGTATATGTCAAATTTGACTTATTTATTGTCAGCGAGGCGTAAGTTATTTATTCTTCCACTGACGATATAATACTGATTTCAAACAATCTCAAGCAATTGTAAGAGTTCTTAAGTAAACTAAATTCTGCGTCAATCAAGGTAGATTTAAAAATTAACCTTTAACAAATTCATTATATGGTAAACTTAATCCCTATCACCTAGCAGCCACATCGAGTACTTATGTAATACATTATAATTATTCACATCGAGGTGCCGATATTAGATAAAAACTAATATAAACCCAGGAAAATAAAAAGATATGTTTTCAAGATTTTGAGAGAAAATAACAAAAAAGGAAGAAGGAAAAACTGAAATAGAGGAAACTTGGAAACACATCAATCATCTGAGGATCAAACTGTAAATGCCATCTGAGATATTGAAATTGATGAAACATCCATGTCGACTATTTAACAAAATATATGATATAGTAAAACTACAGTCTGAGTGGCTTGAATCTGGTTTATAGCTGTATCAAAAAAGGCCAAAGCTAATTAATAATTATGAACATTGGAGCCTTATCTGCTCTGAGTCATGATTTAAATATATTGCTAAAAATTCTTCATTGAAGAATATTCAAAAAATATGAAGAAGTCGATGGTAAAATCCAATATGATTTTGTTTTAAAAACACAATGGGTACGAGGGAAGCCATACATTGTGTATAATTGACTACTCAAAAATGTTATGACCTACAGAAAAACCTCTTTATAGCATTTATAAAAGATAAAAAAATTGATAGTAAATGTAACATTAAAGAATGATAAGCAAACTAAAAAAAAATGGACCTTATAAAAAAATCTATCTAAATACGACATAAACAATTAATGAATGTCCTGAAATCAATGAAGATTGACTACTTTTACCTCAGGATCAAATTTATACTATAAACAGCAAGCAAAAGTACGTGTCAACGAACGGCTGTCAGATAAATTTAAAATTAGACGTGGACTGAGACAGGGAAGCGTACTGTCGCCAATTCTTTTTAATGCCTACTCCGAAGAGATCCTGAAAAACGCTCTTGAGGGTGAAAAAGCTGAAATAAAGGTAAATGGAGTTCTCATTAACAACATTAGATATGCGGACGACACTATGATCTTGAAGATCTTCAGAGACTGGTGACCAGAATAGCAGAGTATGGAAAAGAGTACGGTCTAACAATGAATGTCAAGAAGACGAAATTTATGAGGATGTCGAAAACTCCAAGAAATAACGAGAATCTTAGGGAGAGCGCCCACCAAAGTGGCGTGGCAGTGGCAAGTAGCAAGTAGCACGCGTCTAGCATAATGTAACCAATGAAAACGAATGATTCAGTTTACACCAAAATGACAGTAACGTCATTCATTCTAATCATTCGTTAGGATTGGTTACATTATGCTAGACGCGTGCTACTTGCTACTTGCCACTGCCACGCCACTTTGGTGGGCGCTCTCCCTTATAATAAACGAAACCAACGTCAAACAAGTGGTCAAATATGCATATCTGGGAACAATGATAAACTCCACAAATAATTACATTCAGGAGATCACAATCGAAATAGAAAAGGCTAATAAGGGTTTTCAAATTGGAACTAAGAGTTAGGTTGGCGAGGTGCTATGTTTTTTCGACTTTGTTTTATGGAATGGAATCTTGGACCTTAAATGAGACATCAATGAAAAAAGTGGAATCATTTGATCTATTGAAGAATTCTAAGAATATCGTGGATAGAACACGTCACAAACAAAGAGGTTCTGAGAAGGATGAATAAAGAAATATAAATTTGAAATGCAATTAAAACAAGAAAATTGGAATATCTCGGACATATTACACGTGGAGATAAATACACCTTGCACCAACTGATTATGCAGGGAAATAATCATACATTAAATGAGCTTTTCAGAGCAGCCGTCTCAAAATCTGCTGTCATAGCAGATGAAGAAACATTGTGGAAACTCGATATGTTAAGAGAAGAAACAATGGAACCAATTATTATTTCTGTGGGAAATAAAGAAACTGATGATGATGATGCGTTCTTATCAGAAGAAAACAACTTATCTATTTAGGTATGTAATTATAGTAGAAAGGGTCTCACTTCAACCCACTTTGACCTTTGATCCCATTTTTTGATAGAGGCGTGTATTACGTCACGTTAGGTGTACGTCAGATCACGTTAGGTGTACTTCAGATCACATTAGCTATGCGTCAGATCACGTTAGGTGTGCATCAGATCACGTCACGTGTACGTCGGGTAAATGTTTAAATGTTATAGAACATCACTTTCATCTAACAAATAATCACATTACACCTATCTCTACTTCATTGGATAAAATCTATCTCCTCAAGAACTTCCCCGTTTATTGTCAAACAATTACAATAGCAGACTTATGTTTTCCATTCAACAATACAGGATAGTTTGAAATACGTTCTTCCAATCATCAATTAATAGAGTACCGCATGTAAGTAATGTTTTATTAATTTGTTCATTTATTAATTTATTACAATTTAATAGACTATTTTATACCAATTTGTGGGTCTTACCTTGTCTACTTAAACATTTTATTCATTTTGAAAACCACAGACATGTAATATTGGTATAAATACTGTAATTTGTATCATCTATCTTTGTTTATCTTTATTAGACAACTCCCTAATAGGGGTTTTATTATTTCAGCATTTATTTAACTTTGTATCGAGACCTGAAGAGGCTTTGCATATTGTAGAAAGGGAAACTGGTCGTCTGGATAGTTAAATTAAATTAATTGTGAGTAATTCTTATTTATTATTTCTTTTACTAATTACTAACCTAACTTTCCAGCTACTTTTTTACTTGTATTCCTCATTCTAAGATCTGAATATTAGGTTTCTATTTGGTCAACTACCACCTGTAAATTTAAAAAGAACTGCTGGTTTGGCATTAATTCTTAGGGATTTGCATATTGCAAATCTAGTTGTAATAAAATTCTTCTAATTATTCATTAAACTAACGTTTTCACTAATTATGTTGTTCATTTGTTCATTACTGACTCGAACAATTTTACCTGGTCTTTTTCTAATATTTTAATAAATATTTTTTCAGTTTACTTAAATATATTTGCTTTTTATAAAAAAAAACAATAAATGATTCAACCGAAAATCCCTCTACGACTCTTTGGACATTTTTAATACACTTTAATGTGACATAGAAAGAGCGTCTTCACCTTTTTTTAAATCCCGCTCCACACCCATCGCTGTCTCCGAGTTTAAAGAAACCCCTAAAAAATATCGACACATCGAATGTAAATTTTTGTGTCCTGATGTCTTGGAAATAAAAAAGTCACACATTGTGTAGTTGTAGGAGTGGTTCTCTTCGTTTCTGTCTATAACCAGTTCCTAATCTCTTCTTGACTCGTAACTAGAGATGGGTATTTGTTGATTTTTTAAGACTCGATTGTGCGTTGTCGGTTATTTTGCCGCGTTAAAACCTTCCTTATTCTAAGTTAGTTGCTTGTTTTCTGCTGTTCTATGTAATGGTGATCAGACGTAGATTATACCAGAATACTGAATAATTCTAAGATATTATTATTATCTAATTAGGCAACAACTTCTTTAATACAATTATTAACTCTAAGTAAAGCCACAAATTGTAAAAACAATCTTTATTTTCTAACACATAGGACGCATTTCGACATCTCTGTCATCATCAGCTATAAATGTAGGAGAATCTAATGTCCAATTTCACCAACGATACCTAAACAGTTGCCTTCAGAAGTAATTCTTATCGAAAGAAACTTAAGTCAATCCTTAGGGACAATAGCGTTTCACAAGTAAGTGGTTTACTCGGGTACGTTTGAACTATTGTTGATAAATGAAACGAAGAATAAGATGTCATAACCTTACTTTCTCTATTTGTTATTATTCAATTGTTTGTTTGTCAAGTTGGTTTTATTTAGTTTTGCCGTGTTATAGATATTTTATTTAGTAGTTGTTTATTTAACCTTGGTATAATTAGGCATATTTCTAAAAAAAAACTGGTTTTCAAAGTTTTCTTCACAGTTTACGCCCCCTAGCGGTTAACCCAGAAACTTGAAAGTTATTTTCAGCGATTTCTCTTGGCCACTTTTATTAAGAAATTTTTTCTCCTAAAGTTATAACATGAATAGTTTCTGATATATAGCCGAGAGATCGGCTTATTGGACCACCCGGTACATATAGCCAAAATAAGAAGAAAACATTCGCAACATACCAGTGAACTTCGTGACTTAGAGCTTATAGAATTTTGGGCTTTTATTGGTGCTCTAATGTTAACAGCCATTTTAAATCCAATCATGAGGATCTCTCTCTTCAATCCTGACCCCCCAGGGGGAGTGTAGTGGTCGACGTGATGTCGTGTATTGTCCGTCTCCAGAGATCTCTGCCTCTGGTCATTTCTTTTAATTCATGCATAGGTCTTTGGCATATTCCTGTAATTTGATCTATCCATCTTGTTGGGGATCTTCCTCGTGATCTTCGGCCTTCTACCTTTCCTTGTATTATGAGTCTTTCCATGTTTTCTGTGTTTGCTCTCATAACATACCCAAAATATTTTAATTGTTGGAGATGGACTTTACTAGAGAGTCGTTGGCTAACTTTTAGCTCTCTTAAAATTGAATTATTTGTTCTGCGGTCGGTCCAAGGAATTCGTAACATTCATCTCCAACAGAACATTTCAGTGGCGTCTATCTTTCTTCTCTCCGATTGTCTCAGAGTCCAAGATTCACATCCGTAGGTCAGTATTGGGAATATTAAGCAGTTGATCAACCTCATCTTTATCGCTCTTGAAATTTGACAGTTCTTCCATATTTTGGTCATTTTTGCTATTTCAACTTTTGCTAGATCAGATCTACGTTTAATCTCTTCTTGTAATGACCCTGTGTTTGTGATTAATGATCCCAGATATTAGTATGAGCTCACAACCTCGAACCGGTCAATTGTGGTTATGTGTGGATGATTGTTGTGTAGTCTATCCACTATCATGATCTTTGTCTTTGATATGTTTAATTGCAGACCAAATATTTGACTTTCGTTTTCGATCAGTCGTATAAGTTCTATCAGCTCTCCTTGACTATTTGTAAGAAGGGCTGTGTCATCTGCGAAACGTAGGTTGTTTAGTTTATGACCATTTATTGAGATGCCCTTTTCCCATCCTTCAAGTGCTCTTTGCATAATATACTCCCCATATATGTTGAATAATTGTGGAGATAGTATACATCCTTGTCTGACACCCCGTTCTGGATGAAATTCGTTCGAAAGTGTATCAAGTACTTTAACTGATCCAGTAGTGTGTTCATATAGTTCGGTTATAAGCGTAATTAGATGTTGTGGTACGCCTACTTCTTTTAGTATTCGCCATAAGTGTCTCCACTTGACCCTGTCGAACGCTTTACGGTGATCTATAAAACAGATGTATAGTGGAATGTTGAATTCCCTAGATTTCTCGATTATCTGTCTTATATTCAGCAGGTGTTCTCGAGTGCCTCTACCTTTGGTAAATCCAGTTTGCTCTTGTGGAATTTCTCTTTGAAGGAATGTTTTCAGTCTCTTATTGATTATATGTAGCATTATCTTGCTGGCATGGGATATAAGAGAGATAGTTCTATAATTGTCGCATTTATGGAAGCTGAGAACTTGAGGATATCAGATCTATATTTTCGACGGATGGATCAGGACGAGACGTATTCCGGTGCATAACTAATTCCAACAGGTTTGCTATTATTCTCACTTGTCTGCGCTTTGATAATCCTGACACACGAACTCAGAGAAAAGCAACTGACCCTATAGCCGCTATTTCTGATATTTTTGACATCTTTATCCATAATTGTCAGTTACGATATTCAATTGGATCCAATGTATGGCATTGACGAAATGTTGATATCATTTCGTGGGCGCTGTAAATTTAAAATGTATATGCCCAAAAAACCTTGCAAATATGGTTTAAAGATTATGGCCCTCTGTGATGCTAGATCAGGATATTAATTAAATGCCTATATATATATATATATATATATATATATATATATATATATATATATATATATATATATATGTATATATATATATATATACAGTGGTAACGACAGTGATGGTAGAACTTTACCAAATGAGGAGAAACAGTTTTCAAAACCGACGCAAGCTCTGCTTCGCCTTACTAAACCAATTTTCGGTTCTAACAGAAATGTTACAGCTGATAACTGGTTTTCATCTATCGAAGCTGTAAACGTTTTAAAAACAAAAAATTAACGTTTGTTGGAACACTAAAAAAGAACAAACGTGAAATTCCACCGGAGTTCTTGCCTAGACGAGATAGAGAAGTAGGCTCCAGTTTGTATAGTTTTACGAAAGATATAACATTATTATCTCACGTTCAAAAGAAAAACAAAACAGTACTGCTTGTATCTTATATATACCATTATGAAGTAAATGACGCAGATACATCTAAGCCTGAAATAATTGACGATTATAATACAACAAAAGGATGGGTAGATTCATTGGATGAAAAATGTGCAACATATTCTTGCAGTCGAAGAACAAGGCGTTGGCCAATGGCCATATTTTACAGAATGTTGGACATCAGCTTGGTAAACTGTTATATATTGCATTGATCGTTTCGGGATAATGTCAAATTGACAAGATATGAATATGTGAAACAATTAGCTATGCAACTGGTAACGCCTGAGTTACAGCGCCCGTTTAATAATCCTCGTATAAATCGTGAAGTAAGAATCAAAGAACAGTTTCCAATTGTCAATGAAACAAAACTGGAAAGAAGAAAGACCTGTAGAATATGCCCTGCTGTTAAAAAAAGACAGACTTTTTATATTTGTTTGCAATGCAGGAGACCAATTTGTCTTGAGTGTTCCAGAAAAATATGTGTAGATTGTTCGACATGAATGACAAGTTGGAGTCTTGCAGCTTTTGTGATGTTAGTGTTTTATTTCATATGGATGGTTTTTATGTTGAGAACAATCCTTTATTTTCCCTAATTTTCGCAGAATTTTTTTTTGTTTCATATTTTCCCTTTCAATTTTATAATTTTTTTGGACCTCCTTAAATATGATCCTTTATATATATATATATATATATATATATATATATATATATATATATATATATATATATATATCGGTTTTAAAACGTTCTCCTACGTCTTCCGATGCCTAGTCGCCATTCACTTCGGTCCATCCAAAGGTCTTCATCTAATTCTCTTTCTCTCATACTTCGATTTATGCCTTCCCTCCAACTAAGGCGGGGTCTTCCTCTTTTTCGTCTACCATGAGGGGTCCACGTTAGGATTTGTTTCGGAAGTCGTTCTTCGGACATTCTTTGTACGTGTCCATACCATCTAAGCTGTTTGGTACTAATGTCATCTACTATTGTGTGTTTCACATTCATTATTTCCCTAATTCTGTTGTTGGTTACCCTTTCTAATCTTGATTTTCCTGCTGAGCGCCTCCAGAAATCCATTTCTGTTGCTTCAAGTTTTCTCTTGTATCTTTCTTTTATTTGCCATACTTCACTGCTCTAAGTGATTATACTCTTAACAATTGTATTATATATTCTATGTTTGTTGTTGTTTGATATTGCCTGGTCCCACAGTATGCTATTGAGAAGGGTAATTGCTTTTCTTCCCTGGTTGTTTCTTTCTTCTATCGTCCGGTCTACGTTTCCTTCTTGTGTGATGGTCATACCCAGGTATTTATATGCGTCGCAATGTTTAATAATTTCGCCATTCCCCAGTGTAAGGTCCTACTGTGTCCCACCGATACACATATATTCGGTTTTTTTTATGTTTATTTCCAAACCACCTTTTTTGTACTCCTCTATTAATTTCCTTGTCATATATTCTATATCATCGTAGTCTTGCGCTAGTACAAGTTGGTCGTCTGCAAATGACAAAGTGTATATTGTTTTGTTGTTGATCGGTAATCCCATGATCCTTTTTTATTTGTATTGAAATAAACGTATTTTATTGTAATTCTGTTTTATTTACGAAATTTTAAATAAACATTAATTTAATCACAATAGATGCATACTTCATTTGAAACATCTACTGCTTAAAAGTCATTACCGTTTTTTCTATTACTTAACAAAAATGAGGTACGTCCCAGACAGGTCACGTCTGTATGTATGTAGAGTTAATGGATTTTGGGAACAGCTATGACCTTGAAAATGTCACAAAGAATGTAACTAAATATCTCTTTTCTTACTCAGACTCTTTAAAGTCTTTTACAATATTTTAGAATCGAAGATATGTAATTATATTATTAATGTATTGGATTTTGATAAGAGCTATCCATTATGCCTATTTAGTACACAAGTTTATGTGAAATGTTCAAGGTCATAGCTGTTCCCAAAATCCATTACTTCTAATAAGTGTTACACGTCTGTAGTTACGGGTTAAGTAATAACCAGCTTTGCTCAAAATTTTTCAATATTTTATAGCACCAAGTTGTATTGAAATGATTTTACCGATAATAAAATAAGGGTGGGTCGTAACATTAAATCAAACCTTCCACCTCTACCCGGTCCATGTTTAAGAAGAAAAGTCCAAGAGCAAACGCTACGCATAATGCGACAGAGCGACGGGCTAAGTCTCGAGGTGTTAGTCTTGCTATAACAATCTATTCGTTGCTCACTTCAATAAGAAGAGAGGACAAAAGTATTTCAAGATGACAATAATTTACATTATTGAGCTGGTCGAAATATCTTCAAAACGAAAAGTTGACAGTTGATTACTAAATTAGTTTTCTGAATGGTGCTTTAAACAAAATATCAAACTGTGAGGAGATGTTACAAACAAATTCACAATAAAAACATTGAATTTGTTTTTCTTAGATATAACGTCCAGGATAGAACATCCAGGGACGTGCCTAGGGTATCTACCGGATGCGAGAGTAATTTGGCGTCGCTCCCCAAACCCAACCTTCCCAGAAAGTTTATAACAAGAATTTGTAAATTACAAATTAAAAATAGTTTTACGTTAAAAAAACTAAATTATAAGAACTTTGAAAAATTAAAAGGAAATATCGAGCACAATTTTATTAATCAAATCAAGCCCAAGTACTTTCGTTTTCTAGAGCATCATCAGGGGCATTTCGTCAAATTTGGGCTATCCAGCAAGCGCAGAATGTAATAAACATGAAATTAAACATAAATTGTACATAATACTACACTAAAACAAGGACAAACAGTTTAAAATTATTTAAAAATTATTCTACGGAACATTCTTGTCGGCAACAGGAAAGAATTCTCTCTCCTGTTGCTCACCTCTCTTTTTCCTTTTTGTGTTTGATTGTCTTGGTGACAAAAGCAATGACCAGGTCGAAGTCTCTCTTGCTGTCGATAACTTTATCGATTAACTCATGAGGCTCACCTAGAGTCCAAGACCCAGCTCTAGCTCGGTACGCCCCGTATGATATGCAGGGCACACGAACACAACATCCTGCGTGTTATCCACCACTCCACACCCGGGACATAGATCGTCTGCGGTCTTCCCTCTACGGTGAGTAAATTTCCTAAACGATCCATGTCCCGTCAAGAACTGTGTGAAGTAGTAGTTGATGCGCCGATTCCGTCAATCGTACCACCTCATCACATCCGGAATCAGGGATCTCGTCCAGGCCGCCTTCCCGACTTCGACTGTCCATTCCCTCTGCCACGTCTGTAGACTTTTCGTCCTTTCCTGTGGTTCTGAACCTATGGCTCTATTGCCCCTTCGGAACATTCGGACTCTTTCTCTGGCCAGAATGTGCACCGGTACAGAACCAGCCACCACCTGTAAGGCAATGGTTGATACGGTTCTGTACGCGCTGCACATCCTGATCAGGTTTTCTCTGAGCCCTAAGAAGCAAGTCTTTGTACTTTGTCATTCGAAGGACCTCGTGCCACACTGGAGCCCCGTATAACACTATAGGCAGGATTGATTGCAGCTTCACCGTCCTTTTCTGGGATCCCGGACCCCCTTTATTGGGCATCAGCTTATTTAGTGTGGAGGTCCCTTTTTCTGCCTTCCGACATACTTCTTGTACGTGTTGTCCGAATGTAATCCTGTCGTCAAATATTATAAGTATTTCACTGTTTTCTGGGGTCTTTTATTGCGGAGCCTTTATATTCAGACATAATATCATTTCTTTTTCTCGGTCATCTCAAGATTATGGCTTCCGTCTACTCTACGGCTAGCTCTAGGTCATTTCTTTCTATCCAGAACGCTGTCTTTCGTATTGCTCTATTTAATTTTCCTATTATTCCCAATTCGTGTCGTCTTCGACTAGTAAAGAAAGATCGTCTGCGTATGCAATCGCTCTCACTCCACTCTCCTTGTTTAGTTCTAGTACCCCGTTATACAATATATTCCATAGTAAGGGTCCCAGGACTGGCCCCTGGGGTAGTCCTGCGGTCTACCCCAGGGTAAATCTCTTTCTTCTTTTTTTCGATATGCATACGGTTCTGTCAGATAGATAGTCCTTTATTATGTTAGACATATATTCTGGGGCCCATTCGACGATTTTGTTTACTATAAGGCCCCAATTTTATTAAATGCATTTTTATGTCCAACAGGACCACCCATTATTTCTTGCTTGTTTTTACCGCGTCCATTATCCAGGTCGCACCCATTTAGTGGCTCAAAGCATGTACACCTAGACACACTGATGATGGAATATAGATTCTGGAAACGTTTTGTAATGTGATGTAACCCGATTGGGTGTTGCAATTTTATACCTTTTATAAAGGATTTTAAATACTTTTTTTCTTCAAACGTCAAATAATGATGACATTACTTATCTAACTTGATCCTGTCAAAGTTTGATGTCTCCGTTGGCAGCAGTTTTTTTCCCATTTCTTTACGGCGGAGGGAAAAATGTTGTCATGGCAACAATATGAAACATGTCACAAAGCAACAATACAAATGTCATTAACAACAATTAAACATCATTTTTATTTATAGTAATATTAAAAGTACAATTAGTTAATGAGGCATTTTCAAAATTGAAACCGTGCAAAAATGTTCCCGACTCTTGATACGCATTGATAATTGTTGATGGTACTGATGGTCGAGAACAACTTTCAGCAATCATTCCCGATGTTGGCGAATCATGAGTGTTTAAAATTGTTTGTGCATTATCGTTCTTATTTCTTATTCAATCCTCTATATATCCTTCGGCAACCGTGCTTGATTTCCAGCCCCCATGTCGTTTGAGGCATTCTAGATTTCCGCCTCCATCAATTAAAAGTATTGCTGAAGTTCGTCGTAAAGAGTGACCCGTGTATGCGCTTGCATCGTTTAAATTTAAATAACTAGCTACTTTTTGGGCTACTGCGCTGATCGAATGTATTCCCATGACGCTTCATTAACACTTTCCATTTTGGTACTTGATAAAAAATCGGTTTTCTGTGAAATTTTCAGGCCGCAGTGATGCATACTTTTTATACAGTTTAATGTAGTTTTGACCAATTATCGTAAAAGATCTAATTTGTTGTGTTTTACTATCTGGGATTTTGATAATTATTACATTTTCTTTATCCTCAATATCCACAGTCTTCATTTTTACCATTTCGTCGCATCGACAGGCGCCGGTAACCCCAATTAACAAAACAATCTGAAATATTTTTATAATTTAGTAGAGTATACTTCATGCTTTGCAATATAATTTTTTTTACCTTTAATCCTAAATACAACTTATCTGGCGCTTCAAACAAAAATTTATCAAACTCGTCTTTAGTGAAAACTAGACTTCTTTGCAGTATATCCTTTACTTGTTTTTTTCAGAAAGGCACGTAACTTTAAAATTTGCTCTTTAAAAATGTTTTCTAATAACTAACTCGAATTTTATCATAGAGTATCGTGACCACATTGTAGAAGATTTCCATTTATTTTCATTTTCCATTATATTAAAATATGGTCTTCGGTAACTTGCCGTACTCCTCTTGTATCGCACCACTCTTGGAAGTGCTTGTACGCTAACCGATACTTTATTCCGGACTTGGAGGGCCCCAAACGTGCTACTGCATCATTAGCCGCGGACTCAATTTCGTTTAGGTTTTCCATTTTCGCGCTAAATTTGCGCTTGCGGTTGCAACAACAATAAGCTGTCTTTAATAATTGCAAACAACTGTCAAACAACGTAACCAAGGACTTAGGGAGACGCAAATCCCACCGACGACTTAATTATTTTAATTTCTAACGTCTAGACGACTTTGATAGTTGTCACAGTTAATTTCGAGTAAAAATAGCGTATGAATTGTACTATTTATGATTGAAAATTGCTACGTTTGAAGAAAAAATAGTATACTTTATTCGGCAAAGAAGCGACTTTTCTTGACTTGCCCTCTATTACGCGCCTCACTTCGTTCGGCGCGTAATATCTGGCGCGTCAAGAAAAGTCATGCTTCTCCGCCTCATAAAGTAATATACTATTTTTTATTCCATGTTACTTACACTAGTACCTGCTGCCGTAAGCGGACTTAATAATACCACACATTCTATGTACAACAATGTGCATGTGCATTCTCAGAATCGCATCATAATCAATAAGACCAGAAAAAACTGACTGTGTTTTCAAGAAAACCGACAGTTAAATGATAACAGATATTTTTAAATATGAAGAAAAATTAAGTGGTTTGTTGTATAAAAACCAGAAAGGAATTAATTAGAGGAGATGTCTACCAAAGGAGAAATGGATTAAAATTGCATTCCTTGCGGATTAGGAAAATAATACTGTAAAAAGTATGATGGTATATATTATAAAAGATAGATTACCATTCATGTTTGCATATTTTTTACTTCAGATTTAAAAACCATACAAGAGCTAACTGTTCAAACTAAGAAAACGTACATGTGGTGTTAAAGACTCTCTGTTTTGTTGTTTCAGGTGAATTCATCACCTTTAAACACTACAAAGTTACATGTCACGTGTGGAGGAGAAAAGAGTATCATGTTTATTGGTGGTGCGTGAGAATAACTCATTAAGCCATAACTGCTAATAAATTTGATAATTTACCACTAAATCCTGCCATGACGCTGACGATCTCTACAATATCGAAAAATTTATGTCTCCGTTTTCCGTATTTATAAAGAGGTTACAGTTAAATGATTTTAATGGCTTTAAAGAAAAAGACGTACGGTAAGCGGTAATTATGCAATTTAATGTCGATGTTAAATCTCTGAAAATACCCAAGAATTTAAAAATTCCTTTATAATGTTGGAAAATTTTAAAGAACGTTATATTATGATTTATTCTCTTTGTGTAGTTGTAATTGTTCCACAGTGTATAATTTCAATTATTTTACCATAAATATTATTCGAAGAAGAAAGCTGCTATGAAATAAATGTCAGCTATTTCAACCAAAATTTATTATTTTAAAAGGGTACATTTTTAAATTCTTTCAATCATATCAAACAGGGAATGACGTTGAAACTTACTGAATATGTCGATTTCTAAAATATCTTGAAGAGGAACTAAGACTAACTAACAACGAGCTAAATATGCAATATATATCGAGCTGAAGACTCAAGAAAATCTGGACTGAAGAAGACTTAAGGATGAAGTAAAAAACGAAAAAATGAGGAACACCACTGTCAGAATATTTTCGACATAAATTGAAAATATATTAAATTTAACAATATTGATATGTATAAAAAAGGAAAACAAATTAAACAAAATAATTTTCTTTTGTTAAAAAAAATTAAAATTAGATAAATAAAAAAACTCAAACATAATATATAAAATTGATATAGGTCATAAAAAACTTATCTAAATTTTTCTCATGTCACTAAACGTATTTCGGTCCTTGTTCTAGAAGGCGAAGAAATGGTAGAGGATGAATAAATAGGGTAAGTCCGGGAGAGACGGGCCACTTTTTTTCTCACACAGATTACTTGAAAAATTGACTAGTGTATGATATGATTTTTGAAAAAGAATACTTATTATAGTTTATATATTTATTGTGCAAAATAAAAAAACATGTAATTTGAGGAATATAAAAGTTACAGAAATTAACATAAATACTTCTTATTGGCCCATCTGTACCAATACGTAGGTACAGATGGGCCATTGCTATTGGTAGAGTTGGGCTAATTTGAAACATAAAATAATGATGTTCACCTATTTTTTTTACTAGCAATTTTTTTCGAATCACAAACATTTTCAAATTTTGTACAGTTATCATAGCACCAGTGTTTGAAAGTCAAACATTGAACCCAGTCATATTTTCTGGATGTTTTGCTGTAATCTTCACCACAACCAATACATTTTCATTAAATTGTTCTTCGTCTTTGCTGTCATCTAAAACTGGCATATCTGCATTCATATCATCATCAGACGAATCTAACTCATGCTGTTGACATTGATGTCTTTTGTTTTGCTGCCTTGGAACTACGGTCCGTCCCAAACCCTTTTTTCAGTGCGTCACTAAATGTGGCGTCATATAGGATTTTAAGAATGTCGAAAATTATTGCTTGACATTTTAGTTAAATCTGACAGTTGCAGGAACGTAATCGACTAAATGTGAAAAGATTATTTTTTTAAATAGGTATGTAGTCTTTGTTCTTTCTCGGTATATCTCGGCATATTTAAAATATTTTTATGACAATAAATACAAAATTAAATTTTCACTGTAAAATGTCTGAAAATACTAACCTGGAATGACAATTATCATTTTATCAGTTGACATTGTGAAAGTATTGTCATGATCAAGATAATCTGCGTCAAATTATATTTATGCGCATCATTGATTGGATATCTATTTAGCGTATTCTAAACTCCAACCAAGTATACATCCGTAAGTAGAATTCGCTTTAATATGCAAATACTCGTGAACGATACATATTTTTCTATGTTCTATGTATAATAATCACAGACTCACGTCTTTTTCTGTCACTTCTAGCTTTATGCGTAAGAGAGAATTCGATCAACTATGACGCACTGAAAAAAGGGTTTGGGACGGACCGTATCTTTTTATTCTTGTTTCTCTTTTTTCTTGAATTTTGTCTGCAGAATTAAGAATTTAAGGATCAAACGGTACAATTCCTGTGGCAACAAATCCAGATGTTCCATTTCTCACCGTTACCGAGATTTTCCACGCATTTCCTAACAACTCACCAAACTTGTAACGTGTAATTTTTCTTGTTTGGTTATTTCTGATATAGTTTTGACATCTCGAGTAAAAAATTTGCCTTTAAAGATTTAAAAAAGCTCGGTCCAATGGCTGCAGAAAATGCGTCGTATGCCTGGGTAAGCATGTGGTTGCGTTGTGGTTGTGTTGCATGTGGTGTATGACAACATTAAAATTTCGTTGTTTTCGGCGTATTCTAATACTTAAACTGCTGCTGTATGGGACGGATGTCTATCTAATCTCTGCAAAACTTTGCCTTGAGACTTTCGAGGAATAAATAGATTTTTTAGCCAATGTAAAAAAATATCTGCATTTACGTAGGCCGATTTTTCGGGTATTACAAACATTGCTCCAGGTGGCATTCCATCCGCGTATTCTTCTTTTCTATTTTTTCCTTTAAAAATAGAATACGAAGGTAAAAATACGACCTCAGCATTGTAGCAGCTTATCACATAAATCGTTTCTCCTTTCTCTCCTGATGTAATAACAGGGACATTCTTAGATTCTTTAGACGCGAGTACATGTCCAGGCCTGTTATTTAACTGCAAATCTGTCTCGTCCAAGTTGAAAATATGCCCCGGCTTATTTATTACTTGATTATTGACTAAAATACTTTGCAGCAGATGGAAGTACTGTTTAACTACCTCCTGGTTTAATCCTTTTGCCCTGTCCAAAGAAACTCCTTCACCTTTTCGCACTGATCACTTTCGAATGAGGAGGATCTGAGTTTTTAGGTTTAGATTGAGTGGGATGCTCTTATTGATGTGATGTGATGTGATTTTTACGATTATCATTTTGAATGAGGGCTTGTTTTAAAGTAGAGAGCTCAGCGGGTCTACTTGCATCATCGTAAAGGTGTATCGATCTGAAGACAAGGGTATTAATGATTCAGTTCATTTGTGAAGGTTGATGATGAGAGTTGGCATGCAAGCAACGATTGGTGTGGGTAGGTTTTCGATAAACAGAGGATGTGATGAAAAAACAATCCCAAAGTTATGAAAACTCTCTATGATAACGCCGAGAAACGGTAGTGATGAATCAGTTAACATTTCCATCCTAAACTTGATACATACTAGAATGGGTTTGAAAAGAAACTAAAGCATCCCTACCCTAGGGCCAAATGAAGAATTGATTTTGGAAGATAGAATAAGTGTTGGACATAAAAAGAGTTGAAAGATAATGTTTAATGAAAGATCAGTGGACTTGCTGGATTCTGCATTTAGTTTCCAGAATGTTTAAAGTTTCCTCTATAGGTTTCTTTGTAAATAGTAAAACTATATCTAAACTAGAATGTCTGCCGATAAAATAAAAAGAATTTTTTACAAGATTGAAGCTTTTACGCCGAGAAGTTCTAGAGCTTTGGCCAAACACCTGGCCAATGGTTGTGTAGGGTAGTTGCATGCACTGACAATGGAACGTTTGAAGAGCAATATCGGGTTTGTGAATTTTGGGTAGGCTATAAATTCGAGGTGTTCTAGAAGACTTTTCACGACGAATTAGACATTGTTTTATGTCAAAAAGAAGGGAAGTTTTATTGATAATAACTTATGTTGTTTTCTCTAGATAGGTTGTCGGATTATTAGGAATTGGTCTGTTATCTGGAGTATTAATGAGATTTTAGAGTATATTGATGCAAGAAAAAGTTTTTAAGATAATAGTGGCATTTCCTTTATCGGCGGGAAGAATGACCAGATTTGGATTTGACTAAAGTTCTTTCGGAGCTTTTTTCTCGGATTTACTAACTCTAGCGATGCATTGTCTAGTTATTTTAGCATTTTCTGAAGTTAAACTAGAGATCGGTTCTTTAGTTTGACAAATGATTTTTTCAATTGAAATTTGACTGTGACTTAGGGTAACAAAGTAATTAAAACCTTTTGCTACAGCTTGTGTTCAATTGGTCGAAATAGAGATATCAAAAAAGTTGTGAACCACCGTGATGGGTTTCAAAGTCATAGGTTTTGGAATTTGTTAGGCAATTAGATGCGTTAATTTGCGCTTCTGAGTCTGAGTTTCAGTCTTGGATTCGAAAGTGTTTAGGACTGTCTGTGTATTTGTACAGTTTACACTCATCCAGTTATCCTTCCATTTCTTAGTTTTCGTATTAAATATATTAATTCCTCAAATGGTTTGTTTTTTTGCCGTATTCTGTATTATCGCTTTTGTCTTATTGCGAATTTGCAGTGTTTTTTGTTTCCGTCTGTAAAAGTTTTTGAAATATTCTTTCAATCTCTTCATTATTTTCTTTTTTTTTTGTCAATAGATTCAGTTCTCGTTCTTTATTGACATTAATTCTTTATTTTTATTACCTCTTAGACCTTTTATAACTTTATAGAATAGTTTTTGGTTGTATAGAATGGATGATGTTAAGAAAATTTATATCTTTTGAATATAATTGAAGAGAGAAAAGAGACAATACTTAATAATGGATAATTATAGACTGCCAGATCGAAAAAATTGTAGTCATACTTAAAAGAATTTACATTATATCTAGTGGACTATATTTTTGGGAAGTTGTACGCCACTGTTTCGCGTTAAAATGCCTAGCGGTCGAACCGTACATAAAATACGAGTGCATAATAATTTCTATCCAATATGCCAAGGTGACACACTTCTTCTAACCGTCATAAACCATAACTTCTTCGTTTTGCATCCATCTTCTTATTTTCTCGTTTCGTTTCCTCTGACCGTGCATAAACAAGTGCATTGCGAAATCTAGATTTAAGTCACTTTCAATAAGCTGTCAAATAAATTAAAGACACTCCGTGATATATTATTATTGAATCCGTTGCTCGGAAACCAATTAAAATTACTATAAAAGTTGTCAATCAAATACTATCTGTTCGTGTACCTACCCGCGGATTTATTATTGGGTAACTACTAGTGGTTATGTAGATTTTAGAATATAATGATTAGTTGGCATAACAAAGGCCAACAACGAACAAAAACATATTCCAAGCACCACATGTTTAAGCTAATAGGTAAAATGTGGAAAATCGTTAATATTTCTAAAAAAAAAAACTTTAAGATAGATCATATAATACTGATAAAAAGATTAAATTAGACCTCCCTACACTACAAATTGTGATAGATAGACATGGTTACAGGTTAACGTCGAAGCTCGATAGAGTAGGCAGGATTCCGAAAGGGTTACAGTAAAGCGGATCATCTGCTCGCAGTCAGAGCGCTAATAGAGAAAGCCAATGAATATCACTTACACTTATACATTGGCTTCGTTGATTATGAAAAGGCATTTGACTCCATAGAACTTTGGGCAATAGAGAGGGCTATGAACAACTGCAGGATAGACTCCCGATACAGAAAGCTCATACATAATATTTACAAGAAAGCTACAATGAAAATACAAATAGATGAGAAAACCAAAGCTATACCAATCAACAGAGGAGTTCGCCAGGGAGATGTCATTTTACCAAAGCTATTCATACTTGGACTGGAAGACGTGTTCAAAGATATTAACTGGGCAGATAAAGCAATAAATGTTAATGGAAAAAAAACTAAATAGATCAGTATATTATCAGAATGTTAGAGGAATTAGAACTAAGCTTGGTGCTCTTGAAGAAAGTGCTGCTACAACTGACTATGATGTGCTTATATTTACTGAGTCGTGGTTGTGTGATGGTATCAGTAGTGACGAATTGGGACTTTTAGATTTTAATATATATCGAAAGGACCGCTCTCCATTAACTAGTGTTAAAGTAATTGGAGGGAGTGTCCTTATTGCAGTTAAAAAATGTTACTCATCGAGGTCTATTCTATTACCACATGTTCACTTGGAGGAACAAGAAAATTGGAAGAGAAACGCCAATCATGAAAAATATTAGAAGTAAAAATCAAAATATTAAAAATTAAATTATAATTAAAACAATATGTTCAAATAAATTTATAATAAATGTAATGTAAATTAGAGAAAATATCATTTTAAGCAAACTTAAAACAAAGAAGAGTATCAGAATTTTGAGGTTATATTGTATGGTTGATAGATTTCTACCGTTTAAGTTAAAGTTGGATTGTATTAGGTATTAGGTAACTGAAATTTACACTGAAAGTGGACTTAAAATTTATTCAATGTTCACTTTAAATTGATTATGATATCGAAGGTGATTAAACAGACGATTTTATATTGTTATTAATTGGATGGGATGACATTTATGACTTTTAACATTTATGATGAATTTTGAGGTTCCAAAATCGGTACGAGAATCGATTTCCAGTATCGATTTTTTATTTTTCTGTTTGTTTTATTATCTTTTATTGACAGAGATGTTTTTAATTTTTTACTTTACATTTAATATCTGTATTTTGTTAGTTATTTTTCGTAGTTTTGTAATTAATTTCGTTAATTTTGTAGTTTTTTATTTAAACCTGCTTAGAGTAAATATATGATGACTAGAAACAAATTGATCGAGAGTAGTGAGTCAATGTAAAGACTCGCTATTCCATGACGCTACTCGTGACGACGTCATCTTGTGGCGCTGCCTCCGTGACGCTCGCGTCATCATTTCACTATTGAGAAAAAATTAAAATACAACGTCGGTATAGAAGCTTAGCTTTAAAAATTAGATTCAAGTTACGCTGACCAAAAGATTACCTTCTCTGCCACAGAGTTCTACCAAAACAACAATATTGGAGACTCATTAAGACCAATGTTCATCAATTAAATCGTGGATGAAGTCATCAAAAGCATCAATAGAAAAGAAGATATATAATGTGGAATAAATAGATCAAAATACTTCGTTGTCCAGATGACGAAAGTCAAAAGAGTTAAATATGAAAATTTCAACTAAGAAAACTAAAACACCATTAATTTTTAACCAGGTGTAAAGTGGAAATCGATGGCGTCAGCCTTGAACAAGTAATGAAAGTAAAACACCTTGGAATTAGAATGTCCAGGTATGGAGACCCAGAGAGAGAAATAAGAGATCAAGTACAAATAGCAAATAGACTGACAGGATGCTTTAGTAGCAATAAGTATTTAAAAAACATTTTGTTTTATACACAAGTTTTTGAAATTTTATGTTAGGCCCGTTTTGCCTTTCCCAGTCTGTGCTATATTTCAGCTTTAATATATTACCTTATTTTGATATTTTAACAACTTGTTCTTCATTTTTACAAGTCGGTGTACAAGAATAAGTTATTACATCCACTCTCATTGAACTGAATCAAACCTACCACAAACCAACTTTGTAGACAACAAAATTTTGCAGAAGTGAACTGTAGATTAGTTTTCTATTTAGTTGCTCCCACGTCAAACATGACTGACGTCATCTCTTCAGCTAGTTAACCTTCCTCGTAACGTAATCCCATCTCCCAATTTCTCCCCAAAGGAAAATTCATTCTACTTCATGACTTAATAAATTTCCTAAACGAGTTGACACCTCTTTTGATGTTCAGATTTCCATCACTTTGCCGATATAAATTGGACGGTTTTAAAAGGTACACTTTAAAAATTGTCTACTTTTTTGAGGAGTCTGTTTTTTGCCCACAGTTATAATACACACAACTTGTGCGGGTATTTTTATCAATACAATCCGTTCAAAATGATCAATTAACGTTTAATTGAAACTTAAAAGATTCTTAAAAATACAGTTTCATTTAATGATGGATGTATAGCAGTGGCGGCTCGTTCCACGACGCGGATGAAGAGACGCTTCACCAACTAAAATTTAACAGTACGCAATTTTTTTCTTATTTTTTTTAGCCCTTTTCTCTATTCGGATTGTCGAATATAGACCTCTCCTAATTCTCGCCATTCATCTTTGTTGTTTGTAAGACGTTTCCACATTGGCCCTACAGTTCTTTTAATATCGTCGCTCCATCGCATTTGCGGTCCTCCTCGTGGTCTTTTGGCTTCATATGGCCGCCAATTCCCGATTTTTTTATTCCATTGACCATCCGTAAGACGTTCATTATGTCCAGCCCATTTCCATTTCAGTTTAGCTGCCTGTTCAACAGCATCTTTTACTTTTGTTCTATTACTTATGTCTTCATTGGTTTTATGGTCTTTGCGTGAGATACCCAGCATCTGTCATTTCATAGTTCTCTGAGTTTTTCTGATTATCTCCATGCTTATTTTAGTGAATGCCCATGTTTGAGCTCCATATGTAAGTACAGGTAGGATACAGGAATTAAAATACTTTGGTTCGCAGTCTTTGAGGTATATTTTTATTTTTAAGTACGTATGAGAGTCTTCCGAATGGCTGCCAATCCCATTTTTACACGTCTGCTTATTTCGGTAGTCTGATTTTCTTTGCTTACCTTTACATTTTCACCCAGGTGTATATTCATCTACGTGTTCTATCTCTGTCCCTTCGATATTTATCATAGGTTTGTCACCTTGGTTTGACATTAATTTAGTTTTGCTGAAATTCATTTTCAGTCCTTTTTTTTAGTTGTTAGCTCCTCAATAATCTTCTGCATGGCGTATCTAACATGGTTCAAGTATCTTCCGTTAATAGCGATTCCCTTATTTTCGCAGTTTATTGACCTAAAGATATCTTCTAGGGCAGCTGTAAATAATTTTGGAGATTTTGTGTTTCCTTGTCTTACTCCTCGGTTGATTTTTACTTGTCTTGTTTCGATTCCATTACCCAATGTCACTATCATTTCAGCTTGTTCGTAAATATTATGTATTAGTATTCTGTACCTGGAGTCGATCCGATTGTTGACTAATGCGGTTTGTTCTACTGGTTGATATCCGGCAAATTTAATTGTTAACCTGTTTGTAATAATCTTTGTAAAGGTTTTGTAAAGTTGTGAAAGAAGTGAAATTGGTCGATAATTTCTCAGGTCTGTGGTAGTGTCTCCCTTTTTGTGTATTAGTATTATTTTAGCAGTATTCCATTGTTCGGGTATATTGCCTTGGAATAGACATTTATTAAATAATTAAATAATTTTTAGATATGTGATAGCTTCTTCCGCGCCTTCCTTTAGTATTTCTGCTAGAATCCCTTCGCTTCCAGGAGCTTTATTCCTTTTTATTTCTTTTTTATTTATTTTTTTATAATTTTTTATAATTTTTTCTTTATAGTTTTGTTTTTATCGGAGCCCATTTCTAATGTCTTCTTACCTATAATTTAAAATTGTCTATAAGTTTATAAAAGCAAGATATAAAATTAAAATTGTGAAAGTAACATTTTTTATAAGCAAGAACAAATAGGTGAAGCGAATTTAGCGGTCCGCTTGGCTTCTATGGCAACGGCACCTCTGTACTTGTGGGATGCCTTAAGTGAAGCAGAATATCAGATTGCTTCAGTTTTTATTTTTCGCCGGCTTCCGTGTATAGCAATTAATTCCGTTGAATGATAAATTGTTATTTGTTAAATTTTTATAAGGTTTTTATAAAAGAATTAAAATAAACAGGGTCTAAGATTATTTTTATGAATGTAGCTAATATTTTTATATTATTATTGTATTGAAACAAATTGAAATTTTTCATTAAGAACAATTCAATCCGATCACAACAAATAATTCGATCCAATCAATTGTCATGTAAAGGCACTTCATTCAATTTTTTCTGACTTCATCTTATTTTATCGTATGTCGCTCCAATTTTTTCTGATACCCTCCAATTTTTCTGGCTCCCTCTCACTTCCTTCAAATATTCCTCCAATTTTTCGATTCCCTTTAATTTTTCTAGTAAACTCCTCATATCCTTCCCGAATAATTTCTCAATTCAGATCATATGCAAGAAGGAAACAAACCTGAAAAATAAGAATTACTTCAACCCATTGATTTATTCATTTGTGCAACTCATTTTAATTTCGGAATTCTGAATAATATATACATTACATTTTATTTAATTTTAGATATATTTAATTTTATTTTATGTTAACTTTAAATATTTTAAAGTCAAAATTAATCAAATCGATCCAAAAGTTCTCGAATCGTTATAAAAAGTTTAAAAAAACTAAAATGACGTTTTCATAAGAAAATTGTTTCTTATTCTCAAGCAGATTTTTATTTGAGAAAATATATTTTTTAACTGAAATTTTAGAGTGTATATTACCACGTTTGCAACCTACAACGTCACAAGTTGATTGGAGTACATTTTCTGACTCCTTGTCTATTTATAGACAGCGTCTCAACTAGTGTGCAATTGAGTGAATGCGACTGATATCAAACGTCGACGATGCCAAGGATTAAGGATTAAATTATGAACCTGTTAAAGACGAACCTATCCACCCTAAGTATTATTTAGTTTTTTATTATTAAAAAAAGCGTAAGCATACCTAGCGTTAATATTTAAAATAGTCATAAAAAAATAAAACAGAAATGAGTAATAAACAAATCTGCATTAGCATTGCAAAATTTTATACAGTGACAGTTTAGAAACTATTTACGGTTAACATTTTCATTTCAGTAAACAAAAAAAAAACATACCCCCTCTGTGGCTCAGTGGTAAGAGCGCTTACCTTTGAACCTAGGTCGTGAGTTCGAATCTCACCTGGATGGAGAAATTTTCGTTTAGTAAAAATTAATGAATGAAAATAATTTCTATCCTTGTGCGATCGGTACTCACCGGAGGGACCGCAGACGTTCGGATACAATTAGCGTCTCTTAGCAAAGACAATGACGTCGACTTTGCTAAGTATCAAGACAATTACTCTACACACACACTACACTCTACACTAGGTACCTGACTGTAAAAATTCACTGTACCATGCCAATTACCATTAGTTGTCGACGCATTCAACTCAATAAAAAAAACAGTCAATTTTGTTTTCAATAGGGAAACTTTTAGTGTATATCTATATCCTTAAAATTCAACCCACTAGCAAAGCTAGCTAAATACTACCCTTATAGGTTTAAATGGACACGAAATTAGGATGGCATATTATATTAAAGGACATTTTATTTTCTTTCCAATGCTGAGAAGTTGCCAAAAAATTTGTTCGAAAGTTTAATTAGACTATTAGCTCTAATGTATAACTAGAACTTACCTACACTGAGATTAATGATTGTAAAATTATACTGTAAATAAAAATTATCGTATGTCTTTCAATTTTTGACCTAAGTTTTGGCTGGTTCCTACACTCATTCCTACACTCATTTGCACAGTTTTAGGCCGTAGTGCCATCTGATAGTTCTTTATGTTGCTTATTGATCTCGAAGTTAACCTTGCGATAAAAATATGAGATACAATCATTACATACGGATGGTTAGGGTGGACTGGTCACGCAAATAGGTATATAGAGACCAAGAAAGAGACATGGTTTCTTTGTTGTAAAATCATATAACATTGATCAAGTGTCATTCATCATCATCAGCATTATCCAGCCTTTATTTACCGCGTCCACTTCTGGACATAGCCCTTAAACTCCTCCATTCTTTACGATTTTGTGCTCCTTGTTGCCAATTTTTGGCGATACGCTTGATGTCGTCAGCTCAACGTATAGGTGGTCTTTCTCTATCTGATAAACCAGTCGACTGACGAAGGTTTCGGAGCCATGAGTATCTCTTCCTACCAATTCCTCTTTTTCCGTCGATCTTTCCGTTGATTATCAACTGCATTATCCTGTATCTGCTTCCTCTGATTATATGCCCCAGATATTCGAGTTTTCTTTTTTTTATCATCTTAAGTCACCTTCATCTTGACCTACTCTGTTCAAGACGCTGTTTGAAATGTGTTGAACCCATGACTGAGCATTCTGCGATATAACCATATCTTGAATGCTTCTAATTTGTTCATCATGTTAACCTTCATAATCCAGGTTTCTCATCCATACAGTAATACAGGATACACATAACATTTTAGGAACTTAATTCTCAGCTGTAAGTTCAGCTGAGAATTGCTCAGAATATATCTAAGTTTCATAAATGCTCCTCTTGCAATTTCTATGAGTTTTAATTTCTTCATCCGGATTTAGTGTCTCGTTTATCCAACATCCTAGGTATTTAAAACGGTTAACTTTTGTTATCGGTTCATTATTGACAATTAGTTGTATAGCGCAGAGGTCTTGATTGAAGTTGATTTTGATCTTCCATTTATTGGTGTATTCCGTGATTTTTCCGAGGTGGTTTTCTATGTTTATGACTATTCTTCTATCATCTTTTCCTGTTGTATATATCGCCGTGTAGTCTACATATAGGGTTGTTGTTGTTCTTGGATCTGTTAGTAAATCTAAAACAAAAATGTTGTATAAAATAGACGTCTTTTGGTTGGCTGAAACTTGAAATGTTCTATTAGTTTGATATGTAACACATATATTAACTAAATAATGAGGCAATCTAGCTCTGTCTATCTTGTAGATTGGTGCCTTCTTTCAGACCGTGTCATGTGCCTTCTCGATGTCTAGGATGGCAATACCTGTTTTCTGTCTCCTGTTGAATCTTTACTTCGTGTAGCTGATAACTCTTGCTAGTTGGAGTTTGCAGTTTCTTCCCCAGCTTCCACATGCTTCATCAGCGCCATCTGTAGATGATTTTTTCAGTACTTTTCCTAGTGTTTCCAGTAGTGATATGGGCCTGTAGCTTTCCGGTCTTCTTCCGTTTTTTCTTAGTTTTAGTAGAGAAATTATCTTGGCTTGCTTCCGAGCAGTATTTGAAGATATAGTAGAGTTGTACTATTATCTTCTTTGGTGGAAAATGCACCCTTTTTATACATTTTTCTTTCCTATCAAGTCAATTGGCCAATCGTAAATTGTCTAGGAGTTAAAAGGCGGGGCGATGCGCATTGACGTGCTCATTGGTCCACAGACTAAGGCACGCGATGACATATTATCTTTGAAGACTTTTTTGCTGAAAAAATATTTATTTAGTACACAATAGTTGCAAAAGTGATGAAAGTTACATATATAAAAGATTCATATTGTAATATAAATATTGACAAAAGTTCATAAATGTAGAAAGAGTGTTCGGAATGTTTGTAAAGGTCTCCAAACCACACAGTACAGACTCCTGGTAGTGGCTATTGCCATCTTCTGCTTACAGTAGTTACAATCCTCGATTGAATGGATTTTTGCTTGGCAAATTCGTTTTTCTTTCTGTCAGATCGAACCCATGGTTGCTCGCTAGTCGGGTTTTATTATCGCCAGGAAGTGTGCGTGTGCCTACGTGGGCATTAAACCAGATACATTAGGGCAACCCGTGACTCCGAGGCTGCTCCGGGGCCTCAATTGCTTCTGGGCTTGTCAGAAACTCACCTGGAGTTTTTTAAATCCTTTTTTTTATTGTTCCTTCTTGTATGTAGGTTTTAAAGCTTGTTTCTTCTTCAATATTAGCCTTCTTAATTGTTTAAATTATTGCACCATCTTTTTTTTGGTCTACCAATACTTCTTTGGTTCACCATTTGGTGACATCTCGTGCTATTCGTACTATCCTATCCTTGGCCATTCTACTAATGTGTATTTTTTAATAATGTGTATTGAATATTTTCATCTCTGTTATTTCTAGTAGTCGTCTCGTTATAGATGTGTCAGGTCTTGTCTCCGCCGTGTACGCTGCTTTATAGATTCTTGTTTATGTGTCATGTCTTAGGTGTTCGTTCTTCCAGATTGTGTCATTAAGAGATCCCGCCGTTTTACTTGTTTCTAAACTTTGTTACATCGATGTATTTAGATGTTGTCATACATTCGTTTCTTCTGATGATATTATCATATTGGATTTCTTGGCTGTTGTATTGAAGATGTGTGTTAATCTTTAAAGCTCGTCTTCTGTCTCGGCGATTAATTTGGCGTTGTCTGCGTAATATAATATTTAGATTCCTTTGTTCCCCATTCTGAAACCATGACCTTTATGTACTGTAAAGGTGTACCGTAGGTTATGCACGATAGGTATAAGATGTTTTTTGTTATAAAAAGTCTATCTTTACGCGCGAGCAGGAGGCTGGCAAAATGTATCTTGCCCACATAAAATTCTGATCTTGCGCAGCCACTGTATCAGAGAATAATAACAAAGAAATAAGCCGCCTATAACTACAAATTATCATTACAATAAAACTTAAAATCAGATTAATACGCTGCTATACTTTTTTATCCATTTCTACGCATTGTTATATAGCATGAAGAGCTGGAACTTTACAGAGACACTAATGCAAAAATTGAAGGCCCTTGAGATGTAGATCTACTGACGAATATTAAGGGTATTAAGGCCAGATAATGAGCTACATTCGACTACTATTCTACTACGAATTCTACTGAAAGAAGAATAAGAAGGAAAAGGTCTTATTCTAAATTTTCAAATATTGTCTATTACAAGTTTCTCTCAAACGTTATAATTGGAACTTCCACAATAATCTTGCATAATTGAAATTTTATTACATACTATAAATATAAAGACCCTATTAGAACAAAATTTGTACAATCAAAAATCAAAAAGGAAAGTAACTTGTTAGATGTTTACTTATGTCTATTTATTAATATTAAATTTGGCAACGTCGAATTAAAAATGGCTCGTGCCGTGCCATGCGACCAAGACAACCACACAGTTGTTTGCTCTCTTGCAGGCCTACACTAAAAATTCCCTAACAAAATCCCGCTTACTCGATTCAATTCAAACCATTTCATTCCAATCGAATTACTTCCTCACTCACACTTTAACTGGTAAATCGTGTGTGGATGTATGTTTATGTTTGAGTACACTACCTACCTTTATTTTTGCGTTTATGGGTTCATAAACCTGAGCAATTTTTGAGAAAAACTTTTGTTTAGTGAAATGATTGTGTCTGGTATTTAAAATTTGTAAAATAATTTAAGCAAGTAGTAAAAAAATTAATAAACTGGATTAAGTAGTGCCACGCGAATGTATAAGCGTAAATGATTCCTTTTACATTTTAGCTGTCTAACAAACTGAAGATAGATAAATATGAAGAGAAGATTTTGTCAATAGAATGAAGCGTACTTCAATTAATTCATCAATCATCCCTTAAACCACCTAATCTAAACAATTAAGACCATCTAAAAAAATCGTCCAACCTTACAACTTGCCTTGATTCTACCATGTCCAACGCTATTTTAATATTAAGTATAGCATGATAATAATATCGCAGTAAATCAAATTTTTTTATTGAAAAATTAGCGTTTTCTCGCTTTTTTTCTTTGATTATATCTGATATAATATATCACCGACGTGAAGCAAATTTAACTTATAATCGTACGTCAAAACATCGTAAATTACTCATTGAATAAATCTACGCTCTGGGAATCACTTAGTACATGTTTCCTTATGATATTTTATTGAGGTTAGTTTAATTTCATTGGTTCAAGGTGAATACTTTGTTGTTTATTTGTTAGTGAGCAGTGTAAATAAAACAAAATCATAAAATGTCAAATAGATTTAGTGAGAACGAGCTCAAAAAAGTGGGGGGTGGGGTTTCTTACTATTCTGTGCCACTCATTTCTGTCCATCGGGACTTCTTCCCTTAAACCTTTCTCTGTCTAGTCCTGTGCCATATCTCAAGTCCATCTTCTCGGTTTTTCTCTATCTCTCCTTCCCTCAACTTCTAACAATTCTATCCTTCGTCTCACATCATTCCAATTTCTACGTCTGAATTTGAAAGTGAAAAATCCTGCAGTCTTTGTCCTTGCCTTGAACTTTTTTTGAGACTGTAGTCACCTCGGCTCTTTCCCTAATCACGTCGTTCCTGATCTTGTTTTTTCTAATCTTACCCATCATCCACCGTAACATTTCCATTTCAGCTATTGTTTCCTATAGAATATATTTCCGAAATATTGGAAGCGACAAATGAAAATTCAACCAGAAAGTAATGTACATAGGGAGAGTGTTCCACAATCAGACACAAAATAGATTTTGCTAAGTATTGACCTTGTTTATTGAACCAACCAAAATATGATTATCACTAAAATAAATTAAGGCTAAACATAAGTTTTTATGGTAGAACAAACATCATAAACCAAAAACTAACTTAAAAAAAGTTTGTTTAACAAAGGAAGGATAGTTGTCTGATAGTGGAACACACATGTTCCACATCCAGACACTGCATGTTCCACAATAAAACAAAAGGTAATAATGTTTTAACGAACTTCTAAAGCTGAAAAATTTACTTCAAACTTTAAATAAGATTGTTGCCGCTTTGTTGTTCCCACATGTGCTGGTTTTGGTAACACCATCTTAATGTTTTCCAAACATACCAATGAGACGTCTGCTATTTCGGGGTAAATGAAGCTGTTATTATACTTAACGGACTTTCTCAAAAATTTGACCTCGCAATAATTTTTTTTTCATTTTGTCCATAAATTCTATTAAAATAAAATCGCCAACTTCTGGCTCTTTATTAAGCTTATCTAGAAGTGATGGTGGATCGATTTCTCCTACAAAATCAATATCATCATCGGAACTTTCGGTTACAAGCATCGCCGCGTCTTCATTTTCTTCGTCTGTTGAGTCTTCATCCATTACTTTTCTTTTCACGACCTTATTCTTCTTAACACTTTTTTTTCTTTCTCGCTCCATTTGTTTAGCATCTAGGGCGATCTTTTCTGGAGTGTCCGTGGCGATAATACTTTTAGCTTTTTCTCTCTTCTTTCTCTGATTTTTTCGTTCTTCAGCTTTTGGGTATCCTTTAAATTGTTGTGGACTTACGAAAGTTTCTTTGTGATTTTTTGTAGGTGTTGTGTTTATACTAACTGATACTGAAACTAAGGAGTCTGACATTATATTTTCTTCAATGCGTCTTGATGTTGATGGTTAATTTGGATCCATAAGTCGTTGAGCTTCTTCATTGTTTTGATCCCCATTCATATCAGTTACGTTGCTAATTGCAAATTATCATCAATTAATTAATTAAGTCATCTGTAAATATGAATTTATTAAAGGGATAAATCCCAGTTTTTCGAAATCCGGATTTGATATTACCGGGCGTCATCGATTTTTCAAATGCATAAGCAACACTGCCAGCAATATCAAAAATAGAAACAGGTATCCCAATGTGCTCTAAAAGCCATGTTTGTAAGGCAGTATTGTAGAATGATTTAAACGAAAAAAAACACCGAGACATCTAATGGTTGCAGCTTGTTGGAAGTATGTGGCGGTAAGGTCAAAATGATCACTCCATTTTTCTTGGCTAGAATTATTCCTTCTATCGTTAGATGACTCTCGTGATTGTCAAAAATTAAGAGAGAAGGGTTTTCTTTTGTGCTGGACGTATGTTTAATGAAGTGCCTTACAACGCTTGGAAACAATTCACGAGTCATCCATCCAGAATCGGAAACCAATCGCAAAGTACCATGCGGTGCTCCATAAGTCATTCGAGGATTAAACTTTTTTCGTGGAAAAAGCATGACTGGTGGTATTGTATTCCCGGATGCTGATATAACACAACAAATGGTGACCAGTAAACCTCGTTCGGCGCTCGTACAGGAAGAGACCTGCTTGATCCCTCTCTGAGCAACAATCTTTTGCGGTTTTTTGACGGTTGTGGTGGCAGTTTCATCTAAATTATAAATACTAAAAGTGAATATTTCAAAATGAGTGAAATGATTTACCTATGAGTATGAGTAATATAGCACAAGAGTATAATGGTCTTTGAAAGAAGAGGAACTATTCCCTGCTTCAGTCTTTGGCAAAATATTTGACATGGGTTACCATAGGTTCGAAGACATTTTGCAACCTTTAGCATTTTCCGTAGAAAATATTGAAAATGTGGACAAGTGACATCCTATCAAATCTTTTGTGGACATGTTTCATATAAACCGGAATGATATATTTAACACCGGATATAAATTATGTGTAGATGAATCAATATTTTTCCTGGTATGGAAGGGGTAATTATGATCCTGATGGAATGCCAGCTGGTATTAAAATAAGAAGAAAGCCTAAAGGTGTAGGTTGTGAATGTGAAATTATTGCTGATGTTCAGTACCATATTGTGCTGCGTCTTGAAATTAACGCAGGTAAAGACTATATGGCTGAGAAGCCATAGAAGATAGCAGATAGAAGATAAAAAGAAATGCCAAAAAGAATTAGGTGCAGAAACTGCCAAGAGTCTACGTTTGACGGAACCGTGGTATGAGTCTGGCCATGGGCGTAGCCGGGGGGGGGGTTTCGGGTTTCAACCCCCCCCCCCCCCTAAAAGTTAAATATTAAGATTTATAAAATTTTTCTTATGAATATAAGGGTTATTTTATGTACTTTTTGTCGTTTTATTTTCTTAAACCCCTCCCGAAACTAAAACCTGGCTACGCCCGTGGATCTGGCCGTATAATCGTTGAAGATTCTTGGTTTGCTTCGGTGAAAACGGCAGTCAAACTACATAAACGAAGTCTGTATTTTTTGGGTATTGTAAAAACAGCTACCAAGCAATATCCCTTAAAGACAATGTTAGTTATAAGTTAGTTAGTGTAGGATGGAGAAATAAAAAAATCAATACTTTTATTGAGAGCTGTGGTACCATAATTGAAGGCTAACCTGTCAAGAAAAAAGCATTAATAATGAAAATTGAATTTCTTGTGTAAAAGAAGTAACCAAGATTAAATTGGTCGAAGAATAGTTTGATGGCGCTCCAGCTTTTGATATGCACAACCATATAAGACAGTCAGATTTAGCATTGGAACAACTTTGGAACACACAGATTTCGAAACACCGAATGTACAGCTCTTCTTCTTCTTGTAGTTCCTTCTCCTATCGGAGGTTGGCTATAATTACAGCTATCCGTACCTTGTTGTCGGCTGCTCTAAAAAGATCTACTGAGCTGCAACTATACCACTCTCTTAGGTTTCTCAGCCAGAAAATTCTTCGTCTTCTTATCGATCTTTTACCCTTGATTTTACCTTATTTCGCACCTTTGGTAAAGTGGCCTAATATTCCAGCTTTCTTGTTTTGATGTGCTTTATGACCTCGCAATCATTTTGTAGCCTTCTTAACACTTCTGCATTTGTAACTCGTTGGATCCATGGTATTTTCAAAATCCTTCTATAGCACCACATCTCAAATGATTTCAAGTTCTTTATACTATCCACTTTTAGTGTCCAGTTTTCCATTCCATACAATAAAGTTGAGAACACGTAGCATCTTAAGGCTCTTATCCTCAGATCCAGAGGAGGGTCTTGATTGATAAACATTGTTTTCATTTTTATAAATGCTTGTCTTGCAATTTCAATGCGTGTCCTTATTTCTCTACCTTGGTTATTGTTTTCATTTACCCAGGTTCCCAGATATTTGTAGTTATTCACTCTTTCTACTTGTTTTCCCTCGATATCTAGCCTTCCTACTGTATGTTGCTTGGAAATAATCATGAACTTTTGTTCCTCTGATACTGCTATGTTCCTCTGATATTGCTCATGTACAGCTCACTGCTTGGTATTATAGAAACCAATAATTAGTCTATAAATACTTTAGTAAAAGAGACTTGGTCCCGCAAAGTCTTTTATATCATATATAAATAAAAATCGTTGAGTTCTTCTGGTAGGACATAAGCTCTTTTCAACTGACCTGCCGGAAGATGCTTCTGGCAGGACAAGCGACTGCACGTTTTATTATTATGCGTTTGTGTTTTATGTGTTAACGTATTACATGTTTATGTATTGTATGTTGCCTGTATTATGTACATTTGCAAACGATATATCCCTGAGTTTCTATTAACCCGTTAATATTGGTCTTCTTGTTGCTCACTTCTTCTTTAAGTATTGGCAACCAGTGCCTGCTGCATTCAAGCAATTTGATTGAACCCAGCCTATGAGAAATGTTCACCCAGGTAGTACGATCAGGTGTAACCATTCATTAGAGCAAGGTGTGTTAACTCGAGTAAAAACAGGAGTCACCCCACCGTGCTCCAATGCTCTAGACCATCCCTTTCCCCCCTATAGCAATCTGATTCGCTATAGAGGCACAACAATCAGCCAAGTGCTCTTCATGTGGAGGTCCTGGGTAATAGAACCCCAACATGGTTTCCTAACCGAATGCAAAAACTCAGGACAGCGCATCTCCGCTATATTCCTGTTTATCTTAATGTGGCTTATCCACGAACTAAAATTGCTTACTTGGGCCTCAAGTCTCCGCTCTGAGTCCCGGCTCAGTTCGGCGACTTGGTGCTCAAGGGGGTTGGGCCCTACGTGCCCGGGTTTTGGGGTTTTTGTTAATTTTTTTGGTGGCCGAAGCCGGTTTTTTGTTAGTATTTTTTTGATTTTTTTTTTGGTGGCCGAAGCCGGTTTTTTGTGTTTTTTGTAATTTTTCTTTTGTAGGTGACCTGTGGACAAAAAATCATAATTAGTGTACAATCTATATTATAATAAAGAAAATATATAAATAGTATACGATACCACAATACAGACTGTATCCTAGTTGCCTGCTGCATTCTGCTGATGGTTTTGCTTTTATACTCAAAATTGAAATGCATAACGGGCTACACCTACTTTGTATCATTTAGTAATGTACCCTTAAACTTTGGATAGAATTTAAAATTTAACCTTAGGTAACGAAAGACTAAGGGTGACTATTCGTTACAGCATTAAGGGAGTACAGTCATTTTGTGCTTGATGTCGGCGCAGTCTCTTAATCTAGGGAAGTCCATCTTAATTATCTTGCAATGTAAGTAATAGAAATTCTATTAGAATAAATATTAATGGAATAAACATAATAAACAATATATTATATATCGCGTAATTAATTTCCAAAAATGATATTTAAAAAGTTGTTCACCAAAAACAACACATGAAAGACATTCGTATTAAACATAATATTGATTCATGATATAAATACAAATAAAACGAGTGAAAGATATGTATATCTGACCCTGATACCTATACACAACGGTTATTTTTTTATATCCACGGCTACTGTGATTCGTATTCATAAATCATATTCAAAACTAGTTTTTTAATCGATTACACATTATTTTATTCATTATTATTCATTACGAAAGTTATACAAAAATAATGGTGGGTGACCATATTTGGTCGCGAGGAAAATAAGCTGACACGCATTAAAGCGGTTCTGAATAAAAATTTACCATTTTCAGAGGTCGGAAATTTTATTTGTTTTCGGATTAGAAATGAGCACATTAATTATTTAAATTTATTTGGCGCCAATACCGAGATAAATAAAGGAGCTTTTAGGGACATTACCAGCTTAAAATATACAAAGAAAATGAAGATTTAAATAAAAGAGGCATAAATAAATAATACAGAAGATGAGTATTGCACCATATTATTAACTGTATTAAAGTCCAGACAATAACACAAAGAATAACACTTTGTAATTGTCATTAGAGATTTTAAAATTCGTGAAAAATTGCCAGATGATAAAGGTGCATCTGACAATTTAGTTTGAGAACTAGAAATGACACTTGAATTTTAACCTTTTTTAGGCTTGAGCCTCTTCAAGGAATGGGATACTCCTTTTTTGTCGGAGTAGTAGGGGTGTGGTAATCGTAAATTACTGAGTTGGTGGAGAAGTAGTGCACTACTAAGAAGCAGGGGGGTTCAGAAGGTGGCGTGTGTGTGTGTGTGTGTTGTGAACGACTGTAAGGAGCGCACAAGAGGAAGTGGGGAGCTTTTGCCTAGCATGTCAGATCAGGTACTTCAGGGGTCACCAGCCATACAGTAGGAACGGCTCTTTATCAGCGTTTTTCTCGTGTAGTGGTTAACTGACTGATAGAATTACAAATAAAGAAGTACTGGAGAGGGTTGACAAAGAAACAAAACTTTATTTTTTATTTAGCGTATGGCAATTTGATACACAACATTATCACATATATGTTACAATCGAACATCTAATGTATTAATATATTCAATCGACGCTGGTGTTGCAGAGGCGAAGTCTAGAGGATCTCCATAATACTTTCTCGAGGGCATTCGGCAATCATATGCTGGATGGTCTGTTTCTCGGCGTCGCAATCGCACTCAGCAGAGGTTCTCATCCTCCATTTATAAAGGGAATCTGCGCAGACTCCATGACCCGTTCTTATCCTGTTAGAGTTGACCATGATTTTCGGGGGAGGTCAAAACCTGGTGGAGTTTCTGTGATGCATGGTGTGTTTCTCAATATTAGGTTCGGTCTGTCGCTCTGCATGTTCTTCCACTGGGAGTTCATTTGAAAATTGTTGGAACTCAAGTTTATTGCATCTCTAGTCGGAGGTTTTCTGGAGCGCAATCGATGTGAATTTATGATATGAAATTTTGCCATTATGATTACCAACCTCCGTAGGGAGACGGCACTCTAAGAAAAAGAAGATTAACGATATTTGATTGGAACTGATTCTAAGATAGGGATAGGAACTAGAAATGAGGTAGACATATATTATGTAGGTTAGATGTGTTAAATTGAATCTGACCTTTTTTTTGATATTCAAAATTTATTAACATCTTTTGGTCTAAAGGTAAATATAAATGATTATACTAGAATCACATCCCAGTCAAGTAGTTGTATCGACAACATTCTTCTTCTTCTTCTTCTTCACTGGCTTTACAACTCGGGTGAGTCTTCGCCGCATCCACTATTGCATTCCTCTACGATCTTGCGCTTCTATTTCCCATTGTTTCTGAAAATATCTAGAGAGTGGACATATTTGAACTTTGTTTTTCTGACCATCGAGCGCAATTTTTATTTATTGAATCTGACCATAAAGTTGTCGACACTGATCAAACATTTCAACGGTTTATTACTTTTTCTGGTTTACAGAAGCTTAAACGTACGCAAGCTAGTAGAAAGATAGACTTTTTCTATGATATCATTAATGATCCAGATTTTTTGACAGCCTTTCTTACCGAAACTTATAACAACTTAATATTAAAGCATTTTTCACTAAAAAAATTACGACAAACTGCTGAAAAAAACACCAGTGCAATGGTTTAATAATAAATTAAGGTCTTGCAGATCTAATCTTTCTCTTATCAAACACATTGCAGATGCCACTAAGGATCCCGATTTGTTCAAAGTATTGTTCTAAGCTCAAAAGTTAGCTTACTGCGATTTTATTATTAATTTCAATAATAAACCTAGATACTGTGAAGTCTTCATTAATTCTAATTTATTGTTCTTATTTTAATTTACTAAAGGTTCAATATTTATAACACTCACAAATTTATCAAAGTCTTTATTACTACTAATTTATTTTACACTTAATAAGTATATAATTTATCTACGCGCGATACCATTTTAACGCGATCATGTTATCTTCTTTTTGACTAACTGATCTCCTCAATAAAAATCCCGTTATTATATATAAAATGCCGTTATCTAGAAGGGTCTGGCGAAGAATCGATGACCTTCGATCCATTATGTGACTCATGGACTGGTCTCGAAGAAGGGTCTAGTAATTTCTGCCGGCAGGTAAACAGGTATGAGCGCCGAAATTACTAGAAATAGGAAAGAATTAGTCATAATATATTTACAGTTTTATACGCCATAATATTTATTATCGTAACAATACTGATGGAAAATAGTAAATTTCGAAAGAAACAATACAAGATACAGATCGGTACAACCTGATCTGCCTCCAGGCGAAATAAATCAATTGCTTACTAAAATTGCAAAGAATATAATTACATCTCTTCCCACTATTAATGTGGATGTCCTTTTCTATTATAGAAATTATTCTTCTCCGAGCAAGTCCTTTTTTCGTCCCGTTGTGGAAGAAGAGGTCCCTCAAATAATAAATCTCTTGGTAATTCTAGTTGTAGGGACGTCCCGAAATTAATAGCAAAATTTTAAAAGAAACTTTCCAAATAGTTTTAATACCTTTCACTCATCTTATTAATTTAATTCTATCGACTGGAGTATTTCCGGAAGTACTAAAATACTCTAAAGTACTACATATCTGCAAAAAAGGTGATTCCTCAAAAACTGACAATTACAGACCCATAAGCAATGTTTCCAGTTTTGGTAAAGTGATTGAATAGGTTATCAAACAATTTTATTCCTATTTTGAGTCAAATAATTACTTTAGGAACCCACAATATGGATTCAGTAGTGCTCGTTCTACTACGGTAGGTATTTAATGTTGTGAGTCAGGTGATTGAGGGGCTTGCGACTTTTCGAAGACTTTTGACTGCCTTTCACACGACATTTTGCTTCTTAAATTAAATTACTTTGAAATCAGAGGTATCCCTTAAGCTTACAAATTCTTATCTATGTGGCAGACACCAGGCGGTAGTGACTAAAGGTCACCTCTCCGATTTTCTATCCATAAAACATGGAGTCCACAAGGTTCGGTCTTAGGACCTTTTTTGTTTATTTATTTCAACGATTTGCATAAATTCATGTCTGTACAAATCTGTACAATTCGCAATTGACACGACATAAGTTAAACCAGGAAAAATATTGGTGATATAAAGATGTCTTAATAGGAAGTTTCTACTAAATCTAGCACATGGTTTTCTGCAAACAAACTAAAACTTAAAATGTGATAAAACTCTGATAAAACGCAAAATTTGGTTAAATCTGCAATTAGTTTACATATTGATCCAAATACTAAAGAAAGTGTTAAACTATTGGGAATAACCATAGATAATCGACTGAACTGGTCGGCTTATATCTCACAACTAAAAACAAAGCCATCGAGTTCATTATTTGTTATTCGCCAACTAGCAAAGGTTATTAACTTTGAAACATTAATAATCACAAATTTTCTTTATTCTACCGTCATCTAACCTATGGATTAATGATATAGGACAATTCAACAAATGCACTTCAAATTTTTAGAATGCAAAAGAAAGCTATCAGGATTCTAGCAGAGTTTAGTTATCTAGAACACTGCCGACCTTTCTGTTTCAAATTCAAAATTATGCCGCTACCTACTCAGTTTATATTTCAAGTTCTGACTGAAATTCACATTTAATAAAGCAGTTTAGTGACGTTTATAGCCAATCAAAAAAAAGTTACACATTGGTATAATGTCCTAAGTAAGCCGCTAACATTAAAGGAAGGAAGGAATCATACAACTTATGTAAAGGAGATAAATTCGGCAATTTAGCTAACTGCAAAATGGAGAAAGAAGTTTGGCAAATAATATGCCTATTTCTTTTAAAAATCAAAGGTAACTACAAACTTAAAATCTCTTAAAACACACTGTTAAAAATTGACTTGTAACTTAATATTTTCAGTATCTTAAAAGCATTCGTTCGTTATGGGATGATGGACAAATATAAAACAAATACCACAAAAAAACCAAAAACAAAAATGCGCCCCAAAAGTCAACATGGTGGCTCTGAGACAAAATCAACAAGATCTCTTACACTGGCGCTTGCTGTTCATATACACATGCACACTACAAATATTTATACAGAGTACTTTGTAAATGACGGACAGTGCTTCTTTCTCGGATTCAATAAACCGCAAAAAATGGTTTTAACGGAAAATAGCTCGTCACGGTCAAACAGTGGAATTTGTTTAGTTTTATTACACTTGGGATTTAAAAAATCCTTAATTAACTTGAATATCGTTTAGTAATGCGTTGATCATGATATCAACAAAAAGAAAATTATTGTGGAGTTGTTTCACCATTGAAAATCAAATTTGACATCCAAACTTATGTAACTTGATATATTTTAAGGCATCAGCACTGTATTAAACATATAGTTTTATACTTAGAGTTTTTATTATTATCATCATCATCATCACCATCATCATCACCATCATCATCATTATCATCATCATCATCCAGCCTTCATTTATCACGTCTACAGCTAGATGTAGGCCTCCCTTCAACTTCTTCTTCTTCTTTAAGTTCCGCTCCTATCAGAGATTGGAAATCATTCTGCCAATTATAATTTTGCTGGTTACGCGCCTGAATAGTAACTGCATCCAAACCATTCACGGAGATTGCGTAGCCACGAGATTTTACGTCTTCCTACGCTTCTTCTACTTTTGATTTTAACCTGCGTTATATTCCTTAGTAGTTCGTATTTTTCACCTCTCATGATGTGCTCCAAGTATTCCAATTTCCTGATTTTTATAGAATTTAAAACTTCGCAAAGATATTTGTTCAATTTCTGCATTATCTAGTACTAGCTTAAGTAACTTTGATGTTTGTGATTTTGTAAACACCATTAACTTGCTTTTCTTCAAATTTATTTTTAGTCCATAATCGTTGCAATATATATTTAGTTGTTCAGCAAGGTATTGCAGATCTTCTAGTGTTCCTGCCAGAAGGACGGTGTCGTCAGCATATCTTATATTATTAAGTGGATCACCGTTTATTATAAGGCCCTCACTGACCTCGGCAAGCGCTAATTATGAGTAGATGGCTTTACTGTATAAATTGAATAACAAAGATGGTAAAATACACCCTTGGCGGACCCCACGGCGAATCTGGATATCCTCGGTCAGTTCATTTTCAACTTTCAGTTTTGCTGCTTGGTTCCAATAGAGGTTACATATGATTCTAAAGTCTCTACTGTCTATGTTTTTATTTAATAAAATTTCTTTAAACCGATTTTGCTGCACTCTGTCAAATGCCTTCTCAAAATAAATGAAACAGGCATATACTTACCTGATTTATATCTAAGCATTTATGCGAAAAAACACTTAAACTACTTAATTCTTTACAAGTTTGTGCTATTTGTTGCCAATTTTTGGTGCTATGCCTGATGTCGTCAGCCGAACGCGTAGGTGGTCTTCCTCTACTACGTTTGTCTGCTCTTGACCTCCAATTTGTAATAATTTTACTTGTCCATCGTGAGTCATGCATTTTAGCTACATGGTCTGCCAGTTCCATTTCGGTTCCGCTATGCGTTCCACATTATCAGCAATACTCATCCTTCTACGCAGATCTTCGTTACTTATTCGGTCCCGCAACGTTACTTCCAGCATAGACCCTTCCATTTGTCTCTGTGCCACTCTTAATTTCGAAGCCGTAGTCTTGGTATTATTACCGTAAGATATTCTGTAACGAGTATAATATTGAATTCAAGTTGCCAAAATCGAACACTTGCAAGAGATGTGACGAAATTAATATCCAAATAGAGTCAACAAAATCAGAAAAAATATATATAACGAATTAACAACAAGACTTAACTTGCACATATGTAAGGCAAGGGCAATGCAACAATTACTGAAGAACGAAACAACCCTGTCCAAAATTATTGATAAGAAAACATGTGTTACATCGTTTGACTTACAGTAAGCGTTACCGACTCCCAAATTAACCACTGGTGCTGCATTTGATTGCAGGAAAATATAGATCTATAAGAAGACGCTGGTCATATGTTTCTCTGGACGGAAAACTTTGGAAAAGGAGGAAGTGATGAAATTGCATCAATACTCATAAAATTTCTGAGCTCAAAGATAGGTGAAGTAGAACATCTCATTTTCTTCACGAATAATTGTCTCGGGCAAAACAAAAACTTGCTTTTAATGTGTTTATTGTTCCAGCTAGTGAAGGAACAGTTATAGGAAAAAGAAGCAGAGGCCGACCGAATAGAATGGCGACTAATCCTAGAACAGGCCAGGATCCACAGAGGATTGTCAAGCCAAAGATGATGATGGTGATGAGAATAATTTGAACAGCGTTATTTAAGCGGAATTTAAAGGAAATTATAGAGATTTTAATTTAACTAAATTCATAATTAAACTATCAAGATTGTATCATAGTATATTGAAATCTCCTCGTATATAAAATATATGGAAATCGCCTTATATATGTTTAAAAAATAAAACGAAGAATTTTTTCCGTGTTTGTTAGTTCGTATCTTTCAAGTTAAAATACGCAAAAGTGTTTTCAATAATTGTATTTGGATTGCTAGATGTTAAGATAAACCATTTTAGAGTTTATTATTTTAACTTTTTCGGCAATTTCTTTTAATGTTTTATTCGAAGTCGCATTACAATTTTTATACGTTGTAGAAGTGAAATCTTTTACGTTTTAATTTCGTTGTGTTTTGTTATGTCAGCTTTTGTTTTGTTTTCAATTTATATGAACGAATTTTTAAATTCGTCATTCATACTTGGGCCTTCGTAGTGTTAAGTATGGATCTAATTCATACTTGGGTCTTCGTAGTGTTAGGTAAGGATCTTAATTCATACTTGGGTCGTCGTAGTGTTAGGTATGGATCTTAATTCATGCTTGGGTCCCCGAGCAGTTCGTTAGGCTCAGGTATGGATCTGAATTCGTCATCGAATTTGTGGTTTTCTGTTTTTGGCTCCTTTTGTGGAAATAAGTAGCAGTAGTGGTGGATTTTTATCTATTATGAAGTAACCGGCATTAATTTGCTAAAATTGGTGGAGTTTTCGCTCGATGTAAATGTCATTTTAGAAAGAGTGACCACTATTTCGTTTTTTTGAAGATTTTAAGATGTTTGAAAAGTCTAGTTCCTGTTGAAAAGTTGAACAAGTTTAGTTCCTGTTTTTTTTGAGAGTTCCCGTTTTTCCAAGTGTACTAGTTCCAGCCCCCAATGGATAAAGCTCTTCGCTGATGATGTCCGGATAGATACTCCAGAAATGTAACAAGTTTTTTTTTCGTTAAGTGGAAATATGTGAATCCAGGTAACTGTTTATTGTTTGTTTAATTTCAAAGTAAAGACAGATATTTTTTAGAACAATAATTGCTTTCGTTAAAATTTAGAAATTGTAATGCGGTAACATTTGTAAGTTTTATGTAGTATCTCCAACTCCTGAAGTTTGTAAGCGGATGACACACGTAAGTTTTTTGTATTCTTGTGTTTCTTCATGTTGTAACTGTTTGTGGTAACACAAAAATAAATGTTAAATTTTGTTTTCTTTTTTTTGACCCTTTTTTTCTAACCCTTTTTTGATTTTTATTTGAAAAATATATTTCTTTGATGTTTTATAATTATTTCCCTAGTTACAACTAGTGGTTGTAATAGGTATAATTAGGCACCTCAAGTGGCGCCCTATATTAAATTCCTTGAGGTGTTTCCTGTTTATTTTTATTTTGTTTATCCCAAGAGATTAATGACAAAAAGGCTAACACCTAAACTTGATTTCTATCAGCCCAAAGAACAGGCAGGCTTCAGGGCAGGATATGGCACAAATGACCATTTGCATACCATAAAGATCTTAATAGAAAAGTGCATCGAGTACAACATACCACTGGTTCTTGCATTTGTCGATTACGAGAAGGCTTTTGATTCTGTAGAGTTTGAAACAATACTGGAAGCCCTAAATTTAAGCCGAATAGATTACAGGTACACGACACTAATCAAAAACATCTATCAGAACGCTACATCAAGTATACGATTGCACGAAGACACAGAAAAATTCAGCTTAGGTCGAGGAGTTAGACAAGGAGACAATATTTCACCAAAATTGTTCACGGCAGCTCTAGAGTCAATATTTAACGGTACTCAATGGCAAGATATGGGCATCAATATAGATGGAGAAAGATTAAATCACCTAAGGTTTGCAGATGATGTTGTATTAATCGCAGATAACTTACATGATACAGTTTCTATAATGCATTCGCTTAAAAGTCTGTCTGAAAGAGCAGGATTAAAGATAAACTTTGAGAAAACTAAAATTATAACAAATCTCGTAATTAGTGAAAATATAACTATTGACAATAATACCATACAACAAACAGACACTTACAAATATCTGGGACACGAAATCAAAATAAGCAGAGACAATCAAACACATGAAATACAGAGGCGAATAGGTCTAACATGGGCAGCATTTGGCAAATTAAGCCATATTCTAAAAAGTTCAATTCCCATATGTCTCAAGCGAAAGGTTTATAACCAATGTGTTTTACCTGTACAAACTTATGGAGCAGAGACTTTAACACTCACGCAAAAATCTGCGAATAAACTTAGAGTTACACAACGAGCCATGGAACGTGCAATGCTGAACGTGAGCCTTCGAGACCACATAACAAACCAACAAATCAGGCGAAGATCAGGAGTTCAAGACGTCATCGAAAGAACCACGACGCTTAAGTGGAACTGGGCAGGGCACTTAGCCAGAACACAAGATGGACGATGGACAAGACGTATTATGGAATGGAGGCCCAGAAATTATAAAAGAAGCCGAGGACGACCACCGACTAGATGGACCGATGACATCAAACGTGTAGCGGGAAACTGGCTACAAGCGGCCCAGTGTAGAGAACACTGGAAAGAACTAAGGGAGGCCTATGTCCAGTAGTGGACGCAATTGGCTGATTGATGAAGAGATTATTGACACCTTTATTTCATTTTTTGTAGTTGCCCCAATCCAACTCCCTTATCTTTTACTTATCCACGACCCCAGCTCTGCTACCAAACCCTGAGTGCCGTTCGCACAAGTAGCGATTATTTTGCTTGCCTTATCTCCACCCCCAATAGTTTCTTCCCTCAATTTTCTACCCCCTGTATTAATGAACCCTTTGGTAGGCAAAATATTTCCGTTACAAGATAGTTGAAAATATTTTTTATTGCTTTTGATGGTGTGGATTGTTGGATTTAGAAGATATTCCTCAGAGTAGTAACATTTGACCAACTGCGAAAACGGCTACCATACGATGTCGATCTTCTTGCATCCGATTGTAACCTAGGTCAAATCTGCGCAATACGGATATGCCCATTTAGGAAATACCGGAAATAAAAATTAAGAAGAAGGAATTATGTGAGCAGTGTAGCTGCCTTTTCAAATGAAAAAAAAAACATGTCAATCTGATTTTATCTAAACTCCAATAACTTGATCACTGTGATCACCGACTGTGATTTGTAACTTAGTTCTTGGTGTCAGAATTTACCCATCGCCAACCACACTCCGTACATAAAAATCAGTACTAAATCTAAACCAGAATGCTTTGCGACCTAGTTACATTTGAAATATACGCATCTTATTTTTTCACACGACTCATTCATTAACTTCAAGCAGGAGAGTAAATCAAAGTTGGCTAACCTGAGTAAATTGCAAATGAAAATAAACTTTTTATTATCGTACATTTTTTAAGTAGCAATAAAACGGTGGTCCTGACTGATTCGTTTAATTTGTTATTTGTATTAACAGCCATTCAAATTTTTTGTCCATGTCAATGTCCACTTGGATTTATTTACAATTCACACGGTAGATGAATGCCTAAATCCAATTATGGCTCGGTAAACATCTCTCACTTGTGCCTCCTGTTTAACTTATATGGAGGGTATTAACATGTGAAGCTCTTCTATTACTAGTAGCGAATCGGTACTAGAAATTCACCGAAAGAATTTTGTATAATGGTATTTGCAATATTTCAGAATAACATAAATCAAAGGGTTAATAGCAACAGGAATTTATGGTCGAAGATATAAATAATTAAGCTGTCTATAAAACTAACACGGAAACAAACATTTATAAAGTCGAAACACATTAAGTAAATTGGTGATGACCTCACAAAGACGTATTTTGTTGAGATATTGATATTCCCACAAGAATTAGGAATGTATTTAAACTCATTGTGAATTTATGTGTAAACACTCATTTTTCCTGAACTATCATTTCAGGAATAATTCAATTTATTTTTATGTTGTTATTGTACTACCTTTCTAAATAATTTATCAATATATCAATATTTATCAATAGAATAAATCAATATTAAATATTTTTAAATGGTTAAAAAATAAGACTAAAAATCTTACGTACTAAAAAAACAAACAAAATATAACAAGAACAAAATTCAACAATCCCAATATACATATCACAAAGCAAAAGACATTTTAAACTTAGTTAAAGTTGTATTGACAATATCAAAATCGAGAACATTTAATAGCCCCACGTATCTATCCAATGGGTTGTGAATACCATAGGTTGTTCTGTGGAAAGGAATATTAAAAAACATTGTGGTAACGTAGAGCTTGATGGGGAAAATTAAAGTTAATATTGCCTAATAGGTTTGGACAATCAATGAATCCATGAATCCATGAGTTTTCCGAATGCAGCCCACCCCATTCTTATTCTTCTGGTTATTTCTTTAGTCTGGTTACTTTTGTCTGCTCTGGTAGCTTGTCCTAAGTAAATATATTCTTGGACGTGTTCTATGTCTGTTCCACCTATGGTAATTACTGATCTGTCTTCTGTATTAGTCATTATTTTAGTTTTCTTTATATTCACTTTTAGTCCTTTCTCAAGAGATGTTTTTCCTAGGTCTGAAATCATTATTCGTAGTTGTTCCATACTTGTTGCTATCAGGAGTACATCATCGGCGAATCTTAGATGATTTAAATATTTTCCGTTTATACAAATCCCTTTATTGTCCCAGTCTATAGATTTAAAATGTCTTCCAACGCCAGAGTAAATAGTTTGGGTGAGATTGTATCCCCTTGTCTGAAACCTCTACAAATTCTAATTAATGGAGTTTGCAAATCTTTGTCTAGCTGAATTCTCATAGTGGCATTTTGATATATATTGTGGATTAACATTCTGTACCGTGAATCTATTCGCCAATTAACTAGCTCTTCTTCCACTGCCCATAGTTCTATGCTGTCAAACGCTTTTTCATAGTCAACAAGCGCTAGGCATATTGGAAGGTTGTATTCGTTAGTCTTTTCTATCAATATTTTAAGAGTGTGAAGGTGGTCAGTTGTTCTGTACCCCTTTCTAAATCCTGCCTGCTCAACTGGTTGGTATGCATCAAATTTGTTGTTTAGTCTAATAGTGAAAGTTTTATAGATTTGTGATAAGAGAGATATTGGTCTATAGTTAGCTAATTTTGATCTGTTTCCTTTCTTATATATCAGAATTGTATTTGCCTTGTTCTACTCTTGCGATATTTGTCCTTCAAACAAACATTTATTGAAAAGTATCTTTATATAGCCTTTAACCTTTTCCCCTCCTTCTTTAAACATTTCAATTAGAATTTCATCGTCTCCCGGAGCCTTATTTCTTTTCATATCTGTAATTGCTTTTTCTATTTCTTCTCCGGTTATGGGGGGTAATATTTCAGAGTTTACATTCATTATTTTCTTTTTCAGGTTTTGTTGAGTTGTATCAGGTGGACTGTCTTTAGAGCTGTAGAGGTCACTATAATATTCATTTGTTATCTTAGATATTTGGGTTCTTCTTTTTTCTATTACACCTTGTTTATTTTCCATCTCTATGATTTTATTTCTTCCTAGGTGGGACTTGATAGATCTTAAGTTTCTATTTTCTTCTATAATCTTATCGATTCTTTCTTCTTGATGCCGTCTGAGATCTTGTTTTATATGTCTTCTTATTTCTGGATTAAAGTTTTTGTATTCAGTTGTATTTCTTTTATTTTCCTGTAGTAGACTTCTCCGTTGTTGTAGCATGTCTAAAGATATGGCACTTAGTTTTGATTTTTTGTCTGATTTTGCTGGTGCTACTTCTAAGCTAGTCTTCAGAAGTTCTTCAGTGATTGGCTTTGTTTAGTTGATCTAGATTTAGATCTGTTAGCTTTAGTTCTTCAGCTGTTCTTAATTTGTTTTGGTATTGTTCTTTATTCTTCTTTAATTTTTCTGGGTGGACTTTTTTCTTAGAGTGTACATATTGTCTTCGATATTTTCTGTGTTTAATACTTACTTTAGCCCGTATCATTCTGTGATCACTACCAGTAGAGTTTATTACTGTGACGTTTATTACTTTTTCTTGAAGAAAGAGTTCATGGCAAATAATTTGTTGTTTTCTAGATAGTTAACCAATAGATATCCTCTTTCATTTCTTACTTCATGTCTAAATTCTCCAATACAGTTTTCGTTTTTCTTCTAGTTTTTTGCCCATTTTCGCATTAAAATCGTCCATTATAATCGTGTATGTAGTGTTTCGATATGTCATGGAGTCTGTGAGATGTTCATAGAATTCTTCCATTTCTTCGTCTGTGTGTGTAGATGTTGGCGTATAAATCTGAATTATTTTTAAAGTGACCTTTTCGCTGATATTTATAATTAATAAAGCGATTCTTTCATATTTTTTCAAAATCAAAACAACCAACTCCATCTAAACTTTCGTTTTCTCTACCTTTAAAATACAATATGTTTCCAGACTCTAGCGAGATGCAGTTTTCACCTTTTCTTTTTACCTCCGATAGTCCGATTATGTCCCATTGCAGATGTTTAACTTCTTCCTCTAATTCACAGAATTTCTCGTTTTTAGACAAAGTTCTTACATTGAAAGTTGAGATATAATACATTTTTGTTGTCTATATTGACGAACTACTGTCTCCCCAGATCCGATGAGACTTTACTGGTACTGGTATTTAATGTTTACTGGTGCGTCATCATTTACTGCATATACACCCAAGATTGTGCATTTGTGTCCTCTAATCGTAAGGTTCATTTTTATCAGTCTCCCGTTTATGGCCTCCCAAGTAGTTATGTATTTCGTTAGCTTCTTTCGTATTAATATTGCAACACTTATTTTTTTTTACTAATTTTGTCATTTTCAGGACGTTTGTCAGATTTTTCCTTCTATAGTATCCCTATATGTTCATTCATTTATTTTTTGTTTGACCACTACCAGTTTTTCTACTTAACAAATTTCTTTTATGAGATTGTTCCAAGTATAAATGAAGCATAACTTTCGTAAATATACCAATTATATGAACATTTTATCTGGAGTCTTTCCTTTTTGCGTAAAATATATAATTTTGACTAACAACCCAACAGAAAAAAGAAACAGATGGCGACAGCACCTCGACGATGATAGTTTTCTGTGGCAATTTAAAAAAGTTACTTTGTTATTTTCATAATGAATGCGTTCGTGTTTATGCGTAAGAAAATGAGCGGTTGTGGTCACCGATACAAGCTTTTAAATTGAAATTACTGGTAAACATACATGTACTTGTGCTGCTTTTTAAACTGACCTAAGTCTTCTTTCTTCATTATGTACCTAACGTAATTGACACGCCAGCTAAAAGTATATTCTTGTTTAGTTTTATTAGCATGAGCAATGGTTGCATAATATTCTCATAAAAATCAATTGAAAATTCCTGTATTCAATTAATCGATGTCTTTTACTAGAAAGATAATTATAGTGGCTGGTCCAATTATTAGAGGTACCTCGTAAACTATAACAATTTAAAAAGGTTTTATAAATTTCCGACAAAACTTGATGAAATCTAAAAAAGCATGAAAGAAAACAAATAAATATCCTTTTCACAATTAACAAACCTATACAGTGTGTCCCAAAAGTGACGCAAAAATTCATAATTTTGTTTGATAATAGTTTGTAACAATTATAATTTGCTCATTGGGGTTGAGAGCGGGACTGAATAACTAATGGGCTGGGAAATAGGGCAAGCAAATCGATTGCAACGTTTGCGGACGGTTACTCGTGTTTTAGTTGGAGAGCTGAGGCGTGGATAAGGATTCCTTTATTTGGGGAGGATTGGGCGGACCAACTACAAAAATAAATAAATAAAACAAATACTTGAAAAGATGTCCTGGGCAACACTATACAAGAAAATTCCTAGACTATTTAAAATAGAACGCAGTTTAAAAGAATCCTCTTGGTACTTGGCAAGAAAAAAAGGTTTATCTCTCCTAAAAAATTTCAAGGGTAAATATCTTTTTAAAAGAAATAATTTTAAGTTCCTGGTTTAAAGAGAAATATTACATATTTATTTTTATTTCACATTAACAGTTATTACAAATAAAAATATCTAAATTTATTAACAAACCTTACATTGAGTTTAACTTTCGAACAAAACAGAATTTAAAGTGTGTTTATCAACAAATATTACACTGAATCTTCCAACTAAACAGACTTTAAAATTTTGGTTATGTACCAAATGACAGAAAAGGATATACTGACTGTCATATGTCGAAATAAAATTTCTGAATTAATAAATAATTATCAAGGTTAACTTTATTTAAAAGAAAAACTAAAATATGACAATTAGCTGATCCATAAAACTTTTTAATTTGTCATGCAACACATCTTAGTATATTAATGAAAAATGTTTATTTGAAAAATTTAACAAAACTACTTTCTTAGCTAATTATTTCTTTTTAAATTATTAAAAAAGTTTGTTACCTTGAAATTATATACAAAAGCACTACCCCATACAAACTTTAAACAATCTGGATCCGACCCATGGGAAACACAAAATGGAGGCTGCAAACACCAAAACTGGACCTCAGGAGATTCTGGATAATATCTGTATGATTCTTCAAAACTCGGCTGCTTATTTTTCGCTGAAAACCATGTAGACCCACTTAGCCCTCAAAAACGCTGTTATCAGATCCCTTGACACAGAATACAGCAACAAACAGTTCATTATCTCACTTAGAATTAACCGATCTCGGATTAGCCGATCCTTTGAGGAGTGATATCATCCTCCCAAATCCAAATCAGTATAAACATAATCGGAAAGATTTCTGTTTATTTCCTGCGCAATATCTAGGCGGAAAAAAAGATTAAAAAAAAAAGAGAAATTTGCTCTATTATAAACAGACTAAAAATGTTTATATTACCAATCTTAGAGACGCATTTTTGTTGAACTTCTAATTTTTCCTTGTTACGTTTGTCGAAGTCATGACATCATCGACTTGTTTTTAAATAAAACACAAATAAACATTTCATCTTTATCCTTTAATTTCATTATTCTTGTTTGCCAGTTGTCAATTTTCTCCCTAAAAATTTATGAAATATTCAAGGAAATATGTAAAAATTGCTATAGCGTATCAGTTTTGGTTATTATCGTTAATTTATCACCCATTTTTTTGTGCATTACAAAGAGATGATACAAAGTAAAAGGAAACAGACTCTAAGAATAGCTGAGATGAAGTTTAACATCATCATCATAAGTTGTTCGACAATCCGTTATGAATCTTGGCCTGTTCACAAAGAAGTCGCCACTACTATCGATTCCTGGCAACTTCTCTCCATATTTTGACCCTTAGAATTTGTAAGTCTTCTTCCACATCAACAGTCCATCTCCTTCGTGACCGTCCTCTACTTTTTATGTCCTCTGGTTTTGAAAATTTTAATCTCTTCATGTATTCGTGATCTGACATCCTAGCAATGTGTCCCTATCTAAGTCTCTGCACTTTAACGAATTTCACAATATGTGGATCGGTGTATAACTGATATAGTTCAAAGTTGTATCTTCGACGCCATAGCCCATTTTCATTTACGGCCCCAAAAATCTTTCTAAGAATTTTTTTCACAAAAATACCAAGAAGTCTTTCATTATTTCGAGATGAGATCCACGTTGGGTTTTTATTAAAAAAAATTATTTGTGATGTTGTGTGATATGTGATATGAAAGATAAACAAAAACAAAAATATCTAATGGTAACAATAACGACAACAATATACTATATAATAATAATAACGTTACTGCGATTGTAGTAAAAATTTCTTATAATGCCGCTTCATGAAATCAAGAGATTTACCTCTTAAATTTATTGTTAAACTATTAAACACTAAAACAGCATTATAAGTAAAAGATCGCTGGAAAATAGCTAGTCTTTACCTTTGACCACTATAACTATGACCATTGATACTATCAACCGAATTAAATTATATCAAATAGCATTAAAAAATTTAATATTCCTTATAAATTCGGATGAATTTTCGAGTTCTTTGTGAATTTCACTAAATTGTTATTTTTGTATAACAATAATAGTACCTGCTCAGAAATTAATAAGAAACAAGTGAGTTCGTCCTTTGGAAATAACATCCCAATTTGGAAATAACATCCCAATAGAAGCTAATTATTATAAGTTAAGATAGATAGGAGGCAGAAGTAGCTTCTGGGCACCGCTTAAGTGGGCAGAACCTGAAAAAATTACGCCACACGATAAATAATAATTAATTATTAAAACGAGGGAACGAGACCAATTGCATGTCGACGTTTCGAAACACGAAAACGAGACATATTTACGAGGGTGGTCCAAAAGGTTATGGTGAATAAAAATCACTACAATTGAAAATCAATTATCTGAAAAATCTGTTCGTTAGTCACTTTGACTTTGTTTTGCAGTAGATGAAAATTAGTGCTCCTAATTTGTACACCATAATTTAAAAATCCTTTAAAATTATCAAATGATGTTGCAGCTTTATGTTTATAAAGTAAATGGTAAACCATGATGTGTATTTTATTTTACAGTAACATAATCAGCGTTAAGTTGTTTTGTATTGAAATAATAAATAATTTAGGACTACAACTTTTTTGTTCTGTGGTACTGTAAAAACAGGACAACCGCCCTTTTAATATGATTTTATTAGGAAAAGAACCTTATAATCAAATCATAGCATTATAAAAATAATATAAAACGTAAATTAAAAAGCAGTTAATTATCTTCGCAACATGAAGAATTGTCTTCGTTTACGACAACTTAATTTTCTGTTGTTTTTAAAGATTTATAGAAGGAATGGTAAATAGAAGGTACCCATTCTAGGAATTTTATTACATGGTTATATTTTGAACTATCAATTGGAATTGATTGTTCATTATTTATTTGGTCCAATATCTTTGGTAGGAGAACATCGAGAGAGAACTTCTCATTTTTATTTATTTATTTATTTATTTATTTATTTATTTATTTATTTATTTATTTATTTATTTAATTAACGGATATACCATTTTTACAGAAATATGACGTCAACCTTTACAAAACTTATACATAGGTTGCGTTAATAAAAAACAAACCAAAATTAAAATCAAACAAAATTCAATTAAAGTAGTAGCTTAAGTTATTAAATAATGCTCAAAATCTCTCAAATGATTTCTTAAATGTGTAGATATTCCAAATAACTCTAAACTATTGCTGTGCTCATTGGCAGTTCGTAAAATTCTTGTAATGGGTCCATTTTGGCCATAATTCGTACTGTGGAATGGAATGTTGAAAATCTCAGTGTTCGAGTTCTTCTAGTATTAACATTAAAACTTATTAAACTTAGTAACTCTGAACTCTTGAACATATCCATTTATAATTTTAAAAAGGAAACATAAATCCGCTTGACATCTTCTATCATGTAGTGATGAGATATTTAGTATTGACAGTATATCATCATATGTGTATTACTGTCTAATAAAACCAATTTTGTAAGCACATACCCTCAAGAATTTATTTTGAACTCTCTCAATACTGTTGATGTCACTGTTATATGAAGGAGACCAAATGAGAGAACCATACTCCAAAACTGATCGAACTAAACTAAAGTATAACATTTTTAAAGTTTGTACTGAAAACTGATTACAGTTTCTAAGAATAATCCTAACATTTTTAAAGCTTTAGCTGAAGTTTCGTTAATGTGATATTTAAAAGTTAGTTTAGAATCAAAATTTATACCTAAATCTTTAATATTATGACGTGCCTCTAAAGGTACATTATTTATACAATAATCATAATTTACAAACTCTCTTGATCTTCCAAAAGTAATTTTAAAACATTTTTGTATATTTAAGTATAGCATGTTTACCTCACACCAACTAGCTAAGCTTTTTAATGTCATTCTGTAATAAAGAGGCATCAACTAGGTAATTAACTATTCGAAATATTTTAAGGTTATCAGCAAACATTAGAAATTTACTATTTTTAATCACTGAGGATATATCATTAACAAATATATTAAATAAGAGAGGCCCAATATGCGACCCCTGAGGAACTCCTGAGGTTACAGATACTCGTTGAGATAAAAAATTTCCATATCTAACATACTGACATCTACCCGATATATAACTACCTATCCACTCAATTATTTTACCTCTAAATCCATAGCCATTTAATTTAGCAATAAGCAGATCATGGTTAACTGTATCGAAGGCTTTTAAGAAGTCTGTGTAGATAGCGTCAACCTGACCATTCTGTTCCACTGAATTAGCTATAAAATTCGTATGCAATATTAAGTTCGTGCATGTAGACTTACCCTCAGAAAAGCTATGTTGTCTAACATCAATTAAATCTTTACAATTCCATGTCAAAAAGTTATTTACAAGACACTCAAAAAGTTTGGATAATACAGATTGGCTACAAACCGCTCGATAATTCTCAACATCATTTTTATTACAAGACTTGAAAATTGGTGTTAAATAACTAGTCTTCCAAAGATCAGGAAAGATGCCCACACTCAATGAGGAATTAAATAAGTAGCAGATAGGTTTTACAAGAGTGAAAATGCAATGCTTGAGAACATAAGCTGGCAAACAATCTGGTCCAAGCGATAATTTCCAAGGCATCTTTAAAACACTATCAATTATGTCAGAGACCTCAATACTATAATTATTCACATTTATACTCTGCTGATAGTTAAAAATTGGGATCCGATTAATTTTAGAATTAGAATATGTAGTTGAGAAAAACTTACCAAATAGATTGACTATGTCTTGAGCATTATCACTTGTACTATCACCGTAAAACATATTAGATGTCAAATTATAACTTTTACGTTTATTATTGATATATTTCCAAAAATGTCGAGGATTAGATAGAATCCCATTCTCAATATTATTCAAATAGTTACTATAACATTGAGAGGAGACTTGTTTAATTTCATTTCTTAACTGAGAAAATCTTAAATAATCATCCCTTCTACCAAACAATTTATACTGCTTATGTAATTTCTTTTTTAAATATATCAACTTCCTTAATTTACCATTAAACCAAATCGGAAACGAACTTGTTTTAAAATTTTTGATCGGAACAAAGAAGTCAAAACCTGTAAACATAAAATCATAAAATACTGCTAAGCTATAATTCACATCATCTGATAAAAGTAAGTCCCAATTTAAACTTGCAAAGTAATCATTTAGTCCGATGTAATTTGCATTTTCTTTTTAAAATTGACAGCTTTAAAATTTTTCTGGGAAAATGTTGTTTTATAAAACATAACGATAGGGTGGTGTTTTTCGACTTTTAAGTGCACAATTTTAGAGGATTGAAAGGGTTCATTATCTATGTTCCTATTCCTATTAATAAATGGACTTGTCCATTCTTTGCCCATTTTTTTTCAAAGTTAAAACAGTTACTTGTTTTCAGCTCATAAAACAATAAGCGGTTTTAAAGAACTGCAGGTCGTCATAAACTAGGTCCATTCATGGAGTACAGAAAAACTCATAGTAGGTAAGCTTTTCTTTTTTCTCTCAATCAGTGTATGTATTGTGTATTCGTTGTGTGTATATAAATATTAGTAAATATTTATGATGAATTATAACTACTGAGGTATTATGGACCGCCCATATATACATACAAAATAAAAAAAATCGGTTTTGGTCAAAGCAGTTATCTGACCAAAATGTTACCTCTTTTGTTGTAGAAGGTAAATTTTTTAACCACATTATTATAGCGGAAGCTATCTCGTCGCCACCCCTTTTTGCAAGAAACTCGTCCTACATGAAGCATGAACCTTCGGGTACTATCATAATAATTGAAATGAGGTTGAATGCTCGAATAAATGAACTTTGAAAAATAAGTCTATTATCGAGCACAAGTTAATTAAATCTAGCCCAAGTACTTTCGCTTAAAATAGCATCTTCAGCGGCATCTGAAATAAGCCAAGAATACGTTTTTTAGATGAAGGAAATTAGTTAACTTCGATAAAAAACTCTAAGTTAATGGATGAAAAAAAGTTTTTGAGATTAACGTTTTAGACTTACTTCGTCAAAATATTAACTATCCGGCAAGCGTAGAATGTGGAAACATTAATAATAACATAAAATTGTACAAAACACTACACTAAAACGAGGACAAACAGTTTAAAATTACTTTAAAGATTCTACGCTACATTCTTTGTCAGTATCTGGAGGGATAATGATCTAAGCGGAAATGATACGTTGACATGTGACATATGACAACTTTGATAGGCAGTCAAAGTTATGGATCTGTGATCAGCACATATTAAAATTCTGTATAAATTGTCATTGGCCAAAGGTCCAACTAGAAACTTTTCTTTTTTTTCAGTAGTAGTTCTAGTTGGACCTTTGGCCAATGACAACTTATACAGAATTTTAATATGTGCTAATCACAGATCCATAACTTTGACTGCCTATCAAAGTTGTCATATGTCACATGTCACCTTCATCTAAAAAACGTTTTCTTGGCTTATTTCAGATGCCCCTGAAGATGCTATTTCAAGCGAAAGTACTTGGGCTAGATTTAATTAACTTGTGCTCGATAATAGCCTTATTGTTCAAAGTTTACTATCATTATAGATGGTAAAATTAAATGTCCATAAATGCTTTAAATAAAACGATTTTCCATTAATTAACATAGGTGTAGGGAGACGTTTTTGCAAATCCATGATTTCTACGACTTCTTTTCTGCTTGCATTTTATATTATACTGCCTTTTTAACTTGTATCTGTTTTCTGTGTCATTCAAATGATCTGTCTTTTTCTTTAAAATATTTTCAACTCTATTAGGATCTGCCTCTTTTCACCTATTTTCAAAACTTTCACAGGTATCACGTGTATCAATGTTAGGGGGCTTGAAATGAAGGTTGAGCTCGGTAGAAAAAATTTCCCGATACATACTTTTCTTTACGGCAAGTTCTTATGCATACTTCTTCTCATTAATCCACTCTTAATATAATTTGTACATTATTGTTCGTTTAGTTCTGGATTTAAATATTCTCTTCCAGATCTATTTTATAATTTTTGGAAAACAATTTATGTGTTCCATAACTAATAATTTTGCCTCTTCGGGATTTTGGTGGTTAGGTACGTGATGACTGATTACCAACTCAGCCGCCTCATTAATTTTCTTCTTTACTGAATTTCTGACTATTTTCTCAGAGATAGCAAGTGTAGTTTAAAAAAATGACTCGCACACCCTTGGTTTAGATCCATCTGAGAGGATGTAAGTATAAGAATGCTGTCTTCTGTCCTTTTAATTGTCATTTCTTAGACGTCTTTTGCTAACAGTACCACATTAACTGCTTGTGCAATAAATTGTCTTCTGTGGTCCCAGTCTGTCTGGCTTTTCCAGAAACTATTAAATATTTGCATTCTAACATTAACCTGTATATTAGTAGTACATTCAAATCTACATAATCTATTGCACGAGGGATATACTTCTTCAGCTTTTTAAATTTATTTTTAAACCTACATACATATTCCTCTCCTAATCGTCTCTTCTCCTTTGTTACATTACGTTTCCAGGTTAAAGGCTTCTGCTTTTTAGTTTTTTTTACAACTGTTTCTATTTTATCTCCCTCGTTCACTTCAATATTGTTATCCATCTTCAATTTTTTGGAAAGCACCTTTCTGTTATCATGCTCTTGAACATAGGTAATGGTTGTATTTTCCTTACAACCATCACTGATACTGCTATCATCTGGTTCATATGTTATGTCATCCACAGATTTGTCAGAATATCTACTACAAGAAAGTTTATCAAACATGGTTTTCACTACCAATTTCTTCATCCACGAAGAAATGTTTGTTGGCAACGTAAGAATATCTACTACAAGAAGGTTTAGCAAGTTTTATGATTTTCGTGAACAGAAACATGGTTTTATTCATTAGATGAATCAGATTCAGGCAGATCAGTAGAGTGAACATCTAGAATGTCTGGAAAATAATAATGCTTCAATTATTGCGATACTCCTTAAATAGTTTTATTAAAAATTAAGCTCTTGTTATTAAGCATGGCAAAGTAGGTTAAACTCTGCAAGATATTACACTTTACAACAATTTGTATACCTACTTTGAGTGAATAATGTGTAGAAAGGATAGGTACAAAATTTTCACAATGCATAGAAAAAGGTTCATTTGCCTTCATTGTTTTCTTGTAGAGACATTTTTACCACCTTCATTTTTCTTGATTCAGGCATTTCTTGTTATTCTTTATTATCACAATAATCTCGATAAAAAAAAGTTACTTTTATCTATAAACCATGCAAAAACATTAGCTTATAACCTCAATTTTTACATAGCTGACAGGCGGTTGTCCATAGAGATTAAGCTACTGCCTTTTTTAAGAATCAGTGTGCCATGCAAAGAAGACCGATGTACCACATAGAGCTTTTTGCAACAAATATCATAGTGGACAATAGTGGACATCCGACTTGCAATTTTGGTAATATCACCTGGATAACCACCTACCAAGCACCATTCGAAAGATAATATATTTAAGTGTATTTTTGGCTGCATATCTCCATTTACTGTGAAAATGGACTTCGGCCCTTTCAATTCTAACAAACAAAAATATAAAATACCGTAATATCTTAAAATGGTTTTTCCTTTACTTTTTTATTATTGTTTTTATTCTTAGTCGAAGTTTTCAAGGTCTTGCTATTTCTAAAATTTCCGTGATTATAGGTACTTTCACAACAATTTTACCGAAAATGGAAATGGTATATGGCACAATCATTTTCAACTTCAAATTGAGACCTTTCTTAAACAGTGATGGCACTTCTCTTTATTTAAATACACCCAGTAAAGTCCATTCGATCAAACTAATAATATCAGATGTTTCAACGATTATTTTCCTCCCAAGAAATAAAAATCAGCAAATTCTGAAGTTTTCAATCTCTGGATTTTGATATTACTGCCAGCTGCTAAAAACAAAGAAGGTTCAAAGACAATATATCCCATATAAAAAGTTTAAGTTCGTTTCAACAATACGACCAAATTAATTTATTACCATTTTAGCTACTATAATAAAGTAAAATAAGTACTAAAATAATTTGTTGAAATGGCACATGTACCTCCTTACCAATTAACCAATTAACATTTGTTTTTATGATAATTCATAACCTTTCAACTATTACAAAATATAGTCTTAGTAACTGATTTTTTGAAGCGAATATTCTATTCCTTTCTATTACTCCATTCCTTATAGGAAATGTGACACTGGCGTTAATGAATTCATTAATTTTAGTATCTTGTTTTACGTTTTGAATCTCGATAAAGGTAAGGGTTTCCTGCCGAAACGTTGATTTCAATGGACAATAAAATCTAGTTCAAAATTTAATATCACTTATTGAAAATAAACCCAAGAAACACTAATTTTATATTATATATATATATATATATATATATATATATATATATATATATATATATATACATTGTTATAAAAGGTTATCTGGTTCTCATGGATTATATATGTGCATTATAATATCAATTTTATGACATGTTTTTTACCTTTTATTGCTATTTTTATTGCGTTTCTCGTTGGTCGATAAAATGTATACACAAGAACTTATATAGACATAGATTTAAATGTTAGATTTTGTTTTCGTTGCAGGAACTTCAACTTTGGGCAAAAAGTTACGACCAAAATGTATCCGTCCAGGTAAATCGATTTAATTTAAATACTTAAGAATTTGAGTCATTGAAAACAACAGAGGCTTAAAATGTCTAAGACCCGCACTGAGAGTTCAAAAAATCAACAAAATTAAAGACGCCAACAATAAGAAACAAAAGGACAAATATAAAATAACAAATATTGTCGAAGACTTCTACACATCAGCTCGCAAAAGCCACCCTAATAAAAAACAACAAAGGGGAACGTCAAAAGAAAAATAAAAAACGTGGGTTCAGAAGTACTACCAAATATAAAGGGATTCGAAATAGAAAGAGCTTTAAAAAAGTTTAAAAATATAAAGCTACAGGACACGACAGTATAATTGCCGAGCTCTTGAAAACAAGCAAGACATTAACAAACAATCCCTGTACTAACAGAGCTATTTAATAGATGTCTTCCTAATAGCAAGATCCCTAAAGACTGGACCGAGAGTCTAGTAATACTCTTACGCAAAAAGAGGACAAATGTGATCTACAGAATTAAAGACCTATATCGTTGCTCAGTCAAATATACAAACTATTTATGAGAATTATTAACAACCGGTTGACCTACAAAATGGACAATTACCAACCGGTTGAACAGGTTGGCTTTCGCAAAGGATATAGTACAGCAGATCATCTGCTGACAATGAGAACATTTATAGAAAAGGCAAATGAATACCAACTACCCGTAGTTCTTGCCTTCGTCGACTATGAAAAGGCGTTTGATAGTATCGAGATTTGGGCCATAGAACAAGCTATTAATAATATATATGTAGAATAGATTCGAGATATAGGCAACTAATACATAATATATATATATATATATATATATATATATATATATATATATAATAATATATATATATATATATATATATATATATATATATATATATATATATATTTATATATATATGAAAATGCAACTATGATAGTACAACTAGACAAAAATACAAATCCCATCCCCATTAAGAGAGAAGTGAGACAAGGAGACGCAATATCGCCAAAGCTTTTCAACCTAGCCCTGGAAAACGTCTTTAAAATTACAAATTGGTCAACCGATGGCATTAATGTTAACGGTAACAAGTGAAACCACCTCAGATTCGCTGACGACATAGTGATTATAGCGAGCACATTCGAGGAACTGCAAAAAATATTTATGATGAGGGAACTAGCAGGCAGTTCCCAATACGTCGGCCTAAAAAATGAATATGAAAAAAACAAAAATAATGACAAACACAGATGACCCAAGACGTACAACTATAAATGGCAGTGAGATAGAATAAGTCCAGAAATATATCTACCTAGGCCAAATCCTTAAACTTGACAAAGAGAACCAAAGTGCGGAAATTACTAGAAAAGCCAGATACCCCAATACTTGAGGAGCAAAGTATTCAACCAATGCATCCTTCCTATCATGACATATGGATGTCAAACCTGGATCCTCACCAAGGCAAACATGAATAAACTAGCCACAACAGAAAGAACAATGGACAGTGTTCAGAAGTATGACAGATAAAAAGTGGAATGACTGGGTAAGATCAAAAACAAAAGTCTAGGACACAACAACAAAAATTTCCAAACTTAAATGTAGCTTCGCTGGCCACACTGCTAGACAAAATGACCAACGTTGGAATACTACTGTACAACATAGGAGACCTTATGAAAGTAATCAACCAAGAGGAAGACCACAGATGAAATGTGTTGATGACAAAGAATAGCCTGGGACGCAACAGACTCTAAATTAAAAACAATAAAGCCTCGAGTAGACGCCAGCCTATCACAACAAGGAAAAAAAAGAGATCAAGTAACCGTAAATCGTCTTCGAATCGGCCACACAATACTAACACACCAACACCTTCTAAATAAAGAGCCAGCTCCGATTTGTACCTACTTCTCTACTCAACTCACCGTGAAGCATCTGATAATCGACTGTCCTCAGTTCCAGCCTCAGAGAACATGCCGAGGAATTAGTGGAAATCTGAGAAGTGCGCTTACAACAAATATCTCGGATTTATTGCAGTTTCTAAAACACACAAACATTTATAATAAACTTGAATTTGTCAAAATGTACTACTGTGTATGTCCTCCCACTAATAACCCTTGGTGGTTGGCGTGGGTTCTCTATGTTTAAATAAAAAAAAACTTGGAGAAAAACTAGAAATCTCAAGCTTTTTAATTAGTAGTTCCTTTAAAGAAAGTTGGCCGCTTGACACATAATTCTTTCGTTTTTAATCAGCAGTTTGATCTCCAGCAACATCAGACTTACCAGGTATTTTTTATCAGTTTTAACCAAGTAAAGGATAAATTAAATAGTTTTACCGCCAAAAAAGTGTAGCAAAATAACTTATCATTTAAATTTTCCATAGACTAGTCCACTCCTTGACCTTATTTACTGTTCTATAGGAATGCGAATACTTTGTATTCTTTGCAGAATTATGATCTGCCACCCAGGAGACTGTATACATGGAAATCTCCAGCAGACAACCAACATAACGTCATCACAAACCAAATTGACTACCTTCTCATCTGCAAACGATACCGAAATTCCATAAAATCATTAAAATCATACCCCGGAGCTGATATGAGATCACAACCCAGTTGTAGGAAGGTTTAGAATTAATCTAAAAAAGCTTGTGGCGAAAACTAAAGTAGAGAGGATACAAGTATCCGTTTGAAAGATCCATCAACAAAAGAGCAAGTCACACTAAAAATTAAAGAAGAGCTCACCAAAATAGAAATTATTTCAGGAAAAGATGCTCTTATACGCACATAGTGAGACAACACTAACACCTAAGCTGATCAGGAACAAAAATAAATAGATGACCGATGAGATTCTGGATCTCATGGAAGCAAGAAGATCCTATAAAACCAAAGACAAAAACATGTATAATATGATACACACAGAAATAAGGAGAAAGATCAGAGATGCAAAGGAAAGATGGTATAGTGACAAGATGCGAAGACATTGAATAGTTCGTGGAGAAACATGATAACTTAAACCTTTATAAAAAAATTAGGGAAATAACAGGCACTAATATTAAGAAAAAATCAAACATACTGCTGGATAAAAACGGCAAAATAATTATAGACGTCGGTGAAAGGCGTAAAAGATGGCAGGAATATATTCAAGAACTATTTAAAGACGAATGGACTGAGATAGTAGGAAAAGTTCGACAATGGCCCAGACATAGCAGAAGATGAGGTATTAGAGGCGATAAAGAAAACAAAGGATAACAAGGCAACAGGTCCTGACGAAATACCTGTAGACATAATACGGTTAATAGAAGAACAGCGAATTGGAATATTGGTCGACTTATTCAATACAATATACAGTACAGGAATCATTCCCAGAGATTGGCTGATGTCAACATTTATAACACTACCAAAAAAAACAAATGCAAAAGAATGCCAAGAACATCGGATAATAAGTTTAATGAGTCATACGCTCAAAATATTTTTAAAAATTATACACCGGAGAATATACAACAAACTTAAGCAGGACATAAGTGACACACAATTTGGATTTAGAAATGCACTGGGAACGAGGGAAACCCTGTTCGCTGTGAATGTACTTGTGCAAAGGTGCATGGATGTTAATCAGCCAGTATATATGTGTTTACAACAAAGCCTTCGATAAGGTCAGACATAACCGTCTTAACGAATTACTTGAAAAGAAAAACTTAGATATGAGAGACATCAGGATCGTTAGCGCTATCTATTATAATCAGATCGCTGTGGTAAAAGAGAACAACGTCTTTTCAAATAAAATACAGATTGAGGGGGGCGTCAGGCAGGGCTGTGTCCTGTCTCCTACTTTATTTAATTTGTATTCAGAGGAAATAATCCAGGAAGCACTAAAAGAACTAACTATGGGAGTAAAAGTAATTGGCCGACCAATCAATAATATACGGTTTGCCGACGACACTATTTTATTAGCGGAATGTCTTGAGAATTTACAACAAATGGTTGACAGAGTGGTAGAAGTCAGTGAAGAAAACGGACTATCCCTAAACACAAAAAAGACACAATTTATAGTAATTACAAAAGCCCAACAGCGCCAAGAAACATAACAATATATGGAGAACAAATTAAAAAAGTTGAAAAATAAATATCTGGTACAATAATTAATGAAAATAATGAGTACATAGCAGAGATTAAGGCAAGAATAGGCAGGCAAGAAATTCTTTCAACAAACTGAAAAAAGTACTCTGCAGCAGGGACATTTCAATTTCTTTAAAGATAAGACTTCTGAGATGCTACGTGTTCTCCGTATTAATTTATGGGTTGGAGGCTTGGACTTTAAAGAAAGATGTTTCGGACAGATTGGAAGCCTTCGAGTTATGGGCCTACATAAGGATATTAAGAATAAGTTGAGTAGAGAGTCACGAATGTCGAGCTGTTGAGAATAATGGGAAAAGATAAAGAAGTCTTAAATACAGTTAAAGTCAGAAAACTGCAATATCTGGGACATATTATGAGGGGCGAGCGTTATAACTTGTTACAATTAATAATGCAAGGAAGAATACAGGGTAGAAGGAGTCGCGGAAGAAGACGCAGCTCCTGGTTGAATAATTTGAGAGTTTGGTTTAACTGCACTTCTGCTGACCTCTTTAGAGCAGCGGTGTCTAAAGTGCGAATTGCCATGATGGTTGCCAACCTTCTTAGAGGAGATGGCACATGAAGAAGAAGAAGAAGAAGAAGGAATGGTAATATTTACTCTACCTTTTAATACGATTTATAGACATTCAGTATTTTTACAAAATATAGTTATTGTGTATCATATTAACAATATTGGGCTTCTAGTAATTTATTTATCTCATAGACGTCACATTTTGCACTTTGCTTCATCTGTAAATAGACAGAAAAACAATTATTTTATGTCCTTCCCTCGTATAATAAAAATGGAAACAAGAATTCATTGATTGAGATATCGCCTCATGCTTTCTGATATGTGCATTTTCTTCGATAAATATGAATAACCATCGGTCGTGACCAGAAATTAGTCGCAACAAATGTACCGTGGGCGCCGTCATATTTTATTACAATTATTTTTTCATTTCCGACAGTAGCGGCAAGCATCGAGGACATTGACAAATTATCGATCGAATACACGAAATCCGTAAATTGCACTCTTGGATACGTAATATTTTCTTCTGATTATTGAAAGAAGCAGATAGATATCTGCCTTGTATTTAACAGTACGGGAGCTGAACCGGTCTAGCTAATTGAGGTTTCGACAGCTTTTGCTCCAAAGTTAAATTATGTGTGTTTAACCCTCTCATGCATAATTTTAGGGAAAAAATTTTTTTTTCTTAGAAAAATTATTTTATTGCAAAATATTGTAAATTAACATTAGAAAATAGTATATTAAGTGAAAAAACATAAAATTTTTTTCTTAAACCCTAAAAAATAGTCCGTCCACTCTAGTGGTCACTATGCACTTGCAGAATCGCGGAAGCCTCAGTTACTGGTATGAAAATATTCAAAACACGATGGACACAGCGGCTCATTGCACCTTTTGCAGATGTATTTTGTTTTTCTTTTGCAAGCTTTAGAGTGACATCTTCGAGCATTTGGTATATCAATTAGTTGTGCCAGGTGGCCAGTGCCCCCAATTACTTTGTCTAATTTCAGGGGGTGCATGATGATTCGGTTTCTTCTTCTTCAAAATAGGAGGTGGTGTACCAGACGAAGGTCTACATCGTTTATTTTCTTTCTGTGTTCCCAAATTTATTAATGCTCTGGCAATACTTGCTTTAAATTCAAGCAGATCTTTTTTGGATTTCCGTTTTTCTTGTACAAAATCCATGCATTTACAACAAGAACATCCACAAAATGCATAAAAACTCTTATGTACCAGCGTTTGTTTCTTCTCCTTAGAGGATACAGGGCCAACAACTGGTCCATCAGGTCTACTCCTCCCATATTTTTGTTATAAAACTGAACAGAAAATGGTCTGTTCACTTCTATAGTAGTCTTAGTAGATTTACACCAGCGTTTTGTTTTATTCTTAGGTTCAATTCCAGCTCAATTGGAAACAATGTAAATAGTCTTGTTGTCTAGCCATTTAGATACAATTATATTGCCACTTTCAGTACTTGCAACAGATGAAGTTCCCCTACCCTCTTGTTTCATTTGTTTATCTGTTTTCATAACAGAATTACAATTTTGTAGTCGATTCAATCGGAGAGTTCCTGTCGCCCATATACCTCTTTTATGCAGTTCTTCGATAAGGGGAAGTGAGCAAAATAAATTATCAAAAAATACTTAATGATTTATTATCTTCAAGTCGTCAGTTAGACGCAAAACTACATCAGCGCACGCTCCAAGTTTACTAATTTGACTTCTGTCTCCTGAATCTCCTTGGTAAACCTCAAAACGATACATATATCCACTAATTCCAGCTCTTACCCAAACTTTGACTCCCCACTTTTTAGGTTTTTTTGGTAAGTATTGCTTTATACCTAATTTTCCTTTTAGTGGAATAATTTTCTCATCAACTGATTGGTATTCCTCTGGATCTGTGGCACCTAAGAAGTTTTTCTGAATTTTATCCAAAAATGGTCGGATTTTTCGCAATTTGTCCATGTTATTTTGATTTACATTATCATTATTTACGAAATGTAAAAACCTCAAAATAGATTCAAATCTATTAACAGGCATAGCATCTGCAATAAGGTCCATTCTCAGGCCATTATCACTTGACCAGTAAAGCCGTATTCTGGGATACCTGATGTACGCCATCACTAAATTTATGCCCAAGAAAGCATATAACTCATATTTTGTAAAACCAAAATTTAATTTATTGTTTTGGCCAGCATATAAATTGGTCTGAAAGACGATATCATCCATTATGTCTGCGGTGAACAGTGATAAAAAATAATCAATTGGATTGTTTCCTTGAACATGAATATTTTCTGTTCCTCTAAACTGTGGCAAAGTTGCTGGCCCATACATGCTGTCATTATTGCACCATTTCCAGTCTTTTTTCTCAGCCTTTTTTGATTTTTTCTCTTGACTTTTATGTTTTGATGAAAATGCCAAAATACGCTGAGCTAATGGAATGTCATCTTCACTCATATCATCGTCACTGTTTTCTGGCTGTATTTCTTCTAAATCACTTTCATCAATTTGGTCTTCAGCCGTTACATGTTCGAGCAAATACGTCTCTTCGTCATTGTAATCAGATTCCAAATCTGAACCTTCTGGTAAATCATAAATAATGTCATCATTATCAATACCTATAAATTCTTCATTTTCTGGTAAACATAAAGGTATTTCGTCCCTATTGTCGTCTTCATCGGCAAAAAGTACTTTCTGAAATAGAATAAAATTTCCCATTGAAGAAGTAATATTATGTCAATAAATAAAATGTACCAAAATAATATAGGTAAGTACATAAAAAAATGCCCTCGAAAATCCCTAAATCAATAATAAATCTTTGACGAGAAAAACAAAAAATATGTGAACAAGAAAGCTACTACCCCTCTAAAAATTATACTCATAAAACATACCACAAGAGTGAAATTCTAAGTTACATATTGCATGACGTCCAGTCTAGTGGACATGACGTCAAGGCGATATTTTCGGTGAGTTTTCAATTATTTTGAAATTATAACAAGGGCAAATTGTGTAAAATACATAATTCTATAAGAAAAATATACTACGGGCACTTATTTCAGGCAATTCACAGGTGGTCATCGCGGTCAGGTTATTCATAGATACTAACATAAACAAACTTTGAATTTCAAAATAAATATTGTAGATGGCGGTAGTAGTTACTTGATTAGAGTCCACTGAAAGGGATTTCATGTATTTTGCATAAGTTTCAGAGAATTAAAATATATTTTTTGGAGTTAAAAGAATCTGTCCACTGCAGTCGACTCAATGCGTGAGAGGGTTAATAAAAATTTTGTATATTAAAAAATGGAATAACTAATAAAAGGTTTTACAGATACCACTGATAGGCTATTGATTGTGTACTTTAGAGAGGAACTACAAACTTAAACGGGTTTTATTGTTTTGTTTTAACATTGCGTAGAGCTACCATTTAAAGTGGTGCGTTAATGAGAAAAGATCTTTTCCAAAATTGTTTCATTTTGACTTTGATCTTAATTTATTGAGCCAATCAAAATAATGCAACTTAATTGTTATCAAATGTAAAATAAAACTTCTTATATTACCTGTGTTCGATGGATTCAAAGATTTTCTAGTTGTCCTTTATCGGGATAGAAAAGAAGGATAATAATAAAAGAAAATATTATATTACAAAAATTACGTGTTCTTTATTTTATATGAACGAATAAAACAATTATCAAATTCAGCCGTTATCTTATCAATCAGCATACAAGAAAATAAATGAAATATTTATAATAATAAGATTTTAAATCTACATACATTTATATTAAGTGAAAACCAATTTTACTTAAACTTTCCTTTACTTGAAACAAAAAAAACAAAACAACAACTTTAAACTTTTGATTATTCAAACAAATCTCAATTCTCAAATTTGAATGATGTCAACACAGATCCTTCACAGATATTAATTTCAATTGTACAAAACACTTACAGCTTATTTTCTTATTGAGTTGTATGTTGGAACATACCCAGAAAAGTCCAGTCTCCTCAACGATGTGATTTCTCCTTTTTGGCGCCTTGGCTCCTTCCTAACGTCTCTGCAAACCTCCTGCACTAACCAAAAATACCTAATTCACTTCTCCAAAAACTCAGCTACTTATTACTGACACAAGGACTTTTTTTGTCAACTTGATGCCGTAAAACTACTTTCACATATCTTCACAAAATGCCCACGGTAGATACAAGGACCTCTTTTAATCTACTTGTTATCTCCTTCTGCAAAACTATTTATTATTTTCACAATGCCGGTATCCAACTCACTAACCACACCACAGCCACCTTTACTTCCAAGCCATGAAGTAGAAATTTGGCAACAACGCGTGGTAGTCCGACTGTGGTTTGTTTTGGTTTAACATTTCATATAGGAAGGCTTGTAAAGTTTGTTGAATTTATTGTTTTTTTAACTTTATTCGAATGTTTTATTTGTAAATTGTGTTTAAATCAATTAGAAAATATTAATATAAGTGAAATTTCATTAAATTTAGAACTTTTAGAAGATTCTTAACGACAATTTAAAAGGCAAGTATAAATATAACCTACAAAACAAACTGAAAATAATAATACTTTTGCTTCTTGTTACAAAATATGTAAACTAAAAACAACAATAATAATACTTTTGTTTTTTGTTACAGATGCTCTGGCATTGTTGTGTACCTGGTTGCAAAACCAATTATGCCAGTACTTTAAAAACGAAACAGGCAGAAAGTATGTTTTTGTTTCCCAAAGATCCCCAAAGAAGGTATACTGGGTTATGCTCTATTCATAGAGAAGGCTGTACAATTACCAAATCTTCCGTAGTATGTGCCAAACATTTTCATGAAGATGATATTCAGCGGACTGAACAATGAGAAGATAAAGATGGAAATGTACACATTGAAAAGTTAATATTTCCCAAATTAAAAGGCAATGCAGTTCCTAATATATTTCCTGAAGTACCATCATATGTAACTGTTCATCGTACTAAAGAAAGAAGGAATCCCGAAGACAGAAGAAACTTTTTGCATAAGAAGAGGGAACAAGAGATAACATAATTATGTCAATTAGACTTAGACAATAATATCCCATTGAAAAACTGGACAAGTAAAATTACAAGTGACTGTGTATATTTCTATGTATTAAACATTAATCAGTTGGGACACAAGTGTGATAATATTTGTGTAATATGTAGTGTAATAGTTAGCAGTAATTTTAGTGTAATCGTCAATGTAGGTAAGAATAGATTAAGTGGTAATGATTTGAAATGGATTTTACAATATAGTAAATTAACAAGATGGTCACAATTAGAGAACTTACTTTCTCATTTAGATCTGCTTTTTAGATAATTGATAACAACTTTGAGTATTACATTCAAAAATCTTTTGAGAATATAGGCTATTTTAAATCGATATACAAGTTATAAATGGTATGTTACATTCAACACATTTTTCATGTATACCTCTTTTAAGTTGTCTATATAACAACAAACCTATTCATATTTAAAATTGCTACTTTTGTATATCTAAGTATGAAAATTCAACAAAAGTTATAAGTAAATAGTAAAATATTTAATTTTCAATTAGATTAATTTAGAACCATATTTATATTGTGTCTGATTTCTTAGGATGAATTTTTTAATCATAATAGTTATACTTAGTTTTTACTTAGCACAAATTTTATATCTTTTGTATTTTTAATAATCTTTTTAAATGCCGTGTTAATGTATTATTTATATGCTTAAGTACTTAATATTTAAAATTTCTAGAGATTCTTGACTGCATTTGATTGTAAGATTAACTGTTTGACACTGTATTTTAAGTGCAATAAATTTTACTCTAGTGATTATTTTATTGATAATATAACCTAAATAATAATAAAACTTTATATATATATTTACTAGGTATATATAAGGTTTTATTAATTTAGTTTCCCTAAAAATATTTCTGTAATGAATTGAAGTTTTCAAAATATCAGTTTCCTAAAATTCAAATTAGTTTATTATTCTGGTAGACCTTACCAGCTGATTATCGGACTACCGACGTCATAGAATGCGGTGTTGCCTTTTTTACTTCATGGCTTGGAAGTAAAGGTGGCTGTGACCACACCCTATCTTGAGACAAACGACTGTTTCCTTCGATGACCAAATTATCACTAACTTCTCCGATCATCCTGATCGGCTCACAAATTCCCATTCCAAAAACGACCGTCCAAACAAAAGCTAAAATTGTGTTTACCATATTTTGGAAAAGCCTAATTTCTGTTTCAGAGAAAAACTAAATAGCTTACTTTAAAATTGGTTTTGTCAATACACAATTTATACATATCTCAAAAGATTAGAATATGGTCATTTAATACTCGATTATACAAACAATGAAAAGATTAACTTACAGGTAAAATGTCTTCTAATTCTAAACAAAAGGGTTTTTTGATCATTTTGTTGGAAACGGAAAAGGTCGTTTCCAACAAAATTATCCAACACTAAATTCCAACACTAAATCTTATCTTAAATTACTATATACAATTTGTTTATACTGATATCTTAAAATTTTATTCCGATGGATCTTTTTATTTAATTTTCTTTGGTTAAAGAAAAACATGACTATATATATATATATATATATATTATATATTATATATATATATATATATATGTTCGGAAAGATTTCCGCGGTTAGTACAATAAAACCGAGAGCTAAGATTAATATTATTACTAAAATTAATATCAAACTCACCAGTCTTCCGGGTTGAACCGCGTCGATGTCCATTTTGCCAAGCTTTCGGCATCCTCTCTGATGCCTTCCTCAGGGCTTCCGAGGTCTCAGTCTCCCGAGCCCCCAGACACTACTACACTGTTCACTATTCACGGCAGTAGTGACTGTGCCCGGCTTGGTATCTTGGCAAATCTATCTTGGCTGGCTATCTTGGCCCGGTAGCTTGGCAAAATGAACATCGACGCGGTTCAACCCGGAAGACTGGTGAGTTTGATATTAATTTTAGTAATAATATTAATCTTAGCTCTAGGTTATATATATATATATATATATATATATATATATATATATTTCAGTGAACTCTAGTAATTTATTTAATAGATCTGTAGAGGAGGGTGGTCCACAGTGAGACAAAAATCATATTTCTTCAAATAGAACTCGGAAATTTTAAAAAATTTAATTTAATTCCTGAACTACGGTTTAGATACCTATTTACGCCAACAACACAGAATAATACTAAAAAAAACCTAACACAAATTGTGAACAAGCGTTTATTTTTTTCGTGAAAACTGTCTCAGTGTACTTTATGCGAGGCACAGTAAGACAGTATATAGTACACAGTGAGACATGGTATTTCAGTTTCCTTATCGAACATCGAGTTCCGAAAATTTTATCTATCCAATTAGCCTTCTTTGGTCCATCTTTGAACATAGGCCTCCTCATCTTTTTCCATTCTTCTCGTTCTGTAGCTACAGTCATCCACCTAGAGCCTATGTGCTTCTTGATATCATCTGCCCAACTCATTTGCGGCCTTCTTCTGCTTCGTTTATATTCCCACAGTCTCCAACTTATAAGAATTTTGTTATTGTGTCCGGCAAATCTCCATTTCAATTTTGCAGCTTCTTGTCTAACATCTCTCACTTTTGTTTTCTCTCTTATCCACTCGTTTCTCTTTTTATCCATTAGTCTTATGTGCAACATTTGTCTTTCCATTGCTCTTTGGGTTTTTATGATTTTGTCCACGTTTGCTTTTGTAAATATCCACGTTTGGGAACCAGAATTGAGAACAGGGAGTACGCATTGATTATATACTTTGGTCTTAAGATGCTGTTAATATCTTTTGTTTTTAAGAATGTAGCTTAGTTTGCCAAATACCGCCCATGCTATTTTGTCCACGTTTGCTTTTGTAAATGTCCACGTTTGGGAGCCATACGTAAGAACAGGGAGTACGCATTGATTATATACTTTGGTCGTAAGATGCTGTGGATATCTTTTGTTTTTAAGAATGTAGCTTAGTTTGCCAAATACCGCCCATGCTATTTTGTCCACGTTTGCTTTTGTAAATATCCACGTTTGGGAACCAGAATTGAGAACAGGGAGTACGCATTGATTATATACTTTGGTCTTAAGATGCTATGGATATTGTTACGATAAATAAATAATGAATATATTATGACATATAAAAACTGTAAATATATTTACTCATTCGCGAATGTTCTAGGTCAGAATTCTACAAAAGGGTCGGATAACCAGTTTAGCCGTCGGCGACGATTCTCTGAATTTACCAGAATGCGATTGACTTTTCGAGACCCGCTGGATGAGTCACCTACTGGATGTAACGTCATCGGTGCATCCCCAGACTTTTCGAGATAGCGGCATTTTATATATAAATACCATGAATTTTATTGAGAGGGTTAGTCAAAAAGAAGATCGCGGATATCGGGTTGAAATTGTATCGAACGCAAATAAATTATTTGTAATTATTAAGTGTAAAATAAATTAGTATAAAATACAGACTTTTGATAAATTATTGTGAGTTTTAATAAATTAGAATAAAGACAATAAATTAGAATAAAGACAATAAATTAGGGCTAATAAAAACATTATAATATCTTTTGTTTTTAAGAATGTAGCTTAGTTTGCCAAATACCGCCCATGCTATCCTAACTCCTAACTTTGTTAACTTTTATAGTTTGATCCAGATATATATAATCCTGAAATTATTCTATTTCATCTTGTCCGATTCTCATTGTGATGTCTTCATCTGTATTTGTTATGGTTTTGGTCTTGCTGTAATTCATATTAAGGCCTATCTTTCCAGCTTCTACTTCCAGTTCTTTCATCATTTCAAATAATTCTTCTTTTTTATCGGTTATCAATACGATCTCATCAGCGTACCTTAGATGGTTCAAGCGTTGTCCACAAATTTTTATATCTTTTCCTTGCCATTCTAATCTTTTAAAAATATCTTCCAGAGCCTGATAAGTTTCCAGTTTACTGTGTTTTTTAATAAATTGAATACATTTTGACACTGGATATGTTATTTACCACATTTAGAACGTTGGATAAGGTTATTTAATAATAATAATAAGTTATATAAATATAATAATAAGGTTATGTTAAATAGTAATATCTTAACTCTGCCTGTAGTGGTTTGGGGTGAATTGAGTAGCTCTATAACCGATGCGGCCGGTCCAAAACCCAGATAAAAAAAGAAGGGACAGAGGAGTTACACCTCTAAAAAAAACAGGTTCAGCTGACCTGGCTGATAACGCCCTGTGAGGGTCCCTACTTGGGGTACAGGTGAAAACCGGTCAACGGTCTCAGAGGATGGCTGGAAAAGTCGCAATGGTCGAGCGTATGATGCAGAATGGGCGGCTGAAGAAAAGGTCCTCCAAACGGGATTTGTGGCATTAGAAATTAGCAACCTAACATACAGAGAAACGTAAGGGTAAGAAGAAGGAAAATCGCAAATCGAAACCAGGTTAGGATATGTCTACGTATGTCGATTGTTACGATTAATGCCCTTTATACCCACAAGACAATTTTTATTGTCCTTTCGTCCACTGTCGCAGGTTTTCCAGATAAGTTTTGCACACTACATGTGGAGCCCAGGATTTATCTTGATCTCCTAAATGAACACCAAAATAGGCTTTATATGCCTTTTTTATAAAATCACAAACTGGTTTTCTACTTTTCTTTACAATATACTCGCCACATATGTAGCAAAAAAGGTCCGGGTTATTCACACAACAACGTCTGCTTAGTCTGCTTGTAGAAGCCTTGGTTTTTAGTTGTCAAAAACAAACTCTTGCAACGGAACTCAAGTTCAAACTAAAGTTTACAATAGAATGCAATATGCAGTTGACTTTATAGGAATTTATTAAGGCCGTTTCAGAGAAAATACTATTTACTTATCGGACAATAGTTAAGAAGCAATTAGTGCTAATTTTAAGTTATGGACATTTCCAATAAGTACACTTTAATTAGAAGTCATTGTAACGAGTTCATTACTTTAATAATCCGTAAACATTCTTAAATAAAATTTTAAAATCCCAATCTTAATGATTTTCTAAATTTTAAAATTTAAGTTGGTATTAAACAGCGACACCTACGGCGCTGTAAGGCGACAAAAGGGTAGGCGACAGAGGCCGGCTAAATTTATTTAAAGAATAATAATTTTGTTGGGGAAGGAAGAATAAAGAGTTTTCAGTTGTTTTGTAGTGTAAAATCGTTGATTTAAGAAGCCACTTCTAGTCAGTGAGTTGATACAATTATAAATAAAAAAAGTGTAAAAACTATCAGCCATCTTAACTTCGATAATATCGTCACTTTTCCTTCGATAGCGTAATATCTATCTATCATTTCTGACATTATTTCCTTAAGAAACATTCTGGATTTATATATAATAATGTAGTTCACATCGATACTCCATACCGAGCGGACGTTAAATGGTTCTCTGTTATCAACATTCGACCGGTTTTCTCGATTTGAACAGATAAATGTGAAGTGATTAAAAAGCAATCAATTAGTAATAGACTTAAAAATAATAAACTCATCAAATTAAATTTAAAAACAATACAGTAATTTATTTATAATGTTTCCAACGGGAAATGGACCAGGATTCGACAACTACATAGTTAGCCAACAAATACAAAATGTAAACAGCCAGCCATTACCAATCCAGTATCCATCAAACCAAATGAATTGTTACCCACAAATGCAGATTCCAAACAACACACAGGGTCAATCACAAATCAACAATATACAGGGTTATCCACAAATCTCATCACAAATACCAGGTATGTACAATATGCAAATAAATCAACCAACCACTAATTCTTCGACGAATATGATATTTCCGCCCAATCAAGAACAATATATAAATCAACAAAACGCGGCACACAACAGCAATATAAATAACAGAAATAGCCAGCAATACTACAGAATGTCATCAACAAGCGATGACGAACCAGAAAGTGCAAATGTGTCAACAAATAACTCATGGCAAGTAGTTAAAACTACAAAACGCAGAAAAAATCAGATCAAATGTAGAAACAGACAAAGAAGATGATACCATTACACTATCGAACAAATATAATACCCTAACGGATACCCAAGAAAATGAAACCAATCAAAATGAAACAGCGCCAAGAATACCTAAACCACCACCAATATTTGTTTACGATGTAAGCGACTTCCCAGAAATGAGGAAAAAATTTACAGAAATAGCTGAAGCTGAACAATACGAAACCAGAACTATGGCAAATAATACAGTCAAAATAATTTGTAGCGATCCAGAAATATACAGAAAATTCTCCAGATATATGAGAGAGAACAACATTATTCATCACACATATCAACCAAAGGAAGAAAGGGCCTATAGAGTCGTAATTAAATACCTTCACTATTCACATGCAACAGAAGACATCAAAGAAGAACTGACAAAACTGGGTCACAAGGTAAGAAACATCATTAATGCTAAACATAGGATTACAAAAGAGCCGATAAATATGTTCTTTGTTGACCTTGAACCATCAGACAATAACCAAGATATTTATAAAATTCAGAAACTACAACACTGCAATATACAAATTGAACCACCTATAAAAAACAAAAATATCATCCAATGCATGAGATGTCAATTATATGGCCATTCAAAAACATATTGCAATAGACCATATGTCTGTGTGAAATGTGGAGGACAGCACAGTACAAGCAGTTGTAAAAAGAACAAGAACACACCAGCTACATGTGCTTTATGTGGAGGAGATCACCCAGCTAACTATAAAGGATGCGAATATTATCGTAATTTAAATAGAAATAAAAATATAGCACAAACTACATATAATCTGTAATAATCTGCTACAGATTTACGAGAAGTGGAGAGGGATTAAGGACTTCTATGTATAGGGTCCTGTAAAGACTGTCACCAAATGTAAAATACAATAGATCCTCAAGGGATGCTAACCCTGCGAGCGGCTGCAAGGAATACTGGTCACACTGGTCTGGAGGGCTGGCTCGTCTTCGTGGATTTACGAGAAGATAAGGGATTTCGGGATAGGGGTAAGAACTCCTCGGTCTCAGGTCCTGTAAAGAGTAGAGGTTATGGGCTTACTTTTGAAGCCGGAGATATGTATACGCAGAATTCTCGTGTTCTCCTAGTCTCTAGTGAGTCGGACGAAGGAACATTAAAAAAAAACCATATTAGAGTCAACAATATATTGAATCTACCCTGAAGTTCCTAATACAATCGTTAACACGTTATTCTGCGCGTCGGGAGACGATGTAGCAAGATAGTGAAAAGTTGACAGAGGTACAAATATAATTACACAGGTTAGTATAAGAAATCTGTTACCTTATGTGTATATTAGGGCTTCAACCACGACACGTTCAGTCTTCTGGAACTCGGTCAGTTGAGGGTTGCGAACTTTCGAGCTGCCACAATAACCGGACTACACGCGAATTCTGACAGAAGATACCCGGCCCCCGGAAAATCACCGACTGTCTCGTACTGATCGCGTACGGGACGCTGTCGCGTCCCAGTCACGGTGGGCCGCTATTACTGACTGCCCATTACTCAACTACTCATTACTAACTGCCCGGCGTCCGTCGTTTCTTCTTGTTTTATTGTGGTCGTACTTTCAACGCCGGTTCTAGTACCAAGGTCGTAGGTTCGCTGAGTTGCAGTTTTGGTATTATTGCTGCCTATTTGGGTCACGGATGTTTCGTGCTTTTTATACGTTTAAACAATTATCAAACAATGCAATAACTAGGTCAATTGTTATACTTTGTATAATTTAAATGTATAAGTTAACTGTATTAATTATCCCTTATTTAATTTGGAATATATAATAATTATCTCGAATAATTATTATCTTTTCTATGCTACTTATACCATATCCTTAATTCAACTTCTCACTCACTTGCTACGCTTACATTACATTACTCCCTACGCAAAAAAAGAAAAGGGCCGAGGGGCCTTTTCCTTTTCCAACAATAAATTTATCTACTTACATATTATATTACTTATAATCTACTATATATATTTTTTATATAAGTCCCAATTTATATTTTATCATTTACTGTTTCTTATAGACTATTGTACCGTGGTCAGCGAATGTATCGTGCTGCCCCCGTATTGAACCTATGTGTATGACAAGTTGAGTTAATCTTGTATTAATCTTATTGAAACTTAACAAGTGAAAGAACTTTCCTAACTTATTACAATTGTTTGTGATTACATGTGTCCATTACGACAAGCGTATTCTAACTGTTCTATACGATTGTACTCGCGTTTTGCGTTCACTTTATCGCGTATCCCTGTGGGAATTATCCGCACTTCACTCGCGACGTCTTGGCTGTTTTAATGTCCGTTTGCCAATTCCACGTGTCGAGTTAACTATATTGATGCGTTACTGCTGCTGTCTGCCTCCATTGGTTTGTCCTTGCTGGGTGGTCGTCTCAGGTTGATACTGCTTTGCTTTGTCGCATTATACTTCTGCTAAATTGGTCTCTGGTATGTGTTTGCTGCATCTCTTTGTTTGGCATCGTCGTAGTACTATGTCTAAGTATAGATTTTCTATTTCTCTTTGGTAGGATTGTTCGGTGTAAAGGAATTTGCTAGTGATGTAGGTCATTAGGTCTACGTTTTGAGGTAGGAGAGGCATACTAGGATTTATTTCGTGTTTACTAGGAAATTTATTAGGGTTCGGCGGTGTTCAGTTTGCCATACTTCTGTGTTACATATTATAGCCCTTTTGTGTAGCGTTAGAGCAAATATGTTTTTATCTTGTTCTACTATTACCAATTCTTCTAGTGATTGTTTATTAGTGATTTTCTCAACGTGCCCTCTGTAAAGTTGTGACAATTGACTTTCACAACTGTTGTCTTTGTATTGTTCCCAGGTTATTTCGCCTATTGTAGAGTCGTATCGATCGTTAGCAGTGTATATTTCGGCATTCCTCTGCTCCTATCTTCTTGATGTAGCTGTCTAGTCCTCCATCGACTATGGACGTGTGGCTGTACATCTTACAGTGAAACAAGAGTCTCTCCATCGTAATGAGTCTCTCTAGTGTCACAAATCGCACTGTTATTACTTCCCGAACGGTCGCACTCCCGTAAGCAGACTTTAGTTCGCATTAGTACTTTTTACGCGTAAGTCCAAACGCACCTTAACCTATAAATACATGTATAGCTGCTTATTGCAGACAATTTTAGTGATAGCTTTACATAAATCTGACTTATAAACTAACCTACAGTGTATTGCATATTAGTATGCCTATTGACCTAAAATGATAAATAAATTGATATCTAAACCAATATTAATATGTTAATAATTGGGACTTGTACTTTTTAAATATTTACAATAATATATCATCTTTCTGTTATATATACACCCTGTATATTAGAGTCATATATTTTTAATTCTCAACTTGTCATCACTTATTGTTTATAGTTACGTATGTTTAACGAATTTTCCTTATTTGAAAAATATTTTAATTACTATATTTACTCTTAATAAAGAGTCAGAAAATATTGTAATAATTTCTCACTCTTTTCCAAATCTTTTTTAAAATAATTCAAAGGTGGAATTTATTTTGATTTCTCGTCAAACACAATGACTTGTTTTTAATGTTACGATATTTATGTTTCAAGGCTATTTAATTACTTTTTGCTGAGACTGAATTTTTATATACTCACATTGTTGATGAAATTTGATACTGACTGATATAATGAACTCTTGGTGTCTGTTATAAACTACAATATTTATTTTTTTTAATTAATTGTTACGTTTTTTAAACTTGACCTTTATTAGTTGTTTATTTACCAGTGCTCTGACTCAATCTTTATACTACTTTCTTAGTTGATAGGAATTAAAGTCTGTCAATCAGTTTTGACATAGCAATAAAGGATTGGCGTATGGTATCTTACCGATCCAGCTCTTACTAATCAACAGCAGCTTAGACCCCTATAAACTTTAAATTAATTTACTTATTTCTCTTTCTTAAAACTTGCTTTTAGTTATGATGTACTATTATGTTTTCAAAAAAAATTATTTTCATTGAACTGTGCTAATATTTAACTATGAATGCTTATATTACCTGTGTTTTGTCTTTCGTTCCTTGTTAAAATTTTAGTATTATTCGAGCGGCCGTCTCTTGTAATACCAAGCTTTCAACTTTTCTTATAGTTGTTTTGATATTTTTTCCATTATTCATCTATTGCGTCGAAAAACATGTCTGTGTCCTCATCGCTCTGTGTTATTATTGCTGTCTCATTCCTGTTTATTATTCTGTTGTACGTGTTCCATCCTTTCTTTTTCGTTTTGTGGAATATGCCGCAACATTTTCTTTCGGGCATCTTGCCTAGTCTATTCTTTATTCGTTCTGATCTTTTTGGTTGGCTGGTGTCTCCCTGACTTCCTTTTCTTCTTCTCTGCGGTTTGTTAATTGAGATTCCTGGTTCCCATAATGGCAGTGTTGCCACTTTAGAAGGGTCAACTCCTTCTTCTTTTGTTTCTTCTTTTTCTTTTGGATTCTCCTATTTCTTCTTCCTCCTCCGTGGAATAATCACTTGTTTTATTCTCGTAATATTTCTTTAACCTATTGACGTACACTACCTGTCTATTTTTCCCTTTTTTTGTACGTACTGCATATGTCACTGGTCCAACTTTTTCTATAATTTGAAATGGTATGGATAGTACCATTTTTTTCTGTAACTTCTTTGAAAGACCTGTCGTGCTACTTAAGTCTCTCAGATATACGTTGTGTCCGTCTTCAAATTCTCTCAAATTCAAATTTTATATATTTATGTTCTCCTGTGTTTTTCTATACACTATTTTCATTTTTCATCCATGTCCTTACGCATGGGTTTCCCTTTCTATATTATTCTTCTGTGTTTTTCCGTACACTTTTTTCATTTTCATTTCATTTCATTTCATTTTCATTTTCATCCCACCGCTGTCACCAATGTAATAATCTGCTACAGATTTACGAGAAGTGGAGAGGGATTAAGGACTTCTATGTATAGGGTCCTGTAAAGACTGTCACCAAATGTAAAATACAATAGATCCTCAAGGGATGCTAACCCTGCGAGCGGCTGCAAGGAATACTGGTCACACTGGTCTGGAGGGCTGGCTCGTCTTCGTGGATTTACGAGAAGATAAGGGATTTCGGGATAGGGGTAAGAACTCCTCGGTCTCAGGTCCTGTAAAGAGTAGAGGTTATGGGCTTACTTTTGAAGCCGGAGATATGTATACGCAGAATTCTCGTGTTCTCCTAGTCTCTAGTGAGTCGGACGAAGGAACATTAAAAAAAAACCATATTAGAGTCAACAATATATTGAATCTACCCTGAAGTTCCTAATACAATCGTTAACACGTTATTCTGCGCGTCGGGAGACGATGTAGCAAGATAGTGAAAAGTTGACAGAGGTACAAATATAATTACACAGGTTAGTATAAGAAATCTGTTACCTTATGTGTATATTAGGGCTTCAACCACGACACGTTCAGTCTTCTGGAACTCGGTCAGTTGAGGGTTGCGAACTTTCGAGCTGCCACAATAACCGGACTACACGCGAATTCTGACAGAAGATACCCGGCCCCCGGAAAATCACCGACTGTCTCGTACTGATCGCGTACGGGACGCTGTCGCGTCCCAGTCACGGTGGTCCGCTATTACTGACTGCCCATTACCAACTACTCATTACTAACTGCCCGGCGTCCGTCGTTTCTTCTTGTTTTATTGTGGTCGTACTTTCAACGCCGGTTCTAGTACCAAGGTCGTAGGTTCGCTGAGTTGCAGTTTTGGTATTATTGCTGCCTATTTGGGTCACGGATGTTTCGTGCTTTTTATACGTTTAAACAATTATCAAACAATGCAATAACTAGGTCAATTGTTATACTTTGTATAATTTAAATGTATAAGTTAACTGTATTAATTATCCCTTATTTAATTTGGAATATATAATAATTATCTCGAATAATTATTATCTTTTCTATGCTACTTAACCATTTAATTCAACTTCTCACTCACTTGCTACGCTTACATTACAAATCATCACCAAAATATGTCGCAAGCACGTAACAGAAACTTTATACCCAACACAGTAAGACCAAATGTAAGCTATGCTAATGCAGCGGGTAATAGACAACCTCCTGCTGCTCCTTCAGATAACCAAGATTCAAACACCATTCTTATGAAGTTTTTAGAAGAATTCAAAGCCATGTTTAATCAAATCTTGCAACAAAACAGCATGGTAATAAACATGCTAAGTAAACTCATATGCAAATAAAATTCTTTCTACGAATAGCAGAATGGAACGCCAATGGCCTGCTGAATCATAAGGACGAGGTGATAATATTTCTACAACAAAATTTTATAGATGTATTATTAATAAGTGAGACACATTTTACAGACAAATCGTATTTTAAAATACCTCAATATCTAACGTACCATACTAACCATCCAGACAAGACAGCCCATGGAGGTACAGCAATTTTGATCAAACAATCAATTAAACATTTCATGATGGAAAGTTATATAACAGACTGTATCCAAGCTACAGTAATTAAAGTGTGCTCATTACCTTACGAAATAACAATAGCAGCAGTGTATTGCCCTCCAAAGCACAATATTAAAAAAACCGATTTCGCATCCTTCTTCAATACTCTAGGTCCAAAATTTATCGCAGCTGGTGACTTCAATAGTAAACACACGTACTGGGGATCAAGATTAATAACAACAAAGGGGAGAGAGCTTTATAGCTTAATGCAAGAAAATAAATACTCATATTTATCAACAGGAACACCAACGTACTGGCCAACGGACCCCAAAAAAAGACCAGACCTCTTAGATTTTTGCATCATAAAAGGAATATCTAACACCTTTATGGACATAGTTCCAAGCTATGATCTATCTTCAGATCATTCACCAATTATTGCAACAATTAGCACCTGCGTTATTAACAAACAACCTACTCCAAAACTGCATGGACCTAGAACAGATTGGAACGTTTACCGAAAAATACTGGATGAAAACATTAAACTAAATGTAAGACTAAGAAGCCCTTCAGAAATAGAAGCAGCTACAAACAACTTTATGACATTATTACAAAACGCTGCAAAAGAAGCGACACCGAACGATGCAGATAAAAATAAAATCGAGAATAGAATAAATATTCCACTAGAAATTAAAAAGCTCATTGCTGAAAAAAGAAGAGCAAGAGCCAAATGGCAACAAAGTCGGAACCCAGCGGATAAAACGTTTTACAATCGCTTAGCCAATAAATTAAAAACACAACTAAAAATTGCAAGAGAAGAGTCAGTCAAAAAATATGTAACACAACTTAATAGATACGACCATTCAATATGGAAACCAATCAAATCATCCTTAAAACCTCAAGCAATATCGCCACCAGTAAGAAAAACCACAAACACACAGAACCAATGGGCAAGAAGCGATAAAGAAAAATCCGAATTATTTGCTGAACATTTAGCAACAGTATTCCAACCACACAACAATGAAGAAGATCAAGAAATTATTAATTATTTAAACTCAGAACAACAGTCAGTAAATCCAATAAAATTAACAACACCCAAAGAACTTAAAGAAGAAATCTTAAAACTAAATATCAAAAAGTCACCAGGAATTGACCTAATAACTCCAAAAATGCTAAAGGAATTACCAAAAAAGGGTATAGTGATCCTTACATATATATTTAACGCAATATTAAGATGTAATTATTGGCCTAACAATCTAAAAATTGCAGAAATACTTTTATTTCCAAAACCAGGAAAGGATCCAAGTGAAGTCTCATCCTATCGACCTATCAGTCTGCTATCAACAATCTCCAAATTACTAGAAAAACTTGTAATAAAAAGAATAGATCCAGGCCTTACAGGCGCAGACTGGATACCAAATTTTCAGTTTGGATTTCGACGAGAACACTCAACTATCCAGCAATGCCACCGAATAACCCATAAAATCAATTCCGCATTAGAAGAAAAGGAATATTGCCCAATGGTATCACTAGATGTACGTCAAGCTTTTGATAAGGTTTGGCATAAAGGACTTCTTTATAAAATTAAACAAATATTACCACCCTTCTTTCGAATACTTACATCATACTTGGAAAACCGACAGTTTAGAACAAAAGTAAATGGAGAAATATCTAAAATGCATCCCATTAAGGCGGGAATTCCACAGGGCAGTGTCCTGGGACCTTTATTATATATATTATATACTTCTGATCTACCAACTTCGCATAACGTAACAATTGGCACATTTGCAGATGACACAGTAGCACTTACCAGTCACAAACACATTAACATAGCTACACAACAACTCCAAGATTATTTGTATGAGCTTGAAAACTGGCTAAAACAATGGAAAATAAAAATTAATGAAAACAAGTCAACCCACGTAACTTTCACTTTACGACGAGAAACACCACCACCAATATATATCAACAATGAGGAAATACCCAGGACTAAAACAACCAAATACCTAGGGCTACACCTGGACCAAACCCTGTGTTGGAAAGAACACATCACCAAAAAAAGAAAACAAATACAACTAAGACAAAAAGAAATCAATTGGTTAATTGGAAAAAACTCCAAACTGTCAATAAATAATAAAATTCTAATTTACAAAACAGTTATTAAACCAATATGGACATATGGCATAGAGCTGTGGGGCTGTAGTAGTAAATCTAATATTGCTATTATGGAAAGATGTCAATCAAAAATCTTAAGAGCAATTGTTGATGCACCCTGGTACGTAACCAACCAACGAATCTATGAGGATCTCAATATCTCAACAGTGAAAGAAGTATACCAGCAAAAGAAATTACAATACATTCAAAAAGTGAACACACACTCCAACCCATTAATTTCCGCAATACCTCAACATCAAGTTATCCGAAGACTAAAGCGACGTTGGCCAACAGACCAGTAACATGGACCCGTGATTCTCTCACTGGAGGGGACCACATCACGCCAGAACCAAGGGACAGGACTTAAACTCATCACATTAACTTATAGAATATATTGTTTTATTCTGATTGTTAATTTATTAGTTATAATAAAAAAAAAAAATATATATATATAATAATGTTATAAAATCATACCAATTTTCTATTTTATTTCCCAGCCTTAAAAACATAATTATTATCCATCGTTAAAAGTATCTATTATCTATTAAGACTATCTGTAGAAATATTCTGCCTTATACCGTTCTTTTATATTCAAAAATATATCCTTAGCAAGTGTTTCGTTAAAATTATCTATTTGATCAATTTATTTTACATCCAATATTGTCAGACCATGCGAAGGTCACATTATCTACAAAATCATTACAGCTTTTTTTTCTTGGATACAAGCTTCCAGCAACTTTTTTGTCATATTTTTTAAGTTATTTCATTTGTTAATAAACTTTGTATTTTCCCCTTATTTTATTAAGCGTAAGGATCAACTGTAACACAATTGTTCTTTTTAGCCTACCCCAAGAAGTTAAATCCAGAGTCAAGGATTTTTCTTTTATTTATTTTTGGGTATTGATTACACAAAGGAAAAAAAATTACGTTTTGAATTTGCCCATTTGCCGTCTGTTCCATCAGAGGTCCAGAGCTCTCCCCGACTACTCTCCGACCACTTCCGGATACCAGCCCGAAAGACCTCCCTTATTTAAAGGGTAAAACATTGTTAATTTTTATATTGTTTATGCAATAATTTAATAATTTTGTTTATATTTTTTTTTCTCAATCATAAAATCTTAATAGTTCATTTAATAATAAAGACCCGTCATTTTTTCTAAATAATTATAAATTACTTTCCTCCCTTTTAACTCGGTTGTACGGTTTTATGTGTACACATGTAATCAGAGAGCTATTTTTTTTAAGATTTTATTATTATTAGATATATATTTAAACGTTTGGACATTTATCTCGTCAAGATAGTGTCCTTATTACTTGTTACAATTACATTCAATTGAAAGCCAAAATACAGAGTTGCATCTCTGAGGCAAGTAAATTACCTTTTTAGGTCAATCATTACCATTATTTCCCATATTTTATTATTTGTAAATTTAGATCATCAAGGATCAGTTGGGTATAACCAGAGCATTTATTTTTTGTATATAATTAAGTTGACTGTACATAATTGGTGGCGGGTATTTTAAGATAAATTTATATTGTATATATTTGGCTAGGGATTAAAGTTTTGGTGAAAATTAAATATTTCAATTTATACCTATATCCTTTTTTTTATTTCAGCACATAGCTTTACAAGATACCTTGGAAAATTTATGTAAATACTTTCCTGGAGCCCACTCACATTTTGGAGCAACTTCTATAATCACTTTTATTTATCTTAGATATATTCCTATAGTTTTTTTATAACCTTGTCATTTATTTTCTTATTCTACGGTCTCTGTAAACCATGCAAATTGGCCGAATCCTTCTTTGAGTGTCATGTAGTCACTCTCCGGCAACTTCTGCTAGCCAGCTTTAAAATTATATGTTATCTTTTACTTTACCCCCACCTACTTGTGTTTCATTGCATACACACTTTTGTTATATTCCTACACATTTTTTGTTACATCATTAGTATGTATTTGTATTAGAATTTGTTAAGTTGGTTTATAAACATATTGCAGTTATAGTGGTGGAATATATAGAAATGTAAGAATATTTAAGTATTTGATGAGTATGTCATATCTCGAAAACTAGAGCTGAAACAAAGAAAAGGTTTGTATTTTTGGAATCAGCACAGATAAATTAACCAAAATCAGTTGATTTTTTTCGGCAGCAAGACAATTTTTTTTGTTGGGCTGTGTTATTTATATTCAATACTTTAATGGAATTACTGCACTCGCTTGACGATTCTTGCTGATAACTTTTTCATTCGTGAAAAATATGCACATGTTGCATAAATTACTGTTGTGTATTCTTATATTTTTGTCTTTTGTAGGTATCACAAACTAGAACTAAGTAGTATTTCAAGAAAACAGAACTTAAACGTGCTCGTGTCCACCATAAATTACGCAATCTTCAACGTCCACGCCATAAAGAATTATTAGTACTATATTTTTTCTTTACTCTTCTAATCTCATCTTAAAATCACGTTTGATGATCGCTCATCTCGTGCTTGCCCAGTCTGGGATTTTATCATCCAGTGTTTCTTCCTAAGTATTTTTTTTTATTGTTGTTTGTTGTTTTTCTTATCTTTAAACATCTGTGACTGAAAACCCGGCACGGAAAGAACATTCGTTTTGTTGGCTGTGAAACAGTGGCGTTCGGATGACAAGTGGCAAGTCGTGGCATTTCGTGCGTGCTTGCCAGTCTGCGATCTCGATCTCGAAGCTGGCAATTTTTATCGGGAATTCCGCAATTATTTCTATCAAAAGTGTGTTCTAGTATATAATGGTGAACGGTTAACATTAATCTTAATACATAAGAACGATGTTCAATTATTTATTTTTTAAAGAATGCTATGAAATGAATGAATTAAAAAAAACTGATAAACAGTGCATAGTGGAAATGCACCAAATTTGAGACACTTTTTTTGAAAAACAAATATAAAACAGAATATTCCAAATTTCTTATTTCTAAAACTTAAATTGAATGTTTCTAGAAAACAACAAAAAAAAATAAAGCGCATAAAACATATATTTTTGCAAAAAAATACATTTAATTTTTTTGTGACATTTGATATTAAAAATAGAAGATGCTCAAATTTGGGATAACCAGGTATCTAAACTTGAGACAGGTATCTTAATTTGAGATACTATTCAAAAAAATCCCTTTCCTTTGCAAAAAAGACAAATAAATGTGTTGGACTTTATTTCTCCACAGTCTTCATATGCCCACCTGCCACATTGGTAATACTTTGCCCATCGTTCGCCATATCTATCATCGGAAAATTTGCCGTTCAAAATAAACATTGCGCGTCGTTTTCTCCACTTTCGTTGGACGATGAATCAGCTAATAGAAAGTCTTTACTGCTATCTGAGCTTGAACTCAAAGAAACTTTCCGCTTCCTTCTTGATATTTTGCATTTTGATGTAGAAGGTTGATCTACTTCCTCATCTGCTATTTCTTCTTTGGGTGTGTTTTTTTTTATCTAACACCTTTTGTTGAACTGTTTTCTTCTGGAGCAAATACTCAATCTAAACTTAGCTGGGTACTAGTTTTTTTGCTTTTTTCTTCTGCAAACTTTGCTCTAATTCTTCTTTTTAGGGTATTAGAGTAATTTTGATGGTATACAAGGCAAATATCGAACACAGTAGTTAATCAAATCTTGCCCAAGTACTTTCGATCACAAGATCATCCTCAGGGGCATTTCGTCAGTTGTGGCCTATCCAGCAGTAACAGAATGTCATAAATGTAAATTGGGACATAACAAATACACTAAACAAAGACAAACAAACACTTTAAAATTTAAAAATTGGAGAAACTACAATATCCGGAGACAGAATTCTGTCTCCGGCTTCTATATAAAATGTAGCTTCTCCAATTTTTAAATTTTAAAGTGTTTGTTTGTCTTTGTTTAGTGTATTTGTTATGTCCCAATTTACATTTATGACATTCTGTTACTGCTGGATAGGCCATAACTGACGAAATGCCCCTGAGGATGATCTTGTGATCGAAAGTACTTGGGCAAGATTTGATTAACTACTGTGTTCGATATTTGCCTTGTGTACCATCAAGTTCATTTATTCGAACATTCAACCTTATATTGATTTATTAGAGTAATTACTGAAGCCTTTCCTGATCTGGCATGTGGTTTTTCAGGTGATGACGATTAGTTGAGTTATTATTTTAGATCCCAATCATAATTATTATACTCAAGTAATTATTCCAAACAAAACCATAATTCAAATTTTATTTTATTTTATAAATACAGAAGCAAACTGAAAGTGCAAACTCACATTAGCCAGAAACAATTAAGTTTTATTATAATATTTCGTTGAAAAGAATGAAGTATCGGAAACTAAAGTGCATTGTAAATGTAAATTTGTAACCTATTGGATTAAAAAAACCGAAAACCGGTTTTTGGAAAAACTGTTTTTTTTGGCTGGTTATAACCGCCAGGTTAAACCGTAAGTAAAAAAAAACCGATATAACCGAAAACCGGTGTTTTGTCAAAAACCGCCATCCCTAGTTCTAAGGTACCTTGTAGTACTGCAAAAACTTTTGAGGCCTTCAAATAGTCCATCTCTCAACAGAAAGGATCCGCTAAGGGGCTCCAAAAATCAAGAACCGACTAAAACATCTTCTTTACATCGATCGATTTGCGCAGTAAGTATATGACGCAATACCGCTTAAACTAAGGAAATCAGACCAGGATGAGTAAACCTCTGCTTACTGCAGACTGCATACCAATGAAGTCAGTCAAGACTATGTCGTACAGCATTGAACTGTTCGTTAAGGTCAGGAAAGATTTTACCTTTAACAAAAGGTTCTCACTCGCCATTCAGAATCAGCTTATTCCAACCAAAAATTATCTAAAATATATCATCAAAACCCGATAAATACCGATATGAATATGATATGATATGATAAATACCGATAGAAATACCTCCAACATCTTACTGGAAACTGCCAGACATTTACTCTAACTGATTGTAAGAAACGACATGACTTAGTAGAAAAAAAATTGTTCATCAAGAGATATTGAATGGGATTAATATTGGAATGGGTTCTCTAAACCAACCATCTCGCATATTGTCAATACGCTGAGAGTCTTAAATGATAAACTAATACACCAGATCTCGCACTAGTTAATAAATTAACTAGACATACAACACTAATTGATGAGGCGATACCTAACAACAACAATCTGCGAGTTAAATATGACGAAAATATCGCCAAATACAGAGATCTGGAAATACAAATAATGAGACAGTGAAGAATTGAAAGAACCCAGACATTAACTATTATTCTCTGGTGTTATCCTGAAAAATCTCTTAGAAAAGATAATACAGCTACATCTTTATAAGACTATGCAGAAAGCTCTCGACGTTCAGATGCATGCGACAATTTTTGGGATATATTCCAGCATACCATGTCACCTAGGTTTCGATATCACAGAAAGAGTCCCACCAAAGCTCAATCCTCTTTAGACCGTAGGTATCTGGGAGTGAATTTTCAGTGTGCACCGTACGACATAAATAATACGGCCGGGTAATAATAATAATATAATTAAAATAAATGAGTTTTTACTTGATTTATATATTAACTGACTAACACAACATAGAAAGGCTTTTGGAAAACCCTGCCTTACTCTATTGCCTCGACTACGCGCGCTACTGAAATAGTTATATCAAAAGCAGATTGCGGATAAACAAAAACCAGGAACTGTTCTCTAATTGGGTCACACATACTCAACTACTGTCACTCGGATGAGAATCTCGATGCTTTTTGCATCAAGTCTTTTTCTGAATGGAACACTGTCTCTCAATGAGTTAAGTCAAGTTACTTAAACAGACTCCGACTTCGTGAACAATACGCTGTAAAATGAACCGATTACAAATTGCTTCTGCAAAAACATACTTGTTCCTTATATTTGTTCGCGTTTTCATACTCAATTTGCGTAGGATTGTCGTTCATAGGTACTTAATTTTTTTACCTTGTGCGTTCATCAATTACTGTAGATGTTTTGTTTAATTTTGCATTATTTATTTTCTAATAGAAACCTTCTATTTTTTGTGTTAGTAAAGTACATGAGATATGCATTTGTACTCGGTGGCCAATTATGAATTTCTCTTGGCCATATCTCGGAAATGGATTAGAATACAAGTTCGGTATAAAACGTTTATACAAACATTTATTAAACGAAAATTAAACATCAAAAGTTTATAAAATTCACCCCATGAATGGGTATTAGATACAGTAGCGGACACGGGGGTGAAAAAAAGGGAAATTTACCACCCAAGAAAGTCCAAAATTAAAGAAAACCTATTTTTTTTTCTTTTGTGTAGTTTGGGTTTATATCCATGAAAGAGAATTGAAAGAGAATGGAAGATGAATTCTGTGATATGAAAGCCGACGAACAGGCCGGCTTTGAAGCAGGTAGATCAACTATTAACCATCTCTTTACTGTTACCCAGCTAATCGAAAAAAAGTAGCACGAAATCAACCAATACATATCCTCTACGTGGACCTTAAAAAAGCTTATGATAGTGTGCCACAACAAAAACTCTGGGAAGCTCTCGAGAAAACAAATATTAGTGTAACCTTAATCCAGGCTGTTCAAGACCTCTACAAGATCAACACAAGCAAAATACAGAAAGGTAAGAAGGTATCCAAGGGCTTCACTATCAGCAAATGACTCAAACAAGAATGCTGCGTGTCTCCTACTTTGTTTAAGATCTACCCGGAGCAAGCGATAAAACGTGGAAAAGAAAATGCAGAAACATGGGAATTCCTCTAAACGACGCAATATTGTACACATTGAGTTTTGCAGACGACCAGATAGTGATAGCCCAATACTAAGAAGACCTCGAATATATGACCCTTAACCTTATCGAAGAATACGAACTACTAAGAAGTAAATATCAAGAAAACTGAATACACATGTATTGGGGGAATTCAACAAAATCTAATCTTGGAAGGAATACAACGAGAAATAAATCACTGTCCAAAATACAAATATTTAGGCATGCAAATAACCAACGATGGCAAATTTAAATTGGAGATAATTTTATAAAAATATTAATACGTGCGGTAATTTTTTGGACCAGTGTAAATCATAATGCTGGAGTCAGAAAGCGATTTAATAAAATATTGTTTTTATGTATCGTTTAAAGTTTGCTGAAAATCTGTTTCTCACTATTAAAATGTTAAAAACCGAAACAAAAAGTTATTTACATTGTATTAACACATCACCCATCGACACTGTCTGATTATTTACATAATTAGATAAGTTTTTGTTGTTCAATGACTCACTAGTTTGGAACATCTGTGCACAGAAGTAATTACATCATTTTTCATAAATCATCTTTAGGTGATTTTTTATGAGATATAAATAGCTGGTCTAAAGGTAAGAGACATTTTACACCATATTTTAAAATCGTACCAGTGCTGTTTCCACTATTTTATTTTAATGCTGCTAAGTTTAAATATTGTATTCATATGAGATTAAAGATTAAAGCACAATTATTTATTGTAATAAAAATTACATTTTCGTTTATTTTAAATATATATAATATATATATATATATATATATATATATAGTTGAGTATCTGTTGAGTGATCCTTTTATATATATATATATATATATATATTATATATATATATATATATATATATATATATATATATATATATAGTCCCAAGATTCCTAAGAGGAACATAGGGCTTCCACAAAGTGTCTCCAGCGAACTCTATTTCTGGCTAGTGCTTTGATTTCAAGCCAGGATTTTCCCATTTTTCTCCCTTCGTCCAGTACTGTCCTTCTCCAAGTTCCCTTAGGTCTGCCTACTTTCCGTCGGCCTTGGGGATTCCAATCCAGCGCTGTCCTGGCAATGTCATTTGGCGGTCTACGGAGTGTGTGGCCCAGCCATCTCCATTTTCTTCGCCTTATTTGCTTTATGACATTTTCTTGGTTGCTTTGGTTCCATAAATTTTCATTGGAGATTCGGTTAGGCCAAAATATACGAAGGATTTTTCGTAACGCTCTATTGATGAAAACTTGTAATTGGTGTACTATGGGTGCTGATATCTTCCACGTTTCGCAGCCATACAGTAATACAGCTTTTACATTTGTGTTGAAGATTTTTAATTTCGTTTTAGTTGGGTAAATCCTGGATTTCCATATGTTGTTAAGCATGTTGTAGGCGTTGCGAGCCTTATTTATTCTTTCATGTACATCACGCTCTGTACCCCCATTACAGTCAATTATGCTGCCCAGATATACAAATTCCGCTACTCTCTCAATTTTCTGGTCGTTGATCATAATAGGTTGGTTGTTTCTGGTACCAAATCGCATTTCTTTGGTTTTGTTGATGTTTATTTCTAGACCAACCTTCTTTGATTCTTCTTGTACTTTGTTTACTTGGAGTTGCATGTCCTGTTTTGTATGTGCTAGGAGGCATATATCATCAGCGTAATCTAGGTCTTCCAGTCTGTTTGTTAATCCCCAGTAAATTCCTCTATTAGAGTTTACCTTTGTTAGTACGGAGTCCAGTACAATGTTAAATAGTATGGGGGATAAAACACAGCCCTGCTTTACTCCGTTTAGCATAGCTATTGGGTCAGATGTTATGCCGTTGTGTAGGATTTTGCTTTCTGTGTCACTGTAGAGTTCTTTGATGAGATTTACTATTTTTTTTGGTATTCCTATTTCCTGCAGTGCTTTCCATATGGCCGTATGTGTGAGCGTGTCAAAAGCTCTCTTGAAGTCCACAAAGCACACAAAGAGAGGAGAGTTGAATTCCTGTGACTGTTCTACAATTATTTTTAGTGTGTTAATTTGGTCCACGCATGATCTGTTTGGTCTGAAACCGGCTTGTTCCTTCCTCAACATTGGTTCTACACTGTTTGTTAGTCGGTTGTTTATAATTATTGCTGTTAATTTATTTATAGTATTCAGAAGTGTGATTCCTCTCCAGTTTTCGCAATATCTTCTGTCACCCTTTTTTGGTATCTTTATTATTAATCCCGTTTTCCATTCTTTGGGGAACTTTTCCTCTCTCCAAGCCCTTTTCAAGAGTGGTTGGATTAGCTCTGCCACTGTACCTGGGCAAGCTTTTAACAACTCTGGTGGAATATTGTCAGGGCCGGCTGCTTTGTGTGCTTTCAGTTTTTCTATGGCCATTTCTATTTCTTGTGTTGTTGGTTCGTTGGTGTTAATTCTCAGTTGGATATTGGGTATTAGGTTTTCTGCGTCTTCTGGTGGTGTTGGGACTGCACTTAGAGATTCGCTAAAATATTCATGCCATCTTTTGACTTGTTCCTGTGGCGTTGTAATATCTTCACCTGTAGCACTTTTTACAATTGGTTGGTGGGTAGTATATCTTTTATTGGCTAGTTGTTTAGTGATATTATATAATTGTCTCATGTTTTGATGTTCATCGGCGACTCGCGCTTCTTCGGCAAGATTTTCTGCCCACTTTCTTTTGTCTTTCTTTGCTGCCTTCTTGACAGCTTTATTCGCTTCTCTATAACTTTCTCTAAGTCGGTTCTTCTCTGCTGCTGTCTTGGAATTTAGTAATTCTAGATTAATGTGTTTGCGACGTTCTATTTTGTTCCACGTTTCTCTCGTAATCCACTCTTTCTTTACGTCTTTCTTTAGGCCCAGCACGTTTTCACTTGTTTCCACAAGGGCTTTGCTAATCGTTTCCCAATTTTTGTCCTGTCTTTCGTCGATTTTGGATCTCAGCTGTCGTGCGAATTCTACTTTCGTCTCGTTATTTTGTAGTTTCTCAATGTTGAACTTTTTTCGAATAGGTTTGTTCAGTTCTTTTCTATTCCTAGCTATTTTGAATCTAATTTCGGCCATCATCAGGTAGTGATCACTGGCCGCATCTGCGCCTCTCCATGATCTGACATCGAAGAGAGATGTTCTCCATTGCTTACTGATTGCAACGTGGTCGATTTGATTGTAGGTGCGGTTATCTGGCGATTTCCATGATACCTTGTGGATTGTTTTGTGTGGGAACAAAGTCCCTCCAATGATTAGGTCATGGTTACCACATAATTCAATGAAGCGTTCGCCGTTGTTGTTTCTCTGGCCAGTGCCATGCTTTCCGATAACGTGTCCTAGGTTGGTGTTGTCAGTGCCAACCTTGGCATTGAAGTCTCCCATTAAAAATAAAGAGGTTATTTTGAATGTGAACATTTATTAATTGGCGCTATGTAACAACTAATTTGACAAGTGTCTTATTTAGTCCCGATCGTGAAGGCAAAAAAGTCGTTTTTGAGTTGAAAATTCTACTACTACTACTTGTCGGTTTATAACGTTTTCCGAGGTTTTCCGACTTCCAATCGCCACGTAGTCCGGTTGTCCGTAGGTCTTCTTCTATCGCTCTCTCTCTCTCTCTCTCTCTCTCTCTTCTCTCTCTCTCTCTCTCTCTTTCTCTCTCTCAGTACTTTATTTATTCCTTCGCTCCAACTTTTTCTCGGTCTACCTCGTTTTCTCTTTCCTTCTGGTTGCCATATTAATATTTCTTTTGGTGTTCGTTATTCATCCATTCTTTACATGTGCCCGAACCAGATAAGTTGTTTGGTTGTTAGGTCATATGTGATTGTTTGTTTGATTTCCATTATTTCCCTAATGCGTTCGTTGGTAATCGTTGGTAAAATTTAACATGTTAATTTCCCCAACAAAGACAAAATGCATGGTTACAACAGCAAATTTGCTAAGATGTAAATTGAAGCTGGAAGGTCAGATAATAGAACAAGTGATGGAGTTTAAATATCTAGGCATCACATTATCTAGCTACGGAAAGCTCGAAACCGAAGTGGAAGATCAAGTGAATAGAGCCAACAGAGCCGCAGGCTGCATAAATGAAACAATATGGAGAAATCAAAATATCGGGAAAGAAACGAAAGTCATCAGACCAATAATGATATACGCGGCAGAAACAAAACCTGACACAAAGAGGACAAAAAGGATGTTAGAAAGAGCAGAGATGACACTATGGGACAGAGCTAGAAGTACAGATATACGACATAGATGCAAGGTGGAGAACATCAAAAACTGGTTAAGAAATAGAAGAGTAGAATGGAACGATCATATAAGCCGAATGACAACAAATAGAGTAGTAAAGACGGCAAGAGACGGTACCCCAATAGGAAGACAATCTGTAGGAAGACCACGAAAACGATGGAATGACAACTTACTGGAGGCACATTGAAAAATTAGACAGTCATGTCTATATAAAAAGAAGAAGAAGAAGAATATTACAAAGATAGAATAGGGCAAACTGTAGTAATTGACCCATATAACTTTGAAAGAGTGGAGCGTTTTGAATATCTCGTAGTGACAATCACCGCACTTAACAATATCACAGAAGAGATAAAAAGGGGTAAATTCAGGCAACAAACAGATTATGTATGTATAGCCTCCAATATGTTTTTAGATCCAAGAGCCTAACACGATCCTCCAAAATCACGATATATAAAACAGTGATTAAAACCAGTGCTCATGTATGAGTAGACTTATCCTCTGATAAAAGCAGTTGAAATAAAACTCAGATGTTTTGGGAGAAAAATCTTCAGGAGGATCTTTGGACCCTGCTACGTGCCGAATATTAACCAATTGTAAAAGAGAACAAATAATAATAAATAATAACTAATAGTTTACGAATCTTATCTGTATACGCCACTGACATGGATAATATCATAGAAAAATAATTATTTTTCCACATACCAATTGTTCGATGCAAGTATTTGGTTTTTGTCATGAGTATGTTATTAAAAAGTATTTCCAAAAATAAATCGATGACGATTTTCCTTTCTCTATTAATAATTAGTTATATACAACCTAATATAATATATAATATAAGACCCTAAATTACAAAATTCCGGACAAATTACAAAACTAAGTAAAGCAAACTAGGCTGAGAAACTAAATAAAAATATGGAATTAAATTGGTAGTATTGGAAAAGTTTAGAAGAGAGGAATGGAAAATATCCTTAGTATTGTAAATCTTCTGATCCTTGTAAGTCATAGGGAGGACATAGTTATATTGAGAATCTATTATGTTATGAAGAGAGGGTTAAATTGAATTTTGACAGATTCAAATCAATCAAGAATTTGTCTAGATAATTGTAATATAAACATTGTTGTGCGCTATATAATAAATGTTAATAACTTTTGTTATAATGACCATAACTAACATATAAAAACTTGATATTAAGGCTATCATGTGTATATATAAAATATTTATCCCAGATATCAAAAGATTAAACACTTATTGCTGCATACGGTATGCTTCTTCATCAATTTAACAACGAGCAATGAATTATAAAATATAAAAAGTAGAAAGAAAAGTAAAAAATAACTTATTATTGCAAAAAAGTCTTTAAATAAGTTGTTAAAAAAGTTAACTTTGTTAGATAGAATAGAATAACTTTGTAATTTAAGATTGTACATTTTAAAATTGTATAGACTGAAAATCTGGTTAAAATACGCAGTTAAAAATAGAACTTTTCACGACCAATATCAGCCAAATTTGGAAGACAATAAGGAGCTTGGAGTCCGCCAGATTTTTAAATTGGAACTTCAAATCGAAACCGCTGAAAAATTTACAATTTCTTGGTTCGAGAAAATGTAAAAAATGAACGATGGTAGAGTGAAACACCCTGCATATTTAGAAGTTTATATGTCAACACTGTTCTTTAAAGTTTGTTAAGAAGTACTGTGCATTTTTCTTGCTAGATATTTCTAATAAAAGTTCAAAGTGCCAGGGTTGGAAAATCATTTAGTAAAAATTACTAATTTCTATGTAGAATCGCAATTTTATTCTTATAACATGTTTTGCAATACCAGCTGAAGATCCAAATATTTTTTTGACTTAACCATAAATAGATCATTTTTTATAATGCAATCAAGTAATTTTTCACGCATTTTCACATGTAAAAATATGCCAAGAACTTATTAAAATTTTAAAACTAAAGAAGACTTTATTTTATGGAATAAAGTCCAGTTGTCTGAAAACTACCAGTATGTGTTTATTTTTCTATAAATATTTTAGTTGTGGAAAATATTCTACACTGCGTTTTGGGACCCAATCACGTAAGCAACCCTCGAAAACTAAGCCGTAAAGTCATCAGCAACTCCTGCAAGATGAAAGCTCAAGAGGATTTATCGAAGAGGCCATCAAAAATCATTCACCAAAAGATTGCAACTTCTTCTTTGAAAGAACACATGACAACAACGGTCATCTCTTGTATTCGGAGGAATATGATCAAATATCGTTTTAGTTTTATGTCACTTATACCCAAGACAATGGAAAATAGCATCAAGCAATCCAACAGATGAATCTAAAGACGGACCGCGATAAATGTTTTGTGCTGGATAACAATTCATAACAAAATAATATTATTTTTGAGATTCTTGAGAATTTACGATACTTGACAAAAGCAGAGGCATATCACTACGTTCAAAAATTTTTCTTGTAATTATTTACCATCCATAGCTTATTCAATGGGCATTACTGGGTCGTTTTAAGCCCATTAACACTTGTGGCTGATTTCGTAATTGCCGTTCGACCATCTGTGAACCGAATTGGGTGTTTATTTTACTTGACTCTATTATTTTACTCCGAAATCAGATCGATTACATAATGATTAAACATCGCTGGAAAACATCTATTAGCCAATGTAAAACACGACCTAGCGCTGACTGCGGCTCTGACCACCAACTTCTTGTTGCAACGCTAATTCAAAAATTCAAGACATGTGCTAGGATCCGAAACAAGAGGATATCAAAAATAAAAGATACACAACAATTTAAAATCCAATGTAATGAAAGATTCGAAAATATTTTACCAACTATCGTCACTCATGATTCCGAAAAGATTTGGTTATCTTTTAAAAATTCCTTGATACAGACCTTGACTAACTGCGAGGCACAGTCTGATGCCGTCTCAACCGGACCAAAAAAAGTGTGGATGTCTGCAGATACTTTTGACCTCGTTGAAGAACGTAGAAAACTTAAAATTGCTGGAATCGAGAACCCTCTCAGGAATTCCCAATACCGACAGCTATCTAGAGCTATTCAGGCTGCTTGTAGACGAGACAAAAACAAGCATATAGAGAAAATCTGCAGAGAAATTCAACTACACGCCGACACAAATAACACCAAAGAACTCTTTGATAAAGTCAGACAACTCACACGTAAATTCAAGCAGAAATCTTGGTCTATCAAAGATGATGAAGGTAATGCACAGACGGATTTGGACAAGGTTATTGATGTTTGGAGGGCGTATTGTAAGTCTTTATACGCCAATACGGATCAGATGCCAGCGGACACCCCGTTTGTACCTGACTGCCAGACCTCCACTTTCCATTCTCCTTCAACAGAGACACACCACACTAGTTTTGAGTCTGAACCTGACATACTTTTTTCCGAGGTGGAATTCGCTTTAAAAAGACTTAAGTTAAACAAAGCAGCAGGATATGATCTCATTACTGCAGACGTCTTGAAGCATCTTCCGGAATGTGGAGTGAAAATATTACATCGATTGTGCAATGAAATATGGCACACAGGCGTCTGGCCTGAGGATTGGAGAAAGACCATAATCATACCTCTTCATAAGAAAGGTTCAACAAATAATTGTAACAACTACAGGCTATTAGCTCTAATATCACACGCCAGTAAGGTGATCCTCTACATACTGCAACGGCGTCTAGAAAACTACATAAGTTGGCAAATAGCACCTGAGCAGGCTGGATTTGTAAAGGGCAGAGGTACTAGAGAACAAATCCTTAATGTACGAAACACCATAGAAAAAGCCAGAGAATACCAGATCCCGATATTTATATGTTTCGTCGATTATACAAAGGCCTTTATTCTGGCATATATTCGAATGGACGGATATCTGTCTGACAAATGCACTTTGGAGAAGGGAGTACGCCAAGGATGCGTTTTATCTCCCTTATTATTTAACATCTATTCGGAGTTCATAATGCGCAGAGTTTTGGATGGTTGGGAGGGAGGAGTAAACCTAGGTGGTGTTAAGATACACTTCTAGCTTCTACTCCCGAAGAAATTATTAAATTATTAAAAAAACTCGAGGTAGAAAGTGCTAAATTTGGACTCATGGTTAACTACAACAAAACCAAAATCATGGTTATTGATCGCCAACAACAGTTTCCTGAAACCCAAACTATTGCGGGATGCGAGGTAGTCTCATCTATGATATATCTTGGAGCTCTAGTTAACAATACAGGCAGTTGTGAATCCGAAATTAGAAGACGCATTCAACTAGCAAGAGCAGCAATGAGTGAACTAAACGGGGTCTGGCGTGATCGTCACATTACTATGACAAACAAAAAGAGACTCGTTTCAACTCTGGTCTTTTCCATATTTTACTATGCATGCGAGACATGGACAGTCAAAGAATCAGATCGACGACGTATAGACGCCTTTGAAATGTGGACATGGAGACGCCTGCTTCGAATTCCATGGACGGCTCGTCGTACAAATATCTCGGTTCTGGATGAAATTAAACCGGATCAGCGTCTCTCCAGTACCGTTTACTCTAGAATTTTAAAGTTCTTTGGCCATATCCATCGAAGTGATCACAAAATGGAGCGGTTGGTGGTCCAAGGAAGGCCTCAGACTCAACGCCAACGCGGAAGATCTCCACAGCGATGGGCGGACATTACTAAAAAGCTTCTCAATAAACAGTATACTGAGGCAATACATATAACTGATGACCGCGACCAGTGGAGAAATATTATCAATCAAACTGTCCGAGCTGCTGAAGCCCAATTATGAACCACAACACATCTACTAAGATGTTAATGACTGTGATGATGATTATTTTTCTAGAGGGGAGATTCCAAAGGTAAGTGGCTGCACCACTTATTTGGCTGGACATTTTTGGATCCAGGACGACCATTCTTATCCCAATATCCTCACTTTTGTATCTACGCTTCTACAGAACTAAACAATGGTGTACATAAAACTCCATAGTTTACAGAGTCCTGTTTTCATAGGATAATGTTTCTTCAAGTTGACTTTGACCGTTTATAAAAGCTAGAATACTGTACAATAGCATTTTAATTCATTCTTTCATAATAAATAGCTTTCTAATTAGTTGAAGATTATTTTCGATATAAACAGAAACAGCACATGATTTCATTTTAAAGTCACTATCGAAAACCTATGCAACTGAATTTTCAGATCTCAAAACCGTTTAAATTGGTTAATACGTCGAATGGGACACACCGTAAAAATCGATATTAATATCTATTTTAAAGCAATTTGCTTAAAATAATTTCTGAATTTATTAAATTACCACATATATGAGAAGTGTAACAGGTGACTGGCAGTGTTCCGCATTAGAAACCAGCGCCCTGATGCAAAAATTCTGATAATGAGTTTACCTATCTGCGGTGATGAGTTTACCTATCTCTAAAGGATGCCGGTGATCAGTTTACTATATCTCGGAGAGTCTAATAATTTTATGGTGGGCTATAAAGTGATGAGTTCATACACGTCCAATTTTGGAGAGTAGAAATTCAAGCAATACTCTGAACGTACTTTTCTTTTTTGATAATAGAGATATAAAGATGATTTTTTTACGAAAATGTTAAGAAAATGGAAAGCTATCTCGAAGAATTAATACGATGTAGCGTTTATTGCTAATACCTTCCACAGGGTGTTGCAAAATTAGGTAAAGCATTGAGATTTTTCAAAAAAATATTAATTAAGTAATTAATTAGAAATATAGCTACCATGTGAAAAAAAGCATCGAAATCCAATTAAGGGTTCAAAACAAATATAGTTTCAAACTCATGGTTCATTTGAGGTGGTGCGGTAAGTTTGGGGAGTAGTAAGAAAGTAGAAAAGTAGAAAAGAGTAGTAGAAAATGCGTGAAAAAAAAAGAACATTTTTTATGAAATCCACAAATTTTTTTACGATTGGTAAGATTAGTCTCACAAGCTAAATAGTCGGATAATATTATAATAGTGGATAAATATGCTAAATATTATAATTGGTGGTTTATTCTCAACAATATACTTTATAAATTCTGAGATGCCACACCATTTTTCTGTCTTTCCATTTTAAGAAAAATTTCTAACAAAGAGGCCAATCCATAAGAAATAAATGAAGCTGTGTACGCTGTGAATATAAAGAGCTTAAAAAAAGAACTACGTTGCCTTACAATACAGCCTTAATTCGTTGATATTTTCTATGGAACATCTCTTGTCATCTTCGCTCATTCGAGTCTATCGATCCGAACACCGTCTAAATTTAGAAAACTCATCATTTATAATCTACAACTGGATTTGCTCAAAATCGATTGACCGTTTACCTCTTTTTAACCAATCTATAAATAAAAAGGACATCCAGTTCCCTTCTACAGGTCCTTTTTTACGTGCAAGGTCAGGAACGGTGGTATAGCGTATTTGTGTGAATGTAGGCGTTGCCATGTGCTTTTACCGGCAAATTACCGGTATATCGACACAAAGCTGGAATCAGCCTGCGCCGGGTTCTCCTGAATTTCTTCGCTCATCATTGACCTTCATTCATGGTTATGGATCGCCCTTTGGCGTTGCCGCTTCTACATTTATGAGAGCAGGCATGGGAAAACTGTAGAGAAAAACTTACTTTAACAAAAGTAATTAGAAAGGCCTACAAGTCTTGAAAAGTAATTAGTTATTCCGAATAATGCCCACATTTATAGAACGTAAAGTTTTTATTATTTAATTCTTTAACAATCAGAATATTTTACATTCTTTAAGATAAAACGTTGACTTGTACGCTGAGCTCGTCATTCCCGAGAGAGAGGGAGAGAGAAAGAGAGAGTTCATTTCAGTGAAGAAGTCCTAGTTTTCAAATCAAGTGACCATAATCTCCTTAATCTGCTGGTGATAAAGGGTTTTTTCTTAAATGGTGGGATTAGTTTCCATTTTTTGGTGGTATATGATATTATGATGTATCTGGACACAGGCATTTTCTCGGAAAGCGTTCGATCTTCTCAACCCGGAAGTCTAAGTGAGGGTAATTCTTAAGCAAGGTGATGTGTCCTTCTCCTTTGGATACGAATTACAATTACTTACAAATACTTCTCATTTAACATTTAGTGTAATAAATAATTAAAAGTTGCGAAACTGCAACAAACTTGTCTATATTTGGTTTTTGTTGCTGTGACATTTAGATGTCACATTAAGTGATAGTCGTTAATCTTTTACACTATGAGAGAATGTGACATAAGAGTGTAGCGTTTAAAATTGAAGAAAAACAAAATTATCATAATAACAGTTATATATATTGTAATTTCTTTAGGTTGTTGCAAAACCGATGGGGAAACGCCGATCCTACCGGCAATCTCAGAAAATGCCGGCAGTCAAGATTCGAAAACAAAACGACGGCACCATCGCACGAACTTATGGATCGCCCAAGGGGTTGCCACGACAACGGATAGTACCTGTTGAAGGTGCGTACGTCATCGAGCGGGCATTGACGTCACGCAGACACATGTTTGCCCCCAGGACGACGCTGCCGTCGCTTCGAGAGCGACGGGAACGAGAGCGTCGTAACGATCCCGCGAGGGCTATACATTTGCCGCTTTTTATAATTAAACTCGAGGTTGTGGTGATGAAATTGCGGGATACTAAAATAGATACTCTATTGAATTAGGGCTGAATTGTTCAGATACTGCACTAATTGATTGATTTAACGATTTTGAAATTGTAAAAGTAAACTTACAGAAACTACAGGTCTTTAAATATACTTTTCTTTCTCACCAGTTATTCTATTTGTATCCAAGATTTGTATTCATATATCCCTTGTGATTTTTGTTTGGAATAACTGCATGAAATACTTAATTGAAAAACTAAGTGATGACCTAGATTTCCTCTAATAATGAATAGTCTTTTCCTATAATATTTCACTCCATAAATTTTACACATGTGAGTAATTTTCTTCCAGAAACCAAAATGTAAACTTTTACTAGTTAAAAATTACTTTTTGTCCGTTGAATTTTTTTATTGTTTTCTGCCATGCACAGAGTGTTGCTTATCAATATTTCAGTAAACAAACAGGTTCCAAACTATAATGTTTTCATGCCAAATACCTAATATACACACAGATAAGTACGATATTTTTTAAATTCTATAGAATATTTAATTATATCCAGATATTGTAAACAGAAGCCATTTTAATGCCTACCTGTTGGTTTTTCATAATCCACAGAACTTCGTTTTAAAAAAGTTACTATGAAAAAAAATAGGAAGTAAAGGTAATGGATTTTGACAAGAGCCATGAGTCATGCCGATTCAGTACACAAATTTACCTGTTATGTTCAAGGTCATAGCTCTTGTCATAATCCATTACTTCTAAAAACTTCTCATGTGAAGTGGTATAAATTTAGTAAAATTTTTAAAAATATCCAAAATGGCTTTATAAAGTTTCAAAACGTTTTCAGTCCTATCGGACCACCATCAGTGAAAAACCTAGAAAAATGTAGTACCACGTTAAAAATTAAGGCAAATAGTTAAAATTTGGGAGTGCAAGGGATAGTGATGCACAACGTATAGCCTCTCCTATCCAAATGTCAACCTCACCTGCCCGGATGATGATCTTGATTATGGTCATCCGGTGTATCCAGTTGGATAACAAATGAGGCTCTAACGGTGATTGCCGGTATAAGCAATCCCCCACTTACTGACCAACGGTTTAGGGCGGATAAGTTGGTGAGTGGTAGGGCATTCTTTTGTCCTGTGGTTGAGAAATCGGCACCGAAGGCGGATGAATCAACAAATATTGGTTAACGGCATAAGACTACAGAAGGTAAAGGGGAACCACTTCATTAACGGCTCATAGAGCACTCCCAGGAAAATCACCATAGAATTGACACTGCAATTGCAAACCGTTACTAATCATGGAAAGTGGTGGCCAAGATTCGGCAGGAGAGGAGAAACATATTTATACCACAAGGCCTCTCAGGTAAACATACGAAAACCTCGTGAATAAATACTAAAAATAAAGAAATCTAATTTTAGAATGTGCACATGGAATGTTAGAATGTTAGAAGTCTATATGCGGCTGGAAAACTTGACAAAAGAATGAAAGTAGACCTACTGGGAATCAGCAAAATGGGATGGCCAGAGTCAGGATCATATAAAAGGGACATAAGTATATTATATTATTCCGGTATCAGCACAAAAGACCCAAAAATTTTTAGTGTGTAGTCGTGACCTACATCCCAATTCAAAGTTTCAATTAAACAGAGTCCAAGTCGAGAAAGTTTACAAAATGACATATTTGGGAACTGTGATAACGGACCAACTAGATCCAGACATAGAAGTAAAACATAGAATAGCAATGACTAAAACTACTTTTATGAAAATGAAGTCATTTCTTTGCAATAACCATCTCAGTTTAGAACTAAGATAAAAAATAGTGCTATGTCTGGTCCGAACTTTTATATAGTGCAATGTGGACGCTAAAAGTATCGATCATGAACAAAATTGAAGCATTTTAAATGCAAGTTCATAAACGAATGCTAAAGCTACCTTGGACAGCAAGGAAAACTAATGAAGAAGTACTAAGGAGCGTCAACAAAGATGTAGAACTGCTAAAGACTGTTAAACATCAAAATATGTCTTATCTTGGACATATAGTAAGGGGAAGTCGATATAAAATATTACAACTGATGCTTAAAGGCAAAATAGAGGGCCGTAGAGTTGTAGGAAGAAAACAAGTCTCTTGTTAAAAACGTTCATGAATGGACTCAGATATCAAATGCAGGACAATTATTCCATATTGCAGAAGATCGAGAAGCCTTCGAAATGGTGATCGCCAACGTCTGACAATTCGGATATGGCACGCGAAGATGAAGAAGAAGTTAAAATTTGACCTAACTTAAACATGTGGTAAATAATTACGTTTATATAGTAATTGAAGTTAGTCACATAAGGAGGTCAGATGACCCTTAAACTACATAATTAAAGTAATAGATTTTAGAATTAGGAAGACACAATTATTGGGACGGATGAAAGATCTTGTCTTGGAACAGAAACGAAAGGAAAGGAAAGGAAAGGAAATGAAATGAAAGGAAAGGAAAGGAAAAGAAAGCAAAGGAAAGGAAAGGAAAGAAAAGAAAAGGAAAGGAAAGGAAAAGAAAAGGAAAGGAAAGGAAAGGAAAGGAAAGGAAAGGAAAGGAAAGGAAAGGAAAGGAAAGGAAAGGAAAGGAAGGAAAGGAAAGGAAAGGAAAGGAAAAGGAAAGGAAAGGAAAGGAAAGGAAAGGAAAGGAAAGGAAAGGAAAGGAAAGGAAAGGAAGGAAGGAAAGGAAAGGAAAGGAAAGGAAAGGAAAGGAAAGGAAAGGAAAGGAAAGGAAAGGAAAGGAAAGGAAAGGAAAGGAAAGGAAAGGAAAGGAAAGGAAAGGAAAGGAAAGGAAAGGAAAGGAAAGGAAAGGAAAGGAAAGGAAAGGAAAGGAAAGGAAAGGAAAGGAAAGGAAAGGAAAGGAAAGGAAAGGAAAGGAAAGGAAAGGAAAGGAAAGGAAAGGAAAGGAAAGGAAAGGAAAGGAAAGGAAAGGAAAGGAAAGGAAAGGAAAGGAAAGGAAAGGAAAGGAAAGGAAAGGAAAGGACAGGATACAGTAGCGCACCTAGAATTTTCCTCCGGGTGGGTTTTGGTTGGGCACCGATATTTTTTATGCCACCTCCACCATTTTAAGTCCTTAAAATGTGTGAATAACCGTGTTGGAATAGGGTTCTGGGGGGTTTAACTCCCAAAACCCCCCTGGTGGCGCCACTGGAAAGGAAAGGAAAGATTTACATACCTAAATTTAGTATAGTTTTGGTCTTCCAGACCCTCGCTTTCTTTCGAGAGTTTCTTGTTACCAACAGTTTTTATTATTAGAAAAACTGTGATTTTGTTTATGTTAAAATGTTTCGCTTCCTCTGATAGTCCCCAGTTATCTTTTAATTTGGTTACAACTCTACTTTTTTGGTTACTTTATTTGGTTACTTTATTATATTGATGAGCTAAGTCGTTTGTTTTATTCTTTAATAATAATAAAAATAATAAAAATAATAACAACAACCGTATTTTATGTAAAAACTATAAGTTATATATCTACTTTTTATAAGATGAAGGAAGTCAAAATAATATCAAAATTTAAATTTTAATAATGATTACAATTTATGAATTAACATATTATGTAATCAATTGTTTGTTGTTTGTTTGTGTATTTTATTATTTGTCTGTCATAATAAATATGATATAATGTCAGACCAATCAAATACTACTACTACTAAGGATTTCCACAGTTTTCACTGTCTTCCTTCACTCAACCGTTTTCTCCAATTTTCCCTGTCATTCCAGTCTCCATCTCGCAGGGTTCTTTTCTCCATAGCCTCGTCGATTTCGTCTCTGAATGACCTTCGGGGTCTTCCTCTCTTTCTTCTTCCGATCGGGCTCCATTCTGTGATTTTGTTTATCCAGCGTCCTCTGTCTGCTCTTCTGACGTGGCCGTACCAGGATAGTCTCTTCTCCTCTATATAGTCGATTATGTCTGATTGCACTCGCATTCTCCGCTTAATCTCTGCGTTTTCAATTCTGTCTCTTTTTGTAAGTCTACAGCTTCTCCTCAGGAACTCCATTTCTACTGCTCTTATTCTACCTCTATTTCTCTTGTTTATTGTCCAATTTTCGGACCCATATGTCAGGATATTTCTTGTAAGGGTATTATATATTCTCTTTTTTATCTTTATCGTAATATTCTTATCCCACAGCACTGAATCAAATACACTGCTCAAAAATGATCAAATCTTACTAAGAGTCGCATCAGTTTTTTTTTGGAACCAGCTGTACAGCAAGATGTTTTCAAAGAACAATTTTATAACAAAATTCAAAAAGAGTACGATTCGCACTAGTTTTTATGATTAAATTCCTTTTGTTATACAAGAATGGAGTGAATGTGATGAACCGATTGGAGGCTTTTGAAATGTGGGTATTTAGAACACTACTTAAAATTCCCTGGACAGATCATACAACAAATGTCGAAGTATTAAATCGAATGGGCACAGAACGAGAATTGCTGCCAATAATAAAAAGAAGAAAAACTGCTTATCTGGGTCATATATTTCGAAATTCCAAGTACCAGTTCTTAAAGCTTATTATGGAAGGAAAAATAGAAGGAAAACGAGGCATCGGAAGAAAGAAATACTCATGGCTTAAAAACATAAGGGATTGGACGAATCTCGATGCCCATGCACTTTTTAGAGCCACACAAGATCGAGAGCAGTATTTCAGAATTATCGCCTACATCCACTAATTGGAAAGGGCACCATAAGAAGATACAAGAATAATTTTTTTAAATATTCATTCAAGGCTTCATTTAATAAACACGATATTACTCATTTAATATGATATTTCTTACGATGTATTGATCCCATTCAGTGTTATATTGTTAAACCGATTGTTGGAAGACAGCTGCATCCTCGTTATTGCCCGTGACCTTTCATTGCTACCTGATCGATATTGTTAGTATATTCCTATATTGACGACATACATGGAAGGCGATTCTAAACCAAAATCAAGCAATAAAACGAAGAACTTATTCAACCAATATCGGATGACAATGGTATACGCCGTTGCTTAAAAAATTGCATAAAATTAAACTATATGAAAGGGAATAAAATGATAATAAAATTGTATGTTAACGATCTATAAGGACTTTTACATCAATTTATATGAGTTAAAATTCTTCCAGCTCTTTAAAAAAGACAATATTTCAGTTCTCTAGTCGGCCTTCATTCATCCGCTTAAGTATATAATAAAGCATATCGATTTTCTCTTCGTTCCAAGATAAATTTCGGTTTTTCCATGTATTTAACCAAATCATCGGGAGACCAAATTGCCTCCTAATCGCACAGCTCCAAGCCTTGTTTCCACTTTCCGATCGCTGAGTGTTAATGTCAAAGTCTAGGCCAGTCTGGATCGTTCGCTGGAATTGCGGCGGAAACCGGCGTATCCCAGGCAACCGACGCCTTGACGTCAGTGTCAGTCGATAGCTCGTCTCCGGTGCGCTTACGTCATGTGGACAGAGATGTAAAAAGTTTAGCACTCGCCGGAGGTGAAATCTTAAAAGTTTTATGAACGCAAAGAAAGAAAATCAGGAAGAATGGTTTTAAGCGCCTGTCGTGGGTGGGTGTTTATTTTTAGACCATATCATTCCTGACTTAAATTATTTATTTACTACTTTATTTCAATATTCTCAGGTGGTTTCGTTAATCAAGGTCTAAATTCGAGGAAAAACTTATTAGTATGATTAGTTTGATATTACACATATAAAAGTATTTCTTAAAAAAACAGCTACATGAAAATATATACGAAATACCAAAGGCTATAGCGGGATAAGATGGTCAAAATTGCACCATGCTCGATTTAGTTTTGGGCCTGGCCATTCGAAAGGACATAATTAATAACTCACTCAGTTAAATTTTCAAGTCCTTAGGTGCCTCTGGGGGTTCGCTATGGGAAAAAACGTATTTTAAGAAAAAAAAATTTTTTTAGACGCTGTATTGCTGCAAAAAAATCTGAAAAAATTCATGAAAGCGTAGTTTAATAATACAATACTACCTGATTTTTTTCAGATTTTTAGATTAAAAATTGAGCCAAGGAAAAATATTTGAAATTTTCAGTAATATTTTAGGTTATGTCGGAAATTTTTGGCCAACTTTAAAACAATGTTTTTTTATGGGTTTTTTCCCGTTCTTTCGAATGGACTCCAGCTCAACGTAACAAAAACACATTTTATGCGTTTCTTCCCAAAAAACTTAACTCCAAATTCTGACTGTTATTTACATGTGGATGGCAAATCAGTAGAAAGTTATACTACAACGAAATTTTTGGGGGTAACCCTAGATCATAAACTTACATGGGAAACTCACGTAAATCATGTATCAGAAAAGTTAAGTACAGTAGCTATATAATGCGTAATTTAAGAGAAACTGTCTCATTTGATATATTGCGAATGATTTACTTTAGTTTGTCGTCCAGTCTGCACTTCAGTATGGCTTAATATTTTGGGCATCTCATTTTGAACTGGCATTTATAGCTCAAAAGAAAGTTTTAAGAAGTATGTATGGTGTTCCATTTTCAGATAGTTGCAAGCCACTATTTAACAAGTCTAATATTTTAACACTAACTAGCCTTTTAATTTATTTTCCAATTAATATTGCACATTGAGGAAAACAAGCTCAAGTTTGACAGAAATGAGAACATTCACTCACATGATACTAGGGGTAAATCAAATTTTCGACAACCTTTCTCTAGATTACGTGTATCCCAACATGCACCTGAATATATTAGAATAAAATGTTACAATAAAATAGTCAATATATTAACTCTCAGTAATTCATCACATAGAGGTTTTCGCCAAACTGTGTATATATTTTTAATGGACAACACATTCTACAGTGTTGATGGATTTTAAAATTTTTTAACATTTTGGCAACAATAGTTTAGCAACAATAATTAGCAACAAATTTGTATTTGTAACTTTTATTATTATTTTAATCATGTGTACTTTTGCTATATATTGTACTCTTTTGTACTAAAATTTTGACTAGTCCGATAAGATTGATACATTTTTTTTTTGTAAGAATTGTGTAAACTTTGTGGATGAATAAATTTTATCTATCTATCTATCTATCTATCTATCTATCTATTTATCTATCTATATATCTGTCACTATCTCTACTCTTTTAGAGTTCACCATCTATCCCATTTTCAAGGGAGAGATTCTCTTGTGCGATTAGCCAAGGACGTTTATGGCATTATTTTGAGGTTATAGTATGTATGTCAACTTTAAACTATAAGTAAGTATATTCAAAGATGATTGCTTACCTGTTATTGTTAATACCGATTTTTAGTATAAACTTTCAAGTTAAAATAAATTTTAAATCCTTCGAAATATTTATTTACTAACAAACAAAACATTCTTTATTTTTTAGGAAACAGTTTAAACAAATGGTGAAGAATTTTATTTTTGAAAAAAACAATTTTTATTAAACTGATATATTTATTGTTCATTCCAAATAATGTAAAATCTTATGTACAATGTGCCAACTTAGACAAGAGGGCAGTTCAAATAATCTGTTGCGCCTGTAGTGGTGAGTATCCAATCTTTAAATGCAGCAACTCTCGTCATAACTGTCGGGTTCGTAAAACTTCCACATTGTCCTCCCCAAGAAATTACTCCTTGCAAACAATTGGCAAAGGTAGCCGGTCCTCCAAAATCTCCATTGCAAGCTGTAATGTTTTGGACGTTGTAAACCCCAACACAAAACATGTTTAACGATATGATTTTGGTCGGATACGCCATTTGACAGGAACTTCTTGGGATTGACGAAGGATACCCATTTGAAGCATTTCGGAGAAATTTTCACCATCTTCAATTGCACCCCAACCGGTTATAGCGACCCCTGCATGATCTGACACATCGCTGGTATCGTGGAAAGGTACAAGAGCTCTCGAGACATTGTTTCCCTCCATATCTTTTGTGAATTTGAGTAGAGCTATATCAGAGTTATAGGTTTTCTTGTTATATTTCGGATGAATTATAAAATCGTCCACGTCTATTACGTCACCACCACTTGAAAGGTCGACAGATCCAGCCCGCACGGAAAGATCTGAAGTGTGTTGGTCCAAACAGCTGGCAGAAGTGAGAGCCCATCGGTTGGAGATCAGAGATGCTCCACAAAAATGTTCTCCTTTATATCTTAAAGATAATTGCCATTGGTGCCGCATAATTGTAGTGTTGTGACCACCGGAAATCGCTAAAACATATTTCACTTTATAATTTTAAACTAATAGTCAAGACAATGAGGCAGTAAAAAGCACAACACCTACCAAATGTTTGCATTAGGTTGGATCTCAATGAAACTTTTTGCATAGGATAGGAAAATGCATTTTCCTTGTTTAATAATGCTATTTTCATTTCAACGTCATCATTTTTGTTCACAAAATGTCCTGACACTTATACGAATTGAATGCAAAAAGGTTCATTGAATTTCATCCAACCCACAAACAACAATTTTTGTAGAACCCCAGCTCCGAGTGACATGGTGTTCCAATGCAACAATGGGACCCGCATGTCCACAGGTCAAACTGGTCACACTCCGTAATGGAACTGCAAAAATTTGGTAGGTTTATTGCTCCATAAAAAAAAATAAATCTAAAAACAATTTAAAAAGTTTTTAAGCTTGTTATAAATAAACAATAAACAGACACTATCAAAGAAAATATGGCGTAATTTTTTTTATCGGTAAAATAAAATATAACAGAAAAATATCGTTGCACATAATGGATACAAATGCCATAAAAATGCCAATAAAACAAACATAAAATAACAGAAGAACTAGTAAAAAATGCTACTTGGAATATAACAGGATCCTCCTACCAGGAAGGAAAACTGAAACATTTAATAAGTGAAGTTAGAAAACATAAATTTGATCTAATACTCTAGTAGCTCTATAACAGACGAAAAAATTGGGGTGGGTATCCAGGAAATAGATGACTACAGTATATTTTTCAATGGAGGAGACAGTAACAAATTACTGGGTACAGGT